>OZ038423.1:61843739-63043739 GCA_964036155.1 Diploscapter coronatus
GTCGCCAATGGATTCGTCGCCGAGTCGGAGCGGACTGCTAGGTGAGGGATCAGGAAAGAAAAATTGAAAAATAAAGTGATTTAAAAAATAATAGCGATTTTGAAGAGAATGTTTACAATTTCGTAGAATTCATTTTAAGGATGTTCTTCCTTCTTCTAAATTTGAAAATTATGTAGCTTTGAAAAGACGAGTACATATCAGAGTTATAAAAGATTAGTTAAAATCTCTGAAAATTGAATTTTTCAGAGCCGAGAGCTTCAAGAAGACGCTCCACGAGATCATGACGATTTCGGTCAAGCGGATACACTCGCAAAATAAGTATGTACATTTTAATTTTTTTATGTTTCAAAAAGTTACTATAAGTGGCAACAATTCCTCTTTATGATGTGTTAAAGGCCATCTGAAAAAAATAAAAGAATTTTAAATTTTCAGCTTCACCGGCATCGCAGCGACGAAACGGGAGCGATTCGGAAAGAAACGAAGTCGGACGACTCCGGGGCCGGGGACGAGCAAATTCTCGCACTCGACGGTCTCCTCGTTCTCCGCGTCGAGTCCACCCCCTTCACCATTTCGACTACACGTCGGTCCGAATGTGTCACAGACTGTGTCCTCTTGTGGTAGGCTATCTTCTCGTATATTTACCTTAAGGCAACTAAAAATAATGATTTTTAAATGATAGTTACTTTAATGAATAACTATTAAAGCATATCACGAAACGTTTTTCTTCATTTCATAAATTTAACAATTTTTTGATATCATAATCTAAAAAGTAATTTAACTAAGTATTTTTGATTGTTGCATTTATGGATGATTGCTGAAACATAATGAAATATTATCTTTCGAAAATTTAGCAAGTTTTGATATCAGTACAGTAGAAAATCAAGTCTAGCTTGTTTCCGTGTGTTATAAATGATTTCTGAAACTTGCCAAATATGTATTTATTTTTCCAGAACTGTCTGCAGCTCTAAGTTCTTCAAATGCACTGCCTCCAATCGAAATTCTCGAACCTCTGACACTGAATGCCTCTTCGAAACAGGACAGTTCGAATATGTGAGTATTATTTATTTTATCAAGCGATATACGTCACAATACCTAATTTTAAAGTATCGTACTTATGAATAACTTTTGATACATAACTAAATCAGTTCTAGAACATATTTGTAGATAAATTTGCTATACTTAAAAATTTCTACAAAAATAATGAGAAACAAGATCGCTCACAAATTCACGAGTATCTTTGGGATCATACTGTATATAAAATAGGCATTCGAAAAGTTTGTTCTGATTCAATTATATTTCAAAGTTGCTTTTTAATGAATGAACTCGAAGGAAAATTACTCTTCGAATTTATTCGCTTTAAATACGAAAGAAAAATCTTTCAGGTTGGAAGTATCGAACGGCACGGAAGACACGTCGAGTTTCGACGAGACGGAGGGCGGAATGGTGAAGCGGCAGTCAGAATGCGCGCTGCACACCGCGACCAATGAGGAAGTCACCAATGTCGACATCAAACTCAGCCATTCCGATAGCAGTTTGTACGGTATGTTTCTTTCTTCATTTCTTCATTGGAAAATTTACATTTCGATAATTCGCGAAATTTTCCAATTCTCGGGAGTTCAAACATTTTCTTCGACGAGATGACGTTGAAACTGAAAAAGGCTACAAATTTCCCAAAAAAAACGCCAAAATTCAGTTTTTTAATATCCTTACAATAACCTAGATTTTTCTACTTTATATGCGAACTTCGAAACCTATAAAAGTCCATATTTTCAGAGCGGACCCAAGCAGCGCTGAACGGCAGGAAGAAACCGCATCACGAACGGCACAAGTCGGATGCTCCTTATACGACTAAGTAAAACTTTCATCTTTTTTTGATTTATGCTTTTTTTTTCAGAAATTCGGTGCCAACGAGAAATTTGGCGGGCGCTTCGATGATCGCCGAGGTTTTGTTGCTGAATTTGCCTCAACTGAAAGAACCCAGTTTGGACAAGGAATTCAGAGCGCCTATGTAGGTTTAAAAGTTTGCTTTTGAGAATGTTCAAGTTAAATTTTAATATCTTTCTAAACACGAAGGAAAATTAAAAACGGTTACGATCAAAATTTTCAGAATGCTTCAAGTTTTTGATATAACTTTTATTGATAGAAAGTTCCGATAATTTCTTGCCAACAGAACTCATTTTTCAAACTTCTTTTCAAATTTTCGGCTAGAGTACGTTTCAAGTTTTCGATTTAAAATGTCTTAGAAATACACCTTCAATAACTTTTTTTCGAGAGAGAAATATTAAAATTAAATAATTTCGATTTTTCAGACGCGAATACAAAGAGCTGAAAGTGATGAACAATTATTTCGGGATTGGTCTCGATGCGAAAATTGCGCTGGAATTCCATAACAAGCGGGAAGAGTCAGATAAGGTCTTTGTTAAATCCTTAAATTAAAAAAGCAAAAGTCTTGAAACTTTTTACGTGACAATGAAAAAACTCTTAGAAAGAAGAAAAATGTTCTCTTTCAGAAAGGAAATAACGATACTGCAGAAAAAAAGATTGATTAAAAAAAAATTCAGACCCGAAGTCGCTCGAAGTTGTTTCTGTGGTACGGTATGCTGGGCGGGAAGGAATTGGTGCATCGAACGTATCGAAATTTGGAACAAAGGATCAAGCTCGAATGTGATGGCGTACCGATTGATTTACCTTCTTTACAAGGTAGAACATTCATTTTAGAGCTCGAATTACTCAAAATAGGGTTTTTTTTTTCAAAAAATATACTTTTTCTAAACTTCAAATTCAATTTTTACTATTTATTTTAGTTTTTGAAATTTTTATCTTCAGGAATCGTGATTCTGAACATTCCTTCCTACTCTGGTGGTGCGAATTTCTGGGGAACGGCCAAAGACGATTCGTTCACGGTGCAAAGTTTTGATGACCGGGTTTTGGAGGTGAGAATCTTTTTGGATTTATCGAATTATTCTTGTATGTTTCGATGAGATCTTAGTCGTATTTTAGCGTTTTGCATATATTCGGGTAAATCATAGTAAATTTAAATTATTTCAAAGTACTGAATTAAAGTCTGGATACAATTTGGCATTCATTTTTCTTATGTATGTTTCAATTAGTTCAGTTGAACTCTGAAGAATTGATTCTTAATTAACGATCAAGCCATGTAAATTTCATTAGTTTCTTTCTTATGCTTCAGAAATATGTTATTACATCTTTTTATTGGTGAGCGAGTGATGATTATAGTAAAAGAGTTAAGGATCCTCAAAATTCGAATTTTATCTTTTCAGGTGGTGGCTCTGTTCGGTGTGATCCACGTGGCGACATCCCGAGTTCCAAACGTCGTCCGACTTCAGAATCACCGCATCGCTCAGTGTCGACACGTCAGGATTCTGATTCTCGGCGGAGAGCCAATTCCGATTCAGGTTCGAGTTTTTTGTAGTTTTTATTATTTCGTATAAGTGAAATATCGAGTTTCGATACATTGATTTTATATATGATTCTTTTGAAACGTATTTTGCTATTTTTCACATTTGATGAAAGAATTTAGAGTTGAACTACTTTTAGTTTATTCCCGTTCACCTGTGACCGTTTTAGAACTTACGTAACTATGACCCCCTTTTTCGTTCGATAAATAATGATTTTGAAACCTACATTAATCAAGAAAGGCAATCTTAATGGAATTTCCATGTTTCAGGTGGACGGTGAGCCCTGGCTTCAACCACCCGGCATTCTGCAGATCTCGCACAAAAATCGCGCCCAGCTTCTGGTCAAGAATTCGGTATGATTTCAATTTTACATTCATATTTTGGAATAAGTTTCATTTTTCTATCTTTTTTTGAAAAAAAATCGAAAATCTGATATATGCATTTATGGTTTTTAATAAATTTAAAAATTGTCGAAATATTACAAATTTGTTCCAATCTTGTATCTCATTTTGATAAAAAATCAAGTTTGATTTGCGCGTTGATGGTAATTTATAGATTTTGAAAAATTTCTAAATTATTCAAATATGTTTCACTTTTACAGCTTATTTGACAAAAAAGTCAATAGCTTGATTCTTTTGGTGTTATGGTAGTGTATATTTACAAGTGTCTAAATTAATTTCACTTTTACAACTAATTCCGATATGGTGTCAGCGATTTGTTAAGTCGATACGCACTAGCATTTTTATAAATTAATTTTAAAGAGTCGTAAAATTTAGGCCTTCGACGCGACGCTCCGCAAATGGGAGGAGCAAAAAGAGCGCTCGACGGCCCCCTCCACACCCACGCACGAAATGGTGTCGTTCGTGAAGCGAGCCTGTGAATTCGTCAGACTGGTGGAGACAGAAATGACCCGATTGGGAGTGTCGAATGCAATGCTAGAGGCTCTAGATGCGGCCAGCAATGCTATCAGCGCACAGCAGGAAGCGGAACAGGTGAAAATTATTTGCTGCATTTATTTTTAATTATAAATTTGATAATATTTTAACCTTTCTTTAAGCTAGATTGATGATTGAATTTTATGATTTTTTCTTCTGTAAATTTGGTGTGAATAGAGATTTCGGAACCAATAAAATTCTTTTAAGACTATAAGAAAGGTTTGTGAGACTTATTTGTCATGTGTAAAAATTTTAAACGCAATTTTAGAGCGCAAAAGACGTGACCGAGGAAAGGGAAGAAGTGTTAGCGACGGTGGAAAGACTGCTGGATTTGTTGGAAGATCACTTTGGCTGGTCTACTGCCAGATTAGAAAAGGGCCAAGCTCCGCATTTCGCTTTCGAGCTCGCATCTTCAACCTCGCAACAAACCTGTTCGGGTAGGGAATTGCTTTTTTTTTTAAATATATTTTTCTACTAGTATTTCTTCCGGAGGTTATAAAAGAAATTTTCCTGAAAATTGATATGAAAGAACAATAGTTGAAAGTTTATATCATTTTTGTTTTAGTATTTTGAAAGACTGAAAAAAGAAATTAATCAGTTTACGATACGCAAATTTGAATTTTAAGAATCATAAATTGAAGCTGCAAATTTCTCCATTTTTAGGCGAAGAAAGTGATCACTGGCGTTTCACCCTGAACAGTATGCGTCTGGAGATGCGTCGCGAGGAGGCGAGTCTGATAGAAATGAGAGGCGGGGAGATCAGAGGCAGGAAGAAGGGCAGACTTATCAAGTGGATTGGCAGACGACTGAGGAGGAAACATCAGAGAGCACATTCCGATGGTACGTTCACTTTTCTTATTAATCACTTGAATACGTTTCAAGTTATTGTTATTTTGAAAAGAAAATTGAAATGTAGTTTGTTCAGTAATATGATTTTGCCAAGTATTAATAATGAAAGTGATTTTCATTGATTTGCATATAATTCAAGTCGAAATTATTTTTGGAAGATTTTGAAATGAATATAATTTATAACGGATATTTCCATCAATTATCACTAGCGAAAAATCATTTTTGTCGGATTCGAGAACTTTCAATGACTAGGATATTTAAAATTATTGCTATTTTGATAGTTTTCAAGTATTTTTGGTGAGCAAGCGCTTTTGTTGAATATCAATTATAACCTACTATTTTGTGTTTTTGAATTTTTAATGATTTGAATTCCAAGTCAATAATATATTGGAGCTTTCGAATACTTTTGATGAACTTTCATAATTTTTATTGTAATTTGAATCTGTTTTAAGCTAATGCTATTATTGGAAGAATTTGAAAAATAGTTGACGAAAATTACGAAGATTAAGAAGGATAAAAATAACATTTCTAAGACTAACCATTTTCAGTGTCGGACTGGTCTGTGGACGACGTGTGCAAGTGGCTGTCCTCACTCGGTTTGTCGCACTACACGCAGCAATTCAAGTCGAACGAAATCCGCGGGTCAGAACTCATACATTTGGCGCAGTCAGATCTCAGGGAATTGGGAGTTCAGAAAATGGGACATCTGAAACGATTCGAGGTGGGATGTTTGAGAAATTTTATAGAAAACTCAAAAAACACGTTTTAAAGCTGGGTTTAAAAAGAGGAATTAGGTTAGACGAGAATGCAACCTAATGCAAACATAATCATAAGCGTAAGAATGTTTCATAAAAGATGAAAAATGCACTAACTCTAAATAGCGTAATAAGCTGACGAGATATGCTTCTTTCTTTACCTTTAGTCTTAAAATAAACTGCAATTACGAATTCGTGTACGCTTCTCTTGACTTTTCAAAATGTGCGCAAAACCACTCCTCTATGTTTCGCAAATGAGATCAAATGATATTACTAAATTTTCAGTAATTTGAATGCGCACTATATGATCATGATCCATAAAAATTGAAAATAATTCGAAGAGCTTACCTCCACTTGATGTTTTCGCACGAAACGCTCCTCGTCCCATAGAGGGTTTTGTGGTTCTTCTCATCTTCTGAAGCATTCGTTTCCCATTAGTCCATTGAGCTTTACCCCCTTTTTCCCCTCTCCTCCTTTCCCGTCCCATCCTCTCAGCTTTCCTTCTTCTTTCATCCCTCCACCCTCTTTGCTCGCTGCCTTTCCTAATCTCACACTCATTTCCAATTACTAGCCGCGCAACGAAAAACCCGGGAAAATACGAAAATATATGCAGATTTTTGAAGAACAGATAATTTCCATGTGTTGTATTCGATTATTGGTTAGTGAAGAGATGACGATTATGCATAAATCCACAATGATAAAAATTTTAGCTACTTTTATTATATTAGAGTTTAGACCATAGATGAGCTATTTTACCAATTCATTACAGTATATCATAATATTTCGGAACATTTTTTAAATTATTGAAAATTAAGAAACAAAAATACCCTAACAAAAAAGAACTTTCAGACAGCGATCAGTGCTTTGCGCGAGAAGTCGACAGCTGAAACTACCAGGAGTAGACGGAAAGGGAACAGTCTTTCAGAGGAAAGGAGGCAACAAATCGAGGCTGCTTCTGCTGAATTGCCCAGTATCAACAGTCTGTGAGATTTGTAAGAATTGAGAGCAACGATATTCACTCAAATGACATGCTAAGCAACGAGAAAACTAGTCTTTGATCATTGTAAACAAGCGACATTTCAAAATGTCAGGTATTAACTTTAGCAGAAACTCGTCTAAATTATTTTTTTAAATCGTTCATATTTTCTAGTCAGAAGTAATGGAATAATAATAGCTAGAACAATTTATTTTTAAACATCATTACTTTTGCTTTATTCTAATCGAAAAACTCATACATCTGATATATCCCGCAGTCTGTTTCTATACAAGGTTCAAATTCAAATACTCGATATGTTTATCATTTATCTGTAACCATAGATTTTTATTCAATTTGGGTGTTGTCGAGAATGATTTGAAGATTCTCGCCACAACGAAATTTTTTTCTGACTATGATATTTTGCGGAACTGTGACATCGAAATTTTATGTCGTTCAGTCCGTAAATTTTCGTGATTTTCGTATTCCTTATAGGACGTTTCGTGAATACCGTAAACTTGAAATAGAAGATCTTCTAAATTAGAGGACCCCCTAATATATATATATATATATATAGATCCTTCAAAAATCGAAATTTCTTTAGTATATAAAAAATAAACCCGCCTTTTTACGAGTTTAGAAATTTGTAAGCTCATTAACTTCTATTCTAGGTTTCACGGTATACATATTTTCTGTGAACATTAGCGTCGATTTTCTCTGAAATTTACAAAATCTCGGAGAAAACTACTCGCCATTCGCGTTTTTCATAAGATATTTCAGTCGTTTTGTGATGTAATTTTGGTCCTTTTGTTCTGTTCATAGATTTTCGTTAGTGGAAAGGAGATATTCTATCATTTTGTAATTATTTATTCGGAGAAATTCTGGTGTAACGATGAAAAAAGATTCTTTTGGATACTTTAGTTTTACTTTAATTTTAAGAGATTATCCTTTTTCGAAAATTTAGGAAATTTTTCATCGTTATTCTAAATTTTCACCCATATTTTATCGAATTAATCTAATCGGTCGGCTTTTTGCGTGCTCATTCTGTTAGACAATTTGAATACGTGGTTCTGTAGGACACTATCATATATTCCACTCTCTATTATCTATGAGATGAGCCTCGTCTGTCTCTGGGATAAAAGAATGTTGCGAAGCTTTCTCGTTGACTCTGATTTTCTTTTTCGCTCTCCCCTTTCTACATTATTTTTCACTTGCGTATCACATTGCGCTCGCACCATCTTTTCTCGCACAGACAGGCAACAACCGATCTCAGTGATAGTGGGGAGTATTGTATAGTTCCTCGCAGCAATTAGACATATACAACTAGTCACATATTCACCACTTGGAACTCCATATAAAAGCAACAAATCTTTGAAAACCATACATATTTTCTCGTGACATTGACATTACACTTTTGCCAACCTCAATTCTATCAGTTCATTCATCTCGAATACACGCGTGCGATATAAAATGCACATATTTATCAGATTTTTATTTCATATAAACGTCATTTTACTGTAAAAAAAATCATGCTAAATTATCATCTTCATTGAACTTTCTGGTCTCAAATGCCGATATATAAACTTTTTAAAAGTAAGCGGAGAAAATATTGAATCATTACCTTGATCTTTCCATAAAATTCGGAATAACCAGATGAATCAGATGAAAATGATATTATTTCTTCTGAAGTCAGTAAAGCGATGACAATTTTTTAGTTATTTAGTGTTCTTCTTTTCGATTTTTTTCTCTATTCGCTCAACTCTCATCTTTTGTTTTTCGTTTTTCTATTCGATGAAAACTGCGGTTACAATTTTCTTCTATCGAAAAAACTACACCTTGTGGAATAAAATTAATTTATTTGTGCATAGAAACTTGTCTTTACCTCAGAAATCTATACAAAAACATTAATATTCAAAGAAGTTTGTTGATTTCACCGGAACTGATATTTGTGCAATCGGATGGCATTTTTCAGAGGAATCACTACGAGACCCCACGACACCGAGAAATACGGGATCTAAAAAGATAGCTATTGAGGATAAAAAGAATAATTTGTGAAGATCACAATGATTCATTTGCAAAGATAATGATCTTCACACAATTCTGCAAAAATATTTTTTCTTAAAAACTCACCATTGCATCACAAATGGCTACGTTTTTAGAACTGGCCCAAGATAATGTGTCAACCAATTGAATCGAAGCGAGGAAGCGATTGGCAACAAATAATCGACCTAAAATAATAACAATTTCAATCGAAGATTCAAATAAGTTTTCACTAATCTTATTCAGCGTGTAAAAATTTGCTAACAAACAGTAACAATACAGTTTTGCATGCTGTATTCAACAAACACCAAAATTGCATCTTGCAATTTCAATAAGCTAAAAAGGTTTTTTTTTTTTTAAATCCTCTACTAACCAGCTTCATCCTTTGCCAGAGCTCCAGGCCTTTCGCAGATGGCCATCCTCCTTCTGTCGACCACTTCAGATTCCCTGATCGAGAGCATGATCACGTAATTCTTTCTGCCTTCGATCACGAGCAATTGTGTGATCGGTCCGATCGTGGCGAAGGCAATCATGTCCGTCCACGACTCGGACAATTTGTATTCGAGCTCAACCCATCGTCCTTCGGGCGATAGCTCGTACAGACCAGAGAAAATCTGGAATAATATGCATTAAAATGGGAACGTGGCAAAATCAATGATAAGAAGTGGCGTGTTGGCAGAGTAATGAATTTTGTCTACACTTCCAATGTCCTTGAGAATAAGACAGATCAATATTTCGATCAACGTTTTCATAGTCTATGGCTAATGATATAGAATTTTGAAGATTCAAGAAAATTTGTCTCACCTCCCCACAAACATTCAAATAGAGATAGTCGGTATGTGCAACGGCGAGCTTCTCCCTCCAAACGGTATACTCCTTCAGCCATTTCGGACCTTCGATTTTAGCAATATATTGAAGATCAGCGGAATATTTGACGATATATCGCTCCCATTGATTATCCTCGCCTTTATAGTCCACGATGAACTGAAAAACGAATAGCTGATAACTGCAATGCTAGTCTTTCCCAGAATGTCATATTTGAGGTCCTCCTGACAGGTCGTGTTGCAAAAAAAAAAAAAAAGCAGTATTAGTGATGAAATGAGATTCTTATCTCGACCTTTCGAATCTCAATTCCATAACGATACGATCAGTTTTCATAAATACGTTAATGAGAGGACTTACGAAAATCTGCTCCTTGTGATAAACAGGACTGCGTGGGTTCTTCCACATTTCAGAGGTAATTCGATTGACAACATTTCCGCCAAAATCGAAAACGAGAACTCCTTGTTGCAGGTCAGTAACCAGGACAGTAGCATCAGGTAGAACGATTGCACCCGAGGGGTTAGTGAGACCGTTACCAATCAGGACCGATTCAACATTGTCGGTCAATCTAAAAATTAGAGAAGTTTGATCCTCATTGGACTTCATTCCTCTCGTGAAACTCAATATTTTCAAACATTATCAGAGTTGATATAAGAAGGTCACGAAATTAGGCTTTCGTCAATGTATTTTAGTGTTTACGTTTTCAGCTAAAGACCTAATACTATTGTTTTTCGTAGTGCTCTAAAAATACGCTATTTTATGTTATTCTTGTTCCTATCCTCTTCCTGAAATATAAGCCCCGTTTTCCAAGTGATTCGTTATTTCAGTCGATATGAACCTATTACACAGAAAAATCCGCTCTCGTCGCAGAAAATCTCTCGTTTTACAATCGAGAGAAGAAGAAGTAGCAAGAAAAGAGTTGTAGAGGATCAGAAGAAGAAGAAAAAGAATGCTTAAAGGACGAGATATTGATTGGAAACAATCATATATATCACTCATTCTGACAGATTTTGAAGAGATTAACGACAAAGGGTTGTTGAAACTGATCTTGGTACGAGGAGAATTCGCAAAAAGTGACAAGAGGACTACAAGTGGAGGTCAAAGGGCGACCTTTCTTCGAATGAAATTACGTCTATGCATAAGAGAATTTTGGGAAAAGCCTCCATCTTTCATTTACGAGATCATCAATGTCAATCTATCTTTTTGATCATTAAAGCAGAATTTCTTCAATCTAGAGACCTTTGCGAATTTTCTAACTAAAATTTTGAAAGAATAAGTGCTAGACTAAATTCGTGATAGGATAGAAAGCGAGCTTCTTTCCAAAATTTCTCAGATCAGACATCATTTTCTCACCCTCCAGTTGGCAGCGTCGGAGGAGGAGGCAACTGCTCAAAGTCCGTTATCGTTTTTATCTCCGACTGTTGATTTTCACCCATCAAATGGCGTCTCTCTTCCGCAATCCTAAAACAATTCCACGTAAACGGGCCGATAAAAATATCGATTAATTTTAAAAATTCTCAAATCTACCAAGAGAGTATTCGCTGTGTTGGTCAAGCTTATCAAACATGAAAGGATAAAACATTTTGATCTCTTTAAAACGTACCAAGTTTTTTTTCTCTCAAATTCTGATGCTTACCCAGAATTCTCTTTGGCATCGTCTGTCATGACACTTTCAGGCTTTTCTGATTTAACGCTAACTTCGTCGTTGTTTTCCGACTTGTCGAGAATCGGCGTTTCTCCCACGGCTTCATCGTCGTTAGACTCAAAACTGCTGTTGTTAGGCTTCATGACCTCGGCAGTGATGAGCTCGTCTTCTTTCGTCTTGCCGACGTGGATAACGTCTTTCTCGCTTTCTTCCTCGGGATTTTTCGGCTCTTGGCTTTCGGAATTAGGATTTTTCGGTTCTTGGTGCTCCGAATCGGGATTTTCATTCTCCTGACTCTCTTGATTTTCTGACTCAAGAACTTCTGCGTCTTCTTTCTGGCCCTTGGCAAGCCCATAGTCGAGATCGATCATCTCTGGTTGTCTGTTGGCGGCGCATTCGCTGTCGGTCACCTCAGTGTATTGGGACTGATTTTCACTCTTCTCGCTCTTTTCGGCGTACGATAGCGGTGGCTCTGCTTCCGAATCTTCGTTGTCAGCTCCATTGTTCTCATTCTCGTCTTCGGTCTCGGACACGATGCTCTCGGTGATATCCGAAGTTTCCGAATAGCTTTCGAATGGGAAATCCATCGGATACATTTTGAATTTAGGAGGTAAATTTTATAATATTGGAGAATCTAGGTGGTTCTATTCGATGCTAGCGACTAGAGCCTGACTGAATGATGACTGGATGAATAACACTCGATACAGGTGCAGGGACAGGGACGCTCGGCAGCAAAAAGCCAGAAAATCCAAAATGTAAACTACGCAGGTTAACAACACAGCGAATGCTTTCTCGGATTACCCCTATCAAATTCAAGTGAAGGCAAAAAATGCCTGTGTTCGCCCTACCTCCTTGCAAGATCTTCGTTCTTCTCCCTGAGTTCATTCGATTTGGCTCCAATTTCACCGAGCAGATTTTTCGTGTCATTCATGCTCTTTTCCATAGCACGTTCGATTTCACCTGAAATTTCTCTATGGATTTCAGACATCGATTTTGAATCTGGGCTTACTGAGGTCGATGGAATCTGGAACGGATGACGCCATAGAGAGCTCATCGCCTGAAGTCGATTTTCCGCCCAGAACCGACTGATTATTGGGTGGTATATTTTCGGCATCGTGGGGTTTTTCCTCGGGCGGACTCATCGATATTTGTGGGAGTGATTCTTTTTGCGCCTCCGATGTTTTGCCCGATTGAATTGTGCCATTCGATAGCCCAGCCACCTGGCTGCCGCTATCAGACTCAGGCGGCTTCTGCTCAACGACAGCTGGGCCGCCGCTGCTCGCCGCAGCTCCTGGCGAGGAGGGAGGAGGGTGAATTACGGGCGAATCATCGAAGTGCACATGCTTGTCTGATCGACCCGAGTCTGCTGCAGCTAAAATAAAACGAATAAATATTTGAAATGTTTCACTTTGGCTTTTTTCAATTTTGCAGACTAACTGATGTATGAAGGTCGAAATTTATTATCTTTCCACAAGACAATCGACTGAATTTATCTCGATGAAGGAGCATAGAAATGATATCGATCTGCTCTGATGAACGGAAATATTGGACGAAAATCGCAGCATGGGATTTTGGAGAGCTAACAGAAACAAAAACAAAATGATTTTTAATTCCGAAAAATAAACCAAGAAAGAACCAATCAAATGCTCGAAAAAGAACTTTGGAAACGATTTTCTTTCAAAGTTCATGAGTAGCAGCGGTGTACGAATTTTTAGTGAAAAATGCTCGAAATCGAAGTCAAAATTCATTCACTCCCGATGAACAGTTCCTCAAATAAGTAGCTGATTAACTTTTTCAAATCGTTGATTCAAAACTCTGATAAAGAAGTCAACAAGAATTTTGGAAAGAAAGTTCACCAAGATTACACGTAGAATTTTTCAGAAAAGCTATAAAAACTACCTTCATTGGGAGGCGGCTCTCGAATCCAGACGATTCCATCGTTGTCGGGCGCTGATTGAGCTGGGAACTGATTGAACGACGATGGCTTTTCCGGCTCAGTAGCCTTTGTTTCGAATTGCGCGTTATTGCTTGTTTCAGAGGGAGTCTTGTCAGGCTCAGAGCGGACCACTGCCGATTGAAAATCTTGTACTGTCGTGAAAATGGGAGTATCCTCAATTTTTCTCTGGCCTTCATCTTGTTTCGGCTCTGAGTCACGAATCCAAGTAATGGTGTCTGAAGACGTCGGTTCAACCGAAGTTGAACTCGGAGTTTCAGCGGGCTTGTTTGGCTCTGGCTCAGGTTTCTTTTCTTCAAAGACTGGCTGACTTTGAGAGGGTGAGTCGGTAGGCTTAGTAGCAATATCCAGGGATTGATTTCCGGCTCCAGAATCTGCCATCACCATCGTAGATTCCTCCAGTGACTCGGGCTTGCTGAACTTCTCGATGTTGTAGGTGCAATCGATAGGCTTCTCGCCGTCAGCCATCCTGTTGGCATCACTACTGGCAGCTGAAAAGCTGTCCTTGTAATCTTGAGAAGGCTCCTTGTCAATGAGGCTGCCAAGCTGCTTGCTGATCTCCTCTGACTGATTTCCACCCTCATTTGCGTAGCCAAATGACGGAGCCTGCGACTTGTCACCGCTATCGATCGCGACTTGCGTCTCCGGCTTGCTGCTCTGGAAATCGAGTGATACAGTGGTTTCCGGTAAGTTAGCATTCCAAAGAGAATCCTGACTGATCGAATTGCTTGAATCCTGTGGGATGGAATCGATTTTTGTGGGCTCTTGTTCAACCTTTGGCTGTTCGCTCTCGGTCTTCTGCTCCGTCACTGCGCTAGTGGTCTCTGGCAAGGAACTAGCACCATCTTTCACTTGATTTTCCTCGTCTCGAGAAGTTGCATTGCTGATGTAATTTGAAATCGATTGCACGAGACTATCCATCTTGGTTGATTCAGGCTCAATTTTCGGAGGCTCAGTCGTCGTGATTTCATCGGGCTTCCTCGTCAATTCGCATGCCAAAACTGGTTCCTCAACTTTGCTCTGTGGTACTTCACTGCTGGTGTTAGCGGAAGTTGGCTGCGTTATAGAATCGGTTCTATTGGAATCCAAGTCAATCTTTTGCGGCTCACTGTCGATCTTCTGTTCACTGATTCTGCTTTGTGATTCGTCGTTGTCAGTGAGAGAAGAAACTGTTGGTGTGAACAAATCGTTCTTCGTTGGTTCTGGTTCACTTTTAGCTAGCTCATCTCCCAACTTGTTGGGCTCCGTCGAGATGCTGACGGATTCCGCCAATGACGTGTCAGTTTCCATCTGAGAACTGTCGTCAGTGAATCGATCATTCTTAGCCTGTTCTGATTCGAATTTCTTCTCTCCTGTGGCAAAAATGGAGTCCAGCAATGAGCCAGCTTCCTTTGACAAATTTGCCTCTGGTTGTGAAGGCAGGTTAATAGTAGTGTCAGAAGCTGGCTGTATGGACGAATCAGTTTTTGCCGATTCCGCCGGAACTTTTATCACTTCAATGTCGACTTTTTGCTCGGCAGTAACGTTCGTGGAATCTGGTACAGAAGGTGTGGTAGTGTCCTTTGGTAAATCAGTCTTGATGGGCTCTTGGTCGATCTTTCTCTGTTCCTCGTCGATTTTTGTCTCCGAAGGTGTCTGTGTTGAACCGTATTGCTCTACTGGAATTTGAGTGACGAAGCTTCCCGACTCCTTTCCAGAATCGATTGGCTTATCGTCGACTGTCACCGTTGTCACATTATCGTTCGACGTTTGAATGGATTGCACTTCTGGCTGTTTCTCAATTTCACCTGATGCAACCTGATTTGTGGTATCGGCAGAAACTTGAGATTCCGGCTTGCTACCTTGGAAGTCGACTGAGGAAATTGCTTCAGAGACGATGTTCCCTGCCGGATTATCAATTGATGATTGCTGCAGTGAATCAGTCTTCGGAGAAGAATCTTCATTGATCTTCGGTTGGGACTGTTCACCCTCGAGTTTGGGCATGTCGAATGCTGAACTTGGCTGATCTTGCAGTGAAATGCCGCTGTCAGTCATAATATTGCTTGAAGGTTGTGGAGCGAAGAGTTCATTCGGCTTATTGGAGCTGGAATCGTCAGGAATTTGCTGGGTTGGTTGATTTGCGCTAGACAATGTGCTTGAGATGGCAGAATTAATTTGACTTTCATCGGTTTTTGGTTGATCACTTCCTAAGAGTCCCCCCAGTTGCTTGCTGATCTCTTCTGATTGACTCGCTCCTTCATTTCCAAGATGAACAACAGGAATTTCTGTACCCATGTCGCCATTTTGGAACTGGGATTGTAACGCATCAAATGTCGTATCGTTTTTGATGGAAGAGAAGTCGAGTTTCGTCGATAATTCGGCTAGTTCGGCTAGAGAAGTGGAAGCATCGATACCTCTCAATGAGTTCTTACCAGAATCCTGAGTGCTAGGAGCTCCATCGATTTCGGTTTTAACTGGTTCGGCCTCAATGCTTGATTCCTGTTTTACTGAGGAGAAGTCGAGGGAAGTCGAAGTCTCAGCCAGAGAAGCAAAGGCATCAATTCCTCTCAACGAACTGCTGTCAGAAGTTTTCTGTTGATCGATTTCGTTTTTGATTGGCTCAACATCAATACTTGGTTCTTGTTTGATCGAAGAGAAATCAAGTGAAGTCGACGCTTCAGCTAGAGAAGTGAGGGCGTCAATTCCTCTCAACGAGCTGGTATCAGAAGTCTGGGCTCCATCAATTTTTGGCAGATCATTTTCAGTTCTAATAGGCTCAACTCCAGTACTTGATTCTTGCTTGACGGAGGAGAGGTCGAGAGAATTAGTTGTTTCTGGTAGATCTTTGGCGGAATCAGTTTTCGGCTGATCCAGTTCACTCTTAAATTGGCTTGTCTCAATGCTCGACTCCTGCTTGGAGGAAGAGAAGTCAAGTGACGAAGTTGTTTCTAGTTGGGTCTTGAAATCGTCAGCGCATTTCAGTGGACTCGAATCCGTGATTTGCGAAGATTGCTCGTCAACCTTCGGCTTCTCATCATCGAAGATTGAAGGCATCGCACTGCTTTCTGTCTTTGCGTCGGCGAGTTGCAATGAACTTGGCTCATTGATCGAAGGAAGACGTGAAGTGTCTAACACCTTACTTTTGTATTCATAATCGTCGTCCTCTGACCAATTACGTTCAAGTTTCGGCATTTTTGGATCGATAGTTGGCAGATCATATTCAGACTTCTTCGGCTCTTGCTCGAGTTTTGGCAGTTCGGTTTTGGGCAAAGTTGAATCCACTTGAGAAATGTCAATTGACGGAGTGGGCGAAGTTGCAATGATCTCTTCGTTTGCTTCGGCGATCAGTGCCTCCAATTCTCGTGCGTTCTTCAAGGCCTCTGCTGCTATCGACGTCTTTCTCTTCTCATTGTAATCATCGATGACGTCGGATTTTAGATTATCAGGAATTGGCGATACGCGTTCAATGGGGCTCACCGCCATCTCTCGTTGGAAATCTCTTCTCACTTCTAGTGAAGTAAAATCGTTCTGGCTTTCAGGTCTATCGTCGGACGATTTCGAATCAGCTGGTGTGAACGTTGTCTTCAAATCAGTGACCAGGATATTCGACGAATTGTCCGACAGCAGACTTCTGCTCACTTGAATCGGCGAAATTTCGATACTGCCATCAGTTGTAGTGGTTCCAAATGGTTTGCACTCCAGCCCCGAATCAGTCGGCTTCTGATCTGCTGATGGCAGATCTTGGGGTTTATCCGTCGAAATTTCATTTCTTGTTTCGACTGGAGCGATGTCGATTTTGGTCTCTGGAACCGAATCGAATGGTTTTGCGTCTATTCCAGAATCAAACGGCTTCTGTTCGGTTGAAATTGTGTCTTGTGGTTTGTCAGCGAAGATCTCATTTTTTATCTCTGTTGATATAACCTCTGTGTTGATTTCCTGAGTCGAATCAAGTGATTTCGGCTCGACTCCGGAATCCAGGGACTTCTGGTCAACTGGTTGAATTTCTTGAGGTTTATCCGCCGCGATTTCACTCTTAAACTCGATCGGAGTGGCATCAGTTTTAGTTTCTGGAGCAGAATCAACTGGCTTTAATTCAAGTCCGAAATCGAGAGGCTTCTGATCAACTGATTGAATTTCTTGAGACTTGTCCGTCGCAGTCTCATTTTTAATTTCTGTTGACGGGATATCGCTGCTTTTATTTTCAAGGACAGAATCCAACGGTTTTGAATCAAATCCCGAATCGAGAGGCTTCTCAGCTGCTGTTTCGCTCTTTACTTCAACCGGCGTTGCCTCAGTTTTGTTTTCGGACGTTTTCGTTTCTTCGGCTTTCTTTTCGAGCGAGAATGAATTATGGAACTTGTCAACGTCGTAGAGATTTGTAAACATCGACTTCTTCTCCCAGGGCCAAGGTTCTCGCGGCTTTTCCTCAGGCGTCGAAACTTCCGATCCAGATTCGGCTGGAGAAAGTAGTGCCTCCGACCTCAGCCTACTGGACTCATCTACTTGAGTTGTGTCGACACCGGTTTCGGTTTTCTTCTCCTCTGACGACAACCCAAAAACTTCGGTTTTGATTTCGGGGATCGGTTCTGGCTTCTTTTCTTCAATAAGAGTTTCAGGTGCCTTGTCGGTTGAAATCGAAGTGGCATCAGTTTTCAATTCGTTAGTTGGCATATCGAGCTTCTGGTCAGTTGACGATCCAAGGTTCTGGGGGTTTGGTTCGAATGAAGAGATTTCTGTCTTCCTTTCTTCTGTTACTCCAACACTCGACATGCTGACCTCGATTGGCGAAATTGAAATGTCGGATTTCAGAGCATCCAGAGACGAACCTGTCTTACTTTGCTCATTGCTGATCAACCTCTCCAATTGCTTTTCAATCTCGGTTGTCTGATTTGTGTCTTCATTTCCAAGATGAACGACGGGAATTTCAACGTCGTCCTTTGAAGCTTGTGCTTGAGTTGTATCTGACGCCGAGTCTTGTCTGAGACTAGAGAAATCCAATGAAGTCGACGTTTCTGCCAACGACGTGAATGCATCGATTCCTCGCAGTTGAGTGGAGTCTGTTTTCTGTTCATTAATCAAATTATCAGAAGATGGTTGTTCCAGTTCATTGGCCTTTATCGGCTCTGCTCCGCTTTGGGGTTGAGCAGTGACATCGGCTGTGGGTTCTTGCTTAAGACTAGAGAAATCCAATGAAGCCGACGTTTCGGCCAATGACGTGAATGCATCAATACCACGCAGAGCACTGCTATCTTCCTGCCTTTCATTGATCAGGCTATGGGAGACTGGTTGACTAGCATCGGCACTGGAATCTTGTTTGGACCCAGAAAAATCGAGAGAAGTTGAGGTCTCGGCCAAAGCTGTGAAGGCATCAATTCCTTTCATCGAACTGGCGTCGATCGTTGTCGATTCTGAAGCCTTTACCGACTCTGGGATGGATTGAGTTTGCGATGATTCGACGAAAATTGTGTCTGCTTTCAGTGCGGAGAAGTCGATGGAGGTTGACGTTCCGGCAAGATGAGTGTAGGCGTCTAATCCTCGTAACAAGCTGCTATCAGTATTAGTAAGTGTACTATCGGTTGCTAGCGAAAGAGATTCATCAACCTTCACAGAACTGTCTCCAATTTTCGCCTCTGGCTGAGTGACTCCAGAGTCAGTTGCGGCCAGATTTATCGACGTTTCCTCCTTGCTTGTCGATTCCGATTCATCGTCGAACTGTCTGCTGATTCCAATTGGTCTGACAAATGTTGCACTGCCATAGCTGTCTTGCGGCATATCAGTCGTCCTGCTGCCAGGTGAGAATTGTGATTTTGCGACTTCGAGTGAGGCATTCGGTTTGAAGGCAGAAAAGTCGAGAGACGTCGACGATTCAGCAAATGCCGTGTACGCATCCAAACCTCGCAAGTTATCGTCATCTGTTGGCTGGGTGCTGCTTGTTGTGTCAATCGTCAGCGGTGCGAATTGACTATCAGTATTCGAAACTGTTGTCCCATTAATTTTCGTCTCAATCGGGCTGATTTCGATCTTATTCTCCGACGACCCAAGGAAGTCCGTTTTGACTTCGGTTGAAGTAACATTCGGCATCGTTGATTCTTGGGAAATTTCGGACTTGCTCTGGTCGACGGCTGGTTCGGGCTTCTTTTCTTCAGGCATTTTCTCCCTTTGCATCACCAATATGTCCACGTTTTCATCGTTCTGATTCTGCGACTCGTCTACGCACATGTTGACTGAAATAGGTGAAATTCCTGGTTTCGATCCAATCGTGGTCGGCTCAGACAGCTTCGATGAATCAACCTGTGACTGTTGCTGTTGAAACGAGGACTCAGTTGACTTTTGCTCGCTGACTGATTCCGATTGTTTGATTTCTTGTGCATTTGTTGTCGACTCGAATGACTTCTGATCAGTCGACGAAATTTCGGTCTTGACTTCAGATTGCGAGGTTGTGGTTGAAGTTTGGCTCGATTCTTGAGTTGAACTGACTTGCTTCTGCTCTATGGTTGAGGCTGCTGATGCTGGTTGCTGAGGCTCTCTTGGAGTTCTGCCATCAATAGTTTTCAGTGGTATTTCCTGAGGTTCTTTCGGCTTCTTGTCATCGGAAAGGCTGAGCGATTTGTCGTCCAGGACAACGACCTTGACTGTTTCGGCGAAGGTGACGGTTTTCGGAGCGATTTCTTGATCAGCGGATGCACTCTCTGAAAATTTCAATTTGAAAAGTCATCTCAATAAATTTGACAATCGAGAATGTGTCGGAATCTTGGTACAAAATTGTGTGAGAAAAGATAATTTCATGACATGAAAAGCTTGTAGACCAGTTCTTATTTTTACTTCATTCGATGTGATTGTCAGAGATTTCGAAACTCAATTCTGAACCCTGACTAAATTCCTAACGATTTTGAGTTGAAATCAAATTAAACTCAGAGGATTTTACCAAGTACTTGTCGAATTTGAGTTTGATTTTGAAAAAAGCCTTCTCAAGTTATAAAATTTCCGACCCTCCGAAATGTATGGGGAAGATGTTTCGAGATTCTCAAATTCATAATACCGACCTGGTTTCTTTTCGAGAGCTGATGTATCCGGCTTTGGGGTCGATGGAGCAGCGACGTTTTCTGGTTGGGTTCCTTCACTGGCGCTCACACGAATAATTTCAATGTCGATAGTCGTCGATACTTCCGGCAGTGCTGTTTGTTGCTGAAATCAATCGACGTTGAAACTTTATGCGATTTTTCTTTTTAGTTTTGGCCAATTCCGAATCATATGCTCGTTCTTTGATCAGAAGTGGGATTGATGTCTTGTTTGTCGCAATCTAATGGCAGTGCGTTTTTGTCACACAGCTATTATATACATTTTTACAAATACGAATTCATCTTCAAAACTTGGCACAGATGCACTTTCGTTTTACTCCGGGCTTTCAATCTAGGAAACTAACTTCTTTGAAACATGAGCATTTGTGAGAAAATCAATATTGAGAGAAAGATGCATAGGATATTTCTTATTGCAACAATAACTTCACTTTTTCCTTTAAACATAAAAATTTACGATGATCCTCGGATAAGTTTACGCCTAATTGCTGATATCTTCATGAAAAGATGAAAATGCTGAAGGATGTGGCTAACACATGTTATTTTTATCTCGAGAATGAGAGAACATTTCATAAGCAACTGTCAGAAGAAATGGAAACGGCGAGCAATAAATTATGCTGCTTATTGATCAAATTTGTGAAAAATAATATGAATCTTCAACAGTTAGAAAGCATAGCCTCAGATTGAAAACTCATCTGAAAATCAATATGGCCTAATTTTAGATGAAGTTTAGAAATGAATATGCACTTGCTAGCTAATTCTTCCCAATTCTGTCAAAGCAATGTGGGTATTCAGTAATTTTAGCAGATTTTAACATATCTCCTAAACAAAATAAAAGTGCATTCTCACAGCTCAATATCGCTAAGTTTAGATGTTTCGCATAATTGAAGAAGAGCAGATCAAACGATAAAAGTGAATGAACACGATATGAACATTTCAAGAAGAAAATCAGAAAAAGTAAATAAAAAGTCTACCTGCATAGTAAACTGTCCTGACGCCGAATTGCTCGAGTCTGTCTCGTACTGGCTGACGGTGCTGAAGGTGTCCGAGGCGACGTCCGACATGTTGGTCGTAAAGTCGGCTTTGAATCAGCCCGAATCACCCAAAATCCGAGGGCAATCGATCGGAATCAGCCGGAATTCACCCCTGTGTGTGTGAATCTGTCGATGCTGTCGATGCTCTTGTTGCTCTAATTCTCGCACTGCTTGACAACTCGCCTCCCTCTCTTTCGAAAATTCCCCTTTCCCTCGGCAGCTTTTTCTCTCATTATCACTCTGTGTTTCAAGCCTCTTCGTCTTTCGCTCTATATCTAACAACTCTGTCTATCGCTTTACACTCATCATTTTATCTGCCCGCACAGCTCTGTCTTGGCTGATTGCTAAAGAGAGAGCAGCTCTCGTTTGGTGCGGATCAAAGCATGATGCAAGCAAAAGACCCATATCCATGCAATCCAATCAGAGGAATAGATCATTAATCGGGTCGAGCGGACATTAAATTTCCAATGCATGTGTTAAATTATAGCAAGGTAAAATTGTCTCAAACTTTTCATTTTAAGACTAATGATATTGTGAATGACCGATAACCTGAGACGAAATAAATGATCCACAAGTTCGAATTTGCAAAGTGCGAATTTACAAAATAGTCGCCTCTCATTCTTTGAATATATGACGCAATAGCGCAAAGTCTGATGCAAACAACGGACTAATTACCGCGCAACACGAAGCTCAGTATCATTTACTTAGTTTCAAGTAATCGGTCCATCGACGATAATAGGATCTATTAAATTTGGTATAATTTACTAGCTGTCAGTCTCGGCTTCTATAAAAAGATATCGAAGGGTGTTAGTTGAGCATTGAAAATCTATTATAACCCCATTGTTTAGATGGCTTGAAAACTTTGAGAATATCAAAACATTGGATATTACTAAATTGAAACTCAGAAATAGGTTTTTGAAACATTTTTCTTATAGTCCTCATTCACATGTGTGATAAAATTATCAATTTATCAAGTCACATTTGATGCGCAGTGGCAATTTCTGATGTTCCCTTCCAGATGGAATAAATCACATCTCTGCCATTGAGTTGTACAAATGCCACGAAAAAAACGTTTGACAATCGTAAAGCTTAGGGGATTTTATCGATTCTTTCATCAAACGAATAAATATTGCGAAAATAATTACCGGAAATGAACGACTTTGAGTATCATTGGTTTACTGCGGAAGAAAAAAATTGTAAAAATCAGTTTTACTTTTCTGAACTCAATTTCGAAAATCGATATTTTAAATTTTCCAGAAAAAATACAAAGATGACAAAAGAAATATTCATTTTCATTTCTCTCAAATACCGTAATCTTCTCTCTTCTTTTCATCCACTTTTCTTCTCTCTTCTTCCATTATCATTTGAGCGCAGTTTACATTCATTTTCATTGCGATTTCGATATTTTTCAATTTTTCTCGCTTTTCTTCAGAAATATTCTAATTTTTCAGGTAAAAGATGGCGAAAAGTCTTCGATCGAAGTTCAAGCGAAAGATGCGCGCGATTGCCCGAGTCAAGAAGGCACCGAAGGAGGCGGCCAGGCTGAATGAGGCCGTCAAACGCAGGGACCAATTCGATTCTACGCCGCAGTCTGGTAAGTTTAGTTTTGATTTAAACTATTTTTTATAATAGCAGTTCAATTAAATTTAGGAAAATTGTAGTAACAATGAGTAAAAAATTGAAATATTCTCGGACAAAAATTGGAAGGAAAGGAGTTTACGCCCAAAATTTTAAAATTTTGAATTTTGATAATCAAAGGAAGATCTATAATTTTCAGTCGCCGACAAAACAACGTCCGTACAGGCCCAAGAAGCCAAGGCGAATCAAGGAATCGAAACGGTTGGTTTGATTTCTCTTCGACGATACAAATTATCTTTCTCCTAAGTCTACTATTAATTATCGCGAAAAACTTCGAAATTATAAACTTTGTGTAAAGCAAGCATGTAAATAAAAAAGTTATTTTGCTTTTTCAAACAGATATCAACGACTAGTTGCCATTGAATTTCAGCGGGATATATGAATTCAATGAAACATATTCAAAGAATATTTCAGATGGAAACGGACCAGCCTGCGTCGAAAGCGACGATCAACCTGCGGACGATGAAGACGGCCGACGGAAAGTTCCCCAGTTGGATGAATCAGAGGCGAGGCGACTTTACCCTGTGTTATTTTCGGTTTTACAAAATTTTACCTGTTTACGATTTTCTTGGAAATTACACTTAAATTGAAGGAGAAATAATGTTCGAAAATGAAGGAAAGATTGATAAATTTTGCACGAAACTCTTTCGTGAAGTTACTTTTCTTTTAAGGCTTTTATTTTTAATTCTTCCATTTTTAGACAACGCAAAAAGTACTCGCAAAAGAAGAAGAAATCGAAGACGCAGCAGGGCAAGAAGAAGAAGGGAATCAAGGTTTTCTAACTTTTCCTTTCATCAAAACTCTGAGAAAAAATCCAAAAATTTTACTTGTTCTTGTTGATTTGTTGATTCAATATAAATTTTACGTTTTTTCAAGTTTACGAATTCATACACTTTCAAGGAGCTTTTTGTTTATTAGAAGCAAAGAAAGAAATCGAGAAAGATAATTATTTGTCAAGATTGTCGAAGAGCAAAAGATTTAGAACACTGGTGAGATAGTAGGAGCTAGAGAGAGAAAGAGGTGTAGAAATAGTGAGGGATGCAGTGAAATTAGAGAAAGAGACAGTGCATCTGGTGTAATGTGAGAGAGCAGAAGCCCAAGGAGTAAGAATAGAAGAGCAGACATTGACTAACCCAAGCCAAGCTATCTAAATCGATTTGATTGCAATGATCCCGAGGCAGATTTTGATATTTTTACTAATTTTTGTACTCAGTACCAAGGCCTTCTTCACCATCGTTGAACATCAAGCTACAGGTGGATACTGTATTTCTTATTTTTACCTTTTTTCATTGAATAAAAAATTCGAAGTATTCTTGAAAGAATAACCTATTTCTGATCAGCGATTAGATAGTTTTGAATTTTTCAAATTTTCGAATCCGAAATTTTAGTTGCACTTCATAGCTGGTTTTGAAAATATGTGATTTTCGAGAAGGAAATTTCTTAGAGTAGAAAAGAGGTATTTCCAGACCCAATTTGCATCGAGGCTGATTGTGACGAGGATGAATTGTGTGTCGTAGATGGGAATGGGGGTGGAATGTGCGTTTCAAGAAATTTGTGAGGTCAAAAAATTGTTCCTAATTTTTCGCAAACATTTTAGCGCCCTCCACAAAGGAGCATATCTAAAAGAGAAGACCGGAGCTCACAGGCAGGATGAAAGTAAGTATTTTAAAGTGAGTTATTTTGTACAAGGAATTTTAGCCCCTCAAAATTACCCCCACGAAATGCTGTAATCGAAAGGAATATCACTTCGACGCCACTTTCATCTGTGATTCGTTGTCACTGCCTTAGAAATTATAATTTGATTTTGGTTCGAATAAATTGTTTTTCTTCTCGAAATCTTTTCCACATATTCATTTTTCACGTTTTCCCTGTGAAAGATAGATAAAAGAAAAAAGATCTGGAAACCTGTGAAGAGTCATATTTCCGAATTTCGTGATCAGGAAGTTTAAAAATCAGATTCTGAGTTCAAAATTTTCAATTTCGAATTGCGTACTTTTATGAATTTGGAAAAGCAGATGCAATTTACCAGCAATATTCCATTTATCCGCTCGTTTCCGTTGCTAGGCAGCATCCCATTCATTTCTGCCAGTGCATCTTTCCGCTCTATCCACTATCTAAAGGAGCAGATGCGTAGATCCAAAACGGGTCATTTAACTATTTTCCCCAACGTTTCTCGAATCGATATTCGAAAATATTCAAATCTTCGATCATTCTCTTTGAAAATTATCGTAATTCGTCACTTTTCCTTGAAAATTCGCTTTTTTCGAAAAATTTAACGAATTTTAAAGTTTCGAAAGTCAAAATGAAATTTCCGATCACTTTCATGAGTATTTCCAAAAAAAAACTAAGAAAAACCACTTGCGAAAATAAAAAAGCGGTGAGCAAACGTAGTTTCGCATTTCTCTCATTTTGTGCTCCCGCATTACGTGTTTTCCGATTTTGAAAAAAAAAAATTCAAATCGTTTTCTTCGAATTTCTCTATTTTTCGTTGTTTCTCCCGGCAATTGGCCTAGTTATCGTTACTTAGGTTATTAGAAGAGTTGATTACTTTTGCAAGTCACAATTTCAACCTTATTTGCTCGTTTCGTGGATTTTTCGAATTTTCGTCAATTTCTTGATTTTAGCGTTCAAGTCATCATAAAAATGAGTTCGTCCGACGACAGCAGCGATGAGTCGGTCAAGGAACAAAAGAAGCAGACCAAGGTTAGGATTAGTTTTCGAGATTTTGAAAAAATCTTTCTTCAATGAATTTTTTCCTCCAGAATTTCTTATTTTTCCTAGCACATTCTGATACAAAATTGATGAGTTCAAGAAATTAAACTAAAAATCCTAAAAAAAAAAACGTATTTTTAGAAGCGTCCGGTGAAGGATGAGTCTGACGATTCTGGCGAGACTTCGGACACGAGCGACTCCGCGCCCGCCCCCGCTCCCAAGAAGGCCAAGTCGGACGATAAAGGAAGCGGCAAGAGTAAGGCTGCTGGGTCCAGCAAGAGCAACGTCAGGAAGCAGGTCAACGGCGAGGGACAGACGGTGCGCGTTTGAAATAAAGAAATGGGATCGAGTTTTCTGGGAATTTCACAAAATCTGGAATGAAGATTTCTAAACAAAGAAATTTCTATACTTTCGGGAAAATTCGAAATCTTAAACTTTCACACTCGGTGAATCAGAAGAAATTGAAGGAATTTGAAAAAAGCAAACAATTTAATTTTACAGATGCTGGAACTCGGCAGCAACAAATTCGTGACGGTGAGCGAGTTCAGGGGCAAGAAACTGATCCAGATTCGCGAGTACTATCTCGATAAGGTGAAAAATCATTCGAAAGTGACTTTGCCAATTTCTCTGAATTTGATCATTTTTCAGAAATTTTGAAATGATTTCATTTGCAAAATAAAAGGAAAAATCATACAAATCTGCAGGGCTCTGGCGAACTGAAGCCGGGCAAGAAAGGGATCGCCCTGTCGCGCGAGCAGTACGACCAGCTGAAGGGTATGATCGGGGAGATCGATGGGATGCTCTGAATTCCCTGGGTAAGGTTCACTTTTCGAAAAAAAATGCAAATTGAATCGAAGGTTGCTTTGTTCAATTGAATGAGATACACCATTGAACGTTCATTATTATTTTGATTTTACCGAAAAATAGAACCGGAACTAATTCAGAATCCAGGCCATTCGAAGCTGCAACACGCACACATGAAGCCGCGTGTTCGTTCTAATGAAGAATATTCATAGTCAACCATTCAGTTTGATAGCATTTCCTGAAACTGAATATTCCAATCTTTGAAACTTGTTTGTAAATTTCGATTCGCTATTTAAATCTGAGGATTTTCGATCAAGACTATTTTCTTACAAATACGTTTCAAAATTAAGAGTACAAGAAAAATACCTTATATACATTTCCAATTGTAGATTCATATTGTTCTGAAGGAAAATTCGAATGCTTATCACTTTGAATACTTGACTATGGATATTTTTCTAATTCCCGGTACTCTTCACCATTTGATTTATTCTGATTCCCGTTTAAACCTCTAACCGGTACTGCCTATTTTATCTTCCTTCCAGTTTGAAAAGGTTCGATTTATTTTTTCTTGCTCTTTGTTTCTTTGCCTCTCTTATTTCGGTTCACTTTCCAGTATCTCTCCGCTTTATTTGATGCTCTCGTTTCCATCGTAAATTATTGCGGTTAGTTTGAAATAAATTGACGGTGTTTTGTTCGATTTTCTTTTTGAAAGATGAGCGTTTTGAAGCGCTTTAATATCTCTGGAAAATGGTGAATATTTCGCTAAAATCCAATTTCAGAAGAATGTCGGACAAGTCTAACGGCGGACCTATGGATCAGACGAATTTGAACAAGGTAATTTTTGAAAATTAAAAAAGACTGGATTTCGCTCTATGAAAACTCGAAAATCTTTAGAAAATTGCTAAAAGCCAAATACCTATGTGTAGAATATCAGGGTTTTTTCTTTTGTAAACCATTGATGCTTTCTGAAAAATGCATCTTAAAAACTAAGATTTTTTGCGAATCTAAAACTAAAAATATATTCAGGAAATCCCCATGGAGCAGGACTCTCGGGAAAGCCCTCCTCTGGGTGCTCTCGACCCCGGCCACATCACGAACATGGTCGTCGACCAGCAGTGCGCCTTGACTCCGCCCACTCCACACAATTTCGTCCTTCCCCCACAACAACCTGCTGTTTCTGAAGTATGGAAGATGATTTTTTTTGTAATTTTGAAGTCGAATGAATAGAATTGTAGCGCTTTAGTAATAAGCTAAATAGGCACTACTCTTGAAAAGTTGTGTTGAAAAGCGGATAATTTTAGCAAGAAAAATTCTTATTCCAAATTTTAAAGTAAGACTAGTTTCATGGAGACAAAATCCTTTTTTACTTCTAAATTCAGAATAACTGAAAATTTTCAGTGGCAACGCTACGGTGGTCCGATGCAAGCTCAACAAAGAGACGGAAATAGTCGAAGTTCACAAGGTACGTTTATTAAAGAGACATTTTTTATCCAACACTTTCCATATCTCCGGCAGTTTACAGATCCGTTTTAGTCTTCATCATCTCTTGAAACATTTTCTTCAAAAACTATCTTCAAAGCTATTTATCCTATAAAGTTCCCCTATCTTATTCCCTATTAGGAAGTCTTCCTTTCTTCTTACCAGTCAGATTCTTTCACTCGCAATCTTTTCCCTCTCTCTGGTTCAGTCTTGATTTAATGGTCCCTCTCTCAATCGCGCAGGGTCAGAGACGCAGAATGACAGAGAGAGGGAGCAGTAGAGTGGCACGCCTTTTGGCCTCTATCTATTGTCCATCTTTCTCTCTCTTCCCTTTCTTTCTCTCCCTTTAACCCTATTCTATTTTCCTTCTGGCAGTAGTTCAACGTTTCGAATGTTTTGCTATTTTTAATTTTCATCGAAAATTTCAACCTGATCCTTGAAATTCTGAAAAAGTTCCTTTGAAATCTTCAATTTTTCGAAAATTTTTGACAAAAAATTGACAAGAATTATAAAATTCTAAAAGTTAGCTCAATATTTTCGAACGCTTTTTTAACTTCTGATTTTTATGAAAAATTTAATTTTTTCCCTTTGAATTTACCAAGAAACTTATTTTTTGAAGAAATGACTAATTTTTTCGAATTAGAATCGATTCCTGATAATTTTTGGATAGCAAATTTCGGTTTTTCATAAATTGAATATTTTCAGGGCCAAACATGGACGAAGTCAAAATGGAACTAGCCTCTCCTCAGCAACAACACATGCAGCAACAACAGCACATGCAAATGCAAGGTGAGGATTCATTTTCTTCGAATACCATGAAATCATGAACCTTTCAATTGGTTACTATGACTTTCTCGAAATAGGTTTGGATAGATTTCGATGAAATGATCAAATTTCAAATATTATTAGACCATTGTTGTCGAGACTTAGTAAAAGCAATCAAATTTTATCATTCAAATTTGAGTTGATATGTCTCAAGGAACGGATATTTTTTTTCTAAGTTCCTCGGAGCGCAATTATTCCAGCATTAGCTTGACAAGACTTACCAAAAGAATGAACCCTCCATCTTGGCTATGTATGATTCTAGAAAGTGATAATTTTGATAAAATCTGTAATATTTCAATCGATAAATCATATGGCTAGGAAAAAATAACGTTACATAGTTTCAGGTATTGAAAACCCGCACATGACGCCTCAACATCAGCAGCACTCATCGACGCCTAACAACGGTCCCTCGCCGATGCAGCAGCAACAGCCCGGCTCCCACTACATGCCGACAGATCAGCAGGGCATGCAGCAGCAGAGCCAAGGACAGGGAGGACACCCTCATACTCCCGGAGGTTATATGCCTCAGACGCCGCATTCCGGTAGGCAATTTTTATTCTTAAAACAATGAAATTTTTGGAGGAATACTGATCGTTTTATCGATGCTTTTGGAAATTGTATCATTTTTTCATTTCCAAAGGTATCTAAATCTGTCGGAACTTTTGAAGTCTTTTCTTAGTTCTAATACTTTCGCTAAAACCTATACAAATGAATTTTCTTTATTGTGATTTTAAAAAAAATCGTCTTTTTCAGGAGGTATTCCCGCAAGCCCTTCATCAATGCACATGCCTCCTCAAATGCATCCTCAGCAGCAATATCAAGGTATATTTTTGCCACAATTTTCGAATGTTTCGCGAAAAATATCAAATCTCATAAAACTGAATTGCTAATCCAAGCAGAATATGATTCATTTTTAAAAGAATAAAATTTAGGTCAGCAAGGTGAAATTCCCCCACAAATGTACGGCCGAAACATGATGATGGGCCCGAATGGCCAGCCCGTGAGTGCTCCTCAGCCTGCAGGACCACCTCCAGGTATACGAATGAAATAATTGGACTCAAAATGTTCAACTTGGTAGAAAATGCGATAGATTACTACATTTTGAATCTAAAGCCAAGCTATTTTAGCTAAAATTCACTGAAATTTATTTCAGGCCACATAATGCACAACCAATACGGGCAATACCCCCAACAGACACCGCATCAGGGACAGTGGCAACAGGTGTTTTTGCTTTCTCATTTTGTAAAATAATGCTTTTTAATTTGTAATTTCTTGATGTGGGACTAGCAGTTTTGGAATCTGAAAAATGTACACAAGAAATGGGATCAACTTGGAACATTTTTTATCTTCTTCTTCCTATTTCAGGCACCCGCCGGCCCCTATCCTCGACCCAATCAACTAATGCCTCAAGGCCCTCCAAACCAACAGCAGAGAGTCATGATGTCCAGAGTCGGATATCCATCGGGTAAAATTGTGTTTATTTCATGTTTAAAAATATAGACAAGTGCAACCCTCTCCCCCCCAATCTCAAACAACTCGTTCATATCGGAATTTGCAGATTTAATATTCTGCTAAAATGACTCTTTTCCAACTTGAGAAAATGGGCGTAGTAATTTTCAAAATTTGATTTGTTATCAGGCTTTTTCAAAGCATTAGTGTACAAGCAATGTGTTCAGGAGTTTTCAAATTTGAATGAACAAATCAACCTCTATGGAAAGTTTCATAGGAGTTATCAAATATGTCGCTTTTCGACAGATGATAATGTACGAAATCTGAGAAGGGGCATGAATAGTCGAAAGTGTTCAGGCTCCTATCCGCCCGGAATGCCAATGAACGGTCAGCAACAGATGCAGTACCCCGTGCCTCCGCAAGGCCAGCGTCCCACAATGCCTGTCCAACAACCTAGGACTCCTTCTTATCAGCCGCCTCCCGGTCAGCAATATCCCTATCCAAACCAGGGACCCTACCCAGGACAGCCGCCCTACCCCTCACCTCACATGTATCAGCAGAGACCACCGGTTAGTTACGTTGAGGAAAAAGGGGAACAATAATGATGATGATACTCTCCTTTCGAAACTTCCATTTTGTTGGTGAAAATTAGCTAAAGAAAGGAAACTGCAGTATGTATTTTTCATATTGATTTTTTTTTCTTAGCCAAATTAGTTACACTATTTCTCAACCGTTGCTGATTTTTAGATGACCCCCCAAATGCGCCAACAGTTCATGTCGCCTACTGGTCCGATGATGCCTGCCGGTCATCAACAAGGTAGAAGGGGTGAAATTTGGAATTTTTGGAAAAATGAAATTTAAGCTTACCCACCCTCGACCCCTCAGACCCCACAAACTCCTCAGCCAATGCCCTATGCTGCTAATGGTAGTATTTTATACTAACTTTTTAAAATCATTTGTTTTTTTCATGGTCTTTACATATAATGAAGAAAAAGCCAAGTAAGCTAAAACTTATCTTTTCTCCAATTTTCTTACCTTGTGAATAAGGTTTGATCATATGTTCTTGCAATTTGTTTAAGAAGCGTACAATGTTCTTTTGAAGGTGCAGCCCGTTTCCAGCCGGCTACCGCATCTCCGCACTACGGCGGCGACATGCGATCTCCCCCTCTTCAGTCTCCTTCCCAGAGACCTCTGCCTCCCGCGGCACAGCCCATGCCTCCTCTCACTCCTCAACACATCCCATTCTGCACTTACGATCCAAACGTACTACAAGCAGGTTGGAGGACTCGTGCTTGAGAATATTCGGAATTAAAATCGCCTCTAGATAGCGTCTTGAGTTTTTCATTTCCAAATGCCGAATCTTGAAACGTATCAAAAGTTCGATTATGTTTATGAGATTTATTCCAGCGAGAATCATCGAAAATCAATCGTAACGAGTTCTTTTGTTCCCAATTATATGAACTCTTTCTGAAACCTATCATAAATGTAAATTTTGGAAACGTTTTTTTTTGTTTTTTTGAAAGGCAGATTTTATTCCTCATATAACGCATTGTTGAAATGAAAATGAAAGTTCGAAACTTTCGTTTTTAGTTTTTAAGATGGAATTTTCAGTGGACAACAACCCCGATATGTGTCTGGTGGGGTGCGTGATTCACATCTTCGACCACGAGCGATTCGCCACGGACAAATTGGACCTGTCCCTCATCAGCATGGCTGTCCGTCTCCATGGTGGGGACGTGGAGATCGGACAGAAAACATGCACTGCTGGTATAATTTTCTTTTCGAAATTGTTTGCCCTCGGATTCTTTATTCTGAAATGACATGAGTTTTCATATGAAATTACAAGGCATTGTTGAGACTATTTTATAAAGAGGAGAGTAGTTTTGGATAGGAAGGCTCGTCTTTTATTGCTACTCCAAAGTTTTCATTGTCAATATGCTATGTTATTTCCAAGTTTTTTTTCTTTATTTTTTGAGTTGAAAATATTAGGAACAAATGATTTTGATATTCATTTTCTTAAAACTATCTTTCAGCTCGAATGCCTTCTAAAATGATTATGATTTCAGAAAGAATGTCGCTTGTTACTCACGCGATCGTCGGGAACATGAACATGCAGCTACAACACGTGGATTCGGTCAGTTATTTCTCATAATCTCATTTTGATGAAACGAGTGAGAGGCATAACGAAATCATGGACTGGAGGAAGTTCATAAGAATGAAAACATGATTTTTTCCATTCAATATCCCAATTTTGATTCTGCTATGAAGTTACTTTTGTACTACTATTAACGCTTTAAAAATGATTTTTCATTTTATAGTCGGTTGAAACATAATCGAATGATCTATTTCAAAGTTTGCTTTTTGATTGGAATACTTTCATATCATTGCATTTCATAGATCATTGAAACTTACACAAGTATTTCTATTTCAACCTTTAATTTTTGATGGAAGCATTTTTCATATTACTTTTCAGAAAGGATATTTGCGTTTCATTATTTATTGGAACCTACAAACATTCTATTTCAATATTTGTTCAGATGTACAAGAACCGCAAGCGACTGGTGACTTTGCACTGGTTGAGCGACTGTTTGGCGAAGCGGAAAATGGAAGTTCCCTACAAAGCATCCCATCTGCCTGTCACCATGTACGGACTCATGGTCGGAATGGTGCAGAGCGTTAAGGTAGGGCAATTTAGCTATTCAATTGAATTCTCGCTAAAATTACAATTTACGAACGATGTTATTTTATAAATTCCTCTCAAAACATGCGTCAAAAAAGAGGATTTGTTCAAAATATGTTATTCTTACCAGTTTTTCCTTTCCAAAATAGATGGGCTTTCAATCATCTAAATTTTCATTTCTTATTTTTTATTTTTTTAATTAAAAATAAAAAAAAACAACAATATTTCCTAATTCAGACCGTTTCGTTGAGCGGTTTCGATGAAATTGAGCGCCGGACGATTCAGCTAATGATCGAAGCGATCGGAGCCAGAATCACTGCTTTCCTTTCTCCGGAAACTTCACTCGTCATCGCCAAGTCGGCTAGGTAAATATGTTTCATAGTTATTCTAAGCTATTTTCTTCATTGATAGTCACATAATCGCTACTTTTTTTGTTGAAAGAATTGATAATTTTTAGTGATATTCAGTCAGCTTTCTCTCAAAACTGATGGTATTAATCTCCATTAGAATGAGCTGCGCGACCACAAAGACTCTCGCATTTTTGCATACTATTTTCTTGTGGTCGCATCTCGTTCTAATGAGGATTGATACCATTTCTGATAAAATTTGAAAAAATGAACATTTTTTCAGTGAAAAGACCCAGAAAGCGCGAGAATGGAATGTCCCCGTAGTGAACTACAAATGGCTCATCGACCATTACTCGATCACAACTCACCCAGGGCCTAGGGATTTCGACAACGAGAAATACCAGGTCCTGAAATTTGGAATTTTTTTCACAAAATTAATAAATTTGCAGGTTGGATACTCTCGATGCCCCGACGTGATTTCTACGCCTGAAAAACTCGAAATGGAATGTGAGCATTTCAGGCACTTGTTGAGTAAGTTTTTTTTCAAACTTTTTCTGAATGAGTTTCAATGATTACATAAAAGATGAGAATTCGTAACAATTTACGATAATTCAGCGTAGATATTTTTCTTTATTTAGAAAGTGACCAAACTATCTTTTTATCATTTAAAAGCATTTTAAATTAAAATTTGCTCATATTTTTCAAAATGTCCGTGAATTTGCCAATAGAAAGAAATCTCGGTTATTTCAATAGCTTGTCTTTTCAGGGATCTTTGAAAATAACCTAATTTGACCTTTCTTTCAGTTTCGTGGCGCCAGCAAATTCTCGTGAGCCAGGACGTGTGGAATCGGTCGATGGATCAGCGAAATCGGTACATTCAATTTGACGAGGCCTATTTCCCGTCTAGGTAAAATATTTGATAACTATTTAAACATGTCTAAATACTGCCATATTCGAATTAGAATTGCTTTTTAGTCAGCATTTTGTTTAAATTCCATTCTCCTTTTGAAACAAAAAATAGCTGGATAATCGGATAGAAAAAAACTTCATTATTTTTCCATACATATACGATAGGATTTCTAAACAAGTGTTGAGACGTAGAAAAAGAAAACAGCTCAAGATACTTGTAATTTTCAGAAGGCTGAGAACCCAATCAGTCGCTCCTACAGAAGAAATGATCGAGGAAATGCGGCGAAAACGAGAAGAGGATGGGGAGCAGGACAAGGTGCAAGTGGCTGTCGCTTTTGGCATTTTCGAGGATCAGGTGGGGGAATTAAAAATAATTATTTTCCTAGGAAATAATGTTTTTTTCGTAATTAAACGGAAAATTATTTTAATACTAAAAACTAAATCTCTGGATTTACTTCGAATTTCCTTGAAATATACAAAAATTGACTTTCCATTTCAAGTACAAATATCAAAAGAGAACGGCCAAGAGCAGCAAAGTCACGAATTCTAATTTAATTTATCCCGTGAAGCGTACAATATCTATCAAAAATGTCAATTTCAGGTAAAATCGATGATGACGTTGAAAGTTCGTTACCTGGGCGGCGTGGTTGTGGACGACATTTCGGCGTGCACTCATTTGGTGCTGCTGAACGGGAGGTAATGTGCAAGTCTCGCAACCTCTTCACTCTACGAGACAGTATGTGAAAGTGAGAGAACCTTTCCCCCTATATTTCTCTATCCTCTCCTAACTCGACATACTATTTCGCTAAGTTGCGAGGTTGCGAGATTTCCAAATAACTGAATGGCAGGCGATCGATCGAGTTGCTGAAGGGAATCGCGATGGGCAAGAACATCGTCTCTGCTGACTGGGTCGTTCATTCCTACGAGTGCAAACATTGGATGGGTAGGCGAATTTTTAATCTTTTAATTTTTAAAATAGCCTTCACAAATTTTAATCTTGATTTTTAAAATTGAAATCAATGCCTGTATTCATAAACGCATCGGGAGTCTTCCAATACGTTGATGGATACGGGCATTTTTATACCTTCAAAATTCGTATTCTTTATTCGAGTTTTGATGAATTTCTTCTATTTTCGAACTTATTGATTTTCTAGATATATGTCATGAAATAGTGAAGTTCTAGACTGAATGTACCATCTTTAGTGGATCTTCCACACCTTCAAATTGACAAGAACATGAGAATAGCAAGTCCTCATTTCACTATTTTCAGACACGTTGGACTATATGATGCGTGACGACGAAATGGAGAAGATTCTCGGCTACAGCTGCAAGCGGAGCATTTTGAAAGCCAAACATCAGTCCGTTTTCGAGGTACTTCGATTCTCCTTATGTTTTTCTTTTATTGCCAAGTTTAGGACGTCACATTTTACGTTACCCCCTCGGTAGTCCCTAGCATTTCGGTGCTGCACGAATTGATTAGACTGGGTGGTGGCCAAGTGCAGGAGAAGCGGCCCACTCCACAGCAAATTCGTAGGGCTTTTAAAAATGGATTGGAATTTTTCGAATAACAATTCTTCTAGTGAAAAGATGTTTTTAAAGGAGTTATAGTATATTTCTCTTTAAAAAGATAAATATTTTAATTTCTAATTATGATTCGAAAAATTGGATCTCCTGTATTTATATACGACTTACATACACATACAGCTCTTTTTCCTATCTCTCCACTTTTCCTACATCCCTTACCCTCTGTTCGCCTGTAAACAGCAGTATGTAAATACAGGAAGCCGAAAAGTTTCAATTTGTTTCAAATGCATTCTTCCTAAAAATGAAAAATTTTAGTGGAATACACAGAACTGGATAAGCCCCTGATAGTTGTCAGTTCTGAAGCCGATTTCAAGCTAGTCTCATATTTGGTCGAGGCTAATTTCGGTATGTGTTTTAAAACTCGTAAATTTTCATTCAAAACGCAGCCTGCAAATGTGAATAATATTATGCAGATTTTCAGTCTAATTGAGAAAATTTGGTTCAATTCAAGTTTAACCTTATTTGAAATATCTGCAAACTCAAAGAATTATAAGTAAGAGATGTTGAATTCGAAAAGTTTAGCAATCTATCAAACCGACTTGGTACTAATGGCTATTCTAAGGCAGCAACTAGAAACCCTGCCTAATTACCGTATTCAATTTGCATCGAAACAACAAAATAGTCTTCCTATGCTCCGGGCCCCGCCCCCAGGTTCTCGACCTTTGAGGGTCACATAATTTCGTCGTTTTGCTTCTATTTTTTAAGACAAATATTGTCTAAAATTAAAATCTCAATACTTAATTTGCTCCAAATCTTCTACTGATATCTGAAATTTCGAAAGTCACTAATCGAAAAATTATTCCCCTATTTTCGGAATTTTCGTTGATATCTGTAAGATTCAGTGGATTTTTCTTCCTAAAATGCAAAATAACGTTTTCTCTGACATGGATTGTGCCATAGTTCTACCTCATTCTGTTGGAGATATTTTTTTTATCATTTCCTACCGTCCTGCTAGGATTTCAAATTGGTACTATGATCTCGCTCGTTTATTTTTGAACATTGCAAGTTTGTATAATTTAATTTGCTAAATTTATGTGAAATTAAGATTTAATATTATAAAAAAAAAACATTTTACAATGATAGTGAATTTAGATGATAACAGTCTTAAGGCATACATTTTTAACCCAATAATTCAGAGAAAATTATTATCAATCAAAGAAATCAAAAATATATTGACTGTCGTAATACTTGCAGAAATTCTTAATTTGAATGAGCACGAATTCATGTAGAGGCGATAGCGAAAATAATAATTTCCTCCAAGATGCTGCAAAAGTCAGCGTCATTATCAGAGCTAGAGATAGAGGGCGCAAGTGATATTCCCAATGTGAAAGCAGAGTTATGGAAGTATTTTTTTCAAAATCTAATGGGCTAATCCTCTGAAGTTTTCCAACATATACCCTACATGAACTCGGCAACTCGTATTTGCCGTGATATCGGGGTGTTGTGCGTTATTCGAGTAAATGTCGTGATAACATGACCTACTTTTCCCACAACTTCTTCCTATCTCCACCCTTACCTTATTATCTATAGCTTACGTCATCACGACAAATACAAGTTTGTCTTTTTGAGGGCGATGATTTCTATACCAAATTGAAACATACAATTTTCTTTTGAAAAATTCTAAATTTAATTTGTAAAGCACAAGAAGACAATGCAACATGATTTTATAATTATTTATTGACCTGAGAAATAAAATTATTAGAAGTTTATCTTTATTTACAACATTACCCATCATAAACATAACATGTCAGAATCACTCGTCTTCTCCTTCACTAAACGATATTTCACCATAATCATCAAGTTCGTCTTCTTCCGAATCAGTTGTGTCATTCGCATCTCCATCGTCATCGTCATCACTTAGTCCGTCATCGGACGATGAACTGCTCGAGCCTTCAGAGTCGGAATCCGAATCTAGCGGAGGCACGCTGAAAATTTATTTTGTTCACATATATGCAAATTTACGAAGAAAAATTAGTTGATTTTTAAAACATCTCAGACGATATTCCAATTTCAGTCTTGAAGCTAATCATGTAGTTGAAAAAGAAATAATGTTCACCATCTACAACTTCCATTCGAAATGCTGCTTGCTCCATCAGAGTCAATTCTTCGTGTAGTGCTCGAAGTCAATTGAATCACTCGATGGCAGTTGTTTTGCGAGAATTCCTGAAATGATCAGCAAATTAGCTTATCCTTGGTAAATTTTACCTCATAGACAGTGATGTGAATCACTTTGTCACCGCTCGTGATCTTCAACGGATAGGACAAAAGTTGGCAAGTATTGTTCTTGTGAATTAACTGAAATTAGAATTATTATTTCTGAAATAAACTTTAGGACTTTTTCATTGCTTATTTCGAAGAAAAATTGAGTACTTTTCTTACGTTTTTACGTGGTTGAGAAAAGATATTTTAGGAGTGATAAATGTTGATCGATACGGATCTTGTCTATTATTTCAATTCAATTGCCAAAGTTTCAAATTAATTATTTCCCAGAATTTATGAAAAATAATCTGATTACTTTGACATCGTCCTCATTGACTTTAAGTTTCTGATGCAGCAAATGCCCATTGCACTTGTCGCATTTCCTCTTCTTGCTGGGCGGTTCATATTCTCCTCCGGTTTTGTTGCAGTTCAAATGGAAAATCCAGTTGGTCATCCTCTCTAGAGCCATCATTTCCAAACTGTTCACTTCCCAGTTTTTCGAGGTTAGGTACTGAAAAGTTAGTCTTCTGCTTAGACAAGCGAATAAATAGAAAAGTTTTTGCTTCAAATGATAGAAATTCTTCTTTCTTCACATTGCTCAATCAAATTATCCAATTGAAGAATTATTGGTCTCGGAAGGGAAATAACTCGAAAATTTACCTTCAGAAATCGATCCATTTCTGCAACTGCGATGAACGACCTGTCGAAAATTCCGGTGCTTTGTCCTAAGACCATCTTTGCCGGAAAATGGACGAAGATTTTCAGGAGACTGTCGTAGTCGCTCGTTATCGGGCCGTCAACCACCAGTTTGTCGCACTAAATGTTCAAAATTTCGAATGAGCTGGAAAATTTGAAATTACATCGAGAATATGAGGATAGGAGTTCCAAAGTTTGGCAAGAGACATGTTGTTCACGATATCGTCCTCGTCTTCTAGTTCTGAGTACAGGTTTATGTAGATGTTGCGAGGCTTCAGTTCCTGAAAAATAGTTGAATAATTGAACAATAAAGGAGTTGCTATCAAAATAGATTTTCTTAAGAAATCAACGAAAAAGACCCCCAACAGATTTTCATACGTTCAAAATCTAATTTTATTAATTAATCTCTGATATAAGAGCAAACTATTCATACCTTGACATATTCATGAACGATGTTATAGCCCGAAGATTCCATGGAGAGCTTCTTGACAGTGGTATTTGTTTGCGTGAATGCCTTCAATAGCCCTGCATGAGTTTGGTCGAAATCTTGACAGCCCTAAATTGGTTTTATTTTGAGTCGACCTTCTATTTCAGAATGCTTGATAAATTTAGTTTTGTTTCGATTCCGATTTTTGAAATTGTTCTAAAATGATTTAGAAATTTCAGTTCTAATTTGTTTCTAACTATGGTTTATGATTCGCTTACGATGATATTGAGGCTCTGGATCTGTTCGCCGAAGAGTTTTGGATCTGGCGTTTTCAATTCGCAGTATCTTCCTTGAGTGTATCCCACTGAATAGAAGATTTTCTTGCAGGCATCCTGAAAATCGCATTTCATGTTGGCTTATCTTGGCTTCTTTAACTTACATATTCAAGTTCGATCTGTGGATCTGCAAGAACGCATTTCGAAAGATTTTCCTCGGAAAATCTCCAGGTTTGCAGAACCTGAGAGAGTAGTCCGGGATACGCTACTAGAAGATTTAGTCTGCACGAATTGTGTTGAAGCTGAATTAGTTCGAATGTTCATTTGTCAATTACGATGAGATAAAATCTCATTTTATTCGAACTTTGGCGATTTAGATCAGCTAATTTCAAATTTTCTGTCTAATTTTGTGTTGTTAATATCAGTAGAAATTTTTGGCTCTCAAATTTTACCTTCGAAATGATTTCGATCTGCATTTCCGTGGGTAGCATTTTCCAGTACGAATCCGATATCGACGAAGACAGAGATTGTTCATTCTTCTTCCGTAAAACGGCTCTTCTGTTGGACTGAAGTAGGCAATTTGTACTATTTTATAGAATTTATCAGTTTACCTGTCTGGAAGTTGTCGGACCCGTTGAATTAGACATTATTCGGAATAATTTAGATCGCGGAATTTATCTATCGACAGTAAAAATAACGAGAAACCACTGATTTGGACAAGAATTATTCGAAATGAAAGTTGTCGGTCACTGCTAAAACACTAGCGTCGACTGGATTATGTTTGAGAATTTCTAACTTGCAGAAACAAGTGGAAATGAAGTAGTAAAATTATCGATCGCGAAAATCTTGCAAAAAATCAATGCATGACAAGTGAAAGATAAAACAAGACATGAAACCTTTCACAATTTTTTCAAAGGTGCTTTTCATTTGAAATGTTTATTATTGTCATTGGCAAAAATGATGAAAGTTACAAAATGTCAAAATAGTCAGATCGAAACATCCCGCTCTTTATTATTAAAGCACTGGAATAATTATAAATAATTTGAGGGAAGAGCTACCTCATCTACCAATCATCGATATCCGTAAAATCGTCGTTATCTGAGGCTGAAGAGTGCATGATGCTGAAATAAACCAACTAATTTTGAAAAAACGAAATCGCTGAGTTTGCCAATGTTAAATTACGAAGGAAAAGTCTTTTTTCCAACCAAGATAAAATTTTACCATGAACAACTGTGATCGGGAATATCTTCGACGACCATCGACTTGAAATCATTTGCGTCCTTGACAATTTGAATTGCTCGATTATACGACGAATTTTTTATTTCCTAAAATATTATTTTCAGAAACTAATTGCCTACGAACAACCTCATGCACAATTAGATTGAATCTTCTGTCGCATGTCGAAACTTCAAGTTGAAATGACGTATGCTGGTAGATACGGTTATTCGAGATATCTCCGTGGTGCCACTAAATTAGTCAAAATAGTTTTAAAAATCTAAAAGTAAAGTATACCGTAACATTCGAATCGTCGATCATCATGAATTTATGCAACATGTCCTCATCGTATTTCCTACGTTTTCTAGCAGAATTTTTTGCCGAATAAGCGTCGTAATAAATGTGAAAGGCCCATCGTTTGAGTCGATCGAGAGAATCAATACCTTCATTATTTTCCTCCCATTTGGCTCCGTCCTTTAGTTTCTAAACTAGAAAACTACTTTATGATAAAGGTTCAATAAACTACATGAAAAGCATCACATTTGAGAACAGCGCAACAGAAAAGGACGTTGCATGCAATAGCTTATTTTGATTCAACGGAGAGCATTACTATTTGAAGACAAAAAATTTCAAATCGCTTGTTTACTTAGATTTCTTTAGCCATTTACAAAAGACATTATTTGAAATTCATACCTTCAGAAACGATGCCACGTCAAAGACCGTCACGAATGCGCTGTTGTAATAACTGTCCATTCGACCGAATTTGATGATTGGAGTGAATTTTGCGAAATTCTTGACGAGATCATTCACATTGCCGACGATCTCGCCATGAATATCCAATTCTTCGCACTGAAACGAGTTTCATAAATATCTTTCCTGGAGAAATTTTTTACCTTGAATAATTTCGGATATTTTTCGACAAGTTCCGAAAGCTGGAGAGTTTTATAATCTATGCAATCGTATGGCTCGTTCGATATTTTTATGAACGGCGTTTTGAGGTGCTGAAATGATATTATTCAGGAATGAATAAATTTGAAGAGCAGTAATGCACTTTACAATACGAAAAGTTATCAAATGAGCTGAAGATTCATCTAACATGTTCATTTGTCACTTCTCGTATGCCAAGATTTCCCAAGAATCAAGAATAAATTCATTTTTATCATACCATAACGAAATATTCAGCAACTTCGAAATTGTTGCTTTCAATGACAAGTTTGCTGATTGATGTTTTCGTCCATTCAAGTGCTTCCAATAAAATAATATGATGTTCATTTATTTCCTTGAATCCCTAAAGATACACTTCCTGAAAATCTCTTTTAATTTAAAATTACATACCGACAAAGTGAGCGTGTCATGATGTACTCCTAGTACTTTCGGCTGAGGCACGAATAAATCGCAGAATTTCGAATTTGAATATCGCGCTGAGTGAAATCTTGGAACGCATCCATTCAGCTACAAATTATAATTTTACAGGAAAACATATTGAGGAAAACTCACATATGCAATTTCAACTCTCGGGTCCTTCAAAACGCATGCCGACTCGATAGTTTGATTAATAGGCCATGATTGAGCGATGATAGGAGTTAGGGCTGGATAAGCTGCTAATAAATTCAGTTTATCTCCATTTAAAAGAAGCTAAAATAAAGTGAGAATTTAATAAAAATTAATTAAGCAATTAATACCTTAGACACGATCATAATTTGTAACTCGTTCGGGAGGATGGACCAATAAGTTAATGAGATTAAAGATGATGGCTTTTCATCTTCTTTTGAATTTTCCGATTTATTACTACATTCAGCATCCTTCGAATGCTAAAGTAATAACTGGTTATTTTAAATGAGTTATAGCGTAAGAAAACAAATGAAATAATGAATCAAATTTTTTTTGAAAAATATTATTTACCTCCTTTGAAGTTCCTGCCACGTCCAAACGATTCAATTGAGCGATAAAACTGTCCATTTAAAAATTTCGAAACTTTATTTGAAAAACATTAGCAAATAAAATGGAATGAAAAGTACGGTTAAAGTGAGCGCACATTTTATGAGAGTATGCGGAAAGGGAAATCACGAGCTGTTGAAGAATTTATTGTCTAAACTTGCTAGATAAATTTTGAGAGCCTAATTTCGTTAGTTTTCCAAGAAGTGACGTAGGAATAAATTAATCAAAGATTGAAAATTAGCAGCCTCACTCACCATTGTACAAGAATTTTATTGAAGGTATCTCATTATCTACACATTACACCTCTAACATGGTAATTTGTCGCTCGGAAGAAAATTTATTTACTTTCTCTCTAGCTAAAATATTTACTTCAACAGTGATGCACAAGTAAAATTATACATAGCATAGTAAAAATATCAGGTTTTTTTTAAAACATTTTCATCTGATTATCAAGTATTTTTAACCAAATTTCTGAGGATATTTTTTATTCGAAAAAATGAAATTCCTTTTCGTCGTATATTGTTTGTTTCTAACTAGGATAATATAAAAATTCGACTGTTCAAAAAAGCCAACATTCGCTTTTTCTAGATCTCCTCATTTATCATACTCTTTCAACTTTTTAATTTGTCATAAATGCCAATACAGTATTGAAATTGAAGAGAATTAGTGAAGTAGGATTTATTCCCAAATTTTTCAAGTTTTTTTCCTCTGGCGATAGTTCACCAGAAACATACGATATATCGTTGCTGTACTAAAAAATCAAATCTGAGGATTTGTTTGAGTTTCAATTTTCGAAAATGAGACTAAATCGAACTTCTGCACTTTTATCATCCTAATTTTCCAAATTAAGTATTTCTTCATCACATTTCAAGGGCGTATAGTCTTTACAAAATGAAATTTGGTAGACCTGGAAAGTTGCATTTTCTAGAATTTCTTGTTCATGCCATCTTTGTGAAAAAATACTCCAGCTTTCTATTATTGAATCTTTCCCCTTAGCGACAGAAACAAATGTTCTCCACTTTTTCTACGGAGGGCGATCTTTATTCAACAAAGTGAGTCGTTATTCAACAAAATCCTTGTTGAACAACGACCTGGACCTTTTTCTACTATTCCTTTCTCCCAGATATCGATGATATGTAATTTTAAAATTTTCCTTCGATTGAGAATTCGCTCCAAAATGAACATTTGAAAGCAACACAATAATAATGATATCATGATTACTTGTTTTTCGTGGATAATAAGGAAAGAAACCAAATGTCGATTGGCTAATTAACTCTTGTTTCGATTTGGCTTTTGGGCGAATTCCCCTATCGATAAAAAATTTACGAAGCATTGTCAATAGAAATAGTGTGAAGGCAACGGAGACGGAAAGATTCTGATGCTAAGGGACAGGAAAGTGTCTACCTGTCGAACTATCGAATTGTCGATTAGTCTAAATAATCATAAATGTGTCAACCTATCCCAATTCTTTAGTTTCTTTTAATGATAAAAATCAGGTTTTCATGGAAAGATAGAATGAATTTTTTTGTGTACTTTCGAAGTTTTCCGGTAAATTTGGCCAACTCGTTTCGATTTATTAGATTGGTCAATATTTCCTTGCAACTTTATGAAAAACAACATCTTATTTTTCTTCTTCTGAACAAACTGCAAACTTACCAGTCCTTATAGTATGATGATGACTAGGCTTTCAGTAGTTAATTAGATTATCATTGAATATTTTTGTATTATTCTGGCATAACATGCTGAATTTTAGATGAGAGCATATTGTTGCCAAAAATGAGTACTTTGTTACCAAACGCTATTCCCGTCTTTTTGTTATATTTTCTAACACTCTCTGTTTTGATTACAAAGTACTCATCTTTAGCAAATATGTACTCAAATTCTAAACTCTGAAATAATCATGTCGGAGAAATTTATTTAATCTCTAACTCAAAATTTCTAGAATGACCAGCCCAGAATACAAGAACGATAACTGATCGGCAGTTAACGATGACAAAATTGATGGACCGCAAGCGGTGCCTCATATTTGTACCATGTCTACTTTCATTGCATTTAACCTTGGTTATTTATTCTCCTGACTATTCGCAATGGATGAATTATCACTACAAATTTCTAAGGGTAAAAATTTTATTAGTATGCTAATCAAAGGCGAGACTGAGTTAAAATTTAGAAAACTTAAATAGAAGTTGGACTTTACAAATTTTCTAAATCTAAGTCGGAACAGCGGTGTCCAAAAATTACATTTTTGCTTTTTTCAATTTTATTGAAAATTTCCATGTTTGTTTTCTCTTTCAAAGTCTAAGCATTCATCTTCGTACATCCCGGGTTTAAATCAATCTAAAATCTCCGTAATTGGATATTTTAGGATCTTAGCCTAAACTTCGTTCTACTCTGATAACTAATTTGGTATAATTTTTATATTCAGACTCAGTTATTCGATGATCCGACTGAGCAAACTGACGAACATATACCCGAGCGATGTATATGCGAATTTGAATCGAAGAATTATTCAATGTGCTATTCGCCACCCTTCAATAGAAGCTTGATCGGGCAAAGATTCAATTGTTGGTATTTAAAGTTCCTCAAAGAAGTCGGTCAGATGCATTCTTAATTCGTGCCAAATACGATTATTTTTTTAGATTTATTAGAGCCTATAAATCTGATCGATTTAACCTATGACGATTTTCCCGATCCACCACCAATTGTAACGGGTGCTTCAGATGATCATAAAGACGAGTCAATTGAGATGGTAAATTGGTTTGAGATTTTTTTAGATAACTAATCTGCATTTTCATTGTGAATTTGCGATATTCATTTTTAAGCATTGGATGAGAAGTTGTGTAGAGAAAAACCAACTTTTCTGTTCCTTTGTCAATAACCGATAAATCGAGACAGAAGACATTGCATGAAAATTAGATGCGCTAAAATCATTGAGTTATTTGCAAAAGATTTTACGGTATTTCATCCATTCAACTCATGATTTTAAACGACTATTGAAATTTCGCAATACGTTTTTTCCTATTTTCTAATTTGTGCATCGTTTATTTTGTCTCAAGTTATATTCATTTTTGACAATATCCATAACGAAATTGCGACAAACTACATATATGCACGTTTTAAAAATTCGTATTTTTTAGATTTCTCATGTACGACGATTTTGGCCTAAACATCCGATTATCTTCTACGACTTTGGACTAAAGCCGAGTACGATCAAGGATTTCAAGAAGATATGCAATCTTGAAGTTCGAACATTTCCTTTCGAGAAATTCCCTCCATACGTGAAGAATATGCTGGAATATCGATGGAAACCTTTGGCAATGGCTGTAAGTTGAAATTTCCTATTATTTTTTCTTCGTCGCATTATTTTAGTTGGTTTTGAAAGAATTTAAATCCATATGGTACATGGATTCTTCGATACGATGGCTTAAACCTGAAATGTACAAGTATTACGACATGCTCAGATGCAAACATCCGTATGTTATTTCTATTGTTTCTAAAAATGTTTCTTTACTGCAAACTTTGCTTTTAATTTATCAATTTACTCATCAGGCGATCAACTTCAGGAAATATAGAAATGCTGTCTCCAATTGCACAAAAGTAAGTTTTTCTCCGAGAAAAAACTTTTATCTGAAAATTAAACCAAGATTTTTAAATTTAAGAGTTCATTAATAAGCTTAGTATTTAGTCCGAGTACCTCTTGATGAATGGGAACTATCATGGAATTTATTCTACCACTAACTTCGGTGCGTTATCGGCTATTTTTATTTTTAGCTTAATCCAGGGATTTAGGAACCTATGATTTTCTGCCAACTGATAAAGAAAGACTGAAAGAGGTTACGGAGTTGCAAGCGGGGTTCGCGCTTATTGCTAGAACAAAAGATGCTATGGATACATTAAAGTGGTACGAACATTATTTGATGCTTGTCTTTTTTCGAGAAACTAAAAATTTCAATTTTTTGCTTATCTAGACAAATTATTGATTCAAAGATATCTATTCTTATTTTTCGGAAAATACTTTAACCCACCGACTGTTTCACATTGCGATAAATTAAATTTTTTCTATGAATTTAAGAGTTTAGGTACGCTCTTTGCGCTCTAGAGAAAGAATGCATGGCGCCCAAGAATTCATCGATAAAATGCAAATTCGGCAAAGACATGTATCACGCCGAACCAACGTGTCATAGGTATTTTGTTGAACTTTTATTGTATTATCATCCGGGTTTTTAACGAAAATGAAATTAAAAACTTCGGTTGCGAGTACTCTCTTCCAAAGGACTTGAAGTGATTATTTTCTTCTAAACACTTTCTCAATCTATCTTAATTTTTCCTAGATGAAAAGTACTCAATTCAAGTCTTCGAATAGACTACTCGCTGTTAAAAAATGCAGTATCAAAATCGAGTTTTCACTTCTAATCGTTCATTCGCCGAAGTCTCCAAGTGTGACCATTTGATGTATCAGAAAGAGAATGAAAAGCGCTTTAGTTTGATCAATTTGAGAAATGACATAATGCTTCATATATTTGACTCTGGTCGTCACAGTAAATCGATGAAAGAAATGGGACATTTTAAGGTTTGATCAGTCAATAATCAACCTGATTCTGACTAACAAGTACAATTTCACGACGTCATATTATTTCTCCCAGTACACGAGTGCATTCGCTGTCCGCAGGTCGGCTACCGAGAAAATCGATCTCACAAATTTGACTAATTGTGAACGCTGATGTCTATTTATTGAATAGAATTTTAAATAAATTTATGGGTATTATTTTAGTTGAATTTAATTAAATGGAGTATTTATTTCGCATGGTTGTGTTTTATCAGTGGCGGTATTTTTTGACTAAGAAGCATCAACTTCGAAGTCGCACTTCTTTCTCCAAAAAGTGTGACTTTTTCAAAAAGAAGCACGAGCTATCTCTTTTTCAAGCGCATGAAAAGACAGCAAAATAAAGAGCAAATCTTATAAATTTTATATGGGCGTGTTGCCCTTGACTTCTACTTTATTGCTATGTAAAAATTTTATTGCCCACGATTCAAAACAATTGAGTAATCAACGTCTAGCACGACCTCCCAAAAAACACGTGCTACTTTTCCTCAAAAAGTGCGACTGGATGTGCTGCTTCTAGAGGAAGTGCCACTTTTTTTGAAGGGGCAAAGAAGTGCGACTTCTTTTTGAAAAAGTCGCACTTGTTGTAGAAAGAAGTGCGACTTTTTGAGCAAAAAATACCGCCACTGATAAAATTAATGATGTTCCACGGGCAGAATCCCCATTCTACAAAATTAGCATTTTCCAAAATCTCATTCCTCATTGATCACAAACTCATTGTCATTACCACTTCGCGCAATGCAATAAACACGATAACCAAAATCAATGTGTTGTTTTGTGAAAGTGAGTGGTCAGAAGATCAAGTGAAAAGAGTTCCGAATCATTATCTTGCATTCGGTCACTGTTAAGTGGATCGCGACCAGAAAAGGGACCAAAAATCCTACGATGAACTTACCTCCAAAAATGTGCCTATTTATGCCGCAGTAATAATGCAAAATAGAAGAAAGCTGATCAGATATCTAAATTGGGGTTTTCTTACTTCATTATACTTGCAATTTAGAAAATAAACGTTTTAAATTCAATTGAATTGAATGATTGAGCACGAAGAATAATGCCCCGCCTCCAGAAAAAACACTACCAATAATTATTGAAGATTTTCACATCTTCTTTCTCGTTTATGATCAAACTAGCCAACTCACATCTTTCAATGCGTCGATATAATTTCCCGAGCCATCAATAAAGTGTGAAACGTAAATGTTGTCTGATAGACATCCATAGTATTCATTTGGTTGAAAAATTATATCTGTAATAAGTCAAGTACATACATCTTACAATGATCGTCTCAGTTCAACGAACATTGCCTAATTTGCGCTTACCTTTCTCATTCTTTTTGGTTAGTTTTGGAAAAGATGCTAGAATTATAGATAAAAGTATTAATTTGAAAAATATTTGTTTTCGTCCTTTGATACTCACAAAATTATAAACGAAATCACGAAAATATGTTCAGAATACGTTGTTCTCGACTTACTGATTGCTTATCACCAATTAAAACAGCTTAGGCTTAACTTTCTAGAACACTTTTATTGCCTAGGGAGTCTCATTTTGAAGCAAAATTATTTAAGAAATCTATGATTCGAAAGATAGTGACGATTTTACACTGTTTATACAATAGATCCCAAATTTTCGCTATCAAAGATAACATTTTTAGCTTATATGAATTTTGGTTTACTCTTATTTTATCATTCGAAATGTAATATTTTCATTCATTAGCTTTGAAATAAACGAATTCGTATCCTCGAGATTCGCCAATTTTACAATCGATTGCTATGACGTGTAAGACATGTTTCGTCTTAGATTTTTGAACGTTACTGTCTAGTTGGTTCGTTCCTCTTCTGTCATATTTCCAATTTCCATGTTTCTATGATAGCTAAATAAACGAATTGCGCTTAAAAACCAAATGATTTAAAACCTATCAATGCGATTGGAATTGTCTTATGTTTGGTTGAAAAATTACTTTAAAAAATATGTATATTGATAAAAGGCTAATAATTTCTCAATAAAAATTATCCAAAACAGGAATGTTTGTGGTGCGGCGTACCATTTTACTGCACCGCCAACATCCCTGATCAAAAGATACTCTTTTTAAAGGGGAACTATTTTCATGCAAAATAAAATTTGATCTACCTATGGAGTTGAGGATTAATTTTGGAATTTTGGATTTTTTTTAAATTCAAATTTCTCATCAATCGATGGATATTTTTAGACGAATATGATACACCTGTGCTTACCAAGTAGAATTATTTCACGCAACTCTAGATATGAATGAATAATACGGCATTTAATATTAATTTATCCTTATTTACATAGTAAATAATACTTTGGGAAAAGATAAAACCCGAAACAACAAATATTTCGAAAAAAAAATACTACATAAATGGCAATTCTCATAATACCCATAAAATCTGTCGGTATTCTATTTATTATGACTAATAGATCTCCTTATCAATCCCACTCGTAAAGCTAGCATTCAAGAATAATACCTTGTGGTAAGTCTTTACAACTGTGCTGCAGTACCTATGATAAATTGGAGTCATAGAGTATGCGTGATAAAAATAGTTTACTTACCTATATCGCTCCTCCGGGTAATAGGTGACCTGGCTGAATTTTATCGCGTGGAAAAACGGAACATTTTCATTGTAATTGGTGGACAGAGTCAGTCTGCGCGCGCCGCCTCCAGTCGGCGAAACTTTCCATGGATCTATAGCTCTGAAGGAAGTTAATGCATACGTCATTTTTAGGAGCATTTTCAATAAAAAAATAGAGTGCATTTCTCCCTATCCCACTTTTCCCAATGGTTCTTCCCTTTGAAATTGAATTATATTTCTAAGATAGTAGAGGTAAAACTACACGCTTCTAGAAATTTAGAATCTCTTCGGCATGTTGATTAAATAGGTCGATCACGAAAATCAGGTCGTTAATGAGGGCAACAATGAGGTGAAATAACATAAACTAACTGTCAAAATATGATTATTGTCACATTTGTCATTTTTCTGACTGTTTAAAAATGATAGTTCCTACAAATTCATAAACTTTCGAAAATATGTATAACTAGTCGTAATTAGTTTTGTTCGTTAAACCGAAATTAACCAATGTTCAGCGATACGAAACCTACGTTTGATGTTTAGTAGCCCTTAGATATTTGTAGAAGGCAATTTCAACGAATAGTTCATTTTTGTAGAATATCTTCATGAGATCAGTGAAAAATGGCATTTCTTGCGTTGGAATGTAATAGCTAAATTAATCGCCAAATAGCATTATTATAATTAAATTTCCGTCATCTACTCACACGTCGCTAACAGTCCAATTTAGAAATTTCTCCATTTCAGTGATGGCTGTTTCATTTTCTTTGATAATCTTTCTTTTCAGCAGCTAAATCAGGTTGATAATTGAAATAGCCGAAAATATTGAAAGCATTACCCTTTGTCGATATTCTTCGACGGTGTTCTGACAAGTCTTGCTACAATTTCGTTTATCTTTTACCATGTCTATCGCATTTTTCATCGCTGGTACGCCTTAAATGGTGTTTCGTTAAGGTTGTATAAACTAACGAATAGGTTTACCAACTACTCTTGACCACCAAGGCCCTGGACCAGATACAGCATTTTTAGTGCCCCACTGGTGAAATACCATGTCGAGATTAATTGGTTGCCAGAAATTCAACATCGCATCGTCGGCAACCGCGAAATAACCTGATTTTTATATTTTTATTTATATGTGAAAATTTTCTACCTTTAATATTGCGCAGACCCAATTCGTATGCTTTTAACATGCAGATGTAACCATTGTATCCTCTGTTCATTTCCCTGGGATTGATATGAATATAGTTGAATGGGTATTGTAACGGTGGTTTATTTGAATTATCTAAATTTCAACTATGTTTAAAACTGCTGAAAATCATAATCATTACTAAAATCTTGCTTTTCAGGATACCAGTTTCCACAGAATATTACCACTCCAAAATACGGCGTGTACAACCTTTGAACGTATGAATATCCATATTCAAGTATTATAGGATGATTGCATATGATTATTAATGCCTGAAAAGAATAAATTGCCTATTCGACGAAATAACTACCAGGGATGTGCAGAAATTTTCGGAGAGAGATTTTCTCTTTCTTTGATCCATGCATCCTTTCCGTTATTGCTCACTTAATTTCCGTTTTAAAACGAAAGGGAACGGAAATTAAGGGTGCGAGAAAAGGAGAGAAAAAAGGAAAGAGGGCGCGGAGCTGAAAAAGAGAAAATCGTTCTCCGGAAATTTCCGCACATCCCTGATAATTATCCTAAGTTGCAATTACCGTATCTAGAATCTTATTCAATTGAGCTATACTAGAATGCTGTTCGGCTAAAGTCCTATGCGAAAAAATTTTATAATTGAGATCTGAAAATTAGGATATGACCCATCAAATGCATGTAAATTTTACCAGTAACATTGGTCTTTTCGCATAAATCTATGAAATCTTGAAAATTTTCCATCTTCTGGATTGACCTTGTATTGTCCTTAAAATTAGTTTTAATGGTAAAATGATGTTCGATGATTTACAGTTTGATTATTCTCAGCTGGCTCATCATTGAATACTTGCAAGAACATTCGACGACAGTTCACGTCCGTAGTATTTTCCGATCGAGGCAATTCATAATTCGAAGGCTTAGATAAAGGAGGGAATGAATATCTAAATAAAAAAATATATTGAATTAAAATAAAACTAAAGTACCCAATCTGAATCAAATCATGAATCCATTCTTTGACCAGATCAACATCGTCTTCCTGCCAGAATTCCATTTTTCTAAATTTTAAATTAAAAAAAAAAGATATTTCTGGAAAGATTACCCAAACTGTTCAGCCAATTCAATCGCACAATTAGCTGTAGACTTTTGACTGCATTTCCACTCATCAAGGAACTTCAATAACGCCCCTGACTTGAGATAAACTTCTCTGAATTATGGTAAATATTTTTGAGAAAAAATGAACCTTACTGTTCATCTTCGAAATCCTTCAGATAATTGTGAGCATTTCTGATTTGAACTGCGTTCACAGGGTAAAATGCAACGTATTCGTCGATGAGATGCAATAATTTCTGCGAAAAGTACGATCGCCAAATGTCAGTTGTTCTAAATTCATATTCTTATCTAAATTAAAATTCACATATTTTTACCTGAAAGAAACAGTAGTAGGCAGGAACATGGTGAAGAATGCATTTCTGTGGAACAAAGTATTCTGCGAATTCCATGGAGAATACGTTTTCTGACCCAAAATTATGGGAGGCGCATGTCTGTTGAAATGCTCTGACGAGACTTTGGTAGGATTTGCATGTAGTAATCTAAAATATAAATCTCAGAAAAACGATTTTAAGAAATGATTTGCCTAAAAATAGCATCGACATCAGGATCCATATCAACGAGTCCTTGTTGAACTGCAGCCCTCTTCTGTACTTCACATAATCGGAAATTGGCATCAGTGTGATTGTGTTGCTAAAATTAAGGAATAATGATTTTTTTCCTCAAAAGCATTACACTGAAATACTCGAGCGGAAATCCTCTCGGCCACATATCTGGTCTTCCGTAGAACAAATATGGATTGAACAGTCGATTTCTGAAAGACAAGTTTTATGGAAATTACTTTCAAATTCTTACATTATCGGATCACTATGATTTCTCTCGAATCTAACTCCACTTAATTCATCTGCGAAGTCAAAGGTGTCGAGTCCTCCAAAAATGGGTCGATTGTCGTCGTCTGTGTCATAAATCCACTCAGCTCCGTGGGAAATCGCATACAAATAGCCGATCATTTTTCGAGTATACGATTTGTAGGGCAATTTTCGAACAAGGTTCAGTGCTAAATTATTCGTATTTAAAATGTTATTATTACTAATACTATCTCACCTTTGCTCATTTCTTCCTGAACTTCTACTGATAGAAAATGAACTCTCTCCCATGTCCAATTTTTAGGAGTTTTCAAATCAGCTACTACAACCAAATTCCATCCAGTTAACGATGCAAGGTACTGGAGTTTAAATTAAATCTATTTCTATTGAGAAAACAACCTTGACATCTTTCGTGGGTTGATTGACTGTTGTCAGGACTATCCATTTGCTTGTTTCAATTTTAGGCATGTTCACTCTTATCGAATTTCGAATTTTATCATAATCTTCGCTAAAAATTGTATGCGATGATGATTTAAGAATTGAATCGTGAAATTGCATCCCATACTTTTCATTAATGTCGTATTTTATGACTACCAAATTAATTCCAACAATTGTAGCAATCATTAGGAATATGTAATTGCTAAATGCTTTACGAATCAAATTGTACAATATACCTGGAAATATTAGTGGATTACAAATTATAATCATCGTTAAATTAAGCTGATGTGTTTTCATATTTTTAGCCCCATATTTAGAACGTAATGACAAAGCTGTTGCAACTTGATGATTTCACTAATACCCTATGACTTGAAGAATCTGCCATGAGGTATGTTTTACTGTGCAAGATTATGCATGCTGTTTTCTTTCGATATTTTCTTCAAGTTAAAAATTTTATCTTATCGAATTTTGAAAAACTAAATCGCATCCATTAATTTGTCAATTTTCCATTAATTACTATCCTCAAATTTACGTTAACAAAGTTATTCATCGAAAACTTACTCAGCGGTAAGAATAAAATCTGCCATGTTAAGATTGGCTTTTTATCGGACTGTAATGTTTCTGAAGTAGGCAAAGACGAATACTTCTGGTGTGAAGACATTATGCGATCACCTGAATTTGAAATCTGTCATTGAAGTTGCCTTCTTTGAACAAGGCATACAGTGGCTAACTAAAGTTGGAAATATTGCATAATTTAAAAAAAAAATATTTTACGCTCATTTATATGTATTAGTGTACAAGCTCTAATGAAATTTTTGCATATTTTGAAATAGCATCGGGTAGAAACAATCTTCCAAGTTTCATCCAGAGTCCATTATAAAAATTAGCCTTGAGAGACAAATTCGAATAATGCATTGCTCCAAACTTTTGTGAGTCACTGCGTAGAGAAACAATGCGTAAGTATGATAAAAATACATTCTAATTTTTAAGCAAACTCGATTTTGAATCCTACAGCATGCTGCATGCATAAAATGAGTTTTGTGCGATTTAATGCCTGAATTATGCAAGCAACATGATTCTATTTTTGTTACAAACCTGACTGAAATATGCCGACTGTTTTCTTAATTAGAATGAAAATTCGTAGAAATTAAAATTTTGAAATAAAAATTAGAGGTAAAACGGGTACATTTGGGATATATCCTCAGTTCCCGCGTATCAACTTTATTTATCTTGTGAAAACTCAACAACTATTCGATTTTTTCCTCTAATTCCATGTAAATCGCTCCTAATATTTGTTTCCGGTCTATGTCATTCCTCAAGAGCTGTTTAGACAGGCGTTTGTTCTAAAATTTTGAACTAAATGCCACGCTGTCATGAGAGATGCTCATATTTTTGGGATATGTGCATCCAAAGTTGGATAACGTTTAGTTTTCAACATAACTATGCCATATCATGATTTTAAAATCCTGACTTGGCGAATTTCATTACAAAAATAGGAAAATGGGTCGACAGACAAAGTGTTTATTTATAACGTCTTTACTAATATTTTAACAAAAAATTAACCAGGATTACTTTGTAAGAATGAACCCAAATCAAACTCGGTGGTTATCCAAATGTGAATAAAGTTTCATTCATAAATCGTCATCGAAATTTTAATATTAATTTAAGAACAAATGATTTTATCTTTATTGCGTGATATTTTGAGAAATTATCAACAGAAAATAACGAATAGAAAAATAGATTTCAATATGTCAACTAATTGTAATACCCATATGTAGGATTTGTGAAAATTGCATAAATTATGACTAGCTAAAACTAGTAGATCTCTTTCTCAATTCCATTTTTGAATTTTTCGTTCTTGAACAATACCTTATTGTAGGCCTTAACAACGGTAGTGCAGTACCTAATTGTAACTTGTATTGACAGCTTAACAAATAGTTATAAATATCAACTTACTTATATCGTTCTGTAGTACTATTTACAACCAGACTGAATTTAATTGGGTGGTAAAACGTCACATTTTCACTATAGAATCTGACTAGATTAGTTTCGCGCAACCCCGGTATGCTCGGGGCTAGGTCAACCCCATTGATTGCTCTGAAATTAGCGATTGTTAGAATCTAAACGTATGCATTTCGAGTCTTTGGAAAAATGCGACTTTGCTACTTCGCAACCTTACGAAATACCATGTCGAACTATTTTATGATGATTCATAGTCGAAAACAACGCGATCTTTCCAGCATCTTTCGCTTAATGTTATTTTCTGCGCTCTTTTTTGTCTTCGTCCGCCTCCTCTCTATTTTCCTATCCTCCACTTACAAAAATCGCTGAAGAAACATGAGCTGGTGATGTAGATTTAGCATGGGATTGGCTAGAATAAAAATACTCGCATTTCTTCTCACATCATTCTACAAGCTTAGTAGGTCGAATTTTCAAGCTATTAAATTTTAAGTAACAATCTACGAAAATGAGCTTTCACCATTAATTATGGAATGATAAACTTACATTTGATGTTCTACCGCTCTCAAGTATTTATTGAATGCGCACTCAATGAAAAGTTCTCCCTTGTAGAAAATCTTCATGAGATTCGTAAAGAACGGCATTTCATGTTTCGGTATGTAATAACTGAAATATTTTCAAAATGTTGAAAAATAATTTATCATGCCATTATTGTCAATGATCGATTGCTTGAGATAAAATACAAGGCAAGGAAATTTGATGCACGAAAATTAGCGCAGTTTGTAACATACTCAACGATATTTCGTCGATTCGAGGAATGGCTTTGACGACTACTTGATATTACGCAATGCACGCTTTGAACATTTGAATATGTGCATCGTTTAATTTGTTTTAAACAATCAATCATCATTGACAATATTTTAGCTTACACATCACTAACAGTCCAATCCTCATATCGTTGCATTTCAGTGAAGGCCGTTTCGCTCGCATTGATCAATTTTCGATTCAATAACTAAACAAATCAACTTGAAAATAACATTATATTGATCGAGTGGAGTAAAGTGTCGCTGGAAATACGCAATAGCGTGCAAACGGAAGTACGCAGATTAAGGAATGAAAGAAAAAACATTATATCGAAAATCGACGACTAATCTGCGCCTCACTCTGTTCACCTTCGCTTACGCATTATTACATATTTTACAACTTTATCCTATCTGAATGACACGATAATAAATGCAGTCATAGTTTACCCGTTTCGTATATTCTTCGATGGTTTTCTGGCAATACTTGCAACTTTTGTCGTTTTTCACAAAATTCATTGACGTCTCCATTGCTTTTTGACCTTAATTGCGATATTAAATCATGACAGTGACTGTTTAAGCTTGAAGTAAAACAATGATAGCTACAATTTGCTTGCGTAAATATCGCAAACCGATATCTAACATTCTAAAGACACTCTAATTATCAATATAAAATTCTTAACACGTTTTAATGAATGGAATAACGATAGGTGGGAATGTATTATTGATTGGGGAGAACGACGATATTCAAAAATTACGCTATTCGTCTCGTTTCTCTTCTACGTGGCTCACTATTTTGCTACAAATTCGATTTCTAATTGCTGTACGAATATCGACTTTCTCTCCAATTAACAATACAGTTGGGTTCTTTCATGAACCAAAAATCCTAAAGCATTCAAAGTTCAGTTTTAAAGTCGAAATGAAATCCAACATGAAAACAGGCGATTGAAGTCAAAGACAAAGAGATTCAACTCCGAAACAAATGCGAGAGTTTAGGTTCAAACGAAGTTAAATTTTAGATTTCGTAATTCATGCTACTAAAATGCATTCGTGAGCATAGTCACCCAATACTCTAGTCAAAACTCTGAATGGATATGCTTACCAAAATATCCGGTCCAGTATTGTATACGACCTTTTGCAGCATTCTTCGTGCCCCACTGATGAAAAACCATGTCGAGATTAATTGGCTGCCAGAAATTCAACATCGCGTCATCGGCAACCGCGAAATAACCTGATTTTTATATTTTTATTTATATGTGCAAATTTTCTACCTTTAATATTGTGCAGACCCAATTCATATGCTTTTATCATGCATATTTCACCATTGTATCCCTTATGAATTTCATCAGTATTCACGTGAATGTAATTGAAAGGATATTGTATCGGTGGCATTTCAGAGTTGCCTTAGTTCTACTTTGATCATTCAAAATAGTTAAATTACATACTAAAATTTTGCTTTTCAGGATACCAGCTTCCACAGAATATTACCACTCCAAAGTATGGCGTGTACAACCTTTGAACGTATGAATATCCGTATTTTAGTTCCAAAGGATTATTGCAAATGATGATCAGTGCCTCAAATAAAACGAAGTTACTAACTACTAGAAGTTATTTTAGGTTATATTTTACCGTTTCAAGAACCTTGTTCAACTGAGTTATATTTGCATGTTGTTGAGCTATAATATTGTGTGGCAAATTTTTCTGGTTGAGCTCTAAAATGATCATTAGATTATAGTTTATATCATTTAATTACCAGTAATATTGGTTTTATTGCACAAGTCAGTGAAATATTTGAAATTTTCAATTTTCTGAATTGCTCTGGGATCATCCTTAAAATAAATAATAGAAATGATAATTTAAAAAAACGTTTTGATTGTGTACAGTTTTATTATCCTTAGCTGGACTGTCATTAAACAATTGTAAGAACATTCGTCGACACGTCACATTCATTGTGTACTCTGATTTAGGTAAATCGTAATTGGTTGGCTTTGATAATTTAGGAAATGCATAGCTAAATTAGGACATTCATAACAATGTAAACATCATAAAATACCCGATTTCGATCAAGTCATGAATCCATTCTTTGATCAAATTAATGTCATCTTTCTGCCAAAAATTCATTTTTCTAAATTTCAGCTTAAAAAAAGATATTTCTGGGAAGGTTACCCGAATCGTTCAGCTAATTCTATTGTACAATTTGCTGTTGAATTTTGACTGCATTTCCACTCATCAAGAGATTTCAATAGTTCTCCTGATTTTAAGTAAACTTCTCTGAGTTAAACTGCATATTTTATTAGATAAGTTTGATTTACTGTTTATCTTCAAAATTATTCAGATAATTCGAAAAATTTCCTATTCGTATTGCGTTCACAGGGTAAAATGCAACGTATTCGTCGATGAGATGCAATAATTTCTGCGAAAAGTACGATCGCCAAATGTCAGTTGTTCTAAATTTGAATTTTTATTTCAAATTCACATATTTTTACCTGAAAGAAACAGTAGTAGGCAGGAACATGGTGAAGAATGCATTTCTGTGGAAGAGCGTGTTTTGGGAATTCCAAGGCGAGTACATTTTCTGACCCAGAATTATGGGAGGCGCATGTCGATTGAAATGCTCCGAGGATACTTTGGTAGGATTTGCATGCAGTAATCTGGGAGTTTTAAATTGATAAAATTAATTGAAATAATTTACCTGAAAATAGCATCGACATCAGGGTCCATATCAACGAGTCCTTGTTGAACTGCAGCCCTCTTCTGTACTTCACACAATCGGAAATTAGCATCAGTGTGATTGTGTTGCTAAATTATTCTGGATAATTTTAAAATTTTCACAATTTTTACACTGAAATATTCCAGCGGAAATCCTCTCGGCCACATATCTGGTCTTCCGTAGAACAAATATGGATTGAACAGTCGATTTCTGAAAATTAATGGTAATTGCTTTCAAATATGTCCTTACATTATCGGATCACTATGATTCCTCTCGAATCTAATTCCACTTAATTCGCCTGCGAAGTCAAAAGAATCGAGTCCTCCAAAAATGGGTCGATTGTCGTCGTCTGTGTCATAAATCCACTCAGCTCCGTGGGAAATCGCATACAAATAGCCGATCATTTTTCGAGTATACGATTTGTAAGGCAATTTTCGAACGAGGTTAAGCGCTAAACTGAACATTTCAAATCATATTTTTATCAGCCACACTTTTTCTCATATTTTCCTGAATTTCAACGGATAAAAAGTGAACTCTATCTAGGCTCCAACTCTTCTGAGTATTCGAATCAGCTACTACCACTAAATTCCACCCAGTTAACGATGCCAGATACTAAAATAATTTCGGTTCTTTTTTTATTCGTAATTTCACCTTGGCGCTTTCTGTTGGCTGATTGATTGTGGTTAGAACTATCCATTTATTTGACACTATTTTTGGCATCTTCGTTTGAGGTATATTCGTTGTAGACATAGTCGTTTCAGGCATATTCGTTCTTGGAAAACTCAGCTTAGGCGTATCTATTCTTATCGAATTCGTCACTCTTATTTTATAATCTTCTTTGCTAAATTACGATCGAATAGATCCAAATAAATTAGGTAACTGGGTCCCCAAACGACTTTGAGCGTTCAGTCTATCGTAGATCCACTCATAGAACTTATTACCTTTCGTGATTTTCGTCATTCTTCATTTTAACTTCCAATAGGTTTATCCCAATAAATGCAATCACCATTAGCAATATAAAATTATCGAACACTTTATGAATAAGATACTCTAATAAATCTAAATATATCAATAGATTACATATTAAGTTGTGATTTTATTTGGAAAATTTTCTTTGTCCTAAATCACAGACTTGATACAATATCAAATGGTTTCAAATTTTATCAACTCATTACTAATTCAGAAGGTTGTGCTGCAATAGAAGGTGTAAAACCAATTTAAATACGTTTGAAGACACTGCACAATTTTACTAGGAAAGATAAGATAATCATGATAATATTTTCTTTGTAAGATTTAAAGAAAAGTGTTCAATAATATGCAATTGTGCCATGTAAACTTTCACGCAATATATTTATCCATGAAGAGTACCATATTAATAGATAAAGTGTTATGCTTACTCAACGGTGAAAGTAATACTTGTCTTGCCAAATTTTTCATTTTATCGAGTTTGCAACGGAGAACACTTCTGTTGAGGCGATATCGTTTGAGAGCACTCGAGTCTAAAATATTCAATAGGAGTTTCCTTAAAAAGGAGGTACCAATATTAGGAAGCAGTATATGTAAAGCTACGTATAAAATATATGTGATTTTATTTTCAAAATTTTAGCATAACTGAATGCTTGGGTTCAATTTGATATGCATCAAAGATCACTTGGTGCTAAATTTCCTAAAGGAGGAACTAAATGGGTTTAGATTTACAAACTTGGTAAGGGAATATTTGGAATTAAAACTGAGAGAAAGTTTAGTACGAAACGGGTGCTGGGAATTTTGAACAACTTTGTCGTGGATGTATAGAATTTTCTCTACTCTATTGATGTTTCATGAAAGACTGTTTGCCAAAATTTGTACGATTGATTTTTCCTTATAATCTCATGTAAGTCGTTTCCGAAATTTGTCCCTGGCTCATATTATTTTTCAACGACTGTTTAGACAGACATTCGCAGTTATTTTGTACTAATTTTAGTCCAAGAATGAACATAGATCATATTTTATTATTCACTCTAATATATTTGTCTCAAATTAGACAGAGTTTACTTTGCAAACACACCTATCTTCTATTCCCATTGTACGTCTTTAATTTTTAGACCTTGTTTGGAACCAGGAAATGAATTTGAAACATTTTCATACCCACGAAATTTTTACAAGACGAAAATTATATAAGAAAAAATGGTAAAATGAACTTTCATTTTAGAATAAAGTAAATAAATGCACATTTTTCACCTCAAAATAGAATAGTTGAATAAAATTTCACCCGAAAATCGTTATGACCATAGTAAAGAACTGAAATTTTGGCAATATATTAATTCTGTTTAGATAATCTTTATTAACGTGCTACTTTAAGCAATTAAAACAACGAAAAAAGACTAGAAAAATAAATTCCGATATGTCAACTAATTGTAATACCCATATGTAGGACTTGTGAGAATTGCATAAATTATGAATAGCTAAAACTAGTAGATCTCTTTCTCAATTCCATTTTTGAATTTTTCGTTCTTGAACAATACCTTATTGTAGGCCTTAACAACGGTAGTGCAGTATCTACAATTGATTATTATATGGCTATCCAATATGTCAAAAATCTTTACTTATAACGCTCTTCCAGATTTGAAACAATCTGACTGAGCTTGACCGGATGGTAAAATGCAGCGTTTTCGCTGTAGAATTTTACTAAACTCCAAACGCGTGATCCAGGTGCACTTGGGCCTAAGTTGTATCCATTTACCGCTCTGGAATTAATATTTATCACATTTCCTCCATCCTTCTTAAAAATGCGAAACAACGACACGACTAAAGTGAACATTAAAGTACGCGATGCATACTCTAATTACGGCGAATAGTATCGTACGCCTTTTCCCTCTTTATTTCCCCTTCGATTTTTCGCAAGTTTGTCTCTTTTTTCGCGTTAATTATAGTAAAATTAGCTTTCTAAAATTTGTTGCTATTGCTCTCAACTACTTTATTACGTTTTATGCAAGTTTCCGTTCACTTTTATCCTTTTCACTGAAATTAACTGAATTTTTCTTGAAAATTTCACGAATTTTATCAGAACCCTTAGAATTTAGTTTTTTTCAACTGATTTGTCCTCTAAAATTAAGTTTTAGAAAAAAAAATGCATAGAATACTCGTTTTTGAGCATAAAAATGAATTTAATCATTTTCGTGTTGAGATTCAAAAATATGGAAGAGGATGAAAGTGCTTATAGAGATTATGAAAAATTATCTATATTTGAGTAAAAACTGTTTTATTCGGTTGGGCTGGCCACAGGTAAAAGCAAAGTATAAGTACGGCTTTTAATACTTGTGAGCAGCCCTATTATTCTGACTTTAATATAATAAACAACTTACATTTGATGTTCTACCGCTCTCAAGTATTTATTGAATGCGCACTCAATGAAAAGTTCTCCCTTGTAGAAAATCTTCATGAGATTCGTAAAGAACGGCATTTCATGTGTCGGTATGTAATAACTGAAATTTATAAGATAATTGAATTACTGTTAATTTAAAATTGCTTACACGTCACTGACAGTCCAATTTTCAAATTTCTGCATTTCAGTAAAGGCTGTCCCTCTCTCATTGATGATTTTTCGTTTCAGCAGCTAAATCAGATTGATAATTGAAATAACCGAAAAATATTGAGAGCATCACCCTTTGCTGATATTCTTCAATTGTTTTCTGACAAATCTTGCTGCAATTTCTCTCGTCTTTCACCATTTTTATGGCATTTTCCATGGCTGCTTGACCTAAAATAATTCTTGTCTTAAGTTACGAATTAATTTATAAACTTACCAACAGATTTGGGCCACCAGGGTCCTCGACCAGAGACTGCACTTTTCGTGCCCCACTGATGAAAAACCATGTCGAGATTAATTGGCTGCCAGAAATTCAACATCGCGTCATCGGCAACCGCGAAATAACCTGATTTTTATATTTTTATTTATATGTGCAAATTTTCTACCTTTAATATTGCGCAGACCCAATTCATATGCTTTTATCATGCATATTTCGCCATTATAACCGTAGTTTATTTCTTTTTGATTGATATGAATATAGTTGAATGGGTATTGTAACGGCGGTTTATTTGAATTATCTAAATTCCGTCAAAATTTAATACTTCGAAAAATCTCTAATTACTAAAATCCAGCTTTTCAGGATACCAGCTTCCACAGAATATTACCACTCCAAAGTATGGCGTGTACAACCTTTGAACGTATGAATATCCGTATTTTAGTTCCAAAGGATTATTGCAAATGATGATCAATGCCTCAAATATAACTAAATTAATAACTTTGTTATTTTCTTCATTAAATCGTCTATTACCGTGTCAAGAATCTTGTTCAATTGAGGAATATTAGCATGCCGATCTGCCAATGTCTTGTGCGATGTAATTTTATGGTTTAGTTCTGAACAATTAATTGTTTGTTTCTCTTATTGGAACTATCACTATTATTATATTGATAAAATCGAGTAAAGTGGGTAAAAATACGCGATATCGCGTAAACGAAAATACGTAGGATGAAACGCAGATTGAATAATGAAAAAACAATGAAAGAAAAGAAACGTTATATAGAAAATCGACGATTAATCTGCGCTTCACTCTGTGTACATTAGTTTACGCGCCATTGCGTATTTCTATCCACACTTTGCTCAATCTGACTGACACAATATTACCCGTGACATTAGTTTTATCGCACAATTCTATGAAATCTTGAAAGTTATCCATTTTCTGCACCGATCTGATATCATCCTAAGTCACAATCATTATTTCCTAAAGGAAAATTTGAGCGGTAACTGTTCCGTTTGATTCATAATTGAATAATTGAAGAAACATTCGCCGACAAGTGACATTTCTCATGTCTTCTGATTTGGGCAATTCATAATTCGTAGGGTTTGATAATGGAGGAAATGAATATCTAAAATGGCACTATTAACACAACACCTGTTTAGTGAAATTTAAGACTCATAATTGTCATAAAATATTTCTATGTTAGAAGTATATTTTTAGCACTAGAGTATTTTCAATGATCAAGTGAGTACATATGCATTTATCATTTTATATGCTAATTCATCTTAAAGTAGTCAATCACCCAATCTGAATCAAATCATGAACCCATTCTTTGACCAGATCAACATCGTCTTCCTGCCAGAATTCCATTTTTCTAAATTTCAACTTAAAAAAAGATATTTCTGGAAAGGTTACCCAAACTGTTCAGCCAATTCAATCGCACAATTCGCTGTAGACTTTTGACTGCATCTCCACTCATCGAGGAACTTCAATAACGCCCCTGACTTGAGATAAACTTCTCTGAATTATGGTAAATATTTTTGAGAAAAAATGAACCTTACTGTTCATCTTCGAAATCCTTCAGATAATTGTGAGCATTTCTGATTTGAACTGCGTTCACAGGGTAAAATGCAACGTATTCGTCGATGAGATGCAATAATTTCTGCGAAAAGTACGATCGCCAAATGTCAGTTGTTCTAAATTTGAATTTTTATTTAAAATTCACATATTCGTACCTGAAAGAAACAGTAGTAGGCAGGAACATGGTGAAGAATGCATTTCTGTGGAACAAAGTATTCTGCGAATTCCATGGAGAATACGTTTTCTGACCCAAAATTATGGGAGGCGCATTTCTGTTGAAATGCTCTGACGAGACTTTGGTAGGATTTGCATGTAGTAATCTAAAATATAAATCTCAGAAAAACGATTTTAAGAAATGATTTGCCTAAAAATAGCATCGACATCAGGATCCATATCAACGAGTCCTTGCTGAACTGCAGCCCTCTTCTGTACTTCACATAATCGGAAATTGGCATCAGTGTGATTGTGTTGCTAAAATTAAGGAATAATGATTTTTTTCCTAAAAAGCATTACACTGAAATACTCGAGCGGAAATCCTCTCGGCCACATATCTGGTCTTCCGTAGAACAAATATGGATTGAACAGTCGATTTCTGAAAGACAAGTTTTATGGAAATTACTTTCAAATTCTTACATGATGGGATCACTATGATTTCTCTCGAATCTAACTCCACTTAATTCATCTGCGAAGTCAAAGGTGTCGAGTCCTCCAAAAATGGGTCGATTGTCGTCGTCTGTGTCATAAATCCACTCAGCTCCGTGGGAAATCGCATACAAATAGCCGATCATTTTTCGAGTATACGATTTGTAGGGCAATTTTCGAACAAGGTTCAGTGCTAAATTATTCGTATTTAAAATGTTATTATTACTAATACTATCTCACCTTTGCTCATTTCTTCCTGTACTTCTACTGACAGAAAATGAACTCCGTCCCATGTCCAATTTTTAGGAGTTTTCAAATCAGCTACTACAACCAAATTCCATCCAGTTAACGATGCAAGGTACTGGAGTTTAAATTAAATCTATTTCTATTGAAAAAACAACCTTGACATCTTTCGTGGGTTGATTAACTGAAGTTAAAACTATCCACTTGTTCGTTAGAATTTTGGGCATTTTAGCTTCTATCGAATCCCTTATTTTATCATAATCTTCACTAAAATGCCGATTCAATACGTTCAAATAACTCTAAACTTACCTATTGTAATTTTCATTGTTACTCATTCTAAATGCAAATAAATTTATCCCAATAAATACGGCTACCATTAGAAATATACAATTATTCAGTGTTTTACGAATAAAGTTAAAAAATATACCTGAAAATTCAATTTAAGAGGTAAGATATGTGAACAGTTTGAAATGTTATTCAACAGAAATATTTCTCAACTTTAGATTTGAAATCTATTTTGATATTTTTTAACAAATAACGCTTGGACTAATTATTGTGCTTCAAAATATTGAAGAATAATTAATCACGTATCATTTTGATGATGCATAGCGAATAATTTGAGATTTTCGATAAAATCAGGCATATTTATCAAGTTTTGGGGAGTTGAATTAGTTAATATGCAAATAATCTGCATGCATATTTTGCTCTACTTACTTCTCCTTCTCTCTGTTTTTCGAGCAGAGAATAATATCGCAGCTATTGACTATTTGTCAACTTACTTAATGGTGAAAATAATATTCGTCGTGTTGAGGTTGAATTTCTATCATATTGAAGCCTTTCTGAAGTTGACAACGGGGCATATTTCTGTTGAGGCGACATTTTATGAGGGCATCCGAGTCTAAACTTTTAACTATTATTTGGTTTTCACTGAAAATGTTGAAAATATGCTCGGAATCGATAAATATCAACAATAGAAGTGATATACGAATATTTTTTAAAAACTCTTCTAGCTAAAAATTATCGATATTAGTCATGAATGAAGCTTAATCTGAGCTTGATCAACGATTGTCAACTAATTATTTTCTGAGATGAAAATAGTAGAAACTCAGGAAAAATGGATAAGATAGACAAATCTTGTTCAGGCCTATCTGTAATCCATGGGTCGTTTTCTTTCTGTTACGTGGCAATATTGTCATGGTTTTTTTTATTATCCTAAGCGATTAATTTTCCTCTAATTCCATGTCATTTATGCCAAACAATTTGGTTTCGTTCAAACATGCAAGTTTTAGACTCGCTATATGCCTAATGTGACGAGTTACTCCAGACTGTTTTAATAACTATCTCTCGCCATATGCTTAGAGATTGTAACGATTCTTTACGGGTTTCTATAATTTGAAAATCTGATTATTTCAATTCTCAAGGACTGTTTAGACAGACGCCCTTGGATTTGATTTTCCCGAAATCGATGTCACTTCGAAAAAATGTGATCATTAATTCTGGTTACGATTTGTCTGCGCGAAAGTGGACGGAGTTGAATTTGCAAACACAGCTGTGCCTTATTTTTTGATTCTTTCTTCATAATTTGCACTTCACGTATATTTAAGAATCAGGGCGTTCACTTGAAAAATATAAAATATCATAAAATTAAACAAAGGCGAAATAGTAAGAAAAAGAAATTTTTCTGGTTTATCACCGGATTTAAACACAATTTTTTTTGCATAAAAATGCTAATCAGTTACCAAATGTTTTAGGATATAAATTGAAACTAGTGTTTTCGTCATTTCTCACCCAACTATATCACATAGCTTTGATATTGCAAAAAAATTTAAAATATCTCGAAAATCAATCTCATAAAAATAAAACCAACAGGATCGGCTAAAAATATCATCACAAATTTCAGATTTGATCGTAAAATAGTTCTAAGTACTCTTGAGCAGCGATTTTCACGAGAATTAATGGCAGACATCATTTCTATGAAAACTCGCCAAATCATCAAAACTTGTTTGGATTTATCTCTCATGTCCTTTGATGCATATTGTTTGATCCTAAATCTCGAAGATGCAAAGTGATGCACGGTTGTTTTGGGTGTTAGAAAAGGAAGACATGGAACATAAGCAGAGAGGCTGGCTTCAAATAATTATTTCTTTTCCATTTTTGATCTTCTAGATTTCCGATGTCTCAATTCCTCTTTCCTATGTATGTTTTCGAATTTCAATATTCGCAGTTTGCATAAAATTGACAAAAAATAAAGTGGAGTTGCTTCGGTCACCATTTTGAGCAAACCATAACTAAGATAATATTGCGAATAGGGATTTTTTTTTTTCAAATTTTGTTCGGGAAAAAATTCCACAGATAGTCTCGTTCTCTTTCAACTTTCGACTTTGTGAACTCAGCTGTCTGGTTCGGGGGAAAATAGAAATGGGTGCATGACTGTCAGAAAGCGAATTCGAGATTCTCACCATTTTTCTGGGTAAGAATTTACTTTCTCATTCAAATATGACGGTATCAATCAGAAATTGGTCCGCTAAAGATAATTTCCAAAAATTATATTCAAGATAAGGACTGTAACTAGGCAAAAAATGTTCCCCGATTTTAGTCCCCTGTAAAAAGACTACTTTTTTTATTGAGAAGTAACATTATTTTGTCAGTTTTCCAGAGGGTAAAATTTTTCCCTGGAAGTTGCTATGAGTTAAAGCGTTATTTTAAACATGAAATTTCTACCAAGAGTCATAGCTTAGTAAAGAATAAATTTACAGAAGATATTTATTTTGTTTTTTCTTGAGCCTAAGAATGCTCGAAGTAATAATTTTATTTAACTTATATGGATAAGAATATATTAACTTTAGTGTCTCAAATTTGAGTGTAAAAACAGTCTCAATTCTTACACACAATATAAAAAGCGAATGGTCGAAAATTATTTTGGGTAATGGAAAATCCACGTGACATTCATTTTCCGCAAATTGATTATATTTCCGCGGATTTTATTTCATTCCTTGTAATCCATAGTCTGTCTCAAAATTCTTCCAGTGACATAGAAAAGTTTAGATCAGCACAAAATATCTTTTATTTAGCAGAATCTTTTCTTATCTAATATGGATGAAACACAGCGAAATATGGTATGTTATTCGTAAGAAGTGGATATTTCCATTGACGCGATTTAGTCAGAATATTTAGGCGTTACATAAGTTTGCAAATGCTAAAGTACTTCTTTCAAATAAGGTGTTTTATTGTGAATTGATTTCTAAAAACAGTTGCTCCAAATTGCGTTAATTTTATCAAGCTCTAATGAATTATTCGCAAAATTTTAGAAAAAAAATCGCCTAAACCTTCTCAAGAATTAAACTCTTAATTTTCAAGTTTCAATTATTTTGATGTTAAATTTTCGTAGTCTATCGAATCAGTGTAAAACTTGAAAATGTTTGAAAAATCGATTTTTTAAACTTTTTCTTATGGATTTTATTTTACGCTGCGTCACCGGGAACAAGAAACAAAAATGAATGAATTTTTTGCGGGTGCTATTCTGGAAAATTCAGGAAAAGTCCCCATCAACTGAGTTGTTTAACATTAGACAATGTTGATACAGCTGCCTGTTTTAGAGTAGAAATGTGGACTGAGAATTGCAAGCAGTGAAATTTCGATTTTTGATTAGTTCGAGAGATAGTCCCTCGCTCTGACAAATGCCATCCAATTTTATGCGATGATTTGAAATTGTTAGAATGTAGAATGTAACATAATGATAGATCGATAAAGCTAAAAAGTAAATATATTCTGATACTCGGAATCTCAATTTTGTTTTATTTGTACTGATGCCATACAGAAGTGGAATTTTCCTAGCAACAATTAAAAAGCTAGTTTTCCTATACAGCTACTTTTGACGGAGATCATGACTTTCGAAGACTAAAATCTGTTCCGTAATGTTGCATTTACCCGGAAATAATATTTGACGACCACTTACAGTCTTACTTCCTTGTCCCTGAAAAGTAAATCATGGATTTGGGGGAAAGCGTGAACCTTTGATAATACAATAACTGCACTAATGATTACTATTTCTGTAATTTTTTTCATTATGCTCTCATTTTTATTTTTTGCGTAATTTTGAACCTTCGCTGATTCTTGTCTCAGTTCACTTATGGCTTGAATAATCGAAGATTTTTAGCATAACTCTAAAGATTGAAATTTGATAATGGGAATACACATTCTTACATAAATGCGTCATCAGGCCCTCTGTTCTGTCGAGCTATCCTGTATGCAGTGTGGAGGATGGATTCGTTTTCGTTGATTCTCAGATATCGATTCACGCCGAATGGCTTGAGCTCGTAGATCAAATATTCCAACACGTACATCATGTTGGCGTTCACGTAGTGAAACGCGATTGCGTATTCTGAAGACTAAATTAATCAAAATGAGGTTTCCAATTTAATTTCGAACTATTTCAATTTTTTCATTTATTGGATGATAAAAATTGAGAAAATTATTGAGACATAAATGAATAATGATTTTTTCATGAAATATTCTTACCGGAACAACAATTTCCTCCCTGTTCGAGTGGATATTTTGTGTATTTCCATAGCCAGGATTCTGGACCCAGAGGATCTCGCGAGAGAATTTTACCTAGTTGTATGGGAAAAAATCTGGAAATTTCAGGATATGAAATAATCTTTTGCAATAGTTAACCTATGCCGTCCCCTGCTGTCTCTGGAATCGCCAGCCTTAACCCCGACATTCTCGAGACATTTGCCGATTTCGACGTCTTCACTCCCATCATGGCCGTCTCGACAGATTTTCTTGTTCGGTATGGCTTCGGTCACGAATCTAAAATAGAAATCAATTGCAATATAGAAAAAAATTATTTTAGTTAGACAAAGTTGAATTTTCTGACTGAAGTACGGAAATGCAGAAAGGAAAAGTAAGGTTTTCCCACTCTCCAGGCAGGTCTAATTTCCCTGCACTCTTGTCGCCATAGTTTTTATAATCAAATCTTTTGTTTTGAGTGGATTAACTTCTAGATTCTAGCTATTTTGGTAAAAGACTGACTTTTTCAATGCACTTCTGCTGAGAACATATCCAGAGCCGCCACTCATATAGCCCTGCTTGACGAGCAGTTTGAATTTGGCTCCGAAATGGATCGGCTCATCAGGAGAGTGCGCCAAAAGCATCATTCTAAAATCTTTGTGAAATTTTTGTTCAAAGATCATTTTACCTCAAGTTTTCCATAACCACGTAAGTATCATCGTCTGCTTTCAGGAACCAATCGTAGTCATTCTGAAATCATTTAGAGAAACTGGAGATTATAATGCTATTACCCGATATTTATCGTAGATGTATGTGAAGGCTTTCTTGGTCTTTGCCCAAAGATAGTTTCGTCCTTCAGAAACGTTTAGGTTTATGGATGGCAAATCCTCGTCGTCTTCAGAAGACATGAAAATGTACCTGAAAAATCAATTTAGATTTAACATTCTTTGCAAAATGATCAACACTTTAAATATAAGGAAAGAAGGTAGCAAAAATATATTGTTTGAGTTCATAACTGTGGTAAATAGTGTTTATGAAGTCTCATACTTGTTGCATCTTTTCACCCAGGTTGCCTTCACATGTTTTGCTCTTTTCTCATGGAATTGCTTGCCAGTCAAAACCCAGCAGAAAATACGCACTTTCTCCGACAAAACATCGGCCACCATGTCTCCATCTGAAAAACGATATTTGCCCATAATTTATGAAGTTGAATAATCTTGGCAATAACTGCTGTTTTTGTGGATCTCAAAATGAATACAATACTTTACCTAGATCAGCCACTTGTTCGCGACTAAAAGCGCTTCCGATGTCAAAATTGAGCACCTAAATTTATCTCCTGTAACTTCATTTCGTCATTTGATTGACCAATTTCATTTTTTTGATATATGAGTTGCATTCATTTCAACCATCGTTTTATGAAATAAACTAATCATAAAGCAAGAATTGTAATTTTATGATACAAGTGTAGTTTCTCATATAATTTTCATTTTTTATTTACTAACATATTTTGACGAATTCGAGATAAGAGAAATTGACAGTCCAAGCATAAAACTGAGACATATGTAGAGAAACAGCGAAACTCTAGGTAAGCCATTGCCGTTTACGATTCTATCTAAAATTTGGCATTCTTACCAAAAGTATATTTCTGGAAAACATTAACTTACAGAAAACTCCATGAAATTATCTGGCATAAATTATTCCATAAATCAAACTCACTTTGCATTGCTGTGTATTGCATCAAGACCACAACGATTATAAGTCGCTTAGGACACGTATGACAAATTCAAAACCAGCTCGAAAATTTTCTACAAAAACAAGGATCAGGCAATATTTTGAGAGGAATATTTGAATAGATGTTCGAAATGTGGTAAGGTTTCGGAATATAGATGATAAAATCACAGAACAGCGATTTTTTCACCGACTCACTACCGACAGAATTTTGAAAATCGCTTTATTGGCTCAGCTGACCACACTTCGGGTTAAGAAAAAGCTTCACGAATTTTTAAAAATCGCCAAAAATGAATGAAGCTAATAAAAAGTCTGATTTTCTCGTTATTTTATATCACTTTGAAACATAAAACCTATGTGTATGAGCATAAAATAGTACACGCTATTTTATCACTCATTTGAATAAAATTTTTTTATTCAGTGGTTGCAAATATGTCGGAAAAATCTTTTCTTTTAATGTAATTTACATATTTTATAGAAACCTTAATATCATTAGTTGGAATCTATCCATTATTGCAATCGTTTTTCCTGAATTCCAGATCATCATGCATAGCCTTTTGATTATTAGAATGAATAATAAATAAAATATTGCTAAATGATAATGCACACAAAATGCCCGTATTTATTAGATTTCGAACAAATTCTGTCTAATAGATCTCTTTTTCAATTCCACTTTTAAAGCTTTTATTCAGGGATATCACATCATGGTAGGCTTTTATGATTGTTTTACAATACCTAAGAAAAATGTGCACTGTTAAGAGTCTAATGTAGAATTTACTTACTTATGACGTTCATTCAAATTTTTGATAACCTGACTTAATTTTATCGGATGATAATATGGAACGTTTTCGTTGTAGTATTTAATGAGACTATTTGCACGTGGTTCAAAAACACTTGGGCTTAAGTTACGCCCATTAATTGATCTGAATTTTATATTTTCAATATAATTCATAGTATCATGCAGTTTTTGAAACAAGATATTTATAAATAAATATGATGAATAACTTGCATTTTATGTTTTACAGCTCTTAGATATTTGTGGATGGCGATTTCGACGAATAGTTCATTTTTGTAGAAAATCTTCATCGGATTCGTAAAGAACGGCATTTCGTGTGTCGGTATGTAATATCTATGTAGATTTATTTCGAGCAATAAATTGAATTTCCATTAACTTAAACTGCTTACACATCACTTAAAGTCCAATTTTCAAACTTATGCATTTCAGCAAAGGCTGATTCGTTTTCACCAATAATATTTCGCTTTAACAGCTAAGCAATTCCAAAATGGCAATTAAATATGACGATAATTTACTCTTTGCTGATACTCCTCGATAATTTTCTGACAGTTTTGGCATTTATTTCCCTCAAATTCAGGAAGTATCTTCAAAAGTACGATATTATAAAAGTTGCCTACCAAATATATATCAATCGGTTTTCAACATGCAACATTCGCGATATTAAACCTTCATAATTATTGAACAATGAGGAACGTACAGGAATGTCCTGCATCACGTTTTCATAGCTCTGTAAGCGTGACAGATGGAGCTTCGTGCTTTAAAATTCATTTTGATCTGTCACGTTTAGGCATGGCTTTCATGCTATGCTTTCATTATTTGGTTTTTTGAACTCAGGTTCATTTATAGATCCGAATTTTTATTTAGTTTTAGCACGAGTTCTTGCTTACAACTAGTTATAAAATATGTAAAGATGATTTTCATGTTGTATCGTAAATAAAAAATAAATAAAATATGGTTATGAAAAATGTAAACTATCGAAACCAGGGCCTAAACTATTTGATTTATGCAAGAAAACCTCCAAATTTGAACTAAAATGGCATAATTAAGGACTACGAAGTGAGTTATTAAGAAAAGAATGTCTAATTTAGTCAAAAGCAGTTGACATTGCAGTGTCATGAAAAATTTCGAAGTTCCAGTGTCAACGTCGTGAAAGTACTGAAAATTGTAGGCCCTGATTGAAACATGTCTAATCTTTGTCATTGAATATTTATTATTTCATTTATTTCATCGGAATAAAACTTCAACATTGTTTGAATTGTTGCATATTAATTTAAAGCTAGGAACCCTAAAATTTGTTTTCTAAAAATCATACAACCAATTCGTTTCTGCTCGATTCGACAGCTGAGTCAATATTGTCGAAATTGGGATAGGACGAGACAGTCTGTAAACATTTTTCTGAAAATTCCTAGAAAAGTTACTTCTGAAAGGTTAGTTTTACAGTTGTTTCGTTATAACTAAGAATGCAGGCTCATCTTCTTCAATTTATTTGACTTTATAAAAAAAACTATTATAACAAAAGAATTTCACGAAATCGCACGAGATTTTGATTTCCAGATCGTGAAAATAGAGTTTGTTTTTTAACTACATCAACCCACTTCGATATCGAATGATTTTTCTCTGACATAAGCATCCACATTCAGGCAGTCAGGCTTAAAATGGTTTATTTACTACGACGAAATAGTTGTTTTCTAAATATGAGATTCAATAAAAATAAGTGGACATAAAAAAGATTTCAAAGCCCTCTCCTGTTTCCAAATAACGACTTAGAATAAGTAATAACGAAAAATGGAGATACTTGTTTTGGAAAAATCAACTTGTTATTCTACTCACGGACAAATACTTCGAAAATAGAATTTATGATCATTTTACACACGTCAATGTGGCAATTATACCCCAAATAGCCAAAGAGCGCCTGTCTAAACAGCTACTAACAATTAAACCTTGATTTGGAAAGAGATGCTCGAAATGCAATGCCACGGAGATTCGCAGAAAAATCATTCGTCCCATCCACAGGTAATAATTTTGAACAGAGATGTTAGCAGTCAAAAATAGTACTGCACTGCACTAGGAGGAAGTTTCTAACTGCACTGCTAACACATTCCTGATTTTTAATTACTCTCTGATTTAAGATCGATTTTATGGACACTATTTCTTACTGAACTAACCCAAATATGCTAATTCAAACTCACCGGAAGTATTCTCCTCTATCAATCCCGAAATCGCTTCAAATCAATAAAATGTCGACTTCGACACGGCAAATTTTGATTTCACCATTCAGTAAGTCTTGCTGAAAATCAGGGGCTTTGATATTTTACATTATTCGATAAATGGGGAGAAAGTAAATGACGTGTAATCTTATATGCAGCAAATTTACATATTATTGTATTTCGCTTTTGAAAATTTTGATATTTTAATATTCATCCAACAAATGATGATATCAGCGGTATTGAAATCAAAATGATCATTTGCTTGATTATTGGTATAGGTTCTTTATTTATTCCATACTCTAAATTTAAATGATTATAGCCTAAATAGTCTAAAATAGAGTATCATCTTTAGATGGAATATTCAATCTCTTTCGTAAAGCATTCAACAATTGCACATTCCTTATGGTTGCTATATTTGTTGGAATAAGTTTGTTCATCGTAAAGTATAGCAACAATGGAAGGTTTGTGAAGTAACTCCACAATTAGACATTTTTAGAATTATTGTATTATTTTAGCGAAGATTATGGTAAAATTCGAAATTCGATAAGAGTGAACATGCCTAAAATTGAAACAAGCAAATGGATAGTTCTGACAACAGTCAATCAACCCACGAAAGATGTCAAGGTTGTTTTCTCAATAGAAATAGATTTAATTTAAACTCCAGTACCTTGCATCGTTAACTGGATGGAATTTGGTTGTAGTAGCTGATTTGAAAACTCCTAAAAATTGGACCTGGGAGAGAGTTCATTTTCTGTCAGTAGAAGTACAGGAAGAAATGAGCAAAGGTGAGATAGTATTAGTAATAATAACATTTTAAATACGAATAATTTAGCACTGAACCTTGTTCGAAAATTGCCCTACAAATCGTATACTCGAAAAATGATCGGCTACTTGTATGCGATTTCCCACGGAGCTGAGTGGATTTATGACACAGACGACGACAATCGACCCATTTTTGGAGGACTCGACACCTTTGACTTCGCAGACGAATTAAGTGGAGTTAGATTCGAAAGAAATCATAGTGATCCGATAATGTAAGAATTTGAAAGTAATTTCCATAAAACTTGTCTTTCAGAAATCGACTATTCAATCCATATTTGTTCTACGGAAGACCAGATATGTGGCCGAGAGGATTTCCGCTCGAGTATTTCAGTGTAAAATTATGAGAATTTTTAGAGCACAGGAATATCTTTAGCACCACAACCACACTGATGCCAATTTCCGATTGTGTGAAGTACAGAAGAGGGCTGCAGTTCAACAAGGACTTGTTGATATGGATCCTGATGTCGATGCTATTTTCAGGTTGATCGCTTCAATAAATTTTATTAATTTAAAATTCTCAGATTACTGCATGCAAATCCTACCAAAGTCTCGTCAGAGCATTTCAATCGACATGCGCCTCCCATAATTCTGGGTCAGAAAACGTATTCTCCATGGAATTCGCAAAACACGCTCTTCCACAGAAATGCATTCTTCACCATGTTCCTGCCTACTACTGTTTCTTTCAGGTACGAATATGCTAATTTGAAATAAAAATTCAAATTTAGAACAACTGACATTTGGCGATCGTACTTTTCGCAGAAATTATTGCATCTCATCGATGAATACGTTGCATTTTACCCTGTGAACGCGGTTCAAATCAGAAACGCTCACAATTATCTGAAGGATTTCGAAGATGAACAGTAAGGTTCATTTTTTCTCAAAAATATTTACCATAATTCAGAGAAGTTTATCTCAAGTCAGGGGCGTTATTGAAGTTCCTTGATGAGTGGAAATGCAGTCAAAAGACTACAGCTAATTGTGCGATTGAGTTGGCTGAACAGTTTGGGTAACCTTTCCAGAAATATCTTTTTTTAAGTTGAAATTTAGACAAATGGAATTCTGGCAGGAAGACGATGTTGATCTGGTCAAAGAATGGATTCATGATTTGATTCAGATTGGGTACTTTATTTTTTATTTTAATTCAATCATTTTTAAGGTTTAGATATTCATTTCCTCCACTATCGAAACCGACGAATTATGAATTACCTAAGGCAGAAAACATCATGAACGTGAATTGTCGAAAGATGTTCTTGCAGCTATTCAATGATGAGCCAGCTGAGAATAATCAAACTGTAAACCATCAAACATCATTCTACCATTAAAACTAATTTTAAGGACAATACAAGGTCAATCCAGAAGATGGAAAATTTTCAAGATTTCATAGATTTATGCGAAAAGACCAATGTTACTGGTAAAAAGTAGTGTAAATTATCATCTAATGATTATTTTAGAGATCAGTCGAGCGATTTCATCTCACAAGACCCTTTCGGAACAACATTCCAATATAGCGCAATTGAATAAAATTCTTGACACGGTAAAATATAATCTGAAAATATTTTATAAAATCAGCAAGTTAGTATAATTTGAGGCATTAATTATTATATTCAATCATCCAATAAAATTCGAATATGGATATTCATACGTTCAAAGGTTGTACACGCCATACTTTGGAGTGGTAATATTCTGTGGAAGTTGGTATTCTGAAAAGCAAAACTTTAGTTAGTAACCTAAATGTTTCCAGTAATATGTATAGCTTTTAGGTAACTCTGAATTTCCACCTGTGCAATACCCATTCAACTATATTCATATCAATCCTAGGGAAATGACTAGAGGATACAACGGTGAAATCTGTATGATTAAAGCTTATGAATTGGGTCTACGAAATATTAAAGGTAAGATACTTCTAAAAAAAAAAGTAAATATTCCTTCGGTTTAGGCTATTTCGTTATTGGTGATGACGCGATACTGAACTTCTGGCAGCCTATCAACCTCGATATGGTATTTCATCAATGGGGTACTCGACACGCAGCGAGAGGGCACAAGCATTGGTGGACCTGGGACGTCGGTAATTTTCACATTCACAGGGTTTAACTGAAGTTTTGGAATAATAATTAACATGGGTTCAATCTGTCATGTTCCTTTAATATTATACAAAATTATCTAAATTTGTCATAAACCAAAATTATCGTGTACATTATGTATGCACTGAATTTATGTACGTATTTATTTGATTTATGCGAGAAAATTGCATCCACCACCATTATTATTTAAATATTTGAAAAATAGCTAACTTCAGGCCAAAAAGCCATGGAAAAGTCTATTGATTTTGTGAAAAACGACAAAAGTTGCAAATATTGTCAGAAAACGATGGAAGAATATCGAAAGAGTTAGTCATTAATATTGCTAATAACTATTTTCAAGCTGATTTAGTTATTGAATCGAAAATTGATCAATGAGAGTGACACTGCCTTCGCTGAAATGCAACGATATGAGGATTGGACTGTTAGTGACGTGTGCGCTTAAAATTTTAGCATAATAATGCACTAAAGTATTAATGAAAATAATTTAGCTATTACATTCCATCGAAAGAAATGCCATTCTTTACAAATCTCATGAAGATATTCTACAAAGGGGAGCTCTTTATTGAATGCGCCTTGAATAAATATTTGAGGGCTGTTGAACATCAAATGTAGGTTATAACTTTGCAGGATATAATACATTTTTAATATATATTTTAATTAAAAATGCCTAGAAATGAAGTATTAAAAATATTGATTTCAGACCGATCAATGGATACAACTTAGGTCCAAGTTCAGCTAGATCACGAACATGGAGTCTAGTTAAACTCTACAGTGAAAATGTGGTGTATTACCACCCAATTAAAATGAGTCAAGTTGTCGATAATTCGGATGAACGATACAAGTAAGTAATTTTCAGAAAATGTCTGATCATCAATAATGAACCTCAGATATTGCTCCAAGGTTGTAACCGCCTACCACAAAGTGTTATTCCTGAATGCCAACTATACAAATGGAGTTTATAAGGAGATTTTTTAACACCATTGTTTATTTTGAAAATCTTATGGGTATACACGACATCATTGATTTATTTTCATAATTTTTACAGTGCATCAAGCTTTGCCAATTTTCAGGGAAAATAAAGATAAATTTTATATTTGAAAGTTTAGAAGGCTAAATTTATTCATAAAAATATCCTAAACTCGTTAAAACTTTGCATTTTAAATTCCAATCCTTTTTATTTAGATTTTAATTTGAGCCTGAATAGGATCAAGCATGCGTCTATAAAACGTAGTTTACGAGATTAACGGTCGCTTTGCATTAGATTTCGAGCGGAGACGAAAGGAAAAGTCCGCAGGTTGACCGCCATTCCTCTCACAATATGCAAAAATCTCTTTTTAAACCTCAAATTGTACGAATTTGTCTTGTTAAGGCCATAATTTTCGCAACATGTAAAGTCGTTTTCTGAGCAATGCGAAAGAGAACGGAAAAGCGATGCAAGGAGAAAAGGGAGATAGAAGAAATTGAGATATAAAGGGAGAACGGGAGTCTGTAAAAACTGATGGTCTGCAATTAACTGCCAATTGCTGGCTTTAGCAGAAGGTATGAAGCTAGAAATGACTAGTCTCTGACAAATGGTGTGTTTATGAACAAGATCGAGCTTATCATTCAGTATCATCCCCAATTGTCTGAACAGACTCCATCGATATCGATCTGTCTTCGACGAGGATCATTTGGAATATGCACATATGCACCTCCATCTCAGTCTCTGTTCCACATTCTCTCAGTGTGAATTACCCTATTTTGGTCTTCTCTACCGGCGCAGAGATTCATGTCACAGCACGCAGAAGTAGAAGCGAAACTCACGAATCTCCGCAAAGAGATGCCACAAATATTTATTTCGATTACAACCCAGGTATCAGCTGATTGCCAAATTCCGATAAAGGAGAAAGAGAGCATTGCATAACAGGTTGCATATGCTTAATCTTGAACCCATAGATTTCGTGCATTATTACTATTTGCTAAACAGAACGGAATGAGAAGAAAGAACATTTTGCAAGTCAGGATTGTTTGAAGATTTCTTTAATTCGGAGAAAGAAACCGAAGTCGAGATTGCTTGTTCTTAATCATAGGAGATAAATAGGCTCAGTAATAATAAGCGACTAAAGGTAGAATTGATATGAGATTTTATCGGAATTTATAAAATAAGGCTATTTTATTATTGTTCCTTCTTCGCGATAAATTTATATTTCGTTCTTCCACTTTGCACGATGTAGGTTTTATAGAAGTAATTAATGAACTACAATTAAAAATTGAATTATTATCTGCAGATTTCTTTAGACTTACTAATGCTAAAAAGGTAATATCCATGAAAGAAGCCATATTCAAAACATATTTATCTATGTCGAATTTTACCTAAATAGAAATATATTTCGACTATCCTTCAACATTTTTTACCTGATAAATGTATAGCAGCACGTAAGAATGTGAGAAGATAAAAAATTCAATTGCAAACTGCAGCAGCTGAATTGATGTCACGAATCTCGCCAAAAATCCTGGTACTTGGATTTTAATCGAACGAATGAAGAAATAACTAAAGAGTTCGATAAATATCAACACGAATGATTTGGCTAATTGATTCCTAATTCACCTATACATGAACGAATGCACGAATAAATTAATAAATATCCCATATCGATTAAAAGCAGGCATACGAGGGTACAAAAACCATCCAAACAAGTGCGTGATGACGTGATGATACCTAAACGCTATTCTGCTTGAATTATCGGGCTATTTTAAATGCAATTACCAGTGCAAAAAAACCAATGGTCGCTTTCGCAGTACCAAGAAAATTGTGTCAATCATTTCGAAGAGCTTTGAAACAACGAACAGCCAGACAAAATAGCCACTTTCACCCTTTGTATAATCATACAAAAAACAGTATGAATCTGAAGAAAGCGTAAATAGATGTTTTATTATAATAAAGTTTCTAACTAGCGATCGGTCGGTTATTGATAATAAACTGAACCAAATAATGATTTTTCGGTCATTGGATTTGTCACCGCAGCGTCACCGTCACCGTCGCAACTTGTCATCGACAGTTTTTTTTAATTCCTCCCCCACTCCCATACTCATGTGTCCTTCACCATTATAGCCGGTGGCAGATCTGGGAGGTGGTGGTGACATTGCGATAGCAAATGCAGGGGATCTGGTCTTCCTACAGGAATAAATTACGAAAATGTACTTACTTACAACTCCATGTTTACGTATAGTATTAAACAACTCTGGAGCCAATTTGACTGTGCCAACAATAGAGAATGTAGCCATCAGAAAGTTCCACATAGTCAGAGGGATGAATAAAGCAAATGGGTCTCGATTTCTCATAAAGAATTTCGTTCCGAAAATGACAATTATATAGATGAAAGATGCCTGAATTTAACTCGATTTCATCAATCAATTGCAGTGATTAGCACTTGAAATGCGAATATAAAATGTTCGTCTATGAATTTCCTGGCTTCGGCTTCGGGGAAATTCTCTCCTCCATGAAGTAGCAATGACAAAAATCGACTTCCATCAAATTTGACTTGATTGAATTGATCAAATAATGTGAATAAATCGTAGGTGCTATTCCTCATTAATATAATCCAACCTTATTCCAATACCTGATAAAATATTGATAAGATATGTAATTTAAGACCTCTTTTATTGAAGAAATATTGTTTCAAGAAAAGGTAGCTTCAATATTCAATTTTTACTTGAACCTTTTCGGTCCTCGAATATAGGGGAAAATGAGAAACTACTCAGACGAATATTTATCATATTTTTCTCAATTTGCGAAACCTCATTGAATATAAATGAGGATTTATAGATCGACGTATCGAAGATGAACATTTTGAATATGAAATGAGTTTTTCAACGCATTACCGAAAGAAAGGGATTATAGAGACTCGTGAATGGTCTTTTCGTTGTTAAACTACTAAAAAGGGCAACCATTTGCATATTTTATCAATTTTTCCAGCGAACCTTGTCTGGGGAACGATCGTTGCACCCGAAAATGTTTTGTGCGCAACGACATACACCCAGATAGATCGCAAGCTTGAAAGTTTATGTTATTGATTGATTAGAGATACCAGGTTCTTGAGAAAATATATAGGGGTAGGTCGCAAGGGGTTTCTGGCGATCGTCCTCCCTAGATCTGACCTAGCTGAAAATCTGCCCAGGTCTGGTCTCTAACTTACCTCACTCTCTCGTAACTGCATCCTGTCTTGTTATGCCGCGGTTGTCGCTAATTTTTCAGTTTGCCGAACATTGATTTTTTCCGAAGAACATTAAAAACCGACATCGTTTATTTGCAAAGATAGTGCGAAGAATGAAAACAGGAAATTAAAGTAAAGGATAATTAGAAAATTGACATAAAATATGGAATTATACACTATGAAAATCTGATTGTCTCTAAGGAACTCCTAAATATATATATATTTAAAATTTTTGTTTGATTTTATAAGAGTTTCGAATGCATATTATTCACAATAATAATATTCATCCGATGAGTGATAATCACATCGCTGAAAGAAGATGCAACAAGTATTTCCACACTTTTCATAAAAATGGACACTGAAATAAGTTCATTTATTTTAATTTTTATAGCTTCCTTACCGATTCAGCATAGGATGTCAAAGCTAAAATAAAAATTAGCAAAATAATCAGACGCATTTTTACAGGTTTTGAATAAGGAAAAATCAAAATTTTTGTCAAAATGTTTTGCTGCAAGCATAAGCTCTACTTTTTATACATACTACCATGAATTAATTTATTGAACTTTGCACATGATATTATTTTAGCGTAATTGCAAAACAGCATTAATTTTTGGCAGGAGTTAAATTAGAAAACAATATTGTCTATTAAGTTATCACATTTTTAATCAAAATGCTATCGTAAAATCATAAGTGATTTTATTGTCTTGTAAAATTCTGCAAAATATGTCAGCAATTTTGTTGTCATAGAACCGCAACAGCAACTTTTCGCTGATTCAACTCAACATTTGCACACCCAGTAGCTACAGATCGCTTATTATCATCTGAAAAAATTAACATTCAAATATTTTAGTCTAGAAATCAATTTGGAAAACCATTGACGATTTAGTGACTCTAGAGTATAGCTAGGGAAAGAGTTGTTTTGCTCAACACACTACTCTCAACTCATACATCGAATGTATCAACATGTCGCTTGTTTTCCAAATTGATATTTAAAATACCTATTTTATAGCTTTTGAACGCGAATTTTCTGAATATTTGTAACAAGAAACTTCTATAGTTATTATTCGTGGACAATAATACAATCGATGATATCGCACTTTGCAGCGAGAATCCAGCTACTAGAAGATTTCCAATTTCTAAAATCGATCCTTTAAAATTATCTTATCTTTAAAAATTGTATTACCTTGCTCGAAAAATCCGATGGAAAATGCGAACACTAATGGAAAATATATCACGACTAATGGAATTATTGTCTAAATTTTATACTGAGAAAACTATTAGTGTAAGCAATAATAACCTGAAAGCACAAAGTGATCAGCAATTTCTTATGAACTTTCTTCATAGATTGCGAAAATTTCGAAGCACCCGAATTTAAGATTTTGAAATAGTCCAGAGAAATCGCTATTATGATAGCGACTATTATCGTTGCAATGCTTAGAACTGAAATATGCAAAGGACCAGATCGATGATAGTCTACGATCAGTGTTCTCGCACTGAACACTAGGCTGTATGGTGTCCCCCAGGCCTAAATGTTTGTAGGATTAAATTATGAAAGTACTGGACAACAATTAGTGCCTGTATATATTATTTTGAAAGCTTACAGTATATGTAGTACTGGGAAAATTATTTCATTAATCTCTTTTTCGCAATCTTATATCATTTCATTTTTCAACGTTATTAGCACTGTTACCTTTAAAAATTTTCATTAAAAATACACGAACATGCAAACATCATTTTTTCCACATGGCGGAAAGACGAATGTTTCATTTTTCTGCATACTCATGAGAAAATCGTTTTATCATTTCAAATAACAAGTTAAGTACCTTAGCTAATTCCAATCGAGCCTTATCTTGGTCGTTTGGCTTACAATAATAAATTTGGACAGCTATCGATTCAAGCAATACGAGGATAAAAATGTAGAGGGAATAACGACGAGTTTTCGACCAGGGTTTACGGTTGCTTCCCATTAAAATTGCTGTATATCGATGAACAAATAAAAAGACGATAATTGAAATGTTACCTGAACATTTTTTATTATATGTTAATCAAGAAACATCATAACTGATGAAACTTAAAGGAATTTCATGAGAGACCGATAGGTTAAGTATCCTTTCAACAATATTTCATTTATTACGTCATAATGACATTTCCAGGTTTTATATAATTATTATAAACTGACTGACGAACGACGAAAGTGAATTTCCGAATTTTCAAAACTTGTAATATTTTGGAAATTGTTCGAAAGATGTAAAACCTCGGAAGATAAATAAAAACTTACTGCAACCTGACGCAATTCCTACAATTAGCAAGACTAGCGTTGACATATTGAAATAAATTGCAATTGGACTACAGGTCACTCCTGAGAAATACGGCTGAAATTATACTTTACGAAAATGATAAAAAATGGTCTTAATGTCAAAATTACTCATTTCGATGAAAGTGCAAAAAGCATCAAGTATTTGAACAAAAATTCATAAATGGAATATTATTGATTTCTTATTGACAAATGGTCATTATAAAATCGTACACACGTGCGATCAATGTTGTATCGGCTAGGTTTATGGTTAAACTGAGCCAGACCTTTGTGCAATTTTTCAATGTACGAATTTTACTAGTTGTCGTGATGAAATTAATTTACCCAAAATACAAGCGGACCGCCAATTATACATGTCACATCGTAAACCGCCATGCTGAGTTGTAATTGTAACAAAGAGTTTCGATAACTTCTATCGAGTCCTTCCGAATGAAATAGGATGCAATAGAGACAGACGAAATTGAGGAATAACTCTGGTAGACAAGACGTGAAAAGAAAAATGTAAAAATTACTCGGATCATAGTCGATTACAGTTATGTTAGACATCGATACCAAATTATTCATTAGATCATTTACTTTCGAATATTATTGACGCAGTTAAGCGTTAGTTTTTGGAAAATGCATAGAAATTTCCGTTTACCTAACTGACATTTTTGTGAAGTCAGGTGCAAATTGATAATTGAATATTTTATGCGATTTGTCTAGAATAATTTGTTATCATTTCTTTAAAATGTCGATTTAATTTGAGCACTATTTTGCTTTGATACTACGATAAGCCAGCAATTATTTATTAGTCGCTGAACATCGTAATGGATATGGCTTTGAGATAAAATATATATTAGACGAACGAATGATTGAATATCATACAGACCAAACTTAGGCAGAGCTTAGGCCAAAACTCCCGTACGGACCCTCCTGCATAAAAAATTTTCGCTAAAAAGTAATTGCGGATCTCCCTACCTATCAATTTCCCATAGTAAAATAACCATTTGCGGACCTCCCATAATTTTTTCAGCCTGGCTAAAAGTCTGCCCAGGTCTGGTCTCTAACTTACCTCACTCTCTCCTAACTGCATCCTGTCTTGTTATGCCGCGGTTGTCGCTAATTTTTCAGTTTGCCGAACATTAGTTTTCGATCCTGTCTAGAATCCGTTGATTTCTCATTTCATTTGTTTTTTCTTATCCAATTTTTTCGGTCTTTTCAGTTTCAATCTCGCATAGACTTGAAATTGAGAAATTATCGAAATAAAATTCGCATTTCTGTAAACTCAGACGGCCTTCTTGAACACCGACAGTTCCCGTTCAACCTGTTTGCTTCTTTCTGAGCGTCTTATCAGTCATTTACAATTTGAGTGGACGATGATGATCTCTTGAAATAATGTAGTGCAAACAACAAGGAAAATGCCACAAATAAGATCTGATCAGAAAACATTGCATCTTGTAGCTTTGAATTGTAGATACAATAGAAATGGGTTGAATATTATATAGTCCATCTTCAATTTTTCAAAACTTGGGCACTATTTCAAATTTATTTTTTTTTTAAATTTGTATCAAAGATATTTTAGATCAGTTTTTCGAAGAAAATCACATGTCTGGTTGGAGAGAAGTTCAACTTTTCATCAAATTCGACGACATTTCTCTTTCTAAACGGACCTACGACAACTTTATATTTATTCATCAAAAACATTCAGAAATAATTAATTATTCGATCAATTCTGTCTGTCGCTTCTTTTCTTCGTCCATCCATTCGAGAAATTCTTTCAGATTTTCGAGCATTTTTGAATCGTAGGATTTGCATATTAGCACTTTACTAATTCTCTAAAATCACCATTATTCATAACTCTTTGAATTTTCAGGCTTTCACGTCGATTTTAGCGATATTCATTTGGTAAGAGAGGATGGCTTTGCATAAGTTGACAAAGTTGAATTCGGGCCACAGATCTTCATCAAAGTAGACGTGGCAATTCGAACACTGAAAATTCTATTAATCAGTATTTTGGTGAATAGGGTAGGATTGAAGATGACGAGTATGGCTTATTTATGTAATATCTGTTAGAATGAACATAATCGTTTTCAAAGTGAGAAAGATCATATCGTCAAGGTATCAGGCATATTGAAATAGCGTAGGAAAATTTGATCAAGCCAATCAAGTCTTTACATCCTCCCATGCTATTTCGACATTCTATGATGTTAGCATGCCTCAAAATGATTGTATGAAAGCCCAATTTTCATTTTTATTCTAATTTTTAATTTTTCCTATTTTTAAAACTGGAGTTACCTGCCAAAGTAAGAAGTCGCTCAATCTTAGTTCCCCACTTGTTCGAATTAGCAGGTCGGGTTCACTTCCTGCTGTATCCAAACATCTCGATATAAGCCATTCATCAATTTGATTCTTTTGTATAAGCCCCTGCAAATTTCAACTTAAAACCATTTTTAGATTGATTTGCGAAAAATGAAATCCATTATTATTTTTTATTTGGTAAGAATGTTATCAGTCGTGAGAATCTATTCAAGATATGGCATTTTCGCCATGAAGTTATTAGGCAATGTCTAATTCTATCATAACTTTGACTTTTTACCTTCTCTATTCCTTTTCTGATCCATTCGAAGGCCCTGTTCATATCATCCTGTGCCGTGTATGCGAAACAGAAATTGACTTGACCTCTGATGATTAAAAAGTTGAGTAGTAGATTTAATAGTGCTAATTGTACTTCGCATAGTGCTTTGTCATCCTTTGCAGGCGACCGACCAATTCACGCAAGTTCGGAGAGAGCATTGTCATATTTCCATAGACGCGATATCGAATTTGCGCTGTTTCCATTCTTTCCCTGAAAACCGATATTTTTTTATCTTTGATTCAGCTATTAATAAAATCGGAAAATCAGTGTCTTAAGAGCAAAGCTTAGGGTTATAATGAGCTAGACTATTGTACGAGTTTGACTATTTTTCTTCGACTCTGGTAATGAAAATCGATTTTAATGCATACTTTTGCTTGACCAATTTAGTGAGTATTTTCTCTGTAAGTTGCATTAATCCATTCACTTCTTCGTTACTTCGCTTGAAATTTTCTATGCTAAACGAATATAGAGTGACTTCCTTTATTCCTATCTCGTGGCACCAACCAAGTATCTAAAGTCAATGAATTGTTGAAAATTTCGCAAAGTAAAGTCAACAGAGATTGTCGAATATGCAATGGCGCGAAATGCGAAATAGTGTGAAAAATATGGATTTATCCGGCAACCTGGAAAGGTAGTAGAGTAGTTGACCTGCGAAATAGTATAGGAAAAGATTCTCTAATCAAACCTACTCTCCCCTAACCTTATACTGTTTCGTTGGTAGCTACTCTACTGCTTTTCCAAATCACTGTCACTCCTTTAATTTTCGAAGGATAGCAAATAAACCTTGAACATTTGTTCGCATCCCTTCTCATGACCTCTTTGAATGCTTTCAAGATCCGTCTTCCTAGCGAACCTTCTGTTGCCGTCCATGATAAAAGCGACGTGGCGGGGAATCTAGATATTTATTTACGATGAAGAAGGTGATGAAATGATTTCAAAATCGAATTTCAGACTAGCACATATTTGCAAGAACAGTACATGAGCACCAGTTATGATGAATTTGTAATTCATATTTGAAGTTGAGTAGTATTCATGCTTGAATTTATCTACTCAACTGTACAGGCTGTAGCAAATTTTGGCCAGATATTGTCGTCGTAGAGATCGTCGTTTTGATGAAGGTGAAGAGGAAAATAAAATGGAACTTTTCCCGAACATTTCCGATTTCTCAATGTCTCACAATCAGTTTTTATCCATGCAAAATTTCACTTTACTACATTACATAGGTGGAACGTTTGATTTTCATTTCCTTCAAAGAGTAAAAGCGAGCCAAACTTTGGCACACTCTGTAGAAGGAGTCCAATAATTTCGAAATAACAAACCTGGCCACTGGTGATTATTTTCTGTAGAGGAATATGCCACCATTCAAATCCTTTCCTAATTTCAGTTGGATCAGTAAATAGTTCGTCAAGCATAGTATTGAAATGAATAGATAACTTTAATAGTCGATGGAAAATTTATTTTGAATATTTATAGGGCTGAAATTAAAAAAGCCCAACCTGCATCCAGATTTTCTTTGCTAGTGAACTTGTAGGAAACCTATTCTTCTATTCTCTCAATTTTGATCACAGAAGGCCTGTATTCGAAATAATCCTGTCTGGACATGATTTTCAATTTATGCAAAATTCCATTGTTTCATTGTTTTCTTGATATTTTATCACGAATATCATTCTGAATAAAATAGTTCGACTTTTTAAATCAAATTCGAGATCGAAAAAATGGTTTATTCAAATCGTTTTCTCAAGCAGACACTGAAATTTTGTGGTCGTGCAGTAATTCCTCAAGTTTTATCCGTACTTGGAAAGTTTTGTGAACCAATAGGCAGAATCGGAATAAATAACGAAAGTGTGTTTATTCGTTTTTGCATGATTTTGCCTCAAGTTGATTGTATAGATTTGCAATGAATAAGAACAGCTCTTTTAGAGCCAATTCTTCCCCAGGACACCGTCGAGCTTCTATTGAAGCCGGGTCCGTAGCGTTATTCACCAAAATTTTGATGAATAACGCTCGCCCTCCCACTTTTGAGGGAATAGTAAATTTTCTATTCTCCAACTATTGCCATTTTGACGTTGTGCTAATAAAAACTCGTGTTAATTCAAGTTCTGACTGACGTCACACAATTAAAAACACAGCATATATTTTTAGATGATCATCGCATAAAGAAAATTCTATAATAATTCGATTATCAAACGATACGTCAACTTACCAAAAGAAATCATTAATGTATGACATTATATATCATCTTCAGCTTTATCTTTTATAAATCGTTCTCTCATGATATACCAAAATATTTAAATTTGCGAAATACTCTCACAAACGTTTGATATTTTTATTTGGAGTAGGGAAGTAAATTTATAAAAAAAATATATATAAAATTTGATGTGAACTTTACTTCCTGACGGCAGCTTTTTACTAAAATACAGCATTTTTTTCTACGACGTTATTGATTTTCCAACATTTAATTTCATTAAGTCTTTATTAGGACACATTCTTTGAGTAACCCGAACAAAGGCCGGACAACTGCAAGTGTTTCGGATCCGAACCAAACTTATATGGTGGATACACCCATGGACCCGAATCACAAAAATGGGGAGACCAGACCCCGTCCCCAAAAGTGGGCGGGGCTAGGTGGGAGTTAAAGCTGAGCATTTTCACGATTTGATACCCCTCCAGGGGGTATAAAGAAAACTTTTTTGCTATGAAAGATTTTTGAAAAATTAAAAAAAAAAAAAACGAAAAATCAATATGACATTTTCCATATGTTTCACTATGTTCATCATAACTTCCTTATTCAGTGTCATTTCGACGAGATATTTTCAGAATCGTGTTCAGTTGGTCTCTATGAGCATTTTGATACCAAATTTGAATTTTTTCCATGCCGAATAACGAAAATAGAATTTTATGGAACTACCGTATGCGGACCTTCCAGAACAGGCGGAACAAGTGGTCGGATCGGGTTTTAACCGTCATATTCGTCATCAGCGTAGTCGAAAACTCCCAGGGACAAAAAATCAGCCCGAAATTTGAGAGTCGACTTTTTGGGTACCACCCCATACTCGATTTTTATGAATAACGTGTCATATACTGTATTTTTCAGTGTTCTTCAAAACCCCTTTATTTAAATATTTTCAATTTTAATAATATCTTTTTCTTATCACATATTATTCACCTATTTAAAATTTGAAATGTATGACTTCACAGCTGTTAAATGTTCACTCAAAGTCTTGCGAATTTACAACTTCCCCTTATCATCTTAGGAATATTTTATTTCCATGAGATAAAGCGTAGAAACATAAAACTATTGCCATCAAACTATTTATTATTCAGATTAAGTAATCTACTCTTTACATTAGTTATTGATTGATTTATATTTACATTATTTTTAAAAATGACCATATTCTGGATTAAGAAAACTTTTTTTTAAATCAACCCACTTTTCATATAATTACTTTTGATCATTAGTAATAATTCAATATTAAAAATTATTATTCTGCTTTTTTCTATTTATTACAAATTATGTCGCTAGGTATTTCAGAATCTTAATTTCCAGAAATGGGCCTACCTAGGTCGTGGTTAATGCGAAAACGCACCTTAATTCACAACAAATTTATTGTAAGTTTCATTTTCTTAATTTTGTAAATATTTAAAGAATAGTTAATTTTATCTAACAAGCATTTCAATATGGAGGGTGAGCGTTTTTCAACAAAATGTAGTGTTTCTTATCAAAATGTTTGTTGAGAAACGCTACGGACTTTCAATATAATAGCATGTATCAATAGCATAAAATGTTTCATTGCTCGAATATATTTGACGCATGAAATTCTGATCTTAACAGTGATTTCATAGATTTCTACATATTATTCATAGTAATATGCTTTAATCTTATACATTTTATTGCGCTATTTCTTTCGATTATTACTTAGTAAGTTAGATTAAGAACAAATGTTCCGAGGATATTGTTGTATATCCTCATTTTTTATTTAAACATTGTTTTAAATGTGTTTTGCTATACTTCAAATACTTGTTATACTTAAAATATGTGAAATTATTCATATGCTTATAATTTCTAATGGAAGAAATATGACAACCAGTATTTGACGGCACGATATTTCTAGTAAACTACGGCACTCTTTCAGTATATCATGGTATGCCTCCGATTAAAATACGGCAAAATTTCTATTAATTAATAGAATGATTTTTCTATCTGAAAACATGGAGTTTCTCAAATCTTTTCATGTTATCCACCGTGAGTAGATTTAGATGCATAAGAACTCAAAAAAAAACTTTCGAAATAATGTGAAAACACACGGTTATTACAAATATACTAAAATGATAAGATGAGGTCTATTTTTTCTACGATATTCGGATCACTAGAAGCTCGGTTCCTCTTACTGAATCTATGAAATGTTCTCGTCATCATAGACAAAATCGGTTTATGATCACGGCTAATCCCCTTGAAAGTGATCGATTTTGCTCATTTTGAGCTAAATTTCATCTGCTAGATTTTGACCTAAACTATTCAATGGTATATGGGAAATTGTACCTGAATCCTAATTGAATTTAATCGACCCTCTTTTGGAATACAAATATTTTCACACCCGAAGTGCGACAATTTTACTACGACCAATGCGCTAAGCTTATTTTGACACCTCTTCATTGATCACTCAAAAATTCATAAATCAAAACAAAAACAATTCAAAGATAAATCGGCGGCATTCGATATAATTGCTCTACGGAATAGAGATTGTTTAATTCATAATTCCATTTTTCTAATTTGATAAAGTTTAGAAATTCCAAAAGAAAATGAAGAATTCTCAAAATGGACACATTTTAAACCCGAAGTCCACATCGATACCGGCCGCTAAAGCGCACTCGCCTAAACGAAGGGACATTCAAGGATTACGGTATTTTAAGATCAAAATATGCTCTAATGCTAAACTTTCGTTCTTTTACGAAATAGTTGTTTTTCTTTCAGAAAGTTCATTTCGAAATTTTAAAATGGTTTTTACGAAATATGAACTTTATTTTTCAGAGCCTGGGCCATTATTTTAGTTCTATTATTCCACTATTTCCCAGAGTATTTTCCGAATGGATATGTCGGCGTGGATATGTGAGTTAAAAGATTTTTATTAGAATATTTTCTTTAATTTCTAATTCTCCAGGTTTTTCGTGATTTCCGGCTACCTGATAGGAATGATCGTTTGTAAATTCGAGGTTTTGGATCGACGGGCTTTGCAGACCTTCTATTATCGGAGAGCCAAGGTATAATTCTAAAACAATTTAGAAAAATTACTATAATATCTATTTTTAAATGTTTGTTACGTCAAATTTTATGTTGCAAAAACATCTATTTTGCCAAAAATCGCGAATTCAGCGCATCTTTCCACTCTACTACCTGGCCATTGGGCTGATCTTCGTGGTGATGTATGTGTGTCTGCCCGAGCCGTCGTACGACATCAACACGAGCAGCGGCATGAAGGCCATTTTCCTTCTAACAAACATGAAGTCCGATCTCGATCCCGAGCAGGATTACGCCAAACTGGTGGGCGGATTTACTTTTTTGAGAGCTAAAACATGAAAAATTGAAATGTTCAAATGATTTTGAGGCTTTGAAAGACATTTTTGATGAATTCTATTTGTTTCGAAACTAACAAAGATAAAACCTTCAAATACAGCAAATCAGTAATTTTCAGTTGGCGGATGCCGAGGACCTATTCACGCACACTTGGTCGTTGTGCGTCGAGATCAAATGGTATTTCCTGGTCCCCTTCCTCTTCATGGCCCAAAGGCGACTGCCCATTTCGGCGATGCACTTTTTCATAGGTGACTATTTTTGGTACTATTTTGGTTACCATTTCATGCTACCAATTTCATAACTACTTTTTGATTGATACCATATCAGTGTTGCCATTTTTGCTATTAAAAAGGAATATATTTCCAGGAATCGGCTCAATTTCGCTGTTTTACCATTTGATCTCGAACGATACGATCGCCTTCAATTCGACATTTGCGAGGGTTTGGCAGTTCTGTGCCGGAATTACGGCATACGTTGCGACGGTCTATGAAAAGAAGGTAAATTTTTTTTTAATCCACACTTCTCAAATCGATGACCCGCAGAAAAATAGTACACCTTTTCGAGAGAGATAAAGAAGAAATGCTCTTCTTCTCTCAATATGATATATTATTTTTTGCAGGTCGATTTTTAATTTTATATTTTTATTTTTCCAATAGATTTATTTATTTTTGTTTGAAAAAATTCAAATCTAATTGTCTGCAATTTTCAGAACCTTCGACCAGAAGTGAACAACGACGACAAAGAGATGGGACTTTTGCTGGACGATCAGGACGAAAGCGAAAATCAAGATGGTGATTTTAAAAAATTCAGAAATATCGATTTTTTTATTTTGAAAGTTTCAAAAATCTCATTTTTTGGCTTTCGTAATTTGCATTTCTTATTGATGATTGCTAACTTTGCAGACTTCACAAAAATGTAAAATGTGCCACGCGAAATGTTCGTTTTCAAGCTTTATTTGAACAACCTTGGTTCAAAAATTCCACTTTTAGAGAAAGTCGAAAAAAGGGATCGAGGTTCTTTAGTCCGATCTGAGAGTTTCAATCGATTTTGGAAGGAAATAATTCCAATTTAGGAATCTTTCAAAGTCGACTAAAGGTAATTTTTCAGGAAAAAATAGATTATGTTCGCGAAAAATGCAAATTTTCTGTGGGAATAAAAATCATAAAATAGAACAAACATTTTAAAAAGTCAAAATATAACGTGTTTCTATATTAAAATTGAAAATAAAGTGTTCAGTCCAAATAGTGGCTGAAGACAGACGACTCCTTCCTTACATAGCCTACTTCCTGTTCGCTCTGATCATGGTCACATTTTCCTGGTCCACCGAGGAACCACACCATCTGAGGATAGAAATGACCTTCCTGACGACGATTTTGATCGCCATTGGAGAATATTATGAAGTGAATTTTTTTATTTGCTACAAAATCATTTTGTATTTTTCTTCTAAAATTCAAAAATAGAAAAAAGTGATGAAATCTGAACTTTTCTCATGAAAATTTGAGAATTCATTTTTTTGAAGATCTGGATCCTTTCAAACGCGCTGATGAACCACATCGGGAATATCTCCTACTCACTCTACCTAGTGCACTGGCCGATTTTCGTGACGATCAAGTATTTCGCCCCGGACAATAATTTGGGTAATTTTAAGCACAATTCGGATAACTCGTTACTTCGCCGCCAATAGTTAAGGACATAGAGCAAGGTAGGGAAGAGATATTTTCCCATACTATTTCGTAGGTAACGAAGCAGCGAATTATCCAGGTTGCCATTTGAACTTTGTTCTTCGGAGTTAAAGAAATGATTTTCAGCGTTATTGACCGGGATAGGTCTCAGTTTCCTCACGGCCAGCATCATTTATTTCGCCTACGAACAGCCATATCTGAAATTGGGGGCAGTGAAAATCTTCATCTTAGTAGGTCTCAATGCCAATATTTTTTTCTATTTGAATGTTTCATTTGAACCTTTGAAATTTCATTATCTTTGTTTTGCCTATTTTGTAAATTTTAAAATCTACAGAAAACTCAAATTGATCATTAAGGGTCCTTTTATTTTCTAAGAATTCCTATTTTCAGATCGGTCTTCTGTTCGTGGCCTCCCTAATTCTGACACAGCCCTCGATCGTAACGAATCGAATCGACTACGAACGAAAATTTGGCGTCTACAATTTGGATCTACAAAAGGGCGACCCGTCCAAAAATCTCTGTGAGTTTTTTGTTTTATTTTTAATTTCAAATTTCAGGAGTGAGGTTAAATTTTAAAATTTTGCAAAAACCGCGGCATATTTTTAGCAGTCGCCATAGCGTTGAATTACTACGAAGGCATATCTCGGGTTAAGGCGAGTAATGCGGTGGAAAATTGCACTCACGTCGATTTTGGATCCAAAGAAATCAAGGCCCCCAACGGGTGGTGTAAAATGCCGGTAATTAATTTTTTTCAATTTTCTCTAGAAAACTTATCTATTTTTCCGGGTAAAAATCCGATTTGATACTTTCCATGATTTTTGATCAAATTTTGAACATCAAGAAAATTGGATCAAATTCTTTAGTAAGATTAAAATTTTATATAGGTTTTTGAGGAATTTTTATAAAAAACCTAAATCAATAATCTTGCCGACTTGACTATGATCAACTTTAGGGCAAGCACACGGGAAAAGTTAAATTCCTGGTGATCGGAAACTCGTATGCCTGCAATCAAGGCCACATCGTCTATGAAGCGTTCCAGAATTTGACGAAAGAATTCCACTTTTTCTGTATACCGAGTGAGCTTTTTAAATTTCGTTTATTTGAAAGATTATTCTCCAAAAAATTGGTAACCAGGAGGGAAATTGGAATTTATTTTAAAAAAAGTTTTGAATTAAAGAAAGTGAAGATGTATGTTTGAAAATTCTAGCCTGCGAACCCCTTATGGAAAAACAGGCCGGTGGCTGCCATTTATTAACACAATGGCACGACGTTTACAACCAAATCAAGCCCGACGTACTTTTCATGTTGCATAGGTAAGAAAAATAAACATTTTAATTTAAAACATGTTTAAAAAGATAAAATTAAATTTAAAAATAAAATGAAAATAAATGTAAACTTCAGGCCGATAGCGGGAATGGCGAAACTGGACGAGACGAAGCCGATCGAGGAGGACGCTGTTTATCAACAGCACGTCCGAATGATTAGCTGGTACCTCAAACAGGACAAGCTTTTGAAAGTGCGAAGTTTCTTTCTTGGTTTTTTTATCTTTAAAATTTAAACATAAATTAAGCTTTTGATTCTTTTCCTTTATAAATTTGTAGTAAGTACCTTGATTTTTTCATCTTGAAATATAAAAATTTCCCTCCAAACTTTGTAGTAAACACCATGATTTTTGCTAATTTCTTGGTTAAATCGGGAGAAGATTTGAAAATAAATCTTTTTCTTTCAGATTTACATCCAGCACGCCTTACCAAGATGCCTAACTTATTGCGTCGGAGAGGTGAATAAATGGATTGTGAAAGAAAACAAGCCGCTCAGGTTTGCTGGGGTGAGTTTGAAAATTTTTCCGAAAAAATATTTTTTGTAACTTTTGATAAGCAAAGTTATTTTTTGTAGAAAATTAACAATTCATTAGAAAAAATATTCAAATTCAGGACCGTTTCACAATCCACAACGAAAAATGGGAGCGAATTCGATTCGAGCATCTCGTGAAAATGAAAACGTGAGATTTAAAAAAAAAAAATCTTGTTTAATTTTTTAAAAATTAAATTTCAGATGCAAAGGAAAATGTGAATTATTTGATTATTATCCTGAAATGCTGAATAAGAAGGGAGAGGTGAGATTTTTGTTTTAAATTGAAGAAAGTCACTTATTTAGGAAACTGAAAAACTAGAAATATTAAATTAAATTATTTGAAATTCTAAAATATAATAAAATATAAATGTTCAGTTTTCTCTGTACGACGAGAACACGAATTTGGTCTATTTTGATAACACCCAGCATTTGTCGAAATTTGGCCGCGATAAAGTCAAAATCGTCTATAAGCGATTAGCGGAAAAATTCGCGAAACAATACCCGAAGTTGGTGTAATAATTTGATTTTCTTTTTTGTGCTTTGATCTGTCCGATGTCATTTTTTCAGAAACTTGGAAATAACTTTCTACCTGTGCATTATTATTTTTTTTTAAATTTAACATATTTTCGACAATCACCTGATTAGATTGTTCAAAAAACGCATTATAAGATTTGTAAATATCGATTTTGATACAATTTTAATGAGGCGTCGCCGGACAAAGAAAAGGGAAAGCAAAGCACTGTTTTATTTTCATTTTTCTTTTTGTACTATATTTTCTGGAAATAGTATTCAAAATTTGAAATCTACGAAGTCTTTGAATAGCGCATTAGTTTTTTTTCTAGAATTTTGTTTTGAAACTAACTAACATTCTCTAGTCACACGAATTTTCACAATTCAGGGTATTTCTCTAGGAGTCTTGTCGAAAAAATGGGCATCATAATTTACGGTTACTTTGTGGAGTGGGCCTAAATGAGTTATTATAGTAAACTTACAAATTGCGATAGTTAAATGACTCAAAATATTAAGGGCTCCCATACTTAACGTTTTACTATCATAGTTAATTTTAACTATCTCATTCTACTAACGTGCTTAATTACCCCAATTACTGTAATTGCGTGATAATTACTTTAATTTCCTTGTTACTGTCGATCATTATGGACATTTGCTACAATATTGAATAAAGATTTCGTTGAGTTTCACCTCCAGGACGCCGGACCGACGTTTAACTATCGTAGTCAAAGTTTTACAACATAGATCTATGATGTTAAATTTTATTATTACGATAGTTAAAATTTTTAAGTCTCTTAAATTCGAACCAAACTTGTATTGTGGATACACCCATGGACCCTAATCACAAAAATGGGGAGACCAGACCCCGTCCCCAAAAGTGGGCGGGGCTAGGTGGGGGTCAAAGTTGGGAGTTTTGACGATTTTATCAATTTCGAAAGATATAAAGAAAACTCTTTTGCTATAAGAAATTTTCGAAAAATCTAAAAAGGATAAATATAACTGGAATGTACTTTCTAGAAATATAATGGTTTAGGGGATCAACCACTTGTTTGGAACTGGAGGGGATCTTAAAGTTAAAAAGTGTCAAAAATGGCAGTCTCAAAACATGCATTTTTGCACAAAATCGCTCCTACTGAAAAAGTTTAGGAGAAGTTCCAAAACTCTGATGATATATTCGAATTCTACATGCCAAACTACCCTAAAATCAGTTCTAAAAAGCATGAATTAGGCGGGACATTTTTGAAAAAAAAATCAGCCAAATGAGCGTGGCCCGAGAGTCGAATTTTACAAAATCGATCGGAAAAATTCAAACGATACACCAATCGATAGTCCTTGAAAAACTAAGCAACTTTTGTGAAGACACTACATGGTTATCTATTATGGTAAACATGGTATAGAGGTTTGAATAGATCAAACCCAAGAAAATGACAAAAATATTCAAAAATTCATAACTTTTGTAAAATAAAACCAAATTGAAAAATCTTTTCGGAATATAGCAGATTATGGGCAATACTTCATTTTCGCTTCCTAGGGTACCGTGCTATCACTTTATCATGTTACCATATGGGTCCATGGTATACCACCCATATGGTACCCGAGTAGTACCATACCAAAATGGATATCATTCGACTCGAAATTGACTGGAAAGTAATATTCGAGTCCATTTCTATCAAATACAGCAAGTGGTTTCATTATACCATCATAGTACTTGGCTATAGCCACCTGTTGAAAAAGACCAAAAATGAGGTAACTTCAAATGACCATAAAAGGCGATAGTCTAATTCGTTTTTCAAGCGGTTTTCAACATATTACTCAGCTCGACAGGAGTTTTCGTTTGATGTATAACATGATGGGTATTGATTACCAAATGGTAACTTGGCCATATGGGTCGCTACCATTTGATACCATACCATGTTTGGTATCGTTCGACTCCAAATTGAGTGGGAACAAATAATATATGTCTCTAGCTTCAACTTGAGCCTAAATTCTGGTAGACTGCCTATGAAAATATTCTCGTATCATTTTCTTGAAAATTGACATTAAGTTTTGGTTTTTGAGGTACCACTCCCATACCATAATAGATAACCATGAAGTGTCTTCACAAAAGTTGCTTAGTTTTTCAAGGGCTATCGATTGGTATATCGTTTGAATTTTTCTGATCAGTTTTGTAAAATTCGACCCTCAGGCCACGCCTATTTGATTGATTTTTTTTTCTAAAATGTCCCGCCTAATTCATGCTTTTTAGGGCTGATTTTAGGGTAATTTGATACGTAGAATTCGAATATAGCATCAGATTTTTGGAACTCCTCCTAAATTTCTTCAGGAAAATCGATTTTATGCAAAAAATGCATATTTTGAAACTGCCATTTTTGACACTTTTGACTTTGGGACCCCCTCCAGCCTAAAATAAGTGCCTGACCCCCCAAACCTATATATTTTTAGAAAGTACATTCCATAGTTATGTTCATCCTTTTTAAATTTTTCGAAAATCTATTATAGCAAAAAAGTTTTCTTTGTACCCCCTGGAGGGGTATCAAATCGTGAAAATGCTCAGCTTTAACTCCCACCTAGCCCCGCCCACTTTTGGAGCGGGGTCTGGTCTCCCCATTTTTGTGATTAGGGTCCATGGGTGTATCCACAATACAAGTTTGGTTAGGATCCAGGATACTTTTGCAGTTGTCCGGCCACTCTTTATATTTGGTTCGGATTATTCAAAGGATGCGTCTTAACTATAGCCCACCCCTGATAAGAACTAGCATTTTATTTGGGGGGAGAGCAAACGTTTCTCAACACAATGTTTGTTGAGAAGCGTCGCGCATTCTTATTTTTATTTCTTATCAATATTATTTAAATTTGATCACTTCCCAAAGTAAACCATAATTCTGCATCAAAAGTTCAAAATGACACAGATTTTTCCAATATTCATTATTTCTTTATTTGTATTTTTCTGTCTATACATCGTCTACAAATATTCGAATATACAAATTTCCATAGTGACTAAGATTTCGATTTCTAAAGATATATTAAAATCTGATAGCTCTATATCCGAGCCTAAATATTTAACTTTAAAACCGAATCGCGGTAGATTGGGTAACCAAGTATAGTGTTTAATTTTAACCTTGAAAATAAATCTAACTTTAGTTATTCCGAATTTTATCTGGATATGGCATAGCTAGATCATTAAATCGTTTACATAATTTCTGGGTTCCAAGTGATTACGTTAAAGAGATCGACAAGCATAGATTAAAATTGGAGAAAATATTTCCTAATTTAAATAATTCTTACGTCTTTGCTGTATGTGAATTTTATAATTTCAAGTCCAAATCTGGAAGGTCGAACATAGGATGAGAAAGAATGATTTCAGGAAAATCTCTTGTTCACACGCTATTTATCCCTTTCTAGAAGATTGAAAATACCTGTGCACTATTTTGTGCCTCCTAGATTACGGACCGTATTATGTATAAATCATGAAATTATTTTAAAATTAAGAAATTTAACAATAATACTACGACGAAAAGTGTTGAATTCGGTCTGTTTAATGGTCACTCTACATGTTGTGTTTATGAGGATCCAATTAAGTAAGTCTTATAATTAGTTAAAATTTAATTAAAATCTTTTTAGGCTAAGAAAATATTCAAATTATACTCACCTAAGGATAGGTCTAGTTTACGCTCAGTCTCCATATTATTGGCGATCTCATGAAAATGAAGTTCGAAAATTATTGATCTTTGGAAATTCAACTATTTCTGAGGGCGACGAAATTATTAGGGATTGGAATATGTAAGTTTAAATTGAATTTTAAAGACTAGTTTGCTATTTAGAGATATGAGCAAAGGTTTGCATCATCTCTGCGTTCATTCGCGAAGAACTGATTTTATCAAGAATAAAGAAGCCTCAGAGAAGGACTTTACGATTAAAGCTGTAAATTTCATTATGGAAAATGAAATTTCAGTAATTGTTAATTTAAAATTTCCTCAAAATTTTCAAAATTCAGGAAAAATCCGGAATTGTACTTTTTGGTGATGATAGGGCATTTAATGAAGACCTAAGAGAAGATTTAAGGAAGATATATTCAGATGAAATAGTATTTTAATTACATGGCTATTTAGAACTTAACATAATTTTAAGAATTATTACATTGTGGAGTCTTCTGAGGGAGTGGAGTGGTATTTAAGCTCGAAACTTTGTACCTCAACACTAATAACGGCTTCTGAATCCACTTTCAGTTGGTTTATCGGATATCATTCTAAAAATAACTCGAACGTCTATTATGATAATTCCGTTACGCGAAAATCATACCCTACCATGGATATATTTCCGTAATTGGCATATTTAAGCTACAGCAATATTAAATGGTTATAATTTAGGAAGGAATGGAAGCCTTTATATTTAATCAACAACACTACGATTTCGATATTTCCGATTTCGAAACAGATTCGATCTAAATATAATACTCAATAAAGAAATTTGAATTATTATAAAATATACTTGAAAATATTATATAAAACTAAACTTCGGTTGGCCGTTTCACGACCTTCCTCATCTAGGACTTTTGCTTCACAAAAGTGCAAAATAAAATAATACTAAACCAAACCAAAGACAATATCAAACCAAAACAACACCAACACCAAAACAAAATGTTTAAAATTATCATACATTGCATTTCTTAATTTCGTGCTCATACTCTCTCACACTATCAAAATTTTGAATTCCATAGCTCTCCCCTCCTGAAAATCCATCAAGTCATAAAACTAAAATTATCCAATTAAAAAATTCCATCAATTATTTAAAATAGTTCTTTGTCATCACTCAATTAATCCCATTGATGTCATTTTCGAAAACTCTTTAAAAATGTTGCAAAACATTTCAAGTTCCTTTTCATCCATAAAAATGCAAGAAAATTGACTCATTAGAGGAGAAATCACTTCTAATAAGGATAATTGTCCAATTATCTGATCAAACCCAAACAAAACCTATACGTTGCACACCACCGGAAAATTACGCATCCAACCATACCACATTCAACCATTTTTATTCACTCCACTTCAAGCAATAGCGTTGGAGACACAGACAAACAGATTCAGGGGTTTTACTAAAGAGTAAATTATATTTCAATCTATTTAAAAAAAATTATTTACTCATAATAACAAACTAAAAAATCTCTTATCATTTTGCCAGTAGTAGCATAATCGTGAAAAGTATCCAAAATATTTATCATTATCATTTAGGTTACAAATAAGAATGAATTTAGGCGTTTAAACCAAAGACGAAATCATATGATGATTGCAAGCCGCCCATATCAGTTATCACGAAATTAGTAAATCAGACTATAATAAACACAAGCAAACAGCATACATGCAAAGCACGGTAACTCGGCTAACTGGAAACCGCATGATATACACATACCTCATGACTTCATGATATGCTAAATACATATGGTAGGATATTGCATAGTAGATTTTTCCTACACTATTCAGCATCTCATGAGATCATGCGGTTTTCCAAGTTGCCAAAGAAAGATTACAGAAAAATTCATTTTAAAAATTTCAATTTCAGATGTTTATATCGAAAAGATGATTTTAAAACAGAATCCATGTAACTCTCGAAACTGCCCGGACCAGAAACTTAAAATGCGTTTTGAAGGGGTATTTAAGTGTTTTCTACCTATATTCGACCTGAAGAACATGATTTTGGGCCTTGTTCCGACATTTTCAACTTCGGATTCGGGTACCGGGGTCCGGGGGTCAAATTCTAAAAGTCATCCCGACACCCCCCGAAACTTATATCAGATTGTTCGGCTCGATGAGCTGAGTCGATTCGCATAAATATTTTCCGAATTCGACCTTCTTATCCCAAGTTACGGCTAAAAACAGTGCAAAAGTGTCAGAAATACGAGGTCCTTCATAGAAAAGTCCACTTTTCTCATCTCTTTCTGGATATTACCTCCCAGTTTTTTCACACAATAATCTATGAGTTCTGCTCATTCTAATTCGCTAATTATTTCGAAGGAATAGACACGGCATTCTATCGAAAAATCGGCCCAAAGTCAAACTTGAAAATTTCGATTTTTCAAATTTTTGAGTTAGACCCCCAAATCATATATCATTCGATAGAGCTCGAAAAACTGAGCAACTTTTGTGAAGACACCTTGGAAGAATTTCCATCCCTGAGGGCTCTAGACAACAAAAACCGAAAATCGTACTTTACGTTCGGGAATTTTTATCTCGAAAATTCCCACAAGTAGGTGGGGTCAAGTTTAGTGCTAGAATGAAGCTTGGACCTCGTAGAACATTCTAGAATTTTTTGGGGTCATTTGGAGAAATTTCGGGTATCGGACCTGGCAGGGCCGGACGGGTACAGGTCGGAATCTGAAATGTTCCGGAAACCTATTCATGTTGTATATCATTCGAAAGCAGCTACAAAGCTGATTATCATGCAGAAAACCACTTGAAGAGCGGATTGATGCATTGAGATTTATGATCAAAAACGTTACAAAGTTGACTCTTCGATCTGACCGATACTTCATTTTCTCATAAAAAGCGATACACTGGACGTTTTTTCAAGTGGTTTTCAGCATTACATTTAGTTTTTCATTGGCTTTCGAATGGTATACAATATTATAGGTTTTTCTACCAAATGGTAATTCACCTCCTAGAGGTCGCGGCTCATATGGGTCAAGTTATCATTTTAACAAAGACCCATCATGTTATATATCAGATGAAAGCCCGTATCGAGCTGAGAAATATGCTGAAAACCGCTTGAAAAAGGAATTAGTCTATTGCCTTTTATGGTCATTTGAAGTTACTCCATTTTTAGTCTTTTTCAGCAGGCAGTTATAGCCAATCCAATGATGGTATAATGAAACCACTTGCTGTATTTGGTAGAAATGGACTCGAATATTACTCTCCAGTCAATTTCGAGTCGATTGATACCCATTTTGGTATAGTATCACTCGGGTACCATATGGGTGGTATACCATGGACCCATATGGCAACATGATAAAGTGATAGCACGGTACTCTAGGAAGCAAAAATGAAGTATTGCCCTCCAACTACTATATTCCGAAAAGATTTTTCAATTTGGTTTGATTTTACAAAAGTTATGAATTTTTGAAAATTTGTGTCATTTTCGTGGATCTGACCCATTCAAACCTCCATACCACACATACCATAATAGATAACCATGAGGTATCTTCACAAAAGTTGCTCAGTTTTTCATGCTCTATCGAATGATATATGGTTTGGATGTCTAACTCAAAAATTTGAAAAATCGAAATTTTCAAGTTTGACTTTGGGCCGATTTTTCGATAGAATGTCGTGTCGATTCCTTCGAAATTATTTTTGAATTAGCATGAGCAGGACATGTACTTTATTCTATGAAAATATTGAGATGTAATACCTACAACAATGCATGTAAATTTCGATTTTTGGACCCCAACTTTGGTACGATAGTAATGTTATTGGTGTCCCCCTTTTTTGGTCTTTATTTTTGGTGTATGGGATGCAGAATTACCTGGAGAATCCAAATATGAAATCAAATTTTACCAACAAATGACAAAATTCTCGAGTTATGGTCGATTTTATGCAAAATATGCATGTTTTTGAAACTCATTTTTGACACTTTTGACTTTGAGACCCTCTCTCACACCCAGCAAGTGGCTGACCCCCCTAAACCAATATATTTTTAGAAAGTAGATTCCATGGTTATGTTCATCCTTTTTAAATTTTTCGAGAATCTTTTATAGCAAAAAAATTTTCTTTGTATCCCCTGAGGGATGTCAAATAGCAAAAATCACGAACTTTGACCCCCACCTAGCCCCGCCCATTTCTAGGGGCAAGGCCTAATCTCCCCGATTTAATGATTAAGACCCAACTCTATGGTCAAATCACGATTTGTGGGACTTTTTCTGGAATCTGAATTTTCTTTAATGGCTGTTCGGGTCTTACAAATACACTCTTTTAAATAAGTTATGAATAAATGAAAATTTATTTATTTTTGGCGCAAGACTTTCTTAATAGTCTATTAATTAAACTTGCTTATCTTTTTATTTCAGCAAGAAAAGAAGTTTTCATGCTTCTATTGCTATTAAGACGCATTCTTTGAATAACCCGAACAAAATATAAAGAGTGGCCGGACAACTGCAAAAGTGTCTCGGATCCGAACCAAACTTATATGGTGGATACACCCATGGGTCCTAACCACAAAAATTAGGTTTTTAGATCCCGCCCCCAAAAGTGGGCGGAGCTAGGTGGGGGTCAAAGTTGGGTGTTTTCACGATTTGGCACCCCTCAGGGGGTATAAAGAAAACTTTTTTGCTATAAAAGATTTTCGAAAAATTTAAAAAGCATAAAGTAGCTCATGTAATTGCGCATCTTCTGGTATATAGGTTTCCGGACAACAACCACCTGCTGGGTCGGAAAGGGGTCCTGATGTCAAAAATGGGGGTATGCCGACCCCCTATTTTTTGCAAAAAATCGATTCTCCTGAAAAGTTTAAGGCGAGTTCCAAAAATCTAATGCTATATTCGGATTCTACGTATAAAATTACCCTAAAATCAGTCCTAAAGGGCATAGATTAGGTATGCCACTTTTGAGAAAAAAACGGTTAAAGTCCGTAAATCAGAGTATGCTTGAATATTAACTATTGCAAACAACACAAAGAAAACTTTTTTACTATAATATATTTTCGAAAAGTTTAAAAAGGACGAACATGACCATGCAATGTACTTTCTAGAAATATATTGGTTTAGGGAATCAACCACTTGCTTGGAACTGGAGGGGGTCTTAAAGTTAAAAGTGTCAAAAATAGCAGTTTTAAAACATGCATATTTTGCACAAAATCGATTTTTCTGAAAGCTTTTAGGGGGAGTTCCAAAAATTTTATGCTATATTTGGATTCTACGTATCAAATTATCTTAAAATCAGTCATAAAATCGATAGGTTAGGTATGACCCTACACTTTACCATTGCACCAAAGTTGGTGACCCAAAAATCGAAATTTCAATTTTGAGGGTCAGACCCCACAATATGTACAACAATTGATAGAGCTCATCAAACTGAGCAACTTTTGTGAAGACACCTCATGATTATCTATTATGGTATGCGTGGTATGGAGGTTTGAATGGATCAGACCCACAAAAATGACAAAAAATTCATGGCTTTTCGAAAATCAAATGAATTCGAAAAATTTCTTCGGAATATAGCAGTTGAAGGACAATACTTCATTTTCGCTTCCCAGAGTACCGCTCTATCACTTTACCATATTATCATATGGGTCCATGGTATACCACCCATATGGTACCCGAGTGGTACTATACCAAAATGGATATCATTCGACTCGAAATTGACTGGAAAGTAATATTCGAGTCCATTTCTATCAAATACAGCAAGTGGTTTCATTATACCATCATAGTACTTGGCTATAGCCACCTGTTGAAAAAGACCAAAAATGAGGTAACTTCAAATGACCATAAAAGGCGATAGTCTAATTCGTTTTTCAAGCGGTTTTCAACATATTACTCAGCTCGACAGGAGTTTTCGTTTGATGTATAACATGATGGGTATTGATTACCAAATGGTAACTTGGCCATATGGGTCGCTACCATTTGATACCATACCATGTTTGGTATCGTTCGACTCCAAATTGAGTGGGAACAAATAATATATGTCTCTAGCTTCAACTTGAGCCTAAATTCTGGTAGACTGCCTATGAAAATATTCTCGTATCATTTTCTTGAAAATTGACATTAAGTTTTGGTTTTTGAGGTACCACTCCCATACCATAATAGATAATCATGAGGTGTCTTCACAAAAGTTACTTAGTTTTTCCAGGGCTATCGATTGGTGTATCGTTTGAATTTTTCCAATCGATTTTGTAAAATTCGACTCTCGGGCCACGCCTATTTGATTGATTTTTTTTTCTAAAATGTCCCGCCTAATTCATGCTTTTTAGGGCTGATTTTAGGGTAATTTGATACGTAGAATTCGAATATAGCATCAGATTTTTGGAACTCCTCCTAAATTTCTTCAGGAAAATCGATTTTATGCAAAAAATGCATATTTTGAAACTGCCATTTTTGACACTTTTGACTTTGGGACCCCCTCCAGCCTAAAATAAGTGCCTGACCCCCCAAACCTATATATTTTTAGAAAGTACATTCCATAGTTATGTTCGTCCTTTTTAAACTTTTCGAAAATATATTATAGTAAAAAAGTTTTCTTTATACCCCCTGAGGGGTGCCAAATTGTGAAAATGCTCAACCTTGACCCCCGCCTAGCCCCGCCCACTTTTGGAGGCGGGACCTGATCTTCCCATTTTTGTGAATAGGGTCCATGGGTGTATCCACCATATAAGTTTGGTTCGGATCCGAGATACTTTTGCAGTTGTCCGGCCTTTGTTCGGGCTACTCAAAGAATGCGTCTTAAAGATAATTTTGTTGTTGAACTTCGATTAAATAGCTACTCTATAATTTTTTTGTTCTATTTTGGTATTTTATCCACGAGTAAAACATTTATTGAACTCTTTTCATATATTCTTTAAAGATCTTGCCCTTGAATTTGATGATTATTTTTAACTTCTCAATTTTGAATCGTAAGGCTGGAGTTAGAAATGTCAATAAATTGTATGGACAAGAAGTGATAGCATTTACGATCGATTTGAGTTGTGCTTGCAAGATTAGCCATAGGTATTGCTATTTTGTTATACATTTCTTAAACTTCAATTCCTTATCAGTCTTTAAAATAAACCGTCATCGATTCACATTAGAAATCAAACTCCAATGCTATCATTAAGGGCGACGAAGTTTGAAGAAAGCTGCGCATTTTACAGTGCCATATTGTATATTTTACAAATTTGAACCAGTTACAGATTAAAATATGTCCAATTGTATATTTTAGTATTTCTAAGGGATCTTATGGTTACCTTTCAATTAATCCGAACAAAAAAGCGTGTCAGGTCTAAAATCGAGACCAATCGAATGCATATCTTAATCACAATTTCTATTGGATTTAACGCTCTATTTGTTGTGTTCGTTTGTTATTACATGTCGATGACCTCTAAATTATCTATGCACCCTATGGATCAAATGGAGCCACCCTGTAAGTCGATAATGCCATGTTTTTCTAGAGCCTTTCTCATTTACAATTCATTATTATTCATTTATTAGAGTAATTTCTTCTTTTTTAATAATGAAAAAAGACTAACAATATGAAAAATCGTAGTTTGTTTGATGCCCATAAAATTCAAATTGTCAATGATCAACTACTTGAGACAAAATAAACGATGGACAAGTTTGAATATGCAAAGTGTGCATTGCATAATGGTAAATAGTCGTCAAAGCCATTCCCAGATTCGATACAAATATCGTTTATTCGTTTGCAAATAACGCGCTAATTCCATTTATTCAAATTTTCTTCGCCTTAATTTCGTCTCAAGTAATCGGTCATTTATAATAATCATATTTTTAAATGTTACATATGACATGACTCGAAGGCCAAAATTAAACACGTTTTCTGATTTATTAATAGGGCTTTCACTGCCATCCACTACTTCCAATAACAAAGATGAGACGAAAATCACTACACGTACGATGTCGATGAGATCTTGGTGTTCGCAATTTGGCAACCAGGCAAATATCATATCGGAATGGACCTCCCGTATTTAACGCCCCCTTTTTTCGTTTCCCCTATATTCCCCACCTAAAATCGAATGTTAAATACAGGATGCGGGTGTTTAGGAGGTGTTAAATACAGGAGGCCTCGGGAAGGATATAAATCATATTTTATTTTAGTTATTCCGTATAATCTCAGGATATGGAATAGGGCGCACTGTCGGCCGAAAACATATAATGATAATTGCTCCGAGCTGTAGGGCGAAAAATGAACACCACTTTGCAACCATCCGAAGCATATTCCCGAATATGAGCAAACTCATCACCACCGATGTACGTTTATTTCATCGATATCTTCCTCAATTATAATGGAATATATTGATTTCTTTCGTCAATCTCTATGTGTCATGCATTTATGAATAACTTGGATGCAGGAAAAATAATGTGTTTCAAATCGTTAAAAATTCTCTTCTTTTATGATATGCAGCCAATGGCCAAAATGTCGACATATTGATTACCATTCGTACAATATTCTTATCATTTCCTTATTCATAATCTATGGATTAAATAACAACCATTGATAATTAATTCTCAACATTTAGAGTGAGTATCAGATACCAGAAAATCGAACTACATTGAAATTTGCATATTACCATGACAGACAGGCATGTTGTCATTATGAAGACCCGAGTTGGTATGGATAAAATGTGAAGATAAGCCTAATAAATACGCCAATTTAGGAGGCTAATCAATGTTAAATCACAACATGTTAGCTTGTATACTGAATTCGTGCAAAACACTCTCTACTTTGAGAAATATATTTCCGATCTAGTCGACTATTTTAGATTTAGTGAAGAAATAAAAAAACTTGGAGAAAAAATCATAAAGGCGCGATATAATATGTAAGAATTAGATATATCTGAGTAGAGCCATAATATTCTATTTTACATAAATTGGCATAATAAATAAGCCAAATTTAGAACCAACAGAAATTATATGTGCGTTCATACACGCAGAACTGATCATCATTCGAAGTCAGATTTGTCGTTTTCCGTTCCAGCAACAAAATTTGTGCTTGGAAGAGATGTAAGATATAATTATTATTTTTGAAAAATTTTATCTTTTCAAACCTCTATAACTTTTGTTCGGATCATCGTAGAAACTTAGAATCGAAAGTAAATAATCTCTAAACAATCTAAAGAATGAATAAAAAAACTTTCCGAGATGAATTGAGTGGAGTAATGGATAGATATGGAAATCCGAGGGAGAAGTCTCTAATAGAAGGGAGACTTTAATTAAAGAAAATACGTGATTTTAGAATCAAACAAATGTCCTGATATTTGGTGACGATCCAAAGTTTAACGAAGGACTTTGGAATTCCGTCAAGAATGAGACAGAATTTAGAAAAGTGAATTAAATTTACTCGATTTTCTTTTAGACGTTTGCACATTAATTTAGATGTCAGCTATCATTAATTATAATACTACGATTGGCGAAGATCTTTATTTATCTTCTCAACTTTGCACCTCATTTCTAATCACTTCGCCGGAATCTACTTTTGGATGGTTCTTGGCATTTTTCAACAAAAATCAAGACCGAGTATATTACGATCACGATATGCGACCTGAATCAGGAAGTTATAGTGGAATGCAAAGGTATTATATTTGATGATTTTCCATGCTCTTATCTTCAGTGATGAAACTTTTGTTGACATAATCTTAAAAGTACTTTACGGAGCCTTAAGCAGTTTTACTGATGATGACTCCTAATCTAGCCATAAATGCATAAAATAAGAGATTTTAAAATTACACTGAATGTAGCTTAATCCATATAAAAATGACTTAGTGTAGATTACAAAAATATAGCATTTTCCCAATCCTAATTATTTAATTTATCTATACAAAAGTTATGAATATAATTGTTTCTTTAATATAAATTATAAATTGAATTTTCTTGGATGATTTGTAATTTATATCTTAAATGTGATGTTTTAGGCACATGTGGAGACCACTTATTCTCGATAGGAAGAAGCAAACAGTTAGAATTTTATAATAACTTTATATGGCCCTAGTAGCATTTCCTCTTGTCATGAGCGCTACTCCATGAAAAACTTTGTTGTTTGGTTTCCATATTGAAATTGGCAATAATGAAAATAATGATCTCAAAGACTATATTCGCAAGAATATATGTCCGAGTAATAATTTATTATAAATATTATTATTATGACATTCTAAATCATGTTTTTATAACGGGAGTTGTTTTGCAATTGAAAAATAAATATAAATATTATCGATTGCAATGAATAGTACAATAAGATACCCAATGGTCAAAATTTAAAAATAAAAATATAAGAAAGTCACCTTTCACAATCTGTTAAATTTTTTAGATCAAATTTCTTACTCGATGATCTGTGAATACCGAAAGCTTTCGTATATTGTGAAAAGTAATAAGAAGTATTGAAGTTGAATTTGTTCGCAAGAATTATGTTGATCACAGATTGATCGAATCTGTAATTTTACATAAAACTCAATACGATAAAATTTTTTAAGAGAATAAATAATTATTTACCTATGACATATTGGTTCGGTTTGATATTTATCTTTGCCAAATTTACAAGGAATACTCGAATTTTTTGGAGCCATGCATTCCTCTTCTAATGCGCATAGTACATACCTAAAATTTTCTAGAATTAATTACAATCTTATTTTTCACAAAAATCAATTCATGATGATACCACTTTAATGTATCCATTGCATCTTTCGTCCTTGCTACTAAAGAGAATCCTGCTTGAATTATGGTGGGTTTCTTGATTCTGGCAAAATCTGTCGGTAGGAATTCGTAGGTTTCTAAAAGTGTCAATTCCAACATAGATAATATAGTCTCTCTTCAAATACTTAGATTTGTAGCTGTATAAATTCCGTGATACGAACTACTAAGGAGAAGAAAGTCAGACTGAAAAGTAATAATCATATAATAACAAAGTAAATAAAATAAATGACGTCAAGCAATGATAATATCGTAATATATGTACAATTTTCAGGACTTATAATATAAAATTATAGTATTTGAAAATTGGAGCTTTATTCATAATTACCTTATTACATGCAGTAAAATTCGGAGTCAACAGCCTAAATACATTAATTAGCTTTATCATATATAAAAAAGATACACCCGAAAAATGAAAATTCAAGAACTTATTTACAAAAAGTGTTTAATAGCCTAGAAACCGCAAGCCACACCCACCCTTGCCTTTGAAAAAGAGGACAAAAACTGTCGAACTAATTTATATTTAATAGAGGTAATTGAATAACAACCAGCCGAAGGCTAGCACTAGAACGACAAGTGAGCGGGCGCAAAGCGCCTACGAAGCGAGGAGATTCTAGTTATTTAATATTTTAATTCTCCGTACATATTATGGGATTTTTTACATCTCAACATATCATAATATCTATCCATTTCAGGTTTAAGCCATCTTATTGAAGAATCCATATACCATATCGATTTTAAATCTCTCATTGCAAGCTATAACATGTAAATTAGGAGCAAACCTTATGAACAACTCATCCCTGTTAAAAGTAACAGAGTTGAACACTTACAGCGATAACTAATGGCTTCCATCGATATTCTCGTAAGTTTTTCACATATGAAGGGAATTTCTCGAACGGGAATTTTCTTACATCAAAATTGCAGTATGTTTTGAATTCCTCAATAGTTTTATTCTGCAAACCCAAATCGTAGAAAATAACCGGGTGCTTAGGCCAAAATTGCCTTATATAATAAAGCTAAAGCTGTTTATTAGGCAAGGTAGTACTATGAGCTCACCATTTCTCTAGTTTCATCTTTATGATCATCCGATCCTGCCGTTATGATTGGTGCTTCAGGCAAATCGTCATTCGTCAAATCAATTGTGTTCTCAAGTGTTAGCAGATCTGAAATTAAATAGGCAATATTTTTGTGCAAAGCTCTTCTAACTTACCAACTTCATCAAGAAACTCAATATATGTGCAGTTAAATTTTTGACCAAGTAAATTAAGATCAAATGGTGGTGCATAGCAAAATGAATACCGATTAGACTCAAACTCACAATAACAACTTTCTGGGATGGTTTCATCAAATTCGACATTTTCGTTTTCGTATATTGGATTCTAAATTTAAGGTGACATACATAATGGAATAGCTTCATTTTTTACCATTATCATATATTGAACACTAGTCCAGCATGTATTGAAAAAAATAATAGTAAAGAAAGCCAAATTTAATATCACCAGGGCTACAGCTATTATTGTGCAATTACAATTCATTTTTCATCAAAAGATTCACATAGTCTAACCAAACTATATGCGTCGATTTACATAAAATATGAAGCCTAATTTTGGTCTACTGGCTATAACACAATTTGTGATTTTCGAATTTGCCATAATATAATAAATCGATTAAAATGCAAACATTAGCAGCATAAAATGCAGGCTATAAATTGAAACCAAGTATTAGTTCTTATCGTTATTGATTCAATGCGAGCATATACGCATCTTTATATGATATTTTAAATAAAATGTGCACGAAAATTAGTTTGTTTAAAAATAGCGGATTTAATTTCTTGGCTGACTAGAATATAAAACCCTCAATATTTTAAGTCTCCTATTATTTCACAATGATTGTTTCTTTATGTTTGATTAACTATCACCATGATATCATTATGCAATCCTTCTGGTTATTTCTAATTTATAAGATTTAAAAATAAGGAATTACCTTATAATGATACGCTTGAAAATTCTTTGTTAAGAGTTATTCATTAACAAGAAGTATATACATCTTGCAAAGCAACACCATAAATTTCTACACGGCATATTCTTATCATATTCTGAAATTTTATACCCAGCTTATTGAGCAGTTCAATACGATTTCAACATAAAATGACAAATCGACTAAAACAAACTTAATAATCATAATTTACTTATTAAAATTCAACGCCTAAATGTCCTGCGTTATTTAAGGTTAGTATATTTTCTAAATTAAGACGGCTATATTTCAATAAAATTTATTTTTTATAGGTTTTCGCTAACTACAACTAAAAAGAGGTACAATACGATATAATATTTGCTTTATTTTCTAGGCAATAACGATTAAGGAAATGACGGCTGAACTTAATTATAAAATTTCTCATAAATACATCAATTCAAATAGTTTATGCATATGTCTATTGATCATCATAATATTGCAATTTGCTTTCATAACAACACCGGATGGGAAAGTATAAGTGCTAATCATCATTATATATATTTCTAGAGTTTGTTTTTATAGGGCGTGTCATCAATTTCAATATTTCAAAGGTCATTTAGAATTGCAATAATAACGGTTGTTCACAAGAATGGAGAAAGTGGATATAGTTATGCACTTGGTTAATACTTCAGCTTATTATTTCTGATATGTTCTAACAGAATACGCCTAGTTTTATTGAAAAATTTCAGATACTATAAAATGCTATTGCAAAATTCAAGGCTATGAATTTATTCTGCTAGAAAACGAACTTAATTCTAGATGCAATCATTCCGAAGTAAATACGTTAAATTGTATTGTCAAAAACAGATGGATTGAAATAAAATATATAATGTGCAAAATCTAATATGCTAAATATGCATAATCTATTTCCAATTTTCGTCAAGATCATTTTTAAAAGTTTTATATTTTCGTTGATCAAGCTGCAAACAACGGTATAATTTCAGTATATACAAAAAAAAAAATGCGTATTACTCACCGATACTATCATTGATAATGAGCAACATTCATAATTCCAATGAATACAAAAATGACAATTTAGCATTTCTTCCGGCGTCATTGCCATGTTGCTAACGCTCTAGCAAATAGCAGAAATGATTATTTTTTATTCATCGATGCAGATATTGGTGTTGTCAATCCAAAGAAGTTTGTTATGAAAATTCGATGAAACATAACTGATTGTTTATTGTGATTACAGAAGAATAGAGGAGTATATCGATCCTAAATTCGATATTGAATTTTACGATCGATTTTTCAATCAGGAAATTACGATGGGCTCATATATTGTGAAGAATTCGGACTGGTCAATCAACTTTCTACGAAGCAAGAGACTCACATTTACTATAAAAATATGAGATGCTATATATCTTAAATTAAGATTTTGCCAACTATCAATATCGAATACCAGCTACTAAAGGCGTACATGGAGCTGATAATGGAGCTATTCATGTAGGTCAATATAACATATTGTTGTGCAAATAATATTAACTAGTTATATTGGAAGTTTTTAAAACACGTAATGACGAAATTGTCTAAAACAAAAATAACGAAATTCTTTTCTTACAGAATTATCATCGTTTTCTACTGTATGTTCATCACTTTTTGCTACATAAAATCCTCCAAAGCATTGCATCGTTGTACTTTACGATTTTTCGTCATTGCATCATCTTACAGATTACCGTTGCTTTGTCAATACAATGATAAAATGCATCTTAAGGTATATTTTAATCAAGAATTTCAGGCTTATGTAGCTGAGGTATTATATAAGTCAACGAGACCTATTGAATTCGACAACTGTATGACGATATATAATAACTCGTTAACCTGGAATGATGTTTTCGTATACGAAATATGCTTTCGAGATATGCTGGGCGTCAATACCGATTTTGATCGAATTAAAATTTTTAAAAAAGTATATACTTTACATCACTTAAAAACAGTATAACATTTATCCTTGGAAAAAATTCAGGGTCAAGGATGGGCACGCGATGGCTGGCTAACGAATCACCTTTGGAATAGTAGCAGAGATTTCATGATACATGCTTGGAAAAATAAACAATTGGCTAAATACGGCAAAGATCTTCCGCTCAAGTAATGATATTTTTCAAAAAGTTTGAAACAGAGTTCGGGGAAAATTAGAGATCCTTTATAATTCACAAGTTCAGTATGAGAACCATTTATAAAATACAGTATTTTTTCCTTTTCTCTATACTTCAGCTTATGTCGTGATGAATTTTACAAATGGTGATATTCGATATCTTGTGAATTATTATACTGAAATTTAAAGTTTAGAATATCATTCAAAAAGACGCTGAGATGGTTCAATCCACTTGCCGGGCCGATAAATTTAGCTCAGTGCAATCCACAGTAAATCTGGAAAATATTAATTTTTCATAAATATTCTTTCAGAAATTCTACCTGGAATTATGATCCAAATTTGTTCACTACGAAGGAAGAAATCGATGCCGAACTAGAAAGGATGTATGCACCGATTGCAATGGATAAAATCAATATCTTATCAAAGATACGGCTTTTCTTTCAAAAAGCCACTTCCAACACACACCGAACAACAAAAATGATGCCGCATTCCATAAAAATGAACTAAACTTTTAAAAGAATAACACCAGTTCCACCAAAAGTATTTTCAAAAATAACAAGTTAAAATGGAGTATATATCATTTATGCAAAACAATAAATTAATTATAATAAATGTTTAATTGAAAATACCATTAAAATTAGTAATACCTGATAATTTCTTTTAATTGATTTTTGGAGGAATTTTCATTCGGTTTGACATTATAATGAGATTTTCTTCAATTAAATTCTTATTGGGTGATCTTTATTTCATTTTGGTTCATATTCTTTCTAAATGCAAATTTCGAAATGTGTAATATTTTTTCAGAAAATTAAAAAATTCAAGAGAAATGAATAAACGCGTTAATGTAACCGAAATCTTCGAAACATTCAATTAATTGCTTTCTTGTAGCTTTCTGTGAATTCATGGAGCATATATGATGGGTGTTTCTACTGATAAGAAGTGATGGTCTTGACAAATAGAAGAGACAGAGAAATTGTAAAATTCGAGCATTGGGCTCGACACTAATATTGATTTATGCAATCGTCCAGAGTGCACTTGAGAATTCAATTTTTTTATTGGTTTATGAAAGCAAATTTATATTTTGAATATATTTTAGGAAAATAGCCCTATTTATGTTACCTTAAATTTAATTAATAATTCATATTCCGCACATTCCGTAGACAATTAGCCATTCTAAGGACAAACCTAGGGAGGACGATAGTCAGAAAGGTCTTGTGACTTACTCCCTGTATATTTCCCTAACAATTTTTTTACCCGACCTGTAAATTATCAAAATATTCGCAAGTGCGACCTACCTTCTGGAGTTTATTTTCGTCGGACCAAAGTTCTCTCTAGGTCTGTCTAAGGGGCAATTTTAAAAATTTGAAGACTAAAAAATGTATCAATGGCTATAATCATTCAATTTCTAAAATTAGGAATACATGAATGTAGCGACACATTTTGGCGATATTTTAAGATAAAGGAATAATTGTTTATACCAATTCCTCTAATCTATTCAAGGAACTAATATTTTGGCTATGAATAGTTGTGGACTTCGCGAGCTCTTCATATTTACTTCTGGATGTATATTTATAATATTATTGTAGGTGAATCTAGTAGACTTATGAATTAAATACTAAAACTCAGCAAATATATCGATGATTGTGCACCAAATAAGCAAACATTTTCATATGCCGAAAAGGTTCGACACGATTTAGATATGGTAATCTAGAGCACATACAGTTTATTTTAATTAAAATTCTTAATTTAGCCACCTAAAATTTACGTGTCTATGGGAGCAGACACCAATCATGTTTATTTGTTTCCCCTAATTGTTACAATCAAAGTAAGTCATAGTTATTTATGGATTGAAAATTATGATGATTTTCGAATTGGAAGAGATTGGGTGTCGATACAATATTGTGCTTTTCGGAGCCTCGAAGTAATTTTATGGCTAATAAAGCAACTCGTTTAGTTTTCGAAACAATTATAAACGAACCAGGAGTAGGAACGTTATATGCATATTTGGGACAAATTTACGAACATTCCAGATTCAATATGTATTTGTGAATACATCTTTGGCACCCAAGCATACAATTGCTCAAACCTGTCGAATGTATGTCGTATCTTCACCTGAAATAAAAATGAATAACCGGGATATCATGATCACAAGCGATAGTGATTTTTGGATATTTCATTTACGTATGTTGGATAATTTGAACACACTAATTAGAAGCATTTCAGAAGAACATTTACCCCTACCTGAACAAAAAATTCGCGCATACAATGGAGATTGCTGTGGAAATACGAATAAGCCAAAAAATAAAAAGAAAAAGTACCTTATATAAAATAAAAGATTTACTCTATCATTAAAATTGAGATTTCCAATGGTAACCATGATAACAATTTCAATGAATGTGAAATTATGGAAGGAGATTTTAGGTAGTTTATTTAAAATTTAAAAATACCCAATCAGACTTTTATAATTCATCGTATTTTGAATTTGAGTAAATTTTAATAAAACATTGAATTAATTGATGCTTGTCATAATAATAGGAATATTCAATAACGCATTTAATTAAGGTGTTCCCAGAGGTTGGTTCACCGATGGAAACGTTCTAGCCAGAAGACTTTATGAAGAATTTGACGATGTTGGCTATATATTGAATGGTACAGGTAAACCACACATGTCACCAAGCTGGTATGCTGATCAGATTCTTGTATCGGAACGAATTTTCGATTGGAAAAATCGAGATGGGTAAGATATGAAGAGGTCTTAGTAGTAGCATAATCTATATCTTAGCAATTCGAAATACTTGTCTACTTCACCAAAAGTCGAAAAATCAAAAAGAATCGATCGAGCATCATGGAAGAAAAACTTTACAGGCAATTATTGCAGAATTGGCATTTCCAATTAAACCATTTACAGAAGTAAATCTGAAAGATTATCATGATGCCCACATCTTTCATCCATTAGGAGCACCTGACAATTGGAGGAAAGTTCAGCCTTTGTTGAAACTCATGTTCAACACATCGACTGTAGATTGGTATGAAAAAATACTTATCAGGAAACTGCGCGAAGTGTTAATCACTGATTTGACTGATTTTTACCATAGGAGCATTTCAGGGCACTGAGCACGAATATGAAATCCAAAAGTACAATGGTGAATTCATTTCCTCGCAATTTGAGCTCAAATTTCTCATTTTTAGTTCGTTTTTGAGGGGAAAATCATTTTTTACGGTGAAAAAAACAGCCAAATCCGTGATTAACACTTCGCGCGGTTTCATGGTTATTTTAGGTTCAATGAAGTTCACAAAGAATATGCGAAATATGCATTCCCAAAAAAGAAGAGATAATTTTTCGAAAATTTTGCTCGTTCTCATTATAATTTTCGATATAAGAAATAATTTAGAAAAATACAATTTAATGCCATCGTTGTTTATACTTAGAGAGGCCAAGTCTCCCCTCTTTAGAGGGAGAGAAAGAACGCATGAAATTTTCCGCCGTTTCAATTATCGTTAATTATCCCATTAATTAGTTGATAATTTCATGGAACCAAGACACAAATTAGGGTAATAAAATACGCTCGAAATGATGGCGTCGTTGGTTTTCGAAAAAGGTCTTCTGAAGGCATGAACAACGTCGAAACTCGACGATACAGGTCATTTTCCAAAAGGTTTCCAACGGATTCTGAAACTACGATATTGATTTAGTTTATCTGTGTTAGCAGTTTGTGAAATTAGGTCGCCACAAGCAGCCACATCGGCTCCGAAAATTCCTTTTTTTAAACGTCGATTTTCGTACTATTTAAAACAGATTCTCCGTAACTCTCGAAACTGCCCGGACCAGAGATATCAAATTCGTTCCTGAAGGGGTTTCTGAGTGTTTTCTACCTATATTCGACCTGGAGAACACGATTTTGGGGCTTTTTCCGAAGTTTTCAAGTCCAGGTTCGGGTACCGGGGTCCGGGGGTTAAATTTCAAAAGTCATTCTGATATCCCAAAATGTATACCATATTGTTCAGTTCGATGAGCTGAGTCGAATGGTCTAATATTCTTCGGATCTGACCTTCCTATCACAAGTTACGGCTAAAAACAGTGCAAAAACGCCAAAAATACGAGGTCCTTAATAGAGAAGTCAACTTTTCTCATCTCTTTCTGGATATTACCTCCCAGTTTTTTCACACAATAATCTGCAAGTCCTGCTCATTCTAGTTCGCTAATTATTTCGAAAAATAGCATCAACATTCTATCGAAAAACCGGCCCGAAGTCGAACTTGAAAATTTCGATTTTTCGAAATTTTGAGTTAGATCCCCAAATTATATATCATTCGATAGAGCTCGAAAAACTGAACAACTTTTGTGAAGACACCATATGGTTATCTATTATGGTATGCATGGTATAGCAGTTTGAATGGATCTAACTATGAAAATGACAAAAATTTTCAAAAATTCATAACTTTTCGAAACTCGAACAAATTCGAAAAATCCTTTCGGGATATAGCAGATTAAGGGCAATACTTCATTTTGGCTTCCTAGAGTATCGTGCTATCACTTTATCATGTTATCATATGGGTTCATGGTATACCACCCATATGGTACCTGAGTGGTACTATATTAAAATGGGTATCAATCGACTCGAAATTGACTAGAGAGTAATATTCGAATCAGTTCTACTAAATACAGCAAGTGGTTGATCCCTCAAAATCTATATATTTTTAGAAAGTACATTCCATAGTTATGTTTATCTTTTTTTTAATTTTTCGAAAATCTTTTATAGAAAACAAATTCTTTGTACCTCCCGAATGGTGTCAAAGTGGCAAATTACCAACTTTGACTCTCACGTAACCACTTCCACTTTAGGGGGCAGGGCCTAATCTTCCCATTTTTGTGATTAGGGTCCATGAGTGTATCCAACCATATGACCCTTATCCGATCTGCCGAACTTTTTAAACTGTGCCAAGGCTTTCGACATTCTTATGCAGAATGTCCTAATATTTTCTTATATTTTTCGTCATTGAACTCTAGTAATAAGCCAATTAGTTACCGCCTTTTCAGATGGTGGTATTGATTTATTGATTAGACTGTAATAAATGTACGCAGTTGCGCGTCAAACACAGAATATTGTTAAAAATTGACTATCTTTGGCTTTCTACCTCGTTTCAATTGATTGGCTCTTGCACCCAGTCTTTTATCTTTCCTTGACCTTTTGAAGTCGAGCTCCTTCCTGTCTCGATCGCTCGGCCAGTGGAAATAGTGATATTCTGAACCTCTCGTTCTGTTTGAGACAGTCACTATCTGTTAGTTCTCTCTTATCTTTTCTCAACCTTTCACACAACACACCCCCTTTCATAGCATTCTTGCTCCTGGCATATATTATCTGATCCTTGTTTTTGTAAAAAAAAAAAATTCGAGCTGGTTTTGACTTTGTCATACGTGTCCTAAGCGACTTATAATCGTTGTGGTTTTGATGCAATACACAGCAATGCAAAGTGAGTTTGATTTATGGAATAATTTATGCAAGATAATTTCACGGGGTTTTCCGAAAATATACTTTTGGTAATAAAATCAAATTTTAGATGGAACTGTAAACGGCAATGGCTTACCTAGAGTTTCGCTGTTTCTCTACATATGTCTCAGTTTTCTGCTTGGACTGTCAATTTCTCTTATCTCGAATTCGTCAAAATATGTTAGTAAATAAAAAATGAAAATTATATGAGAAATTATACTTGTATCATAAAATTACAATTCTTGCTTTATGATTAGCTTATTTCATAAAACGATGGTTGAGATGAATGCAACTCATATGTCAGAAAAATGAAATTGCAGAATCAAATGACAAAATGAAGTTACAGGAGATAAATTTAGGTGCTCAATTTTGACATCGGAAGTGCTTTTCGTCGCGAACAAGTGGCTGATCTAGGTAAAGTATTGTATTCATTTTGAGATCCACAAAAGCAGCAGCTATTGTCAAGATTATTCAATGTCATAAATTATGGGCAAATATCGTTTTTCAGATGGAGACATGGTGGCCGATGTTTTGTCGGAGAAAGTGCGTGTTTTCTGCTGGGTTTTGACTGGCAAGCAATTCCATGAGAAAAGAGCAAAACATGTGAAGGCAACCTGGGTGAAAAGATGCAACAAGTATGAGACTTCATAAATAATATTTAGCAAAACTATGAACTCAAACTATTTTTGCTACCTTCTTTCCTTATATTTAAAGTGTTGATCATTTTGCAAAGAACGATAAATCATAATAGCTGCTTTTCAGGTACATTTTCATGTCTTCTGAAGACGACGAGGATTTGCCATCCATAAACCTGAACGTTTCCGAAGGACGCGACTATCTCTGGGCAAAGACCAAGAAAGCCTTTACATACATCTACGATAAATATCGGGTAATAGCAGTATAATCTTCAATTTCTCTAAATGATTTCAGAATGACTACGATTGGTTCCTGAAAGCAGACGATGATACCTACGTGGTTATGGAAAACTTGAGGTAAAATGATTTTTGAACAAAAATTTCACAAAAATTTTAGAATGATGCTTTTGGCGCACTCTCCTGATGAGCCGATCCATTTCGGAGCCAAATTTAAACTGTTCGTCAAGCAGGGCTATATGAGTGGCGGCTCTGGATATGTTCTCAGCAGAAGTGCATTGAAAAAGTCAGTCTTTTACTAAAATAGCTAGAATCGAGAAGTTAATCCACTCAAAACGAGATTTGATTATAAAAAACTATGGCGACAAGAGTGCAGGGAAACTAGACCTGCCTGGAGAGTGGGAGAATATGGTTTTTTTTTCTGCATACCCGTTCTTCAGTTAGAAAATTTGACTTTATCTAACTAAAATAATTTTTTTCTATATTGCAATTGATTTCTATTTTAGATTCGTGACCGAAGCCATACCGAACAAGAAAATCTGTCGAGATGGCCATGTTGGGAGTGAAGACGTCGAAATCGGCAAATGTCTCGAGAATATCGGGGTTGAGGCTGGCGATTCCAGAGACAGCAGGGGACGGCATAGGTTAATTATTGCAAAATATTATTTCATATCCTGAAATTTCCAGATTTTTTCCCATACAACCAGATAAAATTCTCTCACGAGATCCTCTGGGTCCAGAATCCTGGCTATGGAAATACACAAAATATCCACTCGAACGGGGAGAAAATTGTTGTTCTGGTGAGAATATTTCATGAAAAAATAATTATTTTCATTTATGTCCCAATAATTTTCTCAATTTTTACCATCCAATAAATGAAAAAAAATTGAAAGTTCGAAACTAAATTGGAAACCATTTTGATGAATTTAGTCTTCAGAATACGCAATCGCGTTTCACTACGTGAACGCCAACATGATGTACGTGTTGGAATATTTGATCTATGAGCTCAAGCCATTCGGCGTGAATCGATATCTGAGAATCAACGAGAACGAATCCATCCTCCACACTGCATACAGGATAGCTTGGCAGAACAGAGGGCCTGATGACGCATCTATGTAAGAATGTGTATTCCCATTATCAAATTTCAATCTTTAGAATGATGCTCAAAACCCTTTGATTATTCAAGCCATAAGTGAACTGAGACAAGAATCATCGAAGGTTTAAAATTACGCAAAAAATGAGAGCATAATGAAAAAAATTACAGAAATAGTAATCATTAGTGCAGTTATTGTATTATCAAAGGTTCACGCTTTCCCCCAAATCCATGATTTACTTTTCAGGGGCAAGGAAGTAAGACTGTAAGTGGTCGTCAAATATTATTTCCGGGTAAATGCAACATTACGGAACAGATTTTAGTCTTCGAAAGTTATGATCTCCGTCAAAAGTATCTTTATAGAAAAACTAGGGTTTTTAATTATTGCTAAGAAAATTTCATACTTCTGTATGACATCAATATAAATAAAAGAAAACTGAGATTCCGAGTATCAGAACATATTTACTTTTTAGCTTTATCGATCTATCATTATGTTATATTCTACATTCTAGCAATTTCAAGTCATCGTATAAAAATTGAGTGGTATTTGTCAGAACGAGGGACCACCTTTCAAAATAATCAAATATCGAAATCACTGCTTGCAATTCCCAATCCGCATTTCCATTCGAAAAAGGAAACTGTATCAACATTGTCGAATATTAAACAATTCGGTTGATGGGAATTTCCCTGAATTTTTCAGAACAGCGTCCCGCAACAAGTTAATTCATTTTTGTTCCCGGTGACGCAGCGTAAAATAAAATCCATAGGAAAAAGTAAAAAAATCGATTTTTCAAACATTTTCATTTTACACTGATTCGATAGACTACGAAAATTTAACATCAAAATAATCGAAACTTGAAAATTAAGATAATTTAATTCCTGAGAATGTTTAAGCGATTTTTTTTCTAAAATTTTGCGGATAATTCGTTAGAGCTTGATAAAATTAACGCAATTTGGAGCAACTGTTTTTAGAAATCGTCACAATAAAATATTATTCGAAAGGAGTACTTTAGCATTTGTAAAAAGAGCGGTGTAGCTAGGGACCGCCAGCCCTTTTGCCAAATTCACCCTGGTATTATGTTTTTTGTTTTTTTTTACATTTTTCAGAGGCTAATGTGCCCCTCTAGTCATCCCCACCGAAAAAAGCTGCGAAAAAATACGTCATTGATAAAAAATGATCAAATTTAACGCGAAAAATCGAAAAAAAAAAAAAAAAATCGCTCCTTTTCGTGGACAAGGGAAAGGGGCGTGGTCTGGCGATCCCTAGGTGTAGCGCAGTGGTTGTGTGTCATTGCCTAGAACAAGATCTCAAGTTCATTTCCACCTCGATCCAAGCCAAGGGGGTTAAGAAATGTTGGTAGTGGATAAAACCACGAAAAATTCGCCTAAAAATCCCTCGGCTGTTGCACACAGCAGTCTGTCCTCGGGACGAACTACTAGTCCTGTGTGGCTAGGATAGGCCGACTGCCTAATTATGGACTGAGGGTAGCCAATCTCACCTAGTGAGGAACAAGGCTAAAAAATTTTTTTAGAGTATATTTCATTCATGATAAGTTATCTACACAACTCAATGTATCAAATCAAATTCATGATACCAAATAATATGATTGCACAATTTTATTTTTAATACTATTGCTAGTGTGTCCTTATCCAAATGAATAGAGTTTTGTGCATTTGAATTTCTGCTCCTATTACGTACGTAATTCCACCTATGGCACTATTTTATCACTTCGCTGCTATAAGCGATAATCCAAGCGCAATATTTGATCAATCAAATTTGTCACTTCTCCTTCGCATTTTATAGCTTGTGATATAAAACAGCAATAAAAATATCAAAAGCAAATCGCTTTGTACGAATTTTGATCGCTGGGGACTGTGTTTAAAGTTTAAGTTTAAAAATAAAAATAATTAGATTATATTGAATATTTTATTAAAATCATATTATATTTATTATTATTAATGATAATAACAATAGTTGATAAGAGGATAGTCAGGACAATTTAGCAATTTCTTCTAGAAGTTGCTATAATTAATCGCTTTACAAACGCTTTATTCTCTAAAATAAATATTGTATTAGGAATAATGACAAATGACAAAAAATTTTATTAATGCTAAACATCAATTTGAATAAATAATTGACTATCTGCAATCATGATATTCACGGGTTTCTCAAGTCTTCTATACTTACAAAATATATAGCTTCAATAAATAAAATTTCTATATTGCTTACTTTTTAAAAATAATATCCTCACAAATGTCAATATCCACATGCATAAATATTGAAGTACTATGATTCAATTCGAAATAATTTGTAAGTACTATATAAAAATGAACTTATCTCTACGAGCAACTCAAAAGAAAACTATATCCATAGTTTAAATATTTGGTCGACTTAGAGATTTTATTAACTATCAATTAAAAAAGTATAAAATTCCCTTGTATATTATCTTTGAGCAATTAAAATATAACTTGGCTAGGGAAGCATCTGACCTCGCGTCTTCCAAATGGCGAATAAAATACATTTTTGAAAAGTAGTTTACAAAGATGTACAAATTCGCTGCCGGTGCCCACAAAAATTTCGAGTAATCGGGTAAAACGCGTCTTTGCTGAGAAAAACGATTCTGGAGGGGAGGAAGACATGAGGGTTATGAGAGAATGGGGGCGCATAGGCTATTATGGTGGGACACTCCCGATTCAGAACTCGGTCTAAATATCACTCCAAATTAATGTTTCATTCCAAAACTCGATCGAAATATCATTTTAGGATGAAAATAGAAGTGTACCTATTCAGAACTCAGTCAGATATGATGATATTATATTCTGCTATTCCAGAACTGGGAAGGAATTTTAGATGTATTCTCCTCTTATTTTGCTTATTTCTTCACTATAGGGGTATTTCAGTGCGTCGATGATGGATCAGAAAAGGGGATGTTCCGATCTATTATTCGAATTTCTAGTTCATTTTTGACTAGGATCTAAATTGAGTACGTGTATCACAACTATGAAGTCAAAAAGGGCAATGGAGCGTTAATTAGAAAGATAATTAGGCATAATCTGCTTTTCATCTGTAAAAGGCCGACTTTTGCATACAAAGGCTTGAGATCAGTGAAATGACGCACGATGGGAAATAAACGATAATGGTGAGAAATGGTATCTGGAGCGAAGAGACGAAAAGAAGACACAGAGAAATAAGAAGCATTGCAGAAAATGAAAAATTTAGCCTAATTACGCTCCATTGCCCTTTATGACTTCATAATCGTTATTTACGTATCTGAATTACGTGCTGGACAAAAAATGGCTCAGAACTTCGAGTAACAGATCAGAACGTTCCGTTGTGAAGTCAAAAATGCTGATGTGAGTACTAGGGTCGAAATTTTCTTTGAAAAAAATGAGAAATAACGCGTAACAGTAAGATAGTATAAGAAATATCCACATTTGAATACATTGACTGAGAAGAGCTTTGTTGTTATTCTCTGCTAGAATGACAAAGTTTTGCACTAAATGGATATTCAAAGCCAAATTCTAGTCTAGGACCCAAGGTCAGAACATTTCAACTTCAGATCCGTCATCTACGCACTGAAATACCCTTATGGTGAAGAAATAAGTCAAATAAGATGGGAACACTTTTTAAATTTTCCTGAGTTCTGAATAGGTACACTTCATAGTTTCATTCTAAAATAATATTTCGATCGAGTTTTTGAATTTAACATTAATTTGGAGTGATATATGACCCGAGTTCTGGATCGGAACATTCCTACTTCAGCCTATTTCAATAGAGTTCCGAATCGGGACATTCCTATTTCATCATATCTAAGCCTTTTCTGAACGAGCTCTGGAATGGACAGTTCTGGATTGGGAAGTTCTGGATCGGGAGTGTCCCGATCTAGACCTTAGTATTATACTGGATTTCATAGGTATTAAATTAATTATTTTATCTTTTCAAAATATTTGGTTCTTAAATATTTTAGGAATATTTGGCGACCTCTAGTTTGGGACAATAAGCATGAAAAGCTTCAATTAATTTAACTATTGTTTCAATGGTTATCATTTTGCTGAAAGTCTGCATGCAATCTAACAAATTTTTAATCTCAAATCAATAAATGTCATCATTTTATAATGAAATAGAGATTGTACAGACTATTTATTATTTTATTACTAATAAAATCCCTAGTGAATCTATTTATAATTCTTATATCAGTTTAAATATCGAGCCAATTCTATGGCGGAATATCGCTCCAGACAAGATTTGTGGATGAAACTGAATTCTGTAGCTTGGAAGACAGCATATGGATTAACTTCAAAATTGAACAACAAATAGTCAAATCTGAAAGATGAAACAAAAATGTCAAAATTTCAAAAATATTCCTACCTTGCAATATCTCTAATCATGGCCTTTGTTTTATCATGATTCGTGTTGTGAATTTCGATTAGAATCTGAAAATTCATTTACATCGAAAAAGGTGGAACATTACCTGGCAAACGGTGTTCTTCTTAAGGAATGGGACCATCACTTTGTATTCAGCTCCTTCGATATCAATCTTTAGGATTTCAATTTTGGTAACGTTTTCCAATGTCATTAGATCTTCTAAATTAATAAAAACTTTTTATTGAAAACCCGTAAAATTTGCCTATCGTCGAAGTATTTTTCATTCTGTCGGTTTTATCAGACAACGTAATCGCCCTCGAAAATCCACGTATCGTTTGAAATGCTTTCAGCGATATTTTCCTAGGGTCCTAAATTATGCTACTTCATCTATTAACTAAAAATTACCAATACTTTATCATATCCGAATATTTTGCATTTGAAGTCTGTATATTTTTGTACAGCTTCATCAAATGATGGCATACCGGCTATGCCCAATGAGAATATTCTAAAAATTATCAAATGAAATTTAAATGTTATATTTATGATTTTCAATCAAGTTATAAAAATTCAAATTTACATACACACATCCTTCTGGGATATTAACCGGATCACACATCCATTTTCCACCGTCAAAAATCCTTCCTATCCTAATTCGAGGACAGAACGCCTTTAAACGTAATTTTCATTTGAAATAAGTTTGAAAAAAAATCACGTCACCTCAGGTGCCAAAATATTGTATAGATCCTTCGACACGGTTTTATTCACATAATCTCCTCGTTCTTTCGCCTGTCTTTTATACCAATCCATAAACACTCGACTTATCGCAACTTTATCATTACTCTTCAAAATTTTCAAATTATTTTATGTTGGGAAGCTTTGAAATACTTCTTCAACTGACGGCGATTTATCTCGTGAATTGCTTTCAAATATGAGCATTTGAAGTTTATCGAACCGATCTGAATTTATAGATGTTTGAAATTTTATTAATTTTATTGAAACTTTGAAAAAAAAAATAGTTTCACCGTTTTATGCCTAGCAGATTAGGACTTGATTGATAACAGATTCTTAGCCGATACTATTTCGTAGTAATGATATGATTATTATAACTACTTTTCCAGGTTGCTTATTTTTATCGAGTATTAGTCTACCTTGCTGAGCATCATCGAATATCAACCATAGTCCGAAGATAATCGTCAAAAATACCAGGAAAAGTAAAGTTTGTTGGTACATAATTAAAGATGTTCTTAGATATTTTCAATTTAGCAAAATCGAATAGCTCAATTTAGACAATTTAAATCATTTATCATTTCGAATACTAAAGATGATTTGGGCAGTGAATTTTAGTGCATTTGAAGCACGTTATCGATTTTCAACTTATTTCTAAAGACTTCAATATAAAGAGTCAATGAGCACTGATATGAAGTCAGCATTCGGGCATAAACATTGATTTTCAAATTCCCCATCTCAATAGGCAAATATGATCGCTATTCGAATTAGTCATGCTTGCATGATCAATATCGTCAATGATTACACGGCTTGTCAGGCGGTGCATAGTAATAAAATTGCTCTAGCCTGTCTCGCTAACACTATTTTGCTACTCGAATTTTAGCAAAAAATGCAAATTCGGCATCAGTGCGCTTGGGAGCGATAAGATCGAAAAGAGTACCATAGGAATGTAGATAATTCGGAGAGAAGTTGAAGGGCTAGTTCAGGGGTAGTGCAGATCTGCTGCGGGGGTAGATGCATCTCTGCATCAGGGGTGAATCATGGCTGGCGCAGATCTGCTCCTGCCATGATCTATCTCTGCCTCTGCAATTTCTCTCCGAGTTCTTTCCTCACCCTACCTCGCATGACTTGAGGTTCCAAATAGCCCCTCAAATTTAGAAAGATATGTAACTTCAATACTCTTAATCAATTATCAATTACTTTATTCGTCGAGATAACTCCTATGAGAATGTAGAAAATGATACATCCAATTGCAAGCATGAAGCATTTCAATGCTCGATTTAATCCAGCATTGTTACGACATGAATTCATTATAACAAGTTCCTAAAAGCTCGAATAAACCTAAAAGGGATTATCAATTGAAAATTCTCACCTTATATCCTTGCAAAGTCGTTTTGAAACGCCCTTAATTATGCAAGACGTGTAAATTTCTGACCTTAAATCTTGATTGCTCTTTCGATCATTTGCCTTCGTGAGAGTGATCATTCATATTCTATTTTTGCTATTCGATTCGGTGCAGTTTGGTGGGTTCCCGACTATACGGTTGTTTTGGTTAATTTTTTAGAAGCACGCAAATCCCTGAAATACACGATTTTACGTATCGAATTTTAAAACTAATCCAATTTTAGATAGGTAAAATTAGCGTAATATAAAAAAACAAGAATTACACTAGACTGAAATTAATTCTGTATAAATTGTCTATTTATAGCATAATTAAAGCGGGAATGAAATATGGGAAAAACCTTCGAAGAAAACGACGAAACTCCAGTTAAGGCATGATTTAATATAACAATCTCATTGCATATCTCACTCTAGATATCTCACCCTCGATCTCTATAAATACCCAATACTATCAGTTAATAAACGATTTCGCTCGCATCTTGTTCTAACCTTCAAGCCTCTACACAGCACACCCCCTCGTCTACATCTTTGTGGTACCGAAGTACTCAACTACTCCGACTAGAAAATCAAAAGAAAAACCAAAATAAACATATTGCATTGCACTTCGCAACATGAAATTTTTAGTAGTACAATTTAAAAAATCTGCTGTTTGAATTGGATAATTAAAGATTCAGGGAAAAGAAACTCCTTGGAGAGTGCATGTTCACGTGCTTTACTACTAACAAAGAGGCTCGAATGATTTTCTGAACACGATTTTCAAAATAAACCGCCCAAACTTCTCGTTGTATCGTTGAAATTTTTAGCAAAGATTATTTATTGCTAAAATATACATTCGTATGCTAATAGAAGAAATTCTCTATGATTCAGATCTTTCAGAAAAGTACTATTCAAATCATTCGCTATAACGGAATTCATTCAGTCTGCTGTGAAAGACGATGGTATTGTTAGGTACTCATAGAGCAAAAATCCTACTATTTTTTGCTAGCATAACTACTTCTATAATAATTCTGTGAGTTTACAACGGCTTTCTGTATTTCACATCCACTTTTTGAGGAGAGAATAGGGGAGGGAAGTAGAGAAAAGGAAAAAAAAGTGGGTGTGGAATAGAAGAAACCGTTTACAACAAATCATTCGAAGAGCGTCAGGGCTGCTGGGAATTTCACTCGAAATTCCGGTCTATCTTTCTTTTCTCCGTGAGCCAACTACCGATCTTCCACAAGACTCTCTTTCTCTGTCGTCTAAACTCTGAATTTCAAAGAAGAATGTAGAAATAGTGAATGAGTTGTGGAGAAAAGAAAGACCGAAATTCCAACTCTAAATTGTGAACAGTCCAATTTCAAAAGGAAACAACTATATCTGGATTTTGAAAGTTCCAATAGTAGCAATAGCAAGAATAGTGATGATACTTTTGTAGCTGAATCTAACAAGGTGAATTTATTTAAAACTCTATCTTGAAGAAAAATATTTATAAATATTAGGGACGAAAAACGTACGTTGTGATAGGATCAGATACACGTCATGCTTACTTGTTTCCTCTCATCATAACCATCCAGGTATGGATAAATATACCATTTAAAACTAGAACCTCCTTTTCACAGAACTGGAAGCAATTTGGGGTTGACACGATTTTGTGCCTGTCAGAACCTCGGGAAAATTTTATGAGCGATAATGCAACTCGTCTAATAGTTGAAATAATATCGGAAGACAAGTCGGTCAGTAACATTCTTCTTCGAATATGAAACTCATGTAACATTTTTATATGATTTTTTTTACAAATTTAATTTACTGAGTAGATCAAAATATAGATAAAATCGATATATTTAGAAAATCGCTACTTAAACCCTCGGTTTATTTTAGGTTCAAATCGTATTCTTAAACACAACACTTGCTCCGAAACATACCATTGCTCAAACATGTCGCTTGTATATCGCTGCATCGCCTGCTATCAACGTCAACGATGATGATTACATCATTACAAGTGATACTGATTATTGGGTATTTAGTCTAGGTAAATGGTGACAACGAGATATATATTTGAATATAAAATTTTCATTAAAGTTAATATATTCTAGAATTAAGATAACCATATCCCTAAGAGCGATCAGAAAATACTCTCTTACAATTCGAAATGTTGCGGGCATAACAGCAATCCCAAAAATCCGATAAAAAAGTTAGATGGTAATTTTTTGATTGGAATAAATTCATGTTCAGGTTTCAATTTGTACCCATGTGCACAATCACTATGACTGCATATCTGTGGCGAGAAATTATGGGTGGGATTTAAATTTTCATGAATACAATTAGTGTATTTTTCACTTTTTTCCTATGGAAACTTCGTCAATTGGTTAAAATTATCAGAAGGAGGATATTTCCTTGTTAAACCCTTTCATGTAACCTTGAGAAGTGTAGTGAAATAAACCAAGTTATCCTTTTCTTTTATATCTTTTAAAATTACTTTTATTGAATTAGAATTTTTAAAGAAAGTCAATTTACTGAATTTTAGTTTTTAGGCGTCTCGAAAGGATGGTTGAGTGACGGTGATGTATTATCTCGAAGGCTTTATCAGGAATTTGATAGTCCGTCGTTCATCATAAACGGAACCGGAAAACCGAAAATATCTGGAAGTTGGTATGCTGACCAGCTGCTCATTTCGGAAAAAATTCACGACTGGAAACTTCGAGAAGAGTTTGCAAAATTATCTACTCCTATGCAAAATATATAGCTTTAGCGACGCGAAATATATTGGAATGTTACCTAAAGTTCGGAAAGAAAGGCGAATCGATCGAGAAAAATGGATCGAAGATTTTTCTAGTAAAAATAAATTTGAAATAACGACGAACAATTTTTCATGAGAAGGAATGAAATTTCAACCCGCATTTTAATATTTCATTTATATCACAAGAGTTTAAAATAAAATATTCAGATGTCGATTTATCGAAATATGATGACGCTCATATTTTGCATCCGTTGGGAGAACCGAGAAATTGGCTGAGAACGCTGCCCTTGCTGAAATTAATGTTTGGCTCAGCTGATTTCAAAAGGTATCTATTATTTGAGGAAAAAGCTGAATTATTTTGCATAGTTATTCAATAATTGATTAAATCACAATTGAAGATGTGTCATTGTTTAGGTTTGAAGAAATCTATGAGAAATACCGAGGAATTGCTTATCCTAATGAGACAAATTAAATTATTTCATAGCACTTTGAACATATTTCAGCTTTAGATACACGATGTGATAATAAATTTGAAGAGTTCATTTAAGTATAATGCAAAAATAAATATCATTTGTGTAGCGGCATATTATGCTTGACAATATCATTAATAATTTCTCAAGATTTAGATAGATAATTCCTGCATTCCCGTAAAATCCGATGATTGTATTTTTCGCTTGCATGTCTGTCAACTAGAAATGGAGAAGTGTAATTGGGAAAATAGGATGTTTCATCAAAGTTGAATTTATTCGCGAGAAGAATATTGATCGCCGCTTGATCAAATCTGAATCTTTAAATTTTCTTGATAAAAATAAGGCTGTTTACCTATGACAGACCGGTTCGTCTCGATATTTATCCTCTCCGAATTTGCATTTTAAGCTCGAACCCGAATTTGCAGGCGCCATGCATTCGTTTTCTAACGCACATAAGACCCACCTAATAAAGTAAAAACTATGCCTAACTAAATAATTGCATCTAAACTTATCATTTTAGAATATCTATAGTATCCAATGTTTTGACAATCAGCGCGAAACACGCTTGAACTTCTTCTGGTTCTTTTATTTTCTCAAGTTCCGTTGGAAGAAATTTATACATCCCTAGAATATATCCATATTGAACAATTTACATGTTGTTCCCTACTTGGATCGGTGCTCGTATAAATTCCATGTGACGTGTTACTCAACAGTAGGAATTCTGACTATAGAAAGATTAAAAACCGCATATTTGAATAATTTACCTCCATACAAGTAGTTGAGTTGATTGCTGCATAATTTCTTCAAATGATAATTAACATTTTTAAAATTAATTAATGAGATTACTTATTTTTACATCGTAACATATCAAGATAACTATCCATTTCAGGTTTATTCCACCGAATTGAACTATCCATATAAAATATCGAACTGAAGTCCATCATCACCATCTAAATCGAAAATAATTTCAGTTTGAAATGAGATAATACCTTACAGCAATCAGCAATGGTTTCCATCGATATTCCTTCAAATTTCGTACATAAGGTGGGAATTTATCAAATGGAAATTTTCTCAGTTCAACGTTGCAGAATGATTGAAACTCCTTTCTTGTCTTAGGTTTCAAACCCAAATCGTACAAAATGACTTTTTGATCTGGCCAGAATTTTCGTATGTGATAAAGCTACACTTTTTCATCGTCTTTTTATGAGAAAAAAATGTGACAATTACCATTTCCATATTTTCTTTTGCGTGATTTTCCGATGCTGCTGAAACAATTGGCGTTTCCTCTAGATCATCTTCAGATAAATCCAAGTAATTTTGAGGCTCAAGTAGGTCTAAAAATTAAAAAAAAATATATAAATTATTTTTAAAATTTACCAGCTCCATTTAAGAATTCTAAAAATGAGCAATTGAACTTTTCTCCGAATAATTCTGAATTGAAAGGTGAAGAATAGCACATTGAATATGATTTTGATCCAAATTTGCAGTAACAATGGCTAGGAGTCATATAATCTATCATGTACGATTTCATATAAGAATTACGAAATTCTGATATTCTACATGATCCCATAAATATAGTTAAAATTAGCATAGTAATTGCAAAAATTAAAATCCACATCGTGCAGCATGTCTTTCTAGCAATACATCTTTCAATTTCTAAATTTAGTGCATCCATTGAATAAATACGAACTAATAAAATATGTAAACCTTACTTCTGATCAATCCTTTTAACTTCATGTTGAGTTGTTTAGATTCAACGATATTGATTGTTAATTGTAGTCTGAAATTAAGGAAATGCTCTAATAAGTATTAATTAGTATTTCATGAAGGAATTAGAAGAGGAACATCATTTGCGCATAATTATCGGTCTGCGTCATTTTAAACTCGAAACTAATCTGAAAGGAAGTACTATTCCGAGCTTATCATCGGAGCAATTCAAACATTATTAATTGCACTTCCAAATAAACGTTAAGTCATAAATTGCATTTTTCGCCACGCCCACAACCTCAGAATGCAGTGTTGAAAAAAACGTATAACTTGATCATTAGTAACCTGAAGGTAATGAACTCCAGTGGCTGGAAACATCAGTTAAAATCGATAAACTTTCACATCGAAATATTTTGAATGAATTTTCGAAGATAGATGATAAGAATCGAGCTATATTTCTTATTCAATATCTGCATTTCTTGCATGTACAAATGTTATATTATGAAAATGATAATCAAATCTCAGAAAGTGTTTCATCCAGCGTACTTTTTGTCGTCAGCGAATTATATTATTCAGAAGAAATTAGGATTTCACTGATCAATAAGTTCATTTTCTTGTTTTTCTTGAATATTTTTTGACATTTACGTAAAATCCATTGCTATGCAGCGAACACAGAAAATGAGGGTGGCTGAGGTCAATAACACGTTTCCAGGGGTGAAGATGATTTTTTCGGGCACAAAAATGGATGAATTTTAAGAAGGCATCGATTTATGCTGTTTGTGAAATTGTTTTTTTAGGAACGTTGCTAGATTAATTTAGAATTTTTCCAAAGCAATTTGTAAACGTATCCATGTAACCCTCGAAAAAAGTAATCACCTCTGAAAAATGGCATTGAAGATAGAATCTTTTCTGTATTCTATGTCGTTCAAAGAGGCTACTTTTTCGGGAACTACTTGGCTACTTTTACAAATTATCTTTATCAAATATATGATAATGCTCCTCTTTTATTAATTTGTGATCTCTTGATAGCTTTTTGGTAGGAATTTTTAAAGCAGCACCTCAATTTTCAAAGACAGATTCATTCCTCATTCATGTGCACTCTTGCGTCATTAGGTCAACCAAAGTTGTAACTCATATTAGATAAGAACTGTTTGAACGGAAATATCGTTGACAAATGGAGCTATAAAAATATTCGATCGATGAACCCTAATTAAATTTAGCCGATGAAATTTTGAATTAGCTTTTTTAACATTGGGATTTTGTTTAAATTCTGTCACTGATTTTGAGAATTAATTTTCTGGGGGTTTATCCATTGGATTCTTCAAACGATTAAATTCATGATTGATTTTCATTATGTCTTTCATTTTTACTCCTTATGAAATCTGCTGTTGAATAAATATAGATGAACTGTTGATTTCTAGTTAAAAATGATTCATTATAAACTTTTTTTTTAAATTATGTATAATTCGAACTTCTAAAAGCACATTAATGACGATTAGTCTTTATCTTGTACGTTTTTATAATGGAATGGGCATTTTAGTATGACGCTTCGCATTTATTGATTTTGCACTATCTAACACTTTACATGTAACTTCCTCTTATAGTGCTAAATTGATATTAATTATAGTGTTTAAAAATTTTCTTTTGAGAATTCTTTAGTGATGTGGTTATAAAAATTCCTAAATTGGGTGTATTGTTTCTCTATAGTGAATATATAGCTTTCAAACATTTTGATTCATTATCTAATTTAAATTTCAGTCAACTATTTCATTTATGTATGATACACGACATCGTTTGCAATATTTCGAGACGATTAGATAACCTTTGACGAGAATTCATCTCCAATAATCAATATAGTCGATTATTGATTTGACTATGAATAAATGCGGATTACGAGAATTCGTCACATTCTTATTCGTATGCCTGTTCATATTCTTATTGTAAGGAGTAAGAAATTTGCCAAATTTTGTAATAAATCATTTCAGCAATAATATTGGCGACTATTATACGCCAGTAGTACAATTTGCAAATATTTCATACATTCAATTTACGAATATTCAACTCTCCACTAACAACAAAATGAAAGAAGCTCGAAATGTTACAAATGATGTAGGATTTTTACAATTAAACCATTTTAAAATGGAATAAAATTCAGCCACCAAAACTCTATGTATCGATGGGCACCGATACGAATCACGTTTATCTATTTCCATTGATAGCGACTATCAAAGTAAGTCAATTCAGAAGTTTTTTTTTTTTTAAATGAAAATAACGAATTATTAGAACTGGAAAAGTATGGGAGTGGATACGATTCTATGCTTTGCTGAACCTCGGCATAAATTCTTGGAGAATAGTGCTACTCGACTAATATTTGAAACTATTATGGACCAACCTGGGGTAGGTATTTCATTTATGATCAGATAAAATAGAAGTGCTAGGACAATTTCTTCTGCAATTGAATATGGTTTTATTAAGTTTTATTCTTTTTAGATCCAATATATATTTTTGGACACGAAATTGGCTCCAAAACACACGATTGCTCAGACTTGTCGAATGTACATGCCTGCGTCACCATATATCAAAATGTACGATCAAGACATCATGATCACTAGTGATACCGATTTTTGGATTTTTCATCTACGTACATTTTTATGAAAACAATTCCGGATTTATTTTGTCAATTTAGATGAGCATTTACCGTTGCCAAAACAGAAAATTCGCGCATATAATGGAGACTGTTGTGGCAAGATTTATAAACCTAAAACGCCCAAGAAAAAGTTAGAAATAATTAATTTTCGAACTTGATGATTTTATTTCAGATATCAAATGTTTTCTATGATTACTATCTCGATGAATGTGAAATTGTGGAGGGAAATTTTAGGCAAATAATTAGAAACATAATTTAGAGCGATAGTAATTTTTATCATAAAATTCTCCATTAACTAACGACTTGAAAATTTGTAACATAATTCTTGTAAAGATGAGATTTAGGAGTTCCAAGAGATTGGTTCACAGATGCTGACGTCTTAGCACGTCGACTCTATGAAGAAGTTGACGATGTAGGTTATATTTTGAATGGTACGGGTAAACCGAATATATCACCCAGTTGGTATACGGATCAGATCATCGTGTCTGATAGGATCCTCGCTTGGAGAGATCGAGATAAGTAAGTTAGAAATAATTCTATTTATACTAGTGTTCAAGGGCTATCCATTCGTGAAATTCGAAATAGTGTGATTTAAACTTCGACTTCTTATTTGTGCAAATTTGATTGAATTATTTTTCAGCAACTCAAAATATATTTCTACCTCACCTAAAGTCAAAAATTCACAACGAATAGATCGGGCCTGGTGGAAGAAGAGTTTTAAAAGTATGGATTTTATTTTCAAAAAATCAATCAAGAAGACAATTTTAGAAGTAAATCTGAAAGATCATCATGATGCTCACGTTTTTCATCCACTGGGAGAACCGAAAAATTGGGGGAAAGTTCAGCCTTTGCTCAAATTGATGTTCAATTCAACTACGGTTGAATGGTAGATTAAAAAAGTGCAAGATTTATTATTCGAATTTTTAGGCTCAATGAAATTCATAGCAAGTATGCGAAACTTGCCTTCCCTAATACACCGACGATCACCACGGCTAGAAGCACCAAATCTAGAATACGTGCTTGATTTTATACCATTCATAAATATCTGATGATCATAGGCTATGAGTTGTTTTCGGGTTCGCTGCATAAATTTGCCAAAGTATGCATGTTCATGTATGCTAAATTATCTCGAAAATAAAACGAGGAAACAAATGAACATCGAGTTCTGCATGTCAAAATCAATCAAACTAGACAACCCACGTAATTTAAAATTTGAAGAAGTTATCTTTATCGCTGCATTCAAGGCAGGTCAAAGATCACAATTTTAAAGAGTCAGTTTCAACTTTCCTGAATCCCAAAGTCAAAGTCGAAGACAAAGTCCCAAAAACCCTCAAAGACAAAGACAAAGCTTTCTCCAGTCCTGGAGCTGCATTGCATTTGTCGCTGCGCCATGCTTCGAAACTTTTTCAAAATTAACACTATTGACATTTCTTCCATTACCTTCTTTCAATTCCTTCAAATCATGCATGAAAATTTCGTTATTGTCGATGATCGATTAGTTGAGACCAGGTGAATGACACTGAATTTTGATCCGTGGGAATTAGCTCGTTGTTTGCGACGAACTCCACGCCATTGCATTATATTCAGTGAATGAATGCAACGACTATCTGTAAATACGCAGTTCCCACTTTGCATATTCGTATCTGTGCATCGTTTATTTCGTTTCAAGTTATCGGTCTTCGACAGTACAAGCATATGTTTCTCGTTACAATGGGTTTGTGTTGGATAGGTATTCATCGTTAGGCATTTCGTGTTCGCAGCTTGTCTCCTCTGTCTATTGTCTATGTGTGCAGTCTGTGCAGAGTCGCTCAGTTCTGTACCTTGCCCCAGTTGCTCTTGCAGTCGTCGATCGTGTCGCTGTCGTTCGATGGGCGCAACTCGCCTTTCTGAATATTGAAAATTTTGAAATTTCAGTTATAGGGAAAGTTTTTTTTTTTGAAATTTGGTATAAATGCTATGAATTTATTGTACTAAAATTTGTGAAAATGACAAGATTGAATAAACTTGGAAGGGATCGTTTTTTCATCAAAATTTCAAACCTTGATCTTCTCCTCGATTTCTTTTTTCCGCTTCGCGTCCCCTTCGTTCCCGTAATGCTCCCTTCTGTTAAATTAAAATATTTGAATTCATTTAAAGAACGACAAATATTGTTTGTTCGAAAAGTTATTGATGTTTGCTGAGATTATGCGTCTGTCTGACTGGCGCTTACTTCTTATTCTTTTTGTGCTCCTTCTTCTTCTCGTCGTTTTCGCCTTCTTCCTCATCGTCTTCCTTCTTCCTCTTCTTGAGTGCTTCTCCTTGGGCCTTCTGGCGGGCGACTTTCTGATCGAGATCGGGTGGTTCGGGTACGACGATCTTCACTCTTCTACTGCCTTTACCACTGTCGTCGTCGTCGTTGAGCGCTTTTGCCTGAAATTTGATATGTCATGTGTGAATCATATTGAATTCCAGTATGAAGTATTCAATTGTTGCGTCTCTTTCTTAAATTTGCAGGGTAAATTCTCTAATTAGCATGTCATTTCTCATCATGATTCCCTTCAATTTCCCAATAAGCTGAGCAAGAATCTTCTCGAAAACGCCAGTTTCAGAAGAATGTCTCCATTTTTAGCGCAATTATAGGATCTTCAAACTCACAACGACATTCTCGTCGGGAGGTGGCGGTGCCTCGGGTTTGTCCTCATCATCTTCTTTCTTCTGTTCACCGACCGGGTTCGCAGGTCTAACGGAGGCGGGCGCCGCTGCTGCGGGTTTGTGTGGTCCCGGTGCCTGAAATTATCTGATTATCCACTGAACTTTGATTATTCATTGACTTGACACGATTTCAAGTCATAGAAGAGAAATTTTCAAATGACGAATAATGCGTCGATATTCTTTCGATAAGGTATAAGCCTTCAAGGAGATTGTGAAGCTGCTTTTCACTCATGTCATTACCCTCCTAGTGCTGGCCACAGGCGGTGCTGCCTGTGCTCTGTCCTTTCCTTTCTTCTTCTTTCCACAGAGCAGAGGAACGGTGATCAACGGCGCCAGAATCGTGACGAGGTATGAACAGACGAGGGCGAGCAGCTCTGGAATGTATGAGGAATTATTTCAGTCGACGATTGATTCTTTTAGATCATGAAGGTATCATACATGTTCTGGACAAATTATGATGTTCTTACTCTGACGAATACATCCTGTGCGCTTTCATGATAATGACGAAAATTGAGCATGTAAAGTAAGTTGTCAGTCTCACGACATGAAAGGTTATCATTGAAGTACTCGATGAAGTATTTGGAAATCGTGACATCCATGATACGATGCATGAATGAAGTATGGGGAAGATAAGAAATCGTTCTCTCAACATAATTTCAAAGTTGCTTGTCATGTGTCATGTGATTTAAAATTGCACTCATGAACTTTTCTCCAAGACTTTGTCTTGCTGCTGAAACAGACCATGTTGGACGAGAAAGGACGAGCTGGTCATTTGGCGGTGTTTGAAGCGACAGTCGACTTCTCGCGGTCGCCTAGTTTCCTCTTCCACTTCTTTTTACTGCCGCTTCCTCGGACGATTCGTGAGGTAATGACAATCCATCATTTCGATTCGACTCGTTGATTAATTCTTCGATTTTCAAGAATGTATGTAAATTTCAATTCGAATTCAGGAATGTATGCGAATTTTACGTCAGGTTTTGAAAATTCATGCTGACTTTGTGTCAAGTATCAAAAATGTATACAAATGTCTATGCTAAGTTTCAAGAATGCATGTAACATTTGCGCAAGAATGAAGAAAATCATTCCGTGTTGCACGCTTTCGAACTATTCTTTCGCAATTTCCTATTTCTTCCTTTAGCGAAAGCTCTACTAATTTTATTTCGAGGGAAAATTCTACAATTTCCAGTTTGATACAAACAAGGCAGAGAGAATTATTTGAGATTGCATCAAAGAGGCTCATCAGCCTGTCTGGCTAGGTAGATGTAAGCAACTACGTTCAGAAACGTTAGAGCCATTCCAACTATTACCAAGATGTACGAGTAACCGATCTGAAAATTTTGCGATCGAAAGAAATTCTTTTTTTAAATTCATGGAAATCTGACTCTGCAGTACATCAATGCCGGTGGTACTCCCATAGCGGCGCTTAATTCACGCGCTGAAACGGGTCATTTAGACAATTTTATAGACAATATCTTACGATAGTAGCTATCCCATTTTATCGGGAAAGTTATGCAGACGATAATTAGAAGAAGTCCGGCTAACAACAATGCGCCGATTCCGTAACGGTGTTTTATCGCAAATCTCCAGCGTAAGAGCCTGAAATCGTACAATTTGAACATTAACTTTGACGAAAAGCGACAATTTGAAATTCTCGCTATGTCGTGAAATGAAATTGTTTGAGAAAAACTCTCAACATCCTACCTATCTCTTTCTTATCTTATTCACAATGTAATGAGATTTTCATAAATTGGGAAAATCGATAAAATTACATGGCTATCGGATACCACACGACGAGCGTCAATAATTGGATCACGAATGCAATGATAATCACGATGATGCACATTTGCAACCACGACGGCAACTTCTAAAACGGGTACTTTTTTTTAGAGAATCATAGTAACAAGTGTACTGCGAAAGTCTTATTCGGATCCTTGCTGCCTTGCCAAAGAGTGAGAGAAACACTGTGAACCTTGGTTCCATCCACCAAGTATGCATTGACCCAACCTAAGCATCAATTGAAATTCGTTTTGAATTTGAATCAGTTCTATTGTTTCGCCAGATAGGAATTGTCATTGCGCAAATATCGATAATGGATGAAGATTTATCGACGAAATATAATTTTTGTTTCATACAAGTGAGGATTTTGATCATTTTCCCAGTTTCAACTTGAACTCGTTCAAAATTTTATACACACCATTCAGAACTTGACTACCCATAAAATCTGACTGCCCTACCTGTAGTAAATGTCCCACAGATTGTGAAGGTGGTCGCTACAATCGTGATGCAGATCGAGTAAAATAGCCATCGGGATCCTTCGATGAATCTTGGATGCATTTGTACGGAAAATCAATCGATCCGGAAAAGGTGTTAGAGTTGTCAAGGTAATAAAAACGTTGTTGCGATGTGAAGTCCATCTTTTTCACTTCGATTGGCTATCAAAGTACCAATAAACTGTCGGTTATTTCCCTAACGAGCCATGCGAAGGAATTCACACCTAATGGTACAATAAAATTGCTTGCATCAATAATCTCATTGAATCTTACTGATGCAATTGTGATTCTGACTATCAATCTCGATGTAGAATAGGTTGATGGAGAATTGCTGACTTTTTCAGACGTAATTTTTACCGGGAAACTTGGCTTCTTAGTAGACATCGTGAATTTGTGACCGATAAGTTTCGTGATCCTTTTCGGATAATTTCTTCATAAAAAGTGACCGCGAACTATGTATCGAAAAATGAAGGTCTCCTTTTCATCACCTTTATTTTCATTGCGCATTTCCATGAAAAAATCATGCAAATCAAAAATCTGTGAGCTTTGATCGTCCAAGTACATTCTTTGAAGGATAACTTTCAGAGTTTACTTTTCCACCTACTGTTTCAATATTTTGTTTACATTGGTTTACGCTTGTATTTCGCTTTATTTGAGTTTACATTTCGTAGTTCTTCATAATAGAATGCTCAGTTATTTATTTGCAACTTTATTTTACCAAAAGCGACAATTTTCTAGACGAAGATCAGCTTTATCCCACACAATTAGATTTGCCCTCTCGATGCGAATGTTCTCTTTATTTCTTCAATTAGATTCTTTCATTATCTTTTCACCTCTTCAAAGTTCCTGTTATTTCCCTTTCCGACGGTCTCTCATTCTGTGCGGTTGGCGCCAAGTAAAATGCTTGATCTGAAGAAATAGTGCTCAATTTTGAGAGAGTCGAAGAAGTGAGGAGAATGAAAGATAATCAGCTGATTGAGAAGTGCAAAACGAGTAGCGATTCGCACAAATAAATGTGCCAGAAATAAAAAGGAAATATCACATGAAATTTAGATGCTCGAAGGAAGCAGACGAGAAGAACAGCAGGAAAAGAAGAGACCCCAAAGAATCGGGAACAGTTGCCAGCCTTTTGTCTGATTTTTTCAATTTTTCGTTGCTTTGAATTCATTTTCATTGCCTCTAAGCGTGTGACAGGATCACGCAAAAACGCAGCAGAAATATACGCAACAACAGCTGATCCAAACCACTGCACAAAACGGCTGAAAACCAGCCAAAATCCCGACGAATCGACGAAGATTGAGCGATTTCGTCGGGGGTTTTGCAAGCCAAATGTTGAATCATCATGTTGGTATAGCGGGGAATTTCATGAATTCTGATCTCGATCAGACATGCTCCATCATGGCTTGAAACCATTTGTCATATAAAAATTTTGCTCAATACTCGTGCATAGGTTTAGAAAACATGTTGGAATAATTCACCAACAAATTGTATTATTTAGTCATGATGGAATAGGGCTTCTCTGGAATGTTCATCTGCTTGATATATATCCGGTGAAATCTTGTGATTATCAAACCGTATAGCTGATCCATCATCGTCACATTGCAGATGCATGCCGAAAATATCCTCGCAAACGATGTTCCCCAATTTCCTGCAATTTCGCAAAGCTCAAATGATTAATCCAGGAAAATGGGATTTTTTCTCAAAAGTTGAGAATTTTCAACGGAACGCGTTTAAAGTTTTGATGAATCAGGAATTCTCGTGAATCACATAACTTTTTGTGCACAAAACCCTTAGTTTTTTAGTTGGAACGAATTGTGATCACTAATTGAAAATGATTGAATGAAATGAAACGTTCATCATTTTTCAATAGTAATTTAAACGGAAAATGAAGTTTATTTCTCCCAAAAGCTAAATTATTGCTGAATGAAATGATAAAAACTCGTCATTTTTTCAGTCGTACAGTAAAAATTATTTAGTTTTCACAAGAAAAGTAATTATTGAACGGGGTTTTTTTAGTTTAGAATGCTGATCGTCATCAAAACAATTACGCTAACAATGACATTGATTGCGATGATTTTTCGTACAAACATTATTTTAAAAATGATGTAGTTCTTCAAAGATAGGTAATTTCTGAACCGATTCAATATTTAGTTTAGCTCAAACTTACTATTCCCCCCATTAAAATACTTGTGCTAACAATAGCACTTGCAGTAGCTTTTGACTATGATGTGAGTCTGTCCTCGTGGTTTCCCTTTATTTGTTCCTCGTGCAATCGACTATTTTCACAGATTTACTTTTTCAATTTTCCCAGATTCACATTATCGCATAGTTTGCCTAGTTTTTTCAAGAGCACACCTGTCAGTCAATACCATTTCGAGAGATGATGAACTTCCATCACATGATGAACGAGGAATAGTTAGCGTAAAACAAACAGACTGCCCGGGTTTTTACAATTGAAAAAAACGGAGATTTGATAAATTATGAAAAGTTTTTCAGTAATCTCTGAAATAGGCAATGTGGCATCATGAAGATTTAAAGTGTAATCAATCAACCCTGACACATTCCAAATCGGAACTTCCAATATTATCACGTAGCAAACAAGCCAAATTGACTCCTAGAAATATCACTGAAAAACGAGGACAAGAATATCTATCTGCATTTTCATTCAATTTTTAATTTTTTTCTAAATTGAAACCATTCCATGACCACCTAATGCATTTTGACAGTTCAATAGGTTGCTCCGTACCTCAAGTTCTACCATTTTTTTTTTCTCGGATTAGTATTAGCTCCATGTGGTCGATTGTCCTGCCGCTTTGTTGTGCATGTGACTGTGTTTCGTTTACCCAAAACTCATCACTTTTTTCCTTCCCATTCTTTTTCCTGAACTCCCATATTTTCCTCGTTTCTCGCTGCCTCCACATTTATCATTGTCTCGTTTTTCCACGCTCCTCGCAGCTTTTCCCGATCGTTCAGTCTTTCTCGATCTGGCGCCAGGCCAGGGAAGACATTCAACAGAGAAGCAGGCAGAAAGAAAGAAAAACAATCAAGCGTAGCGAGTGACAAAGCGACAATTCTCAATTCGATTGAAATCGCTGATAACGATTTCTTTCCGAAAAGAATGTTTAATTTAGCCACAACAATTTGAAAAGTCTGATCATTTTTAGCATCTTGGAAAATTTATCCAGAGTACAGATCGCTAATTTTGAAAAAAGGCAGACCAAATTTAGTTTTCATGATTTTTTACGTCTCTACAAGATGCTCCAAAAGTCTGGGCTACTTTCCCCACTGAACTTGAGGGTAGGTTGTAGAAAATTCCAGGTTCGTGATCAAATGAAATGAAACCATGCCTATGATTGTTCTCATCTAAAAAGTTGGAAATTCATGTGTTTAGAAAAGTACTGATTTTACTAGTCTCGTGAGGATTCTTATAAAACATGATTAGTGGCTCAGGCTTTTGATAAGCCTTGTAGATTTGCTGAAACATTCAGATAGTTGATGGCTGAACTTCATAAAGAGTATTTATAATCTTCAACACATTTTTGCTCAAAATTAAACCTGCAAATTGCATGATGGGTAGACCTTCCTACAATCAGCTGATAATCCTGAACTGTGCAGAGAATCAGAAATATTGGTGCAGGAATGCCCTTGTTCTCTGTTATCAGGTCGAAATCGAAATGTGACATGATTGGTTCGATTCGAAATTGCATTGTTTGGGTGCAAACATTCCATGACGAAAATAGGACATAGTCATTTGAACTATCGATAATAAAAAGATGAAAACTACGCTCTGTGGCCTACTTTGTGTGTTAGTCTCTGATTGTGCAGGCATTTTTTTTTAAAATAAAACCTCATTTTTTGCAACTATGAAACATTTCTGTTCGAATTTTTCCTCAATGTTATCAAACAAAGTTTCGGATTTTTTGAGGAAATTGATCAATTTTACTGGTCAGACTCGTGTCATCTGCCTAAATTCGATTGTTTTTATTGCGAGAAACTCGAAATAAACTCTTCTGCCCAATTTTGAGGACAATGAAACTGGAATTTTTCATGAAAACGAGAGAAATGGAATTTTCGGTCGAGAAATATGACATAAGGCCTGCGTTTCAACACGTGATATGGCTGGGCAATAGCAATTTGGCAGCAAAATCGAGAAATAAAGCGCATTGGAAACTCGCCAAATCATTTCCACGTTTTGCTGTTAAACAAAATAGTATTTTTTTATGAGTTGAGACTGTTGTCATTCCTCGTCATTTCGACAAAAACGAATGAATCATTTGTGGTATGGAAAATATAGCAAATGCAAGTTGAATTCAAGCATTCACACCCACATGTTTTCCATTGTATTGTTACGTTTGACGCGATAACATAAAATGACAGGGATAATTAGGAAAGACAAAGGAAAGCTTGCAGAACTTTATGGATTCGAAATGCCGAATTGTTTCGATTCAATTCAACTGTGTTCGAAAAATCATTCATTTCCACTCATGCATTGTGTGAGGTAATGAGTTTTTGTTTATTACATCGTTCAGTTTGATTGCGACTGCAAATCACGACAAACAAACAGTTTATGTTGCGTCTATGTTTGTGTATACGTGTACCTATCGAATTACATTTGTTCATCAAATTAATCGGGTCAATTTATCAAGCCTCTCACTGCATACAGCCATGCGCCATTTGTTGTTATTGGTGAGAGCGATTCCGATTCCACCCCAATCACATGCACGCATTTATCACTTTATTGGCTGCGATCGGTACTTTTCCCTTCCTTCACATTTCCTGTGCAGCATTTTTTCGCGTCTTTGCGCCTTCACCCACACACAACTAACTTGTCGAGTTTAGCAGCGGCGTTTGGCTTGAAAAATGGCAACAGATGTGCCGTAGGCGAGGGATCGAAATGGAAAGATGCAGACGATAATTTCGAAGCAGGCTGGATGAAATGAGAGTGACGTGACGAAAAAACGCTGATACTGAAACAGAAGTTGTGAACCTCTGCTCTGGCTGTTGCACAAAGAGTGATGGGTGAGAAGTCAAGAGACATGCTCCTGAAATTCAGCAGAGCAAGAACAATTGGTGCGTGTGGAGGCTGCTGGCTGCTGGGTTCGGTTGAGGAAATCCCCTATCTGTTAACCGAGGGAAGATGAATCACAAAACGGAAATCAGCAGTCTGTTGAAACTTCGACGAGTTATGGAAGAATCGTAGGAGTTACAAAACGCACATTTCGATAATTCGAGTGGCCGGAAACAAGACAAAGACAAGCAGAACTACGTCATATGATTCATGTTTGTGTCGGTTAGTTGAAGAACGCTAACATAAACTGTCATGTTTTCTCTTCGATTCGTTGATAAATTTATCGAATTTACTCCTCTCAATACCGGATCACTATCTTAAAGAATATCAGCTAAATTTATCTCGAGACATTCGAGAGATGAAAGCTACATAAAAAGTTAGTGAAAACAAACTGTTCAGCGATGATGAGATTCGGGACGGTTTTTGGATTCTCAAACAGTGAGTGGCAGCGTTTTTTCTCAATGGAAATATACACATTTTATCGATGACTCGACTAACAGATTTCTTTCTTTCGGGAATACCAAAATTCTCCGTTTGTCTGGACATGTTCCTACACCTACACGAAAATTGCTTCCAGACATGCTGCTAATTGCATGATCCTTGAGATTTTATCGGCATTAAAAATATAGGCAAATCCGATCTTTTTCTCAGACATTTTAGCATCTATTCCCTCGAAAGAAGACTTTTTGAAGGCTCCTCCGATTTGGCTGATTCTGGGTCATAGGGATTATTTCAATGAGTAGATCACAATTCAGAGTTCATAGAGTTCCAACGTGCAAGCTATGGCAGGAAATCTCGAAAACCGTCGTTTTTAGCAAAGATAAAAATAGCATGAGAATTCAAATTCGACATTAATATACACTATTTCACTACACAGGAAACGGTTTTCGGTACTTTCTGCTTGAAAGCTTGCAAATCAGCACTCTCTGACTTCAGAATCGTGATTTTAGTGTTACGAGAACCCCTGTGATGTAAAAATCAGCTAAATCAAGGAATGCATTTCAACAAACTTTCCTGCGAGTATCAAGAAAGACATTTCTTTCTGCCTTCCATGTCAGAACCTCGCCAGTTTTAAGCTTTTTCTCCGATTAAAGGATTAAAGAATAGCCGATCATCATATTCTCCCAATAATATAAACTCCGATTCAAGTACTCTATAACTTTAATCAATTATCTAGCTTCTTCTTCTTCAAAGAGGAGGTTCAAAATGTTCACACAGAATGTCGGAGAACCCTCAAAATCTCAGTCTGTCAATCGATGTTGCCTACTGGATTTTCCGATTTCCTCATCCGAGTTCTTTTTTGTTGTAGTGAACAAAGCGAAGCAGTAAGTAACTCGACCGTCGGTTGCAGGTCGAGTTTCGCAGTTTCAACGGTTTGCTTGCTTCTTCACGTTTCTTTCAAGCCTGGCTTCGCTTCCTTTGGCATGAGTGGTTCACGATCGAGAGAGGAAAAGAGATAAAGGGAGCTAGGGCAGAGAAAGAGTCGGATCAGCTGTTGAGTGGGTGCGAGAGGGCACGAGAGATGAGCCAGGTTGCTAGACAAATGATTGGAGAGTAGATGAAATCGAGAGGCTTGACGAACAAACAGATATGATGCACACGTAAAGAAAGCTTGCAGATGAACGCGGCACAGTGAAGTTGTGTAATGAAGGAAACGAAACTCTATCGAACGAGACGGATGGATTATGAAATTCAGTAGTCGTGAATGAGCGAATTTTCGTATTCTTTCATTTTTGTACTGAAAAGATCAAAATAAGATGATTTTCGGAAGCGAATATAATATCGAACATCTACCTGCAAAATTTACAATCATGTTTGAAACCTGAACACGAGTATTTTTTATCACTTGAGCAAACAAATATGGGAGTCATCTCAATATATTGGCTGTTCAACTGGATTTTTCAATCAAAAGAATTGCAAATATGAGATGAAGAAGGCATTCTAGAAAGCTTCGAGGATGAAGATTTCATTTTCAAGATCAGCAAGAGTAAATTCCGTCACGGAAAAATACGCAAGTCTGAAAGTCCGAATAACCACGTTCCATCTACCCTTGCAAGTCAAATTACGAAAGTCCATCGGTCGATCACCTGTAAATCAATCTGGTTTGCAATTTCATATCGCGTCTTCTTCTAGCTTTCCCTTATATTCTGCAATTCTGCTGCAGCAGTACTTGGGTAGTTTCAGTTTCGAGAGATTTCTGCTTCTCTTATTCGCTTGCTTTATTCCTTTCTCTTACAAAAAATGATCGACTTCTCCGCTTCTGCCGTTTGTGAGAGAACTTTTGCATTTTCACTGCGCGCATGTGATGAACCGGTGAGAGAATGAGAAAGAAACAGAGAAACGGAACGAAAACATATGAGAGAAAGATGCAGAGAAATCGAAGCACTGTCTCACAAAGAAGCAGACAGAAATTAGACACGGAAAAATTGACGAAATATAAAGCGAGCACGCGACATGACACGCGAAAACGTCTGGTGTCGGCTGGGAATTGAGAAATAAGTGGGCGGAGTCAGCGCTGACTCCGCCCATTTCAAGCCCTTTGACTTCGAGCTAACCTTCCGATTGTTTCATTGTCAGTTCCAGTTTTCATTCGCTCTCGCGTTCGTTCGCTCACTTCTATTTTATTCTCCTTAGGTATCCGTCAAGCAACAAACATGTCTGACCAGCCCGAGGCAGTTCCCGCTCCCGTCGAAGAACAACAGCCAGCCGTTGACGCACCGGCAGCCGATCCGGTTCCCGAACAACCAGCTGCTGAACCAGTTGCCGAGCCAGCTTCTGAACCAGTTGCCGAGCCAGCTTCTGAACCAGTTGCCGAGCCAGCTTCTGAACCAGTTGCCGAACCAGCTGCTGAACCAGCTGCCGAGCCAGCTGCCGAACCAGCTGCCGAACCAGCTGCCGAGCCAGCTTCTGAACCAGTTGCCGAACCAGCCGCCGAACCAGCTGCCGAGCCAGCCGCCGAACCAGCTGCCGAGCCAGCCGCCGAACCAGCTGCCGAACCAGCTGCCGAACCAGCTGCCGTTCAATCCGAAGAAGCTGCACCTGCCCCGGCTGAGGAAGCCCCGGCCCCAGCCCCAGAACCCGAGGCTCAGTCAGTCGAAAGCCAGCCTGCTGAGAGCGAGCCTGCCCCAGGTAAATTAACAAGCTCATTCGAATTTTACCTCTACTGATAGGTATGACATTTTCCATCCTCTCTCTCACTCGACTGCATCTTCCCTTTCTTTGGTTATCTGAATAATTCGCAAGTCTAACATTTGGCTCAGACTAAGGAAGCTTTCATGTGATAACGATGATGAAACTGCGTTTTATTCAGATAACCGCTTTCTCTCACTTCATTTCTCAATTCTCTTATTGGACCACAAAATCTTATCTTGACTTTTGAGAACCCGCAGCGTCCTCGAAAAGCGCGGTTGTGAAAAAAGGTAAAGAAGAGGAAGAAGAGGGAGAGGTGATCAGGAAGCCGATCGGCAGACCTCGGTTCCGTATTCAAACCAAGCCATCCGAAATTGTGGTATCAGTTGCCTCTCCCTCTTTTTCGTCACAGCCAACTCCTTCCTCGTCCGAAAGCATCCAACCTCAGCAGCCACAAGACAAGCCAGGTGCTCTCTTATTGCGACATGCATCATTCTGTAGTGTCGTGGCTCGGTTTCCAAAATGACACCCTCGTCTTGATTTAAAAATGTTTAAATTTGCTTAGCGTAGTTCAGTCCAGACAAATTCATCATCTTCGTCTCTATGAACCATGAAATTTCTCCTCGTCACTTCATTTTATTTTGAAATGACTTCCTCCATTTGATTCTCACACAATTCAGCATTTCGTCTGCACTGTTCATTGATTTTGAATTTATTTGGGCTGATGCTCTACGCTAAAAGCGACAAAAGAGATGGCGATCATTTTGCGAGTGATCTTTCCCTTGATCCTTGATTACTGATAGGTTGATGCTGAGTTCGGAGTTTCTATTGGCGTCGCTCTAAATCCAGCCTCTATCATTTAATCATTGATGATTAATTTACGATGATGATGATTTTGCCCGATGCACCCCTCTTTTATCCTTTGTCTTGTCCCATTATTTTTGAGTGACCTTGATCATCCATGAAACTGATCATTCCATCATTGGAAGATAGCGAAAACGTTTCTTTGCAGTTGAAGCCGCAAGCGAGCCTGCTCAGGCCGAGGAACCAGTTGCTGAGGTCAAGACCGAAGAGCCAACTGAAGCTGCTCCGGAACCAGCTGCAGGTTCAAAATAGAGGGAAAACGCTACTGTTTAAGATTATAACTTTTAGATGCTCCCGCTGCTAGCGAGCCTGCCCCCTCTGAGCCTCAAGCCGAAGAAGCCGCTCCCGTCAGCGAGGAGGCACCAAAGGAGGAAACGCAAGCCGAACCAGGTAAGATTTGGTGTGTAAATCAGGGCGTTGTTGAGGTTTTCTCATCGTATATCTTTAAAGTTTGTCTGTTTTTAATTCGCTTCAAAAAATGTTTCAATCATCAAGCTTAGCGTTATTCTTCATCATAGATCGATTTTAAGTCAATTTTTGAGCGCTATCGATTAGAATATACAGCATAAGGGAAAGATCATCGATGTTTTAGCTCCCCAAGTTGATGAGCCGCAGGCCGAGGTCCAAGTTGTCGAACAAACTGAAGCAGCTCCGCAGCCCGCCGAGGAAGCTCGTAAGAGAGAATCATTTCCTTGGGAGGAAATTTAATGAATTCAAATTTAGCTGCCCCAGCTGAGAATGCCGAAAATGTCCCACCCGCTGAAGCCGCTCCAGAGCCAGTCGCCGAAGTGAAGGAAGAGGCTCCAGCTGAAGCTGGTGAGTCAAAGAATTCAACCATGATTTCGGTGATCAGTAATAAGTGATTTTAGCACCAGCTACCGAGGAGAGTGCGCCTGCCCCTCCGGCTGAAGGTAGGAGAAGATTTGCATTGATTTCTTCTTTATGCTTTCGCTTGACATCTGAGCTCCCAGAATTGCACAGTTGGTTGGCTTATGCGAGAAGACTGATGCCATTGATTAGAGTTTTTTGTTTCCATAAAGCCCATTTGCCTGACTGATGCAGATATATGCAAAGCTTTGCACCGTGCTTTATGTTGCAATCATTCAGCTCCTCAAGAACAGCCACTTGTCGCCAGCGATGCTCCTCAACCCGAGGCCCAGGCATCGACAGAAGTCACTGAAGTCGTTCCTGCACCAGAAAACGTTGCTCCCGCCGAAGCTACTCCATCAGAAAACACACCCGCTGAGAGCCAACCAGTCCCAGCCGAAAGCACTCCTTCAACAGAGAATGCCGTCGTTGAATCGCAACCGTCCGAGACGACGCCCGCAGAGCCTCAACAGGAAGCACCAAAGCCCGAAGCTGCCGGTGAGAATGTGTTGTTATGGCTCTGCGCTTGCTTATATAGCTTGTATTGCTATGCAATTGTCATGCGTTCACTATCAAATTATCAGATAATGCGAATGTGCACAAAAGACAATTTACAAATTGCATAATTCCACTTGTACATATGCCTTCACATCCAACTACTATGGTTTGTCAAACTGAACACGGCAGCTTTCCATGCACACATTTTAAAGTTTTTGCTTTTGCTGACTGATTTATTACACAATGCTCGATGGCCTGACTTATGAAGTCTATTCAAGTTACATATGAGCTCACTGATCAAAGCACAGCTGCGTGCATCAAGCCATTTAGTTAATGAACATTTGACTGAAGTACATTGTACCTCAACGAATCAGTAACTGTAATTAGTCAAAGTTTTAGCTGAATCCCAACCAGAGCCCGCCGTCGAGTCTGCTGAGGCTCCCAAGGAGGAAGCGCCCGGTATTGAAATAAACAACGAAGTAAAATTCGCTCATTTCAACCCATTTTAGCCGCTGCTGAGGAACCAGTCGCTGAAGTGAAGGAGGAAGCCCCAGCTGAAGCTGGTAAGTGCAAGAATCTGAGAAGGCTTGTCTGACTGAGAGTAATTTCTCTTGGGCGGTAACTAAGGGGAACGGGGGGTGAGAACTTGTAAATTTGAAATTGGGACGCGTAGACCAATTATTTATTTGTGACTGGGGAACAGGGAGTTTTCTTTTAAATCGGGAACGTCGAGGAAGCGAGAAAGTGGAAATCTCTTGGACAAGTCTGAATTCGAGTCCAAATTTGATGATCAATGCACTATTTAGCTCCAGCTGCCGAGGAGAGCGCCCCTGCCCCTCCGGCTGAAGGTAGGCGAAAGATTCCCTTACGAGTGTTTTGTCATGCTTTTGCTTGAGGTCAACGCCTCCCCAAAGTCACATTTGGGCTCCATCTTGGCTCATGCAAGCTTATTGATCACAGCGATTCAAAATTTTAGTTTCCATAAAAGCACGAAAATCGCCTAATAACCATAGAGCATTTGATTCATGCTGATGTACAAAGCTTTGCACCGTGCTTTATGTCGCAATCATTCAGCTCCTCAAGAGCAACAAGCTCCAGTCAGTGACGCTCCTCAACCCGAGGCTCAGCCATCGACAGAAGTCTCGGAGGCCGTTCCTGCCCCAGAAGACGCTGTTCCTGCTGAGAGTGCTCCTTCTACAGAGAATGCCGTCGTAGAATCACAACCCGCAGAGCCGCAACCATCCGAGCCTGCACCCGTAGAGCCTCAAGCAGAAGCAGCTGGTAAGAATTTGCCAATGTTCCAGCATTCTACTCGCTACTTGCAAAAACTTATCTTGCTTGCATGTGAACACTCATTCACGACCACATTGCATTGCCAGATCTTGCAAATAGGCACACGAACCAATTATCAGATTGAAACTTCATTGGCAAATGACATCATATGCAGACTAATATTGCTTTTGGAAAGGGCACAGCAAGCATTCCATGCACACGTTTGTCTGATTGTTGCAATGTCTGAGTGCTTGATTTATGGCGTTCAATCACAAGCTATGAACTCAATGATCAAAACGCAGGCAATGTTCAAGCCTTTCAGCAAATTAGTTTTTGCTGAAGACTAAAGTATCCAAATAAATCTAAGGCTTGAGTTTATCAAAACAAATTTAGCCGAGCCCCAGGCCGAGCCTGCGCCTGAAGCCACACCTGCCGGTATGTCAAAAACATCTAATCAAACTCTCATTTCTTATTTCAGCGGAGGAAGCCGCTCCAGCCCCAAGCGAGGAAGCCGCTGCCCCCCCACCAGGTACCCTATTTCTCGACTCAAGTAGACCCCTCATGCGATCGATCAATTTCAGAGACGACCGCCGTCCCCGAGGTTGCCGACGCTCCGGTCGAGCAAGCCGAACCGGCCGCCGCCAGCTAAACGCCTCAGTGGCAAGAATCTCTCTCTATCATCTTCATACTTGTGTGCTATGAAGAGCCACACCCGGTGAATCGGTGACATTGTGCCTTTCTTCCGTTTGGATCCCCATTTCCTTTTGTGAACACTTGTATTCTCGTGTTTTGATTGATTGCGATATATTCATATTGATATTAATTGCATTACATTTACGACGATTCAATGTGTTTTGATTGATTGAGATTGTTTGTATTGCGATTTGATTTGTGTACAAACATGTGCGACTATTTTTGGCTGTCTGTCTGTTGCTATATTACTCAGATTTACTCTACATTACATGTACTCGACTGATGCAATAAAGTTTTATCGAAAAAGTCTCATTCTAAAACGAAGATAAATTAAATTTACACATTTTAAAACACAAGAACTGAAGCAATAAATTCGCAAATCCATTATCACAGGACTTTAAGACATTTTCATTCGAATAAGTGCATTAGAAAAAATTATCGACAGAACTTGAAATTTACTTGACAGTAGACATTCAAATGCGTTGAATGCTTTGAATGGTAGATCAAATAATTGGGAGGGTGGATCAAGTCGTCCATATCTAACCATAACATAGAAATGGGGTGGAGGAGCTTGAGCCACGTTAGAAAAGGGTGGAAGAAATTCATCCAAAATTTATCAGCGTGTAGATGAAAGTTGTGTTTTACGATATTTTGAGAAAGTCACATTTGAAAGTGTAAAATATCACACATTTTGAAGATATGGATATCAAATCAGTATTTAGAATAATAATTGGCGCCCGTCTCATTTGTTGGAGAAGCCGACAGAGCCTTGCCAACTCTGTCTACAAGACTCAGAATATTCGTCTCTTCTTCGTCCTTCGACTGAAATTGTATTGTTCATCATTAGATGATGCTGTCGAAATTTTTACCTTGTTAAAGGAATCCCTTCTTCCAAGTCCAGCTCGCAATCGTTTCAATCGATCTGCATAGACACTAGCCAACTCGATAACGTTCTTTTCCTTCTTGTCGAGCTGAAATTTCGAGAATATCACCGAAATCATCAGGATATTCATGATTGAGTATTTGACGATTCGTAAAAGATATGATTTTAGAAAAGGATAAACAAAAATCGTTATATTATTTTCGATATCGATCTCGAAACTCCGAAGAGGAATTTGGTCCATTCATTCTCGCCAGAAGTGTTCAGAAACTTCCCGTTTCTGTCATATTTTAACAAATTTATCTCCGTTTCCGAAAATCTCAATAGTCATTCTGCCCGATTCCAGTCTTGAAACGTTTTCTATGTCTCATAAAATAAAATATTCAACCAAAATTCAATATGGATAAGATTTTTACATGAATCTTCCGAGTTTCAAAATTCGTCAGTATCAATTTTCATGCTTCCTCCTTCGAAGATTAGATCTTTGATTATCACTATACGAATTTTGCCATGTTTCAGGGGTTGTGAGATGACAGACGTGCTCTGCTTCTTTGACACGACAGAGACACGGATTCATCGCGGCTCTATTCTTAGCAATCCTCCCCCAATTCACTCATTCCCTCGACACCTGACACGTACTTTTGCCATATTCCTTCAGCCGAGTCAAAAAGCGCGAAAATTAGTTTGAGACTTGAAAAATGGTGATGAGCGATGCAGGAAACGAACGGCACACAAGTGATGAGCTTTTTTCGCTCGCTCATCACGTAGCTTTGCTGCTGACACTCAAAAATTAGGAAGAGTTTTACGAGTGCAAGTTCCTCAAAGCAAATTGTAATTTTAGTGTAAAGCGTGTTCATTTTTGTTGCATTAGCATTAGAAGTCGTAAAACTTTCAAATCAAGGGATCGTGTATTGGAAATCGTTCATTTGAAAACTCTTAAATCCGATACGGAATTGAACTCAAAAAGTTGTGAAGATAGAAACGTTTCTCTTTCGATCTCATTATCAGATATTCGAGTCTTATTGAAAAGCATCCTAGCTAAATTTATAACAAAAGTTACTATTTTGGGATATTTTTGGAAAACTAAAAATAAGAAACCATACAACTCATAGATACAGACTGCACCAAGTGAGTTGTAGTATTTGGATATTTTGTCGAATAAATACCGCAGCAATAGCAACACGCTCCCAATAATAACCAAATTAGAATTCTATTCTAGAAAACTCTTACATCAAGGAAAGCAGTGTGTCGTCGGAATGGAAGACCGCGTCGCCTCGCATTCAACGTCAGATTCTTGCTGTCAGTGACGCCGTAAACGAAATTGGCTCGCGAACCGCTCATTCCCAACTCCTTCAACCTCTTCCAGGCTTCGTCAATCTTCTTGTCCAAAATTAGCTTGTTTTCTTCCAATTTGCCTCGGTATCGCTAAAATAGGAATAATTTCATCGAAAAGCAGGAGTCGAATGCTAGTTGGAAAGAACTGAATAACTGGTTATCATAAGTTTAGCAATTTGAAAAAGAGTAATATTCGATTAGGGTAATATGCATAATAATGTGGCAAGGAAGTTTTCCTCACTTAACCCTAATTTTTGGAATATACGACTCTATGATGCTGCGTTTTTTCAGTTACTCGCAGCCTTTATCCGAGTTTCAAAAAGAGATGTCGAATCTATTTCATAGCTGCAAGAACTGCCCTATGAATATAAAATTGTACCGTTTGATAGTAAGCAGTCTGTGAACTGTACAGATCTTCATTGCTCGATTTCGTTATCTCCAGTCCATGAATTGCCCGATCTCTTTCCTCAACCAAGAGTCTCAACTCGTTGTACAGTTTTTCTTCGACTTCTTCCATCAGTTTTCGCATTCTGAAGTTCAAAGAGTCAATTTTGATGAAATCTTCCGACATTTTTCGTTAGTTTACACTGTTAAAATGAAGGTTCTCTAATGTCTATGAAAAATCTTTACGAAATTCGTTCAATGGGGTCAGGACTTCTGAAGTCCCGTCTGACTTCTCCTCCTGAATTATCATTTTATGAGCCACTCTGTGCTCTGGCGTTATCTAATGAACATTTCATTTTTCTGTGCGTTTTAGCCTTTTTTCGATTCGTCAAGTTCGCTCATAAATTCGGGAAAATGTTTGAACACATGGTTGTTGATTGGTGAATTTTGCAAAAAGCAGACGACTTTTTAGATTTTTCAGGGTTGCTGAGCCGCTTTCAAGTTTTCCACCCAACAGATGTGAAAGACAAGACAGTTGAGAATTCACAAAAGAACACAACAAATAAACTTGAAAATTAGGGATTTTCAATTTCCAACATCATTTTTATGCAGTATTTGTTGATGGTTTTGAACAGTTTGGATTTTCAAACAACAGAAAGTGGCTCTAGTTTTTCATTATAGCTCTTCTCAAGTAAGTACGAGACAATAGTAAGGTAGAAGAATTTCGAACTCAACATTTCCCAATGAGTAGACTCAAAACACAATTGTGGCCAGATTTTCTCTAATGTCAAGAATTGAGCGTAAAATATATGAACACCGCTCTAATTACTTACATTTGTCTTTGGGTATTCTCTCGCTTCAGGATCGACCGATATCCAGCTTTCGGATTGTATCGTTTCGCGCATTTCGGTGAACTGATTTCGCAATTGAGATTGTCATTGAAGGAAACTGATCGGTGTTGTGCAGTGATGTTGAGAGTTGGAGATGATATAGCGGATCTAAAGCATCAATTTCTTTTATAGCAAAACAAAAAATATGCTATAAGTTATGGAGTTTTATTTAACCCAGAGTTGAATTTTAAGTGTTAAAGGAGAAAAAAACGTAATCAGAATAGAATTGGCATAAAGCATTGGAATCGGATTTCAATTCATATATAATTTGGACTATACGAATGTCCTTTGAATGTACAGGGAGTAGCAAAAGTATTTGCGCATTTCAAAACCGATCCTTGGATGGTGAAACTTGACAAGGATGATGAGGATGTTATTAATCCGGATACGATAACCAACAATTTTGAAACATCTTCAATCTATCTAATTACGATCTAAAGATTGCCACAAAGACTTTTCACACCATTAACAGAAAATGAAGAAAAAACTCACGACAAATTGCTGTGTGTACTCCTCGGCGTGACAATCATGGAGACTTGTATCGCCTTGTTGCTGCTTCCCGTTTTAGAATGGGGTGAAGAAGGACTTCTTGCCTGCTCTGTTTTCGTCTTATATATCCTCGACCGTGTTTCCCTTTTATTCCTCTTATCATCTGCATCTTTATTCGCAGTGATGACGTAATCCGTGCTGCTCCGCCCCTCGCTCGAAGGCGAGCGCACCGAAATGAAACGAGCAGAATGCAAGGGGGATAATCCTGCATGCGATATGGCACTTGGAATGGATGGAGAAGGGATTAATGAAAAGCCCGTTGGAGGTGAGATGATGACGGGAGGACCTTCTGAAAAAATACCCGATGTTTAAATAAAAACCGCACAAAATTTCACCCGATGGCTTTGGAGATGGTGTAGCCGAAAGCGAAGAATTCCTACGACCGCGAGATCGATTTAGAGAACGAATAGAATTGGGCGACAAAGGCTGCATGTCTGAAAAGTTCGATAATAAACTCTAGAATTATCGTGAAATGCTAAGATGCGCAGAAAGATAGATATGAGTGACACGTTCTGAAGGAATAATCCATTGCCACATCTTTGCAATTAGGATATGACGAATTATATTTTAGTGACCGAAATAGCGGACTGTTTCAATTTGTACCAGAGATAGGAGGAAACTGTCTTTAAAAAGTTGCAATTGCTTCTCGAAATTGTTTCAAAATCGAACTCAGGATAGACTCTTGAAAAGTTCCGGAATCAGAGTTCCGTTTTTCCATGATTTGTATATCTAGTTTCTCAGACTCTGCATAACTATGTCATATTCTAAATGCAACAATGAGGTATTATGCTAGTCTCTACAGTAAGAAACCTAGAAAGGAATACGAGAATCAGTAATGATAGATTAGAAAAAAAAATGTTCTGGAAGTCTTCACTCCGAAATTCGCAAAATATCGCGTAAAAACTGTGACGTCAGCACTACTTCTACGCAAATCGAACAATGAAGCAGACGATGTAGAGGCTTTACCGACTGAATTTAAAGAGGATATAACTCATCCTGCACGAAATATAGTCAGATTACTCTCATAGAACTCTAATCGTCGCCTATCAGTCAGTACTCAATCAGGAGATATTTACTAATCACAAGAATCCTATGCTTGTTTATCTAAACTTATCTCTCATTTTCTCTTGGAATGTCCGAAATCCCCCCTTTTTATGGCTGCCTACTACGAGATGAGCCCATTTTAGTCGAAGCTTTAGATAGACAGATTATATTTGACGTGTGAAAGTGGCGAAAATATCTTGAAATAGCCGGAAATCGCGATGAAACCCCCAAAATCCTACGAGAAGTATTTTGAAATTTTCTGACGTAATGAAGACCGCGATACTTCAGTTTCATACGCCCAAGAAATCAAGAACATTGTTGTACACAATAGGAATTTTGGAATTTAGGAGAAAAATGACTAAAACTATTCCTAAAATCCAAGAAAATATTACGTAATAACAAGTAAATTCTAGAAATCTAAAGTATTATAGGACATAAAAGGTGGTTTAATTAATTTTTGAAATAATATCGGATTTAGATAAACTTTTGTAGCTGACGCAAGACGCGTCTACATATTTTTGTACTTAGGTGAGCATGTTGTTCGTTAAAGATCTCAGAATAATGCTAAATAATGAATGAGAACGAATTTCTAATCCATTAGACGAAAATATGGAATTTCTCAAAAATGGCAAAATATATTGATAAATTCTTCGAAAAATATATTGCATGCGAATTTGAAGTCCTCAAGTGACTGATTATAGAGAATAAATTATTCCCTTTTCGAAAATAATCTAAATTCCGCATCTCGAAGATTATCAAATAATTCGAGATAAAGCTGTGCGTTTTAATGCACCAATCTTTCATAAGAACTCTTTCGAATATTTATCCTAGGCATTTTTGACATTTTTTTTTATATACGCTGAGAACTCTGAATTGAGTTTTAATTATTTTTCATTGTGCTATAATGTTTTTGAAGAAATGATATGCAAAAAAACGTGCAAGGAGAAACCAATCTAGCTTTCCAAAAATACCAAACAAGAATATTTTGAAGAGATTTCTCGACTGACGTAAATTTAGATATTATGAAGTTCGGAATGGCAATATGCGTATTGCGCGTGAAGCGATTATCGAAGATAAGCCTCGCAAACTCGGCGCATTTTTAGAATTTTTGGATTACACGCAGCTAGGATGTTTCAAATTTAGCAAGATTCAAAGAGAATAAATACGAAAAGGAAATGAAACTCAAAAAATTGTCTACCTTCAATAATTTCTTCAGGGATGTTCCTTTCGACAATGTCCTTTTCGTTTGTTGTTTCGACCAGTCGAAAGTATTGCAAGGACTCGTTCAAACTGCTGCTTTGATCATCTTTGTCATCTTCATCTTCCGAGTCGTCAGAAACTTTTCCAATGACGATCGATGCAGATTCATTTGAAATTTTTCGCTGAAAAATATTTCGATAAAGAAACCCATACGAAGCAGATATGAGATAAAGAAAGTTAGAAGTCAGAATTCAGCATCATACATTATGTATTAGATGGTCGGAAACGCGCTTTTTTCAAGTGTCACGGGAAAATTAATCCAGAGTCGAAATAGGTATGATGATTTTAGGCAAGTATTCATTTTTTTTATCTCACTCGATCTCGTATCCTATTTTATTTCTATTCTTTCGTATTTTTCCCTTGCGACCATTACGGAAAGACCACATGTTTCAGGTAATTTGATAGAAACAGAACCGCGCGAAGTCAAAATTTAGAAAAACTCGAATTTGAAGTCGAAGTTCGAGTTTCAAAAACTTTATTTTCGAAATCGAAGTCGAAACTTCGCACGGCTCTGGATAGGACAAAAGGAATGTCATTATCCAGAATATGCTTATTCCTGCGCGAAGATTCCAAATTCAACAATAAGATTCACCCTGTTCACGATTATTGTCACATGCGAGTTTTCGACCTTCTCTTCTCCGACAGTAATTTCCTGGACGTTCTGCGATGATTCCGGTTTTAGTTCTGCAGGTGGTATTGTGATAATTTCTTCAACCTTCGGAGAAGTTGGCTTCGTTATGCTTTTCGTGGAGAAAATATTCCTGCTTCGTCTGAAACAATTAAATTCTTGAAATAGTAAATCTTTAACAGACCGTTTATTGGGCGAAGGAGATGGCAGAGGTTTGCCACCAACGTAGTACATCACAACTCGCTCAAGTGTTGGAGTAGGTCCTCTCTGAAATGGAAGAAAGATATGATATCATTTTCTTCGAATCAGGGAAAATTAGAGCTGTATTATGAAGGCGAAAAGTTCAGATTCGTAAGTTGAAAATGAAAATTATAGGCTGTGCTCCAAAGATTTTAAGAAAGGCAAGGAGTCGTAGGAAATTTGCACTACGAGATTTTCGAAGTACCCTACAATATTAGTCAGAATCTGCTGATCTAATATTTATAAACAAAGTCACGAATAGTCGATAAAAATACCATATCAAATATCTTCTAGAAAGTTTTAATCAATGATACCTTACTACAGAAGTGCATTTGTCATTTGTACTCACTGGCTGATGATCAAATATCCTTACCTGTCTCGCTTCATCTCCACTTTCTTCTCCACTTCCGCTGCTGTCCAATTTCCTTCGTTCCTCCGGCAACAAGGAGTTATCGTCAAGAGAATATCGATATTCCCAAAATCTGAAAATCGTATCCTTCAAGAAGACAAGTTGCAAAGCTAGTGCAAGAATTGATAATGACAGCGTAGGATCTTGTGATATGATGAATTATGACTGACTTCTGAGGCATGACTACATACTTCTGGGGTATCATGAAATACTCTCCTCGCAGAATAATTGCAAAACATAGAGTGATTATATATTATGGAAGAAAATTTAAAGTAAAAATTACCGCTCGATTTTATCCAAATCGATTTCCGACCATTGCACTTCCCTCGCCTTGTCGAGATTGCTTGTGAATTGTGCCCGCATCAGACTCCGTCTATCCATTTCCGAACTGACGAATGAGACCTCACTCTGTTCAGATTTCAGTTCTTCAGTTTGCAAACTATCGCCTCTTTCATGAACTCGAATCTGGAAAACAATATTTGAATATTCTTACTACTGCTCATTCCAATTGTAGAGGCAGCTAGACCCATCTTTGACCCTCAAATAGAGGTGCCACTACCTTGCGGCAATTTGCATAATGTGTGTGTAATCCCAAGCTGGTATCTCCTGTGATATATCGAAATCATTCTTGCACCTCTATGCTTAGGCACAGGTGAGAGAGCCTCTTTATTTCTTTCCATCCTCTTCTCTCCCGTTGAAGAATAGGAGGGAGAAACAGAAATTGAATATCTCAACAAAAAAATTGCCCATAAACCGCTCTACTTGTCGTAAAATAGCGGCAAACTCTTTGGAGATGAAAAATGGAATGAGCTGCCATACGATTGGAATAAACAAGAAATTATATGACGGTACAAGACTTCAACACCTAGAAAGAAATGAAATTTGTCTTTCGTGATTAGACCCTTACAAGCTCTTTGCAAATAGAGCAAATGCCGTTTGTCATCAAATTATAGGTTCTGAAAAGTTCAGAAGCATAAATTCCTAGCTACTTACTTTAGATACCTTTCCGCTGGTCGTGGTATTTTCGTTTTGATCTTCACTTTTCTTTTCTTGCAAATGGTTCGGCGAACTCGCGGACGGCTCACTGCATGCATCAATTCGGACCTAAACAGTTACTCTCAGGAGAATGTGACTCTTGGCATCGACTTGATTCTTCGTGATAGCGTTATCACCAAGGGTGCGTGGAATTTGGAAAATTCGTAATCGGAAATGATTTTCGCAACGACGTGAATCAATTCTCAGAATCGGAATTGAACACATCACTGATTAACATACATCATGATGCAAGAAGAGGTCAGTTTCAATTAGTTACCAAATGTTCATTTTGGAAATAGATTCTCCTTTCTTACTTCCGGTATTCCTTCATACTTGATACTCGTCTGTGGCTGTTCATGTTCCGATGATCTTGTGTCGCTCTGCTCCTCTTCCGTGACAGCTTCCAAAGCAGCCTCACACTCATCATCAGGCATTCCTGGAGATGTCGATTCTACCCATTGCTCTGTTCGAGATCTTCTTTCGTCTTCCATGTTCTCCAGCGGGTCAGCGAACGGATCAACTCTAAAAATTTCGAGAATTTGGGGAAATTGAAACTTTTAAAATTAAATACAGAAATTATAAGGAAAAGGATTATCGTCTCGACTTATCTAACAATGAATTAGAAAATGTGCACTTACAAATGATAAGATAGGGGGGAATATCCTCCAGGTGTAGAAGCGTGAAATCTGTGATGTTCGACATCGCTTCCATATTCTAATGGAACGTCTACATTATCCTCATCTAGCAATTCGATTCGTAATCCGTTCAAATGTTCTCGACTAAAATGTCCTATTTTAGTAAGTTCGAGTAATAGGATTAGTTTGCAATGTTAAAGCTCAAATATCAACAAAAAAAACTAGCAGCAAAATGATGCTATATGTAGAGATCGCAAATGGCTTTGCAAAATTTATAATTTTCCGTAGTTTTCATCACGAACAGATCAATAACGATGTAAATAAAACATTCGTGAAGAAAAATAATTTCTGCTCGAAAATTCGACCCAAAGCAGTCATCAAAATGAACGCGTTCAGTCTACAAAATCATCATGAGCACGGGTGAGCACGCGAATTTCGCGCTAATTTCTGGCACAGAAGCGTTTTATTTGATGGTTTATCGAATTAGGCATGCCTTTTATGACTAGTCACTTTGAAGCATACTTGTTTCCTATTTTTCGAGCCTCCAATGATCGCTTTTTGAAAAAATGAAAATGCAAGAGAGCGGAGTTTGCGATCTCTAGTTATATTCGTATTTTCAGACTCACATACCTATTCCTAAGAAGCGGTTCGTTCTGAATAGTGGTAATTTTCGAGTCATCTTCAGACATAACGAAAGTCGAAGTCGATGCGCCAGAATGTTCGATAACCAACTGAAAAAATATCTTCTAGGAAATTGCACTGTTGCACGCAAATTGGATAAAAAATTCTCTATGAAAGACAAGATGTTGCATAATTTTTCTGGAATTTATAATTCGCGTAATATCTTCAAAGAAAGCGAATAAATTTTTAAACTGCAAAAACTCGAATAATTAGCTTTCAAAACCACAAGATTTCTGCCTACGACAAAAAATGACTGAATAAAAGGGCAGTAGATTTAGAAGATATATCATATCACCCTGAAGCTAATCCTTCATTATACATTCGATTTTTACAGATTGTTTCAGTAATCCACATGTGCTTGCTAGAATGGCAAACTGATAAAAAGATTATAGAAGATCGGATGAAGCCGTTGAGAAGCAGATGAAATGGAATAAAGGAGCTAGACAATTGAGCAGGAATTCAATTGCAAGTAGCCGGCTAATATAGCACAGATTATGATGCGGCATGACGTGATAATAATTTGATCGAAAATAACTAAATAACTTGGAAAATATCATTATTTGGAATAATGCCAATATAGAGATGCGACAGCGCATATGATAATACCTATTTTGATGAATAATATCTTCATAAAAATAGATACAAAACTAAAATGCAAGCTATTGTTAAACCTTGTGCACTTCTGAGCACATTTAGCGTAGAAAAATAAAAGATAAAATGACAATGAATATTTTTCTATCGAATAAAACAATTAGCCCCTGAAATAGAAACCGTCTATCAATAAAACGTATAGCAATTCACGTCAGTCTGATATCTCTCTGCAGTTGCTTGGATACATTCATTATTTTCACGTTACCTATACAAAATAAAGACTTCTATCGCAAACAAAATTACTCGAGCATTAAATTTGAGGAAAATGAAAACGAAATATCCTTCCAATTTCTCATTTTTTAGCAATTTTTTATTATGGCATATCTCACGTGAATTTGGCGCGTCATACTTTGAAGATACGTAATTCCAAATTACGAGTTTCAAATTGTGCATTCATCTTGAGGTTCAAAATGACAGCATTTCTGTATCAATGTTAGAAAAGAGTAGAGCATGATTTATGAAAAATTTAGGCATAAGAATAAATGGGAATTTGAGAGAAAAGGAAAGTAAATCTTTTTTTTTCAAAAATTTATTCTAGCTAGAGAATTCTCTAGCAATTAAAGATGCTAATTGGTTCAAACTTAGGAAATTACACGACCCTTTCATAAAACATCATAACTAACCGATCTATTCCTGTTAGCGAACAACCCATTAGAGACTTGACCATTCGCATTGGCACTCGTAATCTGTTCCTGTTCGGATCGTTCCGTCTGGTCTCCCGACACGATGCTCACCACATCGATTCTAATCGGCCACCCATTGCATTTTCCCTTGCCTTTCTCGTTGTTTCGTTCGCTTTTCTCCTTTTTCGTTTCTCGTAAGGATCGATATCGGATGAATTCTTGTCTAATTGTCACATTCAGACATGGCTCGCTTCTGCTTCGAGGCAAACTTGGAGAAATAGCTGGAGGTGGTTCTGAAACCCGAGACAAATCAATTCTTGACAACACACTTATTCTGTTCAAATTCATTTTAGGGGTGGGATTCAAATACTGCATGCACACATTTGAATAGCGATATTACCCTTATCTTAAAGCTTACCTGGTCCAAATTTTTATATGGTTAAATTCCTATTCCATGGTACTTAAAACGTGCCAAAAATTTTGAAATTTCAATGAACTATGTCGGGTATACGGCTTTAAAAATAACGCCTCAGCTCTCAAATTCCACAAGAACGAAATTAGCATTTTTTAAATCCGACGGAATGTTCGAATAAATAGATACTAGCATCATAATTTTGAATGAAAATTTATCAATGGGTCTAAAAGTGATCTATCGACATCAGGCCTTAAAATGTCGCAAAAAGTGCGATGATTTTGCCTTCTTCCGATTTACTCATGAAAATTAACATAAAATTCCCATAAAATGCACATGAATCGAGATTTTTTCTGATTTTCGCATTCACGGTACTCGTTTGTAGAGTTATAACAAAAATCCCACTGGAATAAGTTAAATGAGACGATTTTAGCGTTTGAAAATTTCTCGTATACACTAACTAAGTTCCTCCTGTATTTCTCCACATAAATTATGAGATAATAATGACTACATTTTCATTCATTCCCAACAAATCAGCGATGGCAGAAATATCCTTTGAAGATGGCAACAACATTGATTTATCGCTCGCATAAAATAGGTAATCTATGAAACATTACCTGTTGGCAACAACTCGATGACTCGCATGTCTGGAATGGATGTAACACGCACTGGCCTGCAAGCAGAGGAGAATTATAAAATGGCGGAAAATGTTGGGGAAACCACAGAAACACTAGCAAAATAGAAAACAGGAGAACAGAAATAGGTAAGTGAAGGCTCAAAATAAGTTGCCCTGAATATTCCAGCCGGATCTCATTGCCTACCCCTCAAAACTAAAGGACAAATTACTACCAGGGATATCCTGCAGCACCTGCTCTAGAGAGGGATTTGTAATGGAAATGAAATGGAGAGTGGTTTGAGATAAAAGGTTGTTGAATATCTGAGCACCCAATCTCTAATGAAGCATGGAAACGGGAAATTGAGAAAAGTGCGAAATATCGGCTGAAATATATCAATTCAGGAAAAGTGTTCCTTTAGAGCATGAAGTATTCATGAATTTCGGATTTTGAGACTAACTTATCTAAAATCGCGTCCATGCTGAGGGAAAGCATGTGAAATGAAGTCAGTAGGTAAAAATAACTTACATCCCAGGCGCACAATAACAGTAGCGACCACGTGAGAAGAAGCACAGAAAACATATCATTTTGAGTGGATTTTGTAAAGTTGGATAAAAATACAGCAATTAGCTGCCGATAGCCGGCTCGAATATCAAATATGGTTTATGTTATCATTCCGATAAACGTCATGAGGATCCTGAAATCATGTGAAAAAGACGACTGTTTTAGCACGATTTTGACGAAAATCTAGATAATTAGCGTTACTTCTTTCCGTTCGGCGACCTTCAAAACGAGTATGAATCACCGAACAATTCACACATTTCATCGTCAAAGTTATAAAATGAAAAAGTAACGAAAATGAAATCTTCGCGAAAATATTTGCATGAAATGAAATAGTACATTGTGAAGAAACCCTTAATTCGGAATGATGAAAGTAAATAAATCAACTTTGCAAAGTGCGGGTAAAGAGCCAAAGAGTAGGAAGAAGGTTCGTGAGCGGGGGGTTGAAAAAATGAGTGAAATATAGAAGACCGCCACTTCACCAAGGCAACAAATGTGCAGAAACGAGTGAACGTATGAAATGGAGAGAGTGAAGAGTGGACAATACAAAGAGGCGAAAATGGAGAAATAGATAGCCTTGAGCAGGCTAACGGGGACTCAATTATGGGAATGAAAGGGCTTGACCGCTATGCGAATAGGAACTAGCGAACAGGAAATACTATGTTCTGCAGTATTTGTGCATATTTGATTAGTTGGTTCAAGGTGAAAGGTGAAGTTCGATTCAGAGATGGTATCGGAAGTAGTTCAAATTTGAAAAGCTAGAACAAGTAAATTTTTAATAATTTCGAGGAAAGAAATTTCTTCGTATACCTATTCCATCTAACCTTCAACCTTAAAGACCAAAAGTAAATGAAGATCAGCTTTGATGCGAATAGAAAACTCGTACAGAGGCTATTCTGATTGGTCTTTTACTGAAACGAATGATACATAATGCACAATCTTTGAAAAACGAGCTTGTTTTTGGCATTTGCACAGCTGAAAATTCGGCGCGAAATCAATACATCAAAATGTTAGCATTTCAAGGAAAGTGAGCACCATTTGCTCTATCGGCAATTTACATACGCATTTTATGTTCAATCAAAATCTAAACTACACGAGAATAAAAGTAAAAGCAAAAAAGTAAATCTGAATCGACGGAACCGACATATTATAGTTCAAAGTCGCAGTTATTGACCGAAAAGGCTATTCTCTTCACGAAATTCAATGGGCTTTTCAAAGACCAAGAAGAAAAACGCCGCAAATATGCAGAGAGTGAAAATAACAAGTATGAAAAAGTGAGGAAAAGAAAACAACAATTCTTCCGCCTTTGCACCCAGCGGCTAGCCTAGAGGGTCTCGGATCGACCCAGGGCCTTAGGCTCGCGGGCAGAAATTCGCTCGAAAACCTGCCTTTTCTCTTGTCCTCATTTATGCCCTTCACCTGCATTCATTCATCACAAATTCTGCATATTCACGACAACAAACCGCCATGGGCGCGATTCATTAGCATAATTGTCAGTCTCTCACACTCGTAAAAGATTTTATCCCGATTTGTCCATTCTATATCCAGGTATGGATTTGAGTAGTTGAAAACTCTTATGGAAGTAGTGAATATTTTGGATCGACTACCTCTCATCGTTTTCTTCATTGTATGCTCAAAGGAATTTGTTTCGAGTTTTATAGACATTTTCGAATTAAGGGTAATATTGCAAGTGTTCAAAAGTGATACTTTTCACAACGATAAAACGCGTGCACATACCACTTTTTGGAAAGTAAACATTCTCAGAAAACCTATTCAAACTTTTCGAAGATTTCCTCCTCATCTAAGGCTAAGCCGACATTTTTAAGTTTAAAATGATTTATCTATTCCTTTCAATTTAAATCAGTTGATAGACATAGAAGTTTGGCTAAATAGATAGTAACTCGGAGGTGAGTGAAAAGTTTTAGGCTGAAATTTAGGGGTCGAGAAGAATTTGAAAATCCAAGTATTGGATAAATAATGAATTATTTGATTGGATCAATAGCAGATAAATACTTAATTTTTGAGTAAAAGAATTGTGGGGTGGAATGAATCAGAATAGGTTAGAATGAAATTCACATAAATCAATAAGAGAAAATATGCTTCTTTTATAAGTCTACTTTCTGAGAAAGTGAAAAAAAACTTTGAATTAATTTCGCATTTATTTATCACTTGGATGAAGATAAACAATCCAATTTTGCTGGTTGATTTTTTAAAAGAAAATAAAACGCTACTTTTTCTCAAAATTTTCAAATTTCAAGAAAATCTAACCTATTCTGATTCCGAATAATTGAGATAAAAACTGGTTTATGGTACAAGAGGTTTGAGAGTCAGCAAATGAGCGTGGTTTAGAGAAAATCAATAACTTCAATCAGTTGGGCTCTTGTCCTTTCCTGCCTTCCTGTTCTGTCTTTTAGATTCTGTCTAATTTGCCTCGTCCTCCTCGCCCCCAGTTGATTCGAGTCTGAACGGAATGGCGCTGTGCTGTTTGTTGCGCAGAATAGCCTGAGGACCGCTCATTCCCTGCAAAAAACGATTTTTTTTATTTTTTAAATAATAACTTTTCCTAGGCCTTTCGTTTTCTACACTCGCTTTTAGGAGCGAGTATGGAAGGGAAAGGAAAAAAGTAGGTGTGAAATAAGGATGCCTTTTTCTAAAATATTTCCCTCAAGATCGGATGATTTCGAAGTGTAAGGTCAAAATAAGTATTCAATATCTTTAGAATTCAACGCTTTTTCAAAGAAAAACTACTTACATGCGGAACTTTAGCCATGAGTTTGGATGTGCAGGGCGAGAGCATGCTATCGGACGGAGAGGACATGTGCAGCTCCTTCTGGATGATACGACGGTTTCGCACTGCAGCCGGAGTCTGGTGCTTCAGCAACACTCTCTGAAAACACATTCACTTCTTTAATATGAGTATTTTCGACCAACATTAACAAAAACCACGATTTTTTGTCAAAATTTGGAAAATTGTCGACATAATATTTCTTTTCAAGCTTGAAAAAAGAAGTATAGACTTTAGGAAAAAAATGTTTATCTTTGAAGTAATGAATATCTAGACAAAAACGAGTACCTGCTCATTGTCAGCGTGGGAAGTGTTTTCCTCGTCGTCGCTCTGCATTTCTTCCTCCTCAAAATTAAAATTTGGCATCGAACTCTCCATTTTATTTATGATTTGATTAGTTTCCGTTTTAAAAATGCAATGAGACATTGCTATCATTTCAATTTACCTGCTGCTCGACATTGGTACTCGACTGCTTGGTGTTTTTGGGCGTCACTTCAGCGCTTCCATCCATCGACACGTCCTTAAAATTACTCGTTTTTCTTCAAAAAAAAAGGGCCAAGTTTTTTAGACTTCCTAGATTTTGAAAATCGACACAAAATTCAGGATTTGAAAAAATAAATATTCATTCGTGCCAATCAAGAGTTGCAAATCAGGATCTTTTTCTCGTTACAGTTCTGATCAATTTCCAGATTCATGAACACACGGATGGCAACGCCAAGTTCGTGAACCTTAACGGCAACTGAGAAATGACGGGATCATGTAAGAACGTGATCTCTATCTTTTCCTACGCTATTTCTCCCTACTTTTTCACCCTCCTTTATTCCTAACTATGTTCACGTCACTTCAAAATCTCCGCCTGAACAGAGTTCTATTTTCCGTACCTGAATTCGACGTGTCTGCTGATTGTTGGGAGTGTGTGGCTCGGCAGCCCCGACCACATCCATTCTGTCGGCTTGTCCCTCTTCCGCTCCCATTCTCATTCCATCAGCCTCGTCAATGCGTTCAGTCAGTTGTTCGCGAGTCGACGCCATTTTCCAGCGAACACTGTCAGCTCAAACAAAATGAATAGCGAAGCGAAAAATGACGAATTTCGAAAAATGAAAGGAGAAAATTCAAATGACCACTTTTCGCGCCGACAAAGTGATGAAGGCGAAGAGAGACTGGAAGAGAAAGAAAGGTTTTTTTCCTTATCGGGGTCATTTTCAAAACAGAAAGTAAGATCAGACGCATTCCGATTTATCGTAAACTTGCGAAAATCTATTGAAAAATTCATGAAACTCTTGGTCTTGAGACTGGCAGAAGAATGAATGGAAAAAAAACTATTCGAAGCGAGAAATCAAGAAGTGCCGACGGTTTCAAGGATAGGTTAAAATTAGGTTCCGGCAGTTTTAAGTTATTTTCAAAAATTTGTTCAAGAAATTGAAGGGAAATTTCAGAAATACGACTTTCAGATCAGTCCGAAGAATCATTTGCAGAACGTGCGAGGAAATTTTTTAAAAAAGATTTTGAGTGGAAAAAACATGGGCGAACGAATTTTTTTTTGAAAAACTAAAGAAAATGTTAGGTGACCGTCCAATGAGAGGAAAGGTGACGAATGAGACGGAAAGGGAGAAAAAATGAGAAAGGAACGTGAAAAATCGCGAGAAGATGAGAAAAAGAAATGAAATAGCAAGTGGTTGAAATGAATAATGATATCATTTTTAATCAGTTTCTCGATTTTTGGGTTCGTTCAGACTTAGTTGCAGTGCAACTTGGAACTTGCAACCCACTCGAAATAGCATGGGAAGTGAAAAGAGCGCGATTAAATCATTTAAAAAAATGTTTCCTTGATTTTCCATGCTATTTCGAGTGAGTTGCAAGTTACAACTAAGTCTGAACGAGCCCTTTGATTTTTCCATAACTTTCTTCCCTATAATTCTAATAATTTTTAATAAAAAAATCCACTTTTTATCCAAAACAGTCACTCTTTCATGCGAACTAATCGGCTATTTGAGGAGACTGAAACTTTCAAAGTTCGTATCTTTGCAGTCTTATCGGATTCTGATGACTTTTTCGGATTTATTGATCTGGGATGGAACTTCAAATTTTACATATTCTGTGATAATCAAGTTCACTTTTTTTAGAAACGCTTTTATCACATAGTTTGTCAAGACGTGTCCATAGGATGATGTTGGCTTTTCACGCAGAATCAACTGTTGTACTTGCTACACTTTTCTAAACGTTTATTATCCTCTTCTGACTAGACTCGTAACGACTAGGAAATCGATCGAAATTTTGCAAATTGTGAAGATTTTCAATGACTTTTCCGATTTCTCCTCCGCCAAGACATTCTCTTTGTCGGTAGAAAACGCACATCTAAAATGTTCATTTTTCAAAGTTTGAAGCAGCCATTTTTTGATAATCGAAGATTTTCATCGGGATTCTTTCTCTGACAAAGAACTTATTCAGACCAGTTAAAATGAACTTATAAAAATCAAGATCCGAAAATTTCCCGAAAAATTCGATCTTTGTTCTTTTCCTAAATTAAGAAAATTGCCTGTCCACTAGCAACAGCTCTGAATGGCAGACAGGCCCTGACGTGGAATTGTTGAGTGTCTGCATTCCATCGAAGTTCACATCGAATTGGCTCATGAGTTCGTTGGATTCGACAAAACAATGGGGCATCTGATTTTTTTAAATTGGTGATTTGAAATTTTATGCAGAAAGAATTCTATCCGATGAAAACATTTTTAGAAATTTTCTAACAAAAATATACTAAGCTCTCCATTTTTCTTTACTAAATTCAAATGAAGTGTCTAGTAAAAATTACCCGAATCTATCAATTTTCCACTGATGAGATGCAAGTTTTCTAGCGAGAATTCGGTGGCGAACAGGTACGGATTATGGGTGCCGGCACACTGAAAACAATCATTTCCTGGAAAGTTTTCAGGAATATAGCTTTGATAAGAAGGAATTTGGAACATTACAAAGAAGGAAGCCAAACTTCCTACCGCTAGAACAGTATTCGTTTCGACGTCGATGTCTCCAACGAAGAATTTGAGATGACTCATTCTGGAGGAGTGCAGATGCAGTCTTTTTCCGATCGTGAAATGATGCACACCAGAATGGGTCGCCAGTCTTTCTCCGTCTAGCGTTACGATGTCACCTTTTTTCGGCTCTGTGTACTAAAATTTGAAAGAATTAGATTCTGTTTCTAGATAAGAAAGTTTTTTTTAATAGATTTTTAATACATTTTTCAAAATGAAGTCTTGCTCCAAAAAGTCATTTGAGATGTCTCAACGATTTCGGAACTTCAGATTATGTTGAGAAAAACTTGATATTCATCATCGTCCATATACCAAACTTCATATTTGAATCTCTTTCATTCTTTTAAATTTCTCTTTAGCGACTTTAAAAATCCCTATGCTTATTTTGAAAATTTGTTGAATTTCGAACGCTCGCGTGATGGGGTGACAGGTAGAGAAAAATGGGGGAAATGGAGAGCGAAAAGTGGAGTAACCTGATCCATAAACTCGTCGAAATTGTTCCGCTTCCCGACAAAACAGATGCCCATACTCTGAAAACACAATCATTAGGAATTTGTTGCAAAAATCTTGATTTTTAAATTTAAATTTTCTTCTAGCTTGTTAAAAGACATTATCTTGCATAAAACATGAAATTTAGAGGGAGTCGTAGTCTTCACACTATTTTAGTTAAGTAAACCCTATTTCCAGTTTTCTCCATTTAGAAAATTTTTAAAAGTCGAAGATTACCTCCGGTTTCCTCGAAACATCATCGAATCCTTGTTCTCTGGCGATTCGTTTGACGATGGGCTTAGTGAGTGATCCGAGAGGGAAGATAGCCTGCCCGAGCTGCAGCTGCGAGAGAGTGCACAGGAAGTACGTCTGGTCTTTGAGTCGATCCACCGCTGTCAGCAGCTTTGTCTCTGCAATCATTGCTGGATTTTCATTCGCAATCGTCCGTAGATTTGTTTGATTGTCATTTCAAAAGCTATTCTTCGTTTAGGAAAACGTTTCGTGTTTTGTCTGAAGACATAAATTTAGCGTAATTGGTGGAATGTTTCTTCTTCCCAACTCTCTTCGTTTCATTTTTCTGATTATGCATTTCGCATGTTGAAAAAGCAATTATTTTTTCTGAAGACGTAGTGAAAAATGAAAAACTATCCCCACCACTCCGACTCCTCGAAATCGTTGCGTAATGTCCCGTAGCGATGAATTTGGCGCCTAATTTCTTGATCGCGAAATCGTGCAGGTGACGAAATTTGATGTGTCGATTGCAGGCGATGTCAGGCACAATTGTTCGGCCTCGACGGTAATTTTCTACCATACCTCTGAAAATCTTGCCATTTCACAAATTCGAAAATCTCTATTTTAACCATGTAAGCAAAACTATCAATCTTTTAAAAATAAAAAATAAACAAACTCACACGAAAACCTCGTTCCAATATTCCTTTACAAAGTTGACAGTTTCGAAAGGGATCTTCAATTTCCTGGCGACTTCTTTAGCATCTGCTTCGTCCACTGTCCGTGTGCATTGCGAAGTGCCTTCTTCTACTGGGTCCCAGTTTATCTGGAAATTATATTCGTTTTTTCCTTCGAAAGAACATTGTTTGTTAATTTCAATAGATATGTGAAATTGTTGTTTTCCATTGACTAACACTATTTATTTAAAAAAAAAAACTGTCCAAACTTTCCACGAATCGAATGAAGTATTTTTCTCGAAATCTTTATCATACATCTTTTGAACTCATAAAAAAATACGTACCATATGAACTCCCACAAGATCGTATCCGGCTCGTTTCAAAAGGAATGCAGAAACAGCGCTGTCGACACCCCCTGACAACGCGATTGCAACCCGTTCTTTCAGCATCTGAAGAATGCCGTAGTCTTCAAAATAAAAAAATTTGAAAAATCAATGCAATTTTCAATGGATATCCACTGAATTTATCAAATATCGAAAAACATATTTAGAAAGCATTTATTTGACCCGTCATCTAATAAACAACGATGCGAAAAGCATCATAAAAATGTTGAGCATCTAAAACTAGAAAGAAAAACAATAAATACATAGATCGATGCCTAAAATCTAAAGCTAGAAAATCAAATTTTGTAACATCTAGATAACTACAGTAAGGCAAAATCTAAATCGATAAAATAAAGGTGATCTTGATCAATTTCAACCTGACTGATCCTTCTTCTCACCAGAAACAACTTTCTCCTTTTCTTTTGGTTCCTGATTTTCTTTCGCCTTGGCTCTTTCCAGGTACTGCTTGAGTTTTTCTTCAGCCTGAAATACACGCGTTTGCTTTGATGAAAAATACCAAAATCCTGAAAAATACACTAATTTTGTTAGGGTTATCGTATGTCCGTAAATACTGCAATTTTAACTTGGACAAGTTTGTCTTTACAACCCAAAAACTCGAATTTAAATAATAGAGATGACTTGGAATCTCGAGTAAAAATGTAAGGCACTCAGTCGTGTTCATTAACGAGTGCAAATCACGCCTTCCTTACTCCCGAAATACGTGTATCGCGGAGAAAATATCAATCACCGGATTTTTACTGGAATTCAGTAGCAACCAAAAGTAGATTAAAATATGCATTTACCTCACTAGCATGATCCAGATTTTCGTGCAGCCGTTCGTGTTCCTTTTGACGGACCTCGTGTATGGCGTCGAGAAGCTTCTGCTTTTCCTCCTTCTCCATCTAAATCGCAGTGATTTATTAAATGAAATTTAGCTGTGATAGGTCTTTCTTTCAAATTCAGACAAATTTTCAACGTATTTTTCTTATGTCAAATACGAAAGATAAGAAATGAAAGTCTTCACTCACATTTTCAAATTCATCCTTGGACGGCAGAGGTTTGGCTTGAGCCCATTTCTCTTTGATTTTTCTCCAGTTTTCGGACTAAAAATTGAATCTTTAAATAGAAAGGCAATTTGAAACTCACATCGAATATGGCAAGGAAGTCGTGCTCGGGGACGCGTCCCTTGCAGTAATCGTACAGATAGTCCAAATCCTCTCTGAATACGATCTGAAACGAAATAATAGTTCGTTAAACATTATTTCAGTATAGAATGTAGCATTTTTCCATATCGCAAAATTGTGTATAAAACAAGCTACTTTAGATTCTTATTGTGAAAAACTTCTCTTCTGAATGATTATTATTGAAGGAAAGCTTCAAAAACAAAGGAAAGTTACCTGTTGCTTTTCAACTTTCTCGAAAACTCTGAAATACTCGAAAATGTTATCCAACGTTTCCGGCTCCATTCGCTTTACCATCGGATGTTCTTCGGTCATGTACAGTAACTCATCTCTGAAATCCATCACTTAAAAGATAAATGAAAAACAATCTAAGCATGATATTCTGCGGTTTGAAAATTTCAAATTAAAAGGCCGAAAAATTTTTAAAAATCAGAGTTGAACATTTCTGCATTTAAAAAATTTGAAAGGAAAAAAACTTATTCTCGTTTCCGATGCAGAAGAATGTACTTTTCCCTAGATTCGGTGAGTTCGTTTCGAGCTCGAAGATACTGAAAAACAATAATTTATAGAAAAGTCACGTTTTGGAAAATTGCCTGAAAGATTTTCATTAAAATGTGCTATTTCGTTCAAAGTAGCTACTTTCAAAATTTCAAAAATTATTTTTTCAGCAAAAAATAACCAACCTGTAGAACCTCCCTGAAGGTGAGCCGCTTGTCGGGGATTTTGTCGTCTGGTGGCTCGTAGAAACCGAATTCCCAATTCCTGTCGTACTTTCGCATCTGCTGTTCGGCAGCATGGGAAGGCAACTCTCTGGAATTTTGATGAACATTCAAAATAATAGCTATTTTTCAGAAATCCAACTTTATGGACTAGAAGAAACCGTAATTTTTGCAGCAAACATAGACTTTTTCACGGAAAAACTTACTTTTCCGAAATCCATCTTTCGGGTGGATCAGTGGATTTGATCGTGATTTTGTTCACATGTCCTACCAACTCCACCTTCTTCGCGTTGAGTTCCTAGAAATAAAAAGAGTAAACTAAATAGAAAAAGGCCTCGACCTGTTGTATTTTGCTCCTGACTTCGGGATCTGTCGGTCCCCGTTGCTTTTCAGTCGGGTATTTGGGAGGGACGACTTTCGCCTGCCCGGCCTCGATTTTCTCGAATTGCTCCAGAGCATTGCCTTTGTATCTGAAAAAAATTAAATTAAAGAAAACTTTTTGAGCGAAAAGTAAAGAGCACAAGCTCCATCCCTGCAAATGCGCAACATGTAACAAAAATGGTAGTGAGGGAGCTCTAAACATGGGAAACAAGTGCCCCTCAAAGGTTAAATGCCATAAAAATCACCTCGAGATTGATAATAAACCCTACAAAACGGTTGTGTACCAAAAATCAGCCCATAATTTTTCCCTGAAAAACACCTGCAAGCAGTTTGGAGTTGGCGAAAACGTGATCATTTTGGGGTCCGGAAGATGTCGATTCTTTCGTTCAAAATCAATTTTGATTGGCTTTTTTTATCAAGGCTTAGCTACTCCAGAATACATCTTCTTGAGCAAAAAATTATGGTGGAATATGGTTTTTGTGAATTTATCTGCGCTCTCTAGCGAAGTTTCTAGAAAGAACGAATATTTCAAAGTTTGGTTTGGTTTTTAAGAAACTTCTATTTTTTTCTCGTTAGCAACATGTCTTTTAAAGTACCCTGAAATATTCGGTTTCTAAAACTGAATTATTAACTTTAAAAAGCAAAAAATTTCACCCACTTGCTGGCCTCGGCTTTTCGCGTGAAGGCGTGCCATAGCCGCTTCATCTGAATGGAGAAAAATCGACGAAAATCCAAAAACTCCAAAGATGGCAAAATTCGAGACAATTCAAGTTTGCATCAGAGTGCGCGCCTTTGCATTGCAGAGTTGCAAAATGGGCGTGGTCAATCAAACATTTGCCTCGCCTCTACCTTCATCGATTATTTTCCGGTTTTCTCACCGTTCCAACCGAGTTTTATCCTCGATCCGATTTCGATATTTCTTCCTTGGTGTCGAGAAAATCTCAACGAAATTAGAGTACATTTCTCAGTTGAATTTATCGCTTCATTTCTTGAATTTCTTCTTCAACTCATTACTCATTTTGTCATGTCGTCTTTCGATCTTCGCTATTTCTTATCTTCTGCTGTTCTTCAAGAAGTTCCTAAGCAATAACTTTCTGAAAAAAACTTTTCTGGGAAATCTGTAGGGAAAAATTGAAAATGTATTCAGGAACATTTTGATATTCTCTAAAATGAAGTTCTTCGATCTTTTTCATAGAAAAGTTTTTCCGCACTTTTCCTATTTTATTTTTTGATTCTAGATGAATCGGGACCAGGCGCAGGAATGCATGGACCGAGCACGAGCTGCGATCAACCAGCTCGACGCGGACACTGCGCGGAGAATGCTGCTCAAGGCAAAACGGCTCGACGCCACACAGGACATCGATTGTGAGTTGCTTTCGAGAATTTGATCAACTTTAAAAATTTCTAAATGCGCGATTTGGTTTCATCAGAAATTATATATATATATATACAGAAAATTTCAAATTCTTGAGATGATTTTGAAAATTTAGCATTTAGGAGACGTGTACTTATTCTTGCGAAAGAATACGTCATGAGACTTGTCATTCTGCAACTTTTTTGAAAACCATTTCACGACATTTACTCGCTAACGGTCTCTGCCTCTCCAGATGATACTACGTTTAAAAGTCATTTGCATTAATTAGGGAGGAAAAAATTGTATGGATGAATCCCTGAATTCCATTGATTTTCGTGAATTTTTCAGCGAATTCAGATGTTGTAAAAAAAAATCAACGAGAGTCTTCTTCGCCGTCTGAGCAGCACTCTGTGTGTCTGCCCCTTCAGTAATACACTCCTTTACTCTGGTCGTTAGTTAGCGAGTAAATGTCGCGATTTGAATTTTGTATTTTTACTTCAATACCTTGAAACATCCAAGCAAAAATTGGAAGGTGTTGAATTCCAAAGTACTTTGTAACATCTATGAATTCAGCACTTCCATGCTTACCCCTGATGGTTTGACGAAATAATTCCTTCACAATTTTATTCTTCCTCTTTCCAGACCTGATGAGCAAAGTAAGCACTCTAGCAGCGGGTCACCAGACGCATTCGAATCAGTCTTCGTCCGAGGATCGCAGCTATGCACACGACGACTACTACGAACAGCCGCACTACAGAGGCAGACGGCCGAAAAGTCCAGCTCAAGGTTGAAATTACTTCTTTTAGATCTTGTTGAACTCAACCTAATCATTTTTTCCAACGTGCATCTCATATCTTTTCACATACTTGCAAGGTTTTTATATTTCTCGAAATTGCTTGCGAACTTCTCAGTTTTACAACACTTCATTTTTCCAGAGAGCAGTGCCCCGAAATCGAACGGCAATGTGTCCCATTCATCACCGGCCGCTCGGCAGCGATCTTCTTCTCGAACGCCCAAACTCGGAGTTGACTACACTCAAGATGTGAGTTTTTCTTTATCTATTTCCTTCAAATATTTTCTTACTTCTCTCAAAAATGGATTGAAATTTTTCATAGTGATAATTCTTTTAAAAAATTCCGTCTAAATTCCTGAAGGAATGTTTGAATTTTCTTTTCTAAACTTTACCTTTCAAATAAAATTTTCGATTTCAGCAACTGGACCTAGTGACTCGGATTCGCCATTGCAAGGATTACTACGAGATTTTGCGGGTAACGAAATCGGCGGCGGACGGCGACATCAAACGGGAGTACAGAAAAATGGCTCTGCAGCTGCACCCCGACAAGTGCAGGGCGCCACATGCCACTGAGGCATTCAAAGGTACATTTTTAAACTCCTTGAAAAAGGGAATTCGGGAAAGGATCCCAATTTAAGTTTAAATAGCTTTACTATTAGGATATAGGGCTGGCAGGGATCCTTATTCATTGGGTCTGGGGATTCTTTTCCGAGCTGCCTTGAAAAATATAGACGAGTTTTGAGGGACGTTGAAAAATTCGAGAGAAAAAACGTGTTGATAAAGAAAACTGCTCATTTTTTAAAGAAGCTAAAATAGATTTTCAAAGTTTTAAATTATTCAATTTTAAGCCCTGGGCAACGCCTACGCAGTTCTGTCAGACTCGGAGAAGCGGCGTCAATACGACTTGTATGGCGCAGAAGCAGCGAATGGCAATGCGCCCACTCGAAGGCGAGGAGGAGACTTTTTCGATCACGACTATGCACACGGGTTTGAAGGTAGGTGTATATTTTTGAAAGAGTAAAAGTGTTGAATTTGCAAGCTATTTACAACGTGAATAGGAGAATATGGCTAGCGTTTCTCTACATGTTTGTAATATTTTATGGACCTGAAGTTTTCATTCTATTTTCAAGAATTCATATTTCCTATTCCAGCTGATCTCACTCCTGAGGAGATCTTCAACATGTTCTTTGGAGGCGGCTTCCCGTCGGACAGCATGAACAGGCGAAGGCACACCAGACATCACTACGAACATCATGCACAACATGAGGTTGAACTTTAAATTTTCTCATTTAGAACTATCTGAATTTGTCTGACATCAAACAACCCGGGGAAAATTTATGTCTGGCTAATCTTGAAATATTCCCTATATTTTTGAGTCTACCTCAAAGCTTCTAAATCTTCCTTGATCTACACTAATTACCCAAGCTCCTATTTTAAAATGTCATTCACGGCGTTTTCTTTATTTTTAATTTTTATAGAAAGATTTTTTTAGAGTCCCCTCGGCCCTCTCCTGCAACTCCTTCCAATCATCGCCATTCTAGTTCTCGGTCTGCTGGCTCAGTTGATGGTGTCCGACCCGCCCTTTTCTCTTCATCATTCAAAGTAGGCAAATCTGAAGAGTGTATTCTTCGTCTTTCTGAAAGTACACTTTTTTATCCACGCTACTTATCTGAAACCCTATAGATGATCTTTTCAATAATAAACCTTATTTAACTACCTTTCCCTCTTTCTGTATTCGTCACACACATTTTTCCAGCAAATATCCGATCAAACGCATCACGGCCGAGCTGAAAGTGCCCTACTTCGTGCGGCCAGATTTCGAGCAAGCCTACAAGGGACGCATCAAAATGGTATTCCAAATTATCTTCTTCTTGAAAATTCGAAATTTTTCAGATCGAAAACCAAGTGGAAGATGAGTACATTCAAACGCTGCGCATGAACTGTTACAAGGAGCAGAATATACGTGAGTCCTTTTCAATCATTATTTAGCGCTTTTACTCGAATTTATTCTGAATCGTCAAAATGATTTCTCGAAACGTCCACTATTCTCTTTTGTACTACTAAATTTGCACCTTTTGCGAAAAATATCATTTGTTTATTTCGTCGAACATGAAATTCAGGTGATTTGTTTCAGGCGAATCAAAAATGCATCGAGCGCGCTGGATGCGAGACGAGCAAATGCTGCGGGACGTGGAGAAAATGGCCATGCCCAACTGCAACAAACTCAACGAGATCTACTCCAGGTGAACTGAAAGGAGTCAACAATCTGAACAAGGAACAGGTGGGCAAGTCAACACAAACATACAGATCCCAAATTAGAGGTACGTGATTACACAAATTATGATGTAAATATCGAATCAAACGCACAAAAGGCAGCTTAATCTTGCAATACCAAACGAAAAGGAATATTGAAGTTAAAGTGAAACTCAAAATACTAGGGAAAAATGCGATGTGCGAGGATACGTAAAAGAGTGGTGAACTGAAGTTGTACTTTTAAATCAGGCTCAAGTTCGCAATTCAGGCAATGCTTGAACATGTCGATATTATTTTGAAGTGCAATTTTTGGGCTATCGAATTCTCAAATGCGAACCTCGAGCCAAATTTTCTTTCAATTTTTTCAAATTTTATTTATTTTTTCATTGCGCACCAAACTTATTATTTTGAAACAATCGCAAGAAAAACTAGTTGCTATTCAAATGAATCCAAAATTTAAAACTAAGTTCGATATTTTACATCAATCAACATGAATATGAGGATTCGTTTAGGACTTTCTGACTTTGTTGTCTTTTTCTTATAATTTCCTTGGATAATTTCTTTCTGCTCAAATCTTTACAATAATGATTTTAATACCTGTTTCCATACGATTTTTAAATTGTTTAAAAACTTGATTGTTTTCAAAAATACGGGCTGAACATCTTTTTTTTTTTTGAAAATGTACTCCTTCTAAATCATGAGTTTATCAAGTGTAGCAGTAGAATTCATACTCATCATAATTTTCACATTTGTTTGAATTATTTTAACTCGAATTTTCGGGTTCAGATTTTTATTATTCCTTTAGCGAAATGCAGTCTTCTTGTCTGTCCCATGATATGCAAGCTTTCATTCATTATTTTATTGAAAATTCAAGTCAATTGTTATGATTTTACAATATCAATATTTTAATTTATACTGGTTTTTCTTCAATCAAACTTCCGAAAATAATACACAGTAATATCGTAAAGTTATGAAGATAAATCAGAAATAATCATGAATACATAAAATCCAGAATTTTTATCATTTTTTCAAATCTTTAACCTGGAATTATCCGTCTAAAATTATCTGAATCTGAATAGTCTGTGATAATGTACGTAATGAATTTATCGATGATTATCTGCAGCCAAAATGTGTTCAATTTTCTTCCGTAGGACTTTTAGGTGTGTCAACAATAATGAATTGAAACAAAAACTATATTTTGTAAAATTACCTGCAACAAGTAATAAAAACTAGATTTTAATACACAATCTAAATTTTCAAACTCTACGTTACTGTCAATGTTAGTTTGCGATGCAAATGGTTTTAGCTTTATTACTTCACGATGCTAATAAATTATCATGGAGCACGATAAAAGCTAGACTTTTTTTTATTTCTCACAATTGAGGACGATGGTGCAAATAGTTCATCGTGACCGTGATTTCTGTTGAAGAATGGTGCGTTCATGCTTGGTGTTGTTATATCTGAAAATCTCTTCCAACTTATCAAATCATCAAATTCTTCTAGGCTTTACTAAATGGGAAAAATTGACCACTGATAATTTTATCATTTTATCATGATTCAAAGTTTTATCATTTAGAATTATTTAAAAATAGTATTGAAAATAAGAACAAAAATATTAATAATAATTGTTCGATAAAAAATGTTTGTTATACAATCTAACTCGAGAAACCTTATTACAGCACTTTTTTTTTTATCTTTCTCTGCCTTTAGATACGTCATAGCACAAGGTACAAAAATCAGTTTCGTGCAAAATTGGGAATAGCATTATGAAATTCGCTAAATTTTATGAAAAATTGGCAAATTCTAGCACATTCACGCCACTTTTCTCACATTAACTGCGAAGAGTGGAAATTTTATCATGGTTTATCTTTTAATTATAGGAAAAACCCTTTCACAATTGAATCGCACTAATTTTATCATCCTATCAATCAGTTGCAAGGAAGTTGTTGATTTCTGAAACATCAGGTTTTGCAGTTACTTTTGCCAAGGAACTGCGAAAGTAGTCAGAAGTTCTGTATATCACCTTTAAACAAGCTATTTTTCTTTGAAACAGCAAAATACGAACGTACACCTTTCACACATAGCATTTCCACTATTCTGAATCTAGGAGAAACTTGGCAATTATTCTGTTGATTTCATAAGAAAGTGTAACATTCACCTCAATTGAAACACATTATTTCACTTTTCACGCATTAGAAGATTTTCCTTGCAACTCTTCGCGCTTTACCGTTACCATCGTCATATACAAAGACCATCGTTTCTTACATTCGCAACCGAACTCTATTCAGTTTATTGTTTAGAACTATTCAGGATAATAACTTTTCCCTGCCCTCGATTCCATAAGCCATATGATTTTGCACTTCTCTTCATATTCAAGGAGCGTTTTTAAATTTCATCGGGGTTTGATTCTTCTCGTGCTTTCACGTTAAATCTGAATAATCTTATCACAGCTCAACTTAAAATATCCTATTTTTCTCCAGTGTTTTCATAACCGAAATCATTAGTCACTTTTGCTCCTGATCCGGATTTCTCTGCTCCAATTCAGCTTCACTCTAATTCTACTCCTGCCGTATTGTGTTTGTCATTTCAGTGGCTCATGCATTATTTCTTCGCCCTCCTTTCTTCTGCAACCGAGTTCATACATAATTTGCGGGCGTCAATGAATATCTCACAAGGCTCTCCAAGGCACCTTGTCTGACTCCTCTTCTGCTCCCTTCATTTTGCGTTATCTCTAATCAGTATCGAGTTCGTTTTTTTCGGTTCAAAATATTTTCCGATTCCACCACGAGTTCATTCATTGTTTGTCATTCAGTCATTTTCATGATTGATGAAGTGTTTCTCAATTCCAATTCCAAATGAATTCGAAACCAAACCTGCCACGCGTCAAACAGACCCAATCCGTTGATTCGCTCACGCGACTCTCTTGCAAACGAATACCAAAATTAGGTGACCATAGTTTTTCCCCTTTTCTTAAAATCATTGATCTTTCATTTATTCGGTGGTCTGTTTTGAACCTATTCTTTGATATCATTCACTTCATAAGCACGGAGTCATTGAATCAATCAACTAATTTGGCTGATGTTCATTTATTTGGCAATGTTATTCTTATATCATGGTTATCTACTCAAAAATTGAATAATTTCACATATTTTAGCTATTTTTCGTTGAAAATCTGTCCTAGAATTTGTCACTAGATCATTGAAACTCGAAGTCATTTCTTCCCGAAACTTGTCCTGAATTATCAAACAGTGACAAAGCACATGTTTACGTTCTGCACCTTGCGTAATTCTAATTCAGTAATTCGCGCATCTAATTTCATCATCTCATTAGTGTAATTTAATGCAATTATTTCGAATCAAATCGCATTAGATCAGTCACTAATTCGGATATCGAATTATCTTAATTACTAATAGCCCAAATTCTCAGACTTTGAAACGGAAATCACTAGTCTTCGCTCATTTCAGAGTTCAACAATCTCTTTCCAAACTGCTAACAAAATACTTATTCTGCAAATCTTCTATAATTTTTCTCTCTAGTATCTTTAATTAACATACCAGTAAGCAATTTATTGATGATTTTTAAAAGGTTTTTTACTCGATTTTACTCGTTTTAAAATTTCAGTAAAATCTACGTGATTTTCATAACTTTCTTCAAAGAGCCATAAATTTTCAATGTTTCTAATAAGTTCCTGAAATATCACCACATGAATATTTCAAGGCATGATGTATTCAAAAAAAACCGGTGATATTTCGTATTTCGTGACTCCTTATGCTAAAAATCGCGTGGCCTGTCTAATTATGCTCCAATTCGCCTTCTGTCCGCTTTCAATCATTCGTTCCGGTCCAAAATGGAAGCTCACGAAAATATTCCTACTGTTTTCAAAAATATCCTTAGAAAACCTTCTAGAATATTCCATTTCTGCGTTTGTTCGTTCGAGAAAAACTCAAGGTTTGCATGTTTTGGCCAAATTGCAAAGTAGTCCCAAAAGAGGAGACACGAAATTTGATAAATCTGCCTCATGAATAATGTGGACGTCGCTCGTTTCATATTCTGATATATCGCATTCATTTTCACCGGATCAATTTCGCGTCGCCGCCATTTTTAGTTCCATCAAAAATAAACTTCGTAAAATCGAAACCTAATGCTCCATTGAAAATGCCCCAAATCACTGTCCATTTTGAAAGCCACGTACAATTTTGATTTGATTAGTTTTTTCCTGCCAAAATTAAATTCGTATTTGTTGTTTTCTTGTCAGAAATGGCTTATTCACTCGATCACGCTCTAGGAAATCATCAATCATATTGTTTTCAAAAATTTCTCGTCCCTTAATAATCACTTCCAAGGGCGTAGCTGTTATTTCTGTCATATTGCGACCTTCGAATTTATCAGTCATTTTTCAAAGATTAGAAAACATTTTAAAATTACAGATTGTAATAATCAGATCTAATTTAATTTTCAAATTTACAATTATTGTGAATTATCAAACTAGAAATCTTATTCATCGGAATTACGAAGAACCTTTAGAATTCATCATACATTTCTCTCTTCTATGATTTTTGATCTTATTTTTCTAAATTCTGCTGTCTTGCTTTCGGGGCGGAAGTGCACATACTCATGTTTCAATTCAGTTCAAAGCGATTCAGCATTTCAATCACATTTCTTCACTCGCTGATGCAATGTCTGGCTAACTTCTTTCAACAATTTCCTTCTTTTCACATTATTCATGCTGCATCCGCGTTTTTGTCTATGCATTTGTATGATTTGTCTGATTCCCTTTGTGATTTCACTTATTATCATCCATTGCTCATCCCGTTTTCCTTTCATCGTTCTTCAATAAGTGGCATTATTCGATTTTTCCCGGGTTTGAGCCGTTCCTTTGTGCCTTTTCATCTCGATACAGCTCTTTTCCCGTACCGTCCACTTCTTTCTGACTCAAATCCCCGTCTTTTGTTGTTTATGATGATTTCATCGGCATTTTCGTCGCGGACGTTTTGAAATTCCCTCAATCGTGGCTCACCGAATCGCAACACGCTCATGCGCGCAGAAAAAAAAACAAAAATAGGCTTAAACAAAGGCGCACGAAAAATGCAACGGTGGAAATGGGAAAATATTTTTCTTTCACATTTCTGCAAGAAACATTCCTTCTTACTTTCATCTAAAAGAATCTGTCCTGTATTCTTCTATTTTTGATAAACCTAATTCTTCATGATCATAGACGAAATGATGTACATAGAAAGGCAATTCTTATTCTACATCTTTTTAAGAATGCTGCGAAAAATCTGATTACCTCATTTTTATTTCAATTAGTTTATTTATAATTCATCTAAAGTACTCTTCATTTGCATACATCTTAGGTTAGGTTTCAATTTTGGTCGATCTTTTGGCAAAACAATTGGAGGGGATTAATGAAATTCTCGTAAATCCGCTTACGAAATCCCAAAATCCGGCACCACTTGATTCTGATTATCGCTTTCTTTATACGGCTTCTCTTCCTATCGAAGATTATCTTCAATGCTTTTGTCGTCGACTTTACCCCTATAGAATTGATAAACTCCCTTTGCTAATATCCTAATCTTATGATAACAAATATCGCTAAAATCCTGATTGATACAATCTCGAATTAGGTTATTTATGCGTAAGATTATCCTAAAGTCAGCTTTATTTGAATGTATCAAGTCCTCTTTCGAATATCTGTTTATCTTAAATGCCACTGAAATAATGGATATGAGTCGGCTTAAGCGTAGTCATGTCGTAGGATTGTCATTAGGATTTTAGGGATATGATTAGAAAAATCTTATCGTATGACTGATTTTCTGATATTTTAAGGCAAAAATCAAAATAAATTTGTAACATATTAGGATTTTCAAGCATATGCAAATGAATTTCAATAACAACTAAAGATTATAAAATATGTTGATAAATTCTTTTCTCCGGGTTAATGACTTTCTCTAACCCAAGAGCCTAAACTTCTAGAACTAATCTTTTACAGTATGAATACAAAGTCGAAACATCTTTGATCACCGAATTTATTTTGATTTGACCAGCAGCATTGCAAATTTTGCCTGCAAAGTATGCGCATTCTTTTGTGGCAATCATCTAATTAATGATTTATTGTTTAGAGTTTCTGTCAGTTTTCATTACCAAATCATTATCTTACCAATTAAAAATTCTATCAATCCTCCTAAAAATTGTGTCTACTTCTATTTTAATATACGTGAAAGAGTGGATTTTTCTATTGCTATTTGCTGAGAGAACAGAGGCAATTTCCGATTTCAAATATCAGAGCTTGTTTTGTCTGTAAATTGATTCTGACAACAATTTCCTTCGGGATTACTAAAAATCATTTGTTGACTAATTTTTGACCGAGTACCGAAATGCCAAATTCGCTTTTAGTCGATTGCAAAGCTGAGATATTACGAATTACCGAACTAAAAATTGCTTAGGAAATTTCATAGGAAATGTTGTTCCAACTAATTTCTTACTGTAAACTAAAATGTTCGTGATTATTTCTACCTTTTTCGTAGGCTATTTTTCTGGTATTTATACTCCAATAAAATGCATTTCTATTTGAAATGACCACAATTTTCCTATTGTACATCAAAGCGCGCTAGACACGATTCGTGGAAATCAAATTGTAGTCTAACTGATATAACTCATAATTCTATTTCCAATGACAAACATCCGATTTAATGAAATTTCCCCCGGAAATGATGCAATTCAATTAAAAAATGTCGTAATTCTATGAACTTGTAGCCAGAATGATTTTCTTATAACTTTTGATTATGATTTCGAGCAGATGATGCACACAAATTGAAATTTTATTTTAATTTTTTTGAAATCGAGGTGTTATTCGATGTTTCTCAAAACAGTGCATTTCCAGCTGCAGCCAAGCACATTTACAATCGCAAAACAAAGTTTCGCATTCCTAGAAATTCTTTTAAACCGAAGACGTTGTTGACTAAAAATCACCATCCCATCATCACATTTCGAATCATTCAAAATGTTTCATCGTGATTTCGATCTTCCGTGAAGTTTCAAATTTATCATAAAATGTTTATTCTAAATTCTTGCAAGAGAAATTTTTCTTTGAATGGCTCATGCATTCTATCATTTCAATAGATGCGGTGATGAAAAGAAAATGAAGTTTCCAAGAATCTAATTATTTCACTTCTAATATTCTAAATTTCAGAAATCAATTATTCTTCTCTTTCCTCGATTTTTCATCTTCTTTCATAGAATTCGAGCTTATCAATAGTGCAAAAGTAGCTATGAGATTCATTGCCTTATCTAAAAAAAATTAGCTAATATTTTTCATTTTTCTAGAAAATATTCCTACATGCCATGGCTAAATAAGTTAGAAAAGCTGGTAGAATCATGACAACATTCGTATTGAATGGCATCAAACCAATGGTCATCACTTGAACTGTAATTTTTTGAAAATTTTAAGAATGCACAATTTTCTCTCACCAAGACTAGCAGAATTGTAAACTTCAAGTATTTGATTTATCATTACCCATTTTAGTGCAGCTACCTCGATAACCTAAACATTATTTATCGAAAAATAGCGAAACATCCAATACGTCAATGCAGATCAGAAGGAGCAAACCAATTTTAAACTCGAGAAATACGACAATGATCGCAAAAATTTTATGAATACTCTAAAATTTAGAATTTCTTTGAAAATTATGAAACTCCACTTACATAACCAATGAAAAAATTCAGTAGTGATCCAGAAGCTTTGTCTGAATATGCAGTTGCAATGGTAAAGATGAATATAAATGGCGCCACAGAAGTGTATGATAGAATTATAAAATACTAAAAATTTTGATAAATCATTCCAGAAATTGACAACCCTAACTCTTAGATAAGTTCTCCGTTGGTTTATCAAGAAGTCGTTCAATTTCGGAAACATTCTAAATCAAATTTTAAAAATCAACCCTGAATAAGTCAATAGTCAGATCAATCAAGAAGCACTCGAAAAATCACTTTTATCAGTGAGCAACATTATTTCAAGGCTACTGCAATTATCGTTGCTTCGTTGAAAGCAATAAATCAATGCCCATTTTCATAAAGAAATTTTTTGTTCCTCGCTGATAACACGTCCATATTTTGCCATAAAATTTTACAATCATCACAGGTTTAGAAAGAAAAAAGCTAAAACGATTTTTTTCAATAAAGGTCATGAAAAAACCTTTATTTCACATTTCTTTAATTTACTGACTTTTGCAACATCGAAGGTTCGGTCTATTTGCTGCTTTCTTCTTCGTCTTTCATAGTCAATGGAGTCTGTGACGCATCATTAGAGACCCTTTGCATAATTCATTAGCCGTTTTTCTGCTCTGAATTCAGAATTATGAATCGAGTTTATGGAATCACTCTTCCCTATGCAATTCATTCGTAACCATCTGCTGAATTATTCCTGCATTTGTGCAATAATTTCCTACTTCGTCGTCTTTCGTCGTATTTGTGTGGACCGCAAACACAAATACTCAATGCATCCTATGTGCGTGTGCATGAAAATGATGATCAAGTGCCGAAAATCGAACATTAACGAAAAAACGCTTGATATCACATATTCACATCTGAAACATTGTAAAATGCACAATGAAAAACGAAAAACCAAGCAAAACAATAACAAAAATGCTTTCAGAGCCATTATTTTGGCACAACATTACACAGGAATTTGGCAAATGAACCATTTTTCTCAATGATTTTCTGCTCCGTTAAAATTTTTGCATTGACAATAATTCTTTAAACTTTTAATTTCGATAAAAAATCTTTACAAAAATGAATCAGAATTTTTCATTATTTCAATTTAATTAGCGAAATGAAAATAATATTTTCAAAAAATCACCCATTGTTTATCGTCTTTTTCACAGACGAATCATCGCAATTTTGAATTCTCCTTCAAAGCGCGACACATATATTTAATTTCGCGAATTTCAATTTTAATTTTCAAAACGACTCATAATTTTGTCGGAAAAATGTCAGTTTTCAATGGGCATTTCCATATAAATAATGTCGTTGAAGTCTCGCGATTCATAATTTCGACTCGGACATTTCGCAATCAATTTCCATAACTGATCACAGGATCGGGAAATTTCAATTGCGATATTATTCATATGTAAATTCTAATCGAAATTCTATATGACCAGGACCGAAATCTAGATTTCTAGAATTTCTGGAATAATCTTCGCAATATTAATGTACGAAATGTTGAATTGAAAACTTTCTTAAAGCGAAACTTCAATGCTCAAAACCTAAAATTCGACATCGCTATTTACCGGGTCTCTAATTTTGAATTCCTAAAAACTGGATTTTTGGTGAAAACTAACCCGATTATTATCGTCCAAATCGCCAAATAATTCCCTGTGCTCCAATGTATTTTGCATAATTTTGGACGTTTGCTTCATTCAAAACTTGCAATCTTTGACTCTTTCCATATTTCTTTCCCTGTCCCGTAATTGCATGTCATCCGCTCATTATTGATATTCATCTGCTACTGCTTGCCTTCCATGTCCATTTTCAATTTCCTGCTCTAAATTAGTCCCTCGTTTGTACCTTTCGGGTTGCTAAGCCATGTTCCTTCAACACTAATTCGTACAAATTCACGGGTCGACTGACCATTTTCTGCAAAATGCCGCGTTTTTTTTTTACATTTTTCCCAGTCCCAGCGCCATTTTTGCTCGTTCCCCGTTTGGGTTTCCTTCCTTATTTCCTCGCATTCTTCGATTTTCTCATATAAAATCTCCGGAATAATTCACGCGACCATCGCCGTTTACGACGCGCTTTTTGTGCAAAATTTCTCGGTCGGGGAAAAATGCTGAGATCGCAGATGAGACGACGAGTTTTTGCGCGAATTCGAAATGAGGCGGTCGTGAAAAATTCAGGAATTTCCATGGAATCGGCCAGTCATCAAAACCGAACAGCGATTTTTCGTATACAAACCCGAAAATGGCCCAAATGAATGATTCATCCGACTGAACGTATCTTGCGCGAGCATACGAATTTAAAATTCGACTAATAATCAGCAACTTTCCTAGGAAATATCGTAATCCAGAAATGTTTCTCGCAAGTTTCTTTTGAGATGTCGTAATTTCTCAATGATTTTGAAGTTTTTGACAGTCAAAAGTACACTTCCTACGATATGGATATGTAAATTCTAGCGAATAGTTGCTCGAAAACATTCTCTTTAGAAGACGTTCTGATTTCATATGCAAATGTGGCATTCTATTTCCATTCTTTTTACGAATGCAAAATCAGGGCACTTCTATATAAACAAGTCGCGATCATAAAAGTGATTATGGATGCAAAGACACCCTCATAAGTCTTTGAAATTATACAATCTTTTCATCGCGCTGTTCATTAATTTTGCCTACGATTATGCTGTGTGAATATCGTGCTTGCCGCTCATTTGGATGCACATTTCAAGTAGCGTAAAATGCTCATAAATATCCATTTCTACGCATTCATTATAAATTATTTCAGAGTGAAATATTCATCATCAGCATCACCAAAGTGTATGTATGATCGTGAATAATTCCACGTTCAAACTCTCACACCATACCGTTTTCAGACCTCTGAATATCAAATTTCGTAATCATCAAAAATAGGCCCAATAATCTCCAAGAAAACCCGTTCTTTATTAATAATTTCTCTCTATTGAAAAATGAATCAGTAAAAAACCCCAGACGGCTAACAAAAAACCGTCAATATAGCCATTTTCGTATGAGAAACGAATGGGAATTCATCCGTTTCGTTTCTAATCAAAGCCCTTATTGGTTGGCGGACTTTCTTCAATGTCATTTCCCTATACGAATTATTATTTACATCCGAAAACTAGTGTTGTAGCTGTACACATATAAAGTCGTTGATTTCGAATAATAATTTCGACATTTTCGCTAAATTGGAATCTCTAAAGTGAATTCAAGCTATACATATTTGCCAATTCTACTAATTCCGTGTCTTGCCCAAATCAAATTGCATATTCTAGGCTCTAGTAATTATTCACTATCCTATCAAGCATACGTGTAAATTCCCCTTCTCAGATTCAAACATCAATTTTTATACTCCAGTGCCCATTACAAGCGTTGCATATTAATTTTTACTTACTATGTACGTGCCTTTTAAAATGCTATTTCATGCTTAGTAATAATATTCATCCATAAAAATGACTAAAATTCTCGATTCTAGCTGACCAATTCCAATACGCTCCACTTGACTTTATCGCTCAATTCGACCGAAAATTAGCGAATTTCCGCCAATTGAACTCCGGGGTTCATTTTTTACTTCCCCGTACTGGGAAAACGCGCGCGTGCAATTGCTCACGGATTCTACTGGTAGTTGGTTCGTTTCGTTATGAGGAAATTAGGTAATCAAAAATTAATTTCGATTGGAGAAAGCCCGCTTCTCGCAACTACTCGCTCATTTTAGCTCATGTGTTATTTCATTTTTAGCCTTCGGAGCGTAGTTTTCTAATTTCTACTCGATTCCGGACAGCACTTTCCTCGAATGCCGTTAACTGCAGTTGACTTGGTGAATTAAAAAGTCGCGCGTTTAGTTGAAAATTGACTTGGGTCATTAAATTTAATTGCGAAAGTATGAAAATTTAAGTGGAAACGGAGCAGGTGCCCAAGTGGATTTGCTCTAAGAAGATCGTGTGCTTTGGAAGCCGACGAATAGCAATTATTTTACCCCTCTTTACCGGAATAAAACATCTGTTTTGCTGATAAGTCTGCATTTTCATGTAAATTCAAAATGCATCTGAAAATCAGCAGATGTCCTTCTTTACGTAACAGCAGCTATGTCTGCTTCTTGTAATAAATTCTCGATTTTTCGAAGTTGATTTTGGAGAGTTTGCATTTTACCTTGTTGATTTGATTTATCACCTCGACTAAATGACCATCTGCTCAACTTTTTCTGCATTTCCAACTTCTGTGTTATTTTAGTTATTGCACCTTATTTCTAAGCAGGTGATTCAGTAGCAAGCAAATAACCTAATTTTATTGCCGCAATTTTCAGCTAAATTGCTCCACTTTTGCAGGCTAAATTCACCTGCGTTGCATTAATTTGCATATTATTTTTATTGAACGCAGTCATTTGACTTGACCACAGACGTAGAGGTGCGACTAATTACCGTATCCCATTTCGAGCCGTAATTAGTGCCAGGTGAAAACCATTCCGACTAGATCTAAGATGCTAAAATAACTCTGAAGTACTTTATTAGGTTTCGTGCAGAATATCGCACTATATGAGAGCCATTTATAACCAACTTTGAGAGTGAGCTCTAAAATGTCATGGAAATTTAGCAACGCTATTTTGCACCATGAAATGTCGTTCCACAACTACATAATTATTCTAAATACTCTCATTTTAACTGTATACAGACCTCGAGAGCACTTTCGTCAGGCGAAGAAAATATACGGGGAGTAGATCACAAGGACTTCTGACGGTCATCCTCCCTAGGTCTGACTATATACAATCTATCGTGTCTGCGCTTCTCTTTTTATGTGTGAAATAATTTAGCGCTGAGTTTAGACATAAAAACGCCGAATAGTTCAATTTTTAAGTCCATTTCACCTATTCAAACAAATTAAACAATATACTATTCATGTTTAATTTTCTGTATAGTAGTTTTAATTTAATTTAATAATTTCTCCAAATTCTCACACATTACTCTTCATCAAAGTGCTGCGCGCATATTATCTCACCAAAATTCATCCTTTATTCCCCAATTTTGCCCCTAAATTGTCTATTGTCCCGCTATACACATTCCATTTTTCTATTGTATTCACTCACGTTATTAAATTTTCATTTCAAACTTTTCTCTACGTCCTTTCCGAGTTTTGTTAGTCCGTCTGCCAAATTCGACGCCTGTATAAATAGGATCTAGATTTTTGGAATTCATAAAAATTGTAGTTATTCAAGAGGGAGTTTCGCGATTTGCAGGAAATGAGAACCAATTCAAATGTCGTCTATCCAATCAACCATTCAATTATTTTTCTATCATTTATCTGTTTATAGTTCAGTCGGTGAGATTGTAGGGTTTTTGCAACACAATTGAAAAAAACATGTTAAATAAAAATAGAAGATCATTTCCTCGTCTTTTGCAAAAAAAAAATCACTTTTTTTTTACAAATGTTTCGATTTTCATTTCACTATATCTAAGCCGAGACTATGTTTATAATTAAATTGGTAGAATCGTAGTTTTTTGCAGAACGATTTTCAAAACATTTTTGCAAAAAAATTGAGATCTCCTTATTATCTACTTTTTCAAAAATTGCGAGTTAATTCACCTCGGCTTCAAATTCAGTTTTTTGAATATGCTTTTAAAATTTGAATGAAGTTCCAACATTTCTGATTTTTGAAATTTATTCTCCGAACAAAACAAAATGTTATTTTTCATAACAGTTCTCATGCCAAAATCCAAAAGTGACATTTTCCCAGGCTATACAAAAATATTCAACAAAAAACTTGTATATAGATTTGGGAAACTGCGTCGAAATGTGTTTACAATCGGTGAACTACGCGAATTGCGCGCATTTTTTCACTGAGTTTATGCGAAAATCCTTTTATTTCAATTTAAAAGGCCCTCGTTTTTCATTCATGGGAATGATCCGATTTTGCTTACTAACCATAAAATGAATTGTAATTTCAGCGCAGCTTTATCTTCTTCAAACAAATATTCTTCGCCGTATCCCAGACGATATTATTTCGCAACAAATCTATTTTTCTATTCAGAAAAGCACCTGAATTTTCCGATTGATTAGTCCCCACCCACTTTGCAATTTTCCTCGTCATAAATCATGAACTGTTAGTTTCAAATAACAAATGTCTGCTTCGTCTTCATGCCGACATAAAAACGTAAAATAGTTTGAATCTTGGAAAATTCATAATATTTTCTGAAATTATTCACAGATCTCTAACCAAACCTGGTAAAAATTATCAGATGAAGTTTATTTGTGGGTTTCTCTTAAATTATTGTGAGTCATATTCATTGCGATGTTGAATTTTCTTTATATTCATCAAAATATTGGATCATCTTGCAAGTTTTCCTGAAGTAAGGAATTATAATTTGTATTTTCTCCATATTATTTCTGATCAGACATAGTAAAAACAGGTTGAAGACAACTAATGCCAAATTTCAATTTCAAAATACTATTCGGCAACCCAATAGTTCGTTGTTTTCATTTCTTCTCATCGTCTCTTACTAATTCATTCGTAATGGCCACTTGCTTTAATGTGAGATGCAAAATCGTCTGCGATACGGCGCAGTCATTCTGCAACCCTTTCTTCGATTCCTGAAGCCTTGGCGACCGTCTCCTTGGCTCGGATCTGCTGTTATTGTCTGCGCTATTTTAGTCGTGGTTTATTATTTTCATCTCCCGTCCACTGTTTTGGTCTCACGCTACACGCACCATTTTTTACGACTTATTGGACAATAGTACTTTTCTCTGAATGATGGATTATTAGGCGACTTACCGTTTATTTTTGCAACAAGGAAAGTGTTTGACCTAAAGTTCATCTTTCTGAATAAAAACGTGCTATCTACCCAATTGACGCCGGTGATCAATAATACGGAGAAAAGAATTTGATGCTATTGGACCACTTTCATTTCACACAAATTTGTACAAACTCGGCAAGGGGTAAAGATCGTGAAGAAAATAGCTAAAAGCTTAGCCATTGCGCTATTTCGCTCATATTAGGCAGATCGCAACCATTGCCTTTCCCTTCGTTTCCTTCTAGAGAGCGAAGCAAGCAAGGGAGAAAAGAAGGCAGGTAATGAAAGGGAAAAGCAATGATTTCTGACTCATTAGTATAAGCGAAATAGCGTGGTGGCTATGTTTTTAACTATTTTCATTACGATACTCACCTTTTGCGAAATGAAAGCGCTCAATAGGAGAAAATTTTGCTCCATGCTTGTGAAACGTTATATTTTCCATAGAAATATATCAGAGCACTGTTATGAGTATTGAGATTGAGAGCTAGCGATATTCTCATCAGGTTTTGATGTGCTTTTGAGGAATCGAGAACTTTCTTTCTCTTATTTCCCGTAAATTTCTCATTTGCTGTGATTAAAAATCGTATAATAATTATGGCGCACTCTGTATTATTGGTAAGAAAATAATCACTTTTATCATTTATCAAGGAAAAGTAGATCTTCATGATTTAAAGTTTTAGGTACTTATGAAAACAAATCTATTTCTAATTGAAGGCTAACTTTTTCTCTCAAATCAACAACAATTCATAGACGAAAATCGTCAACCTTTTGTCTGATATGGGAGGAATTGATTTTATCGTCTGCGTTTCCGGCTCCTGAATGTCATTTCTTTTCCCAGGCAGTAAGGGCAAATTTGTGTTTTACTCTCGGCATCCGGACCGTTTTATGCATATTTCGTTGCTCATATTTGATCTACTTATCAATATTCCCCTTTTCACTGATAAGTTCCTCTTTTGATATGGGAAATGTCCATTGAAATCTGCGTTTTTTACAACTAAAGCTGTGATTTTTTTCACGACTTTGATGCAATTTCTACGTCAACTTTTCGTTTTACAATTGTCGCGACGATTTGACTTTGATCGTAAATGCTTATTTTTGTCGCCGAATCTAAATTGTCTCTGATCAAATGTGCGGGTTTCGAATCACATGAAAAATTCCCGCTTTGCGTGCTCGAAACTAATAGATTTATGCGTCCATGTCTTTACATGATTCGGTCGGTGAAATGGCAAAAAATCCGCAGACCCATATCATACACACTATGTCTAAATCTAAGATTAGCCCCATAAACGTATTTTCTCGGTAAACAATTTCAATCATAAAACTGAGAATTTCATTACTTTTTTCTTTATAGTACGGATTTTTTCTATTCAATGAAAGTAAACATGAATCTGTCTGCACTTTTATTATCATAATTTAGACCTTCCGATAATTTTTCCTCGAATTTAAAATGACATAAAATAGTCTGTTCGATAATTTTTCCCTACAAATGTTTTGGCACCAACAAAATTACAGATCACTTTGCACGTCTTTGTTTTACTCCACTCCCATAATTTTATGTGCAAATTTATCGTGTCTCCCTCCCACAGACATGCCAATTTTCCCGCGCTTTTCATTCTTTTCGCATACCGAAAATACCGCCTGCTCTTCGGAGAGAGAAATCAGAAATTACGGATTTTAGTTGGTGAAACTGGCGAAAAATCACATGCTTACTTCCTCAAAACACGCTTTTTCGCCTGTTGCAATCATCAAAAATTCATGCACAGTTGCACTTACTTTCTTGATTACGAAATATTTCAAAGTTCCAACTTGGAATTACTTGAAAGTGGTACATTTTGAAATGTCTCTGACATTTCTTTTTATCAAGACATCAAAGAATATGCGGACTGTTCGCAAATAGCAGGTGTCCTAATTTTCACATAAAAATTTGAAAAAAGTGAAGAATTTGGCAGATTTTTGTGATTTCTGCCTGTGCGTGCATCTGGTCTAGAATTCCATTTTCCAAGTTCTTTGTCTGGTTTTTATGCCTTTTTCTCTGCTTTCCGATTTCTTTAATTTTGTCTGTTTTTCCAGGCAAATGTCCGTATAGAACATTGCGCAATTAGGTGATTTCTATGACTTCACGTTTTTTCCTGATTTTTATTCGATTTTCGCTTTCGCGCGAATTTTTATAGACTTTTTTTATTTTCTTCAACTTTCATAGATTCCTCCTTCAAATGATGAACGTAATAGTTTACTCATAAAAGTGCGATAATGATCAGTTGGCGATTTTATCTGAACATCATTTGTAAAACATTCTCTCATTCCTTACTATTCATATTCTTCCTATCTCAATTCAAAACGTTCTTGTTCTTTGATAAAATCTAGTTATTTTCTTCAAAGAATCAAGGACTAAATTTTGATCTTTTCACTGCAATTTTTTGCTTTTTCTTCTAAAATAATCCCTCTTAACTTTTCCCTCATACATTTCTGTAGTTTTACTATTTATGATCACGAGATAAAGCTTCTTACTGAGAATGTAAAAATCTTTGAACACTAGGATAAATCCTTTATTTTCAGCCATTAACGGCTTTTTTGATCATCAGCGATTTGGCTTAACCTTTGATTTGTCGGTTTAAAGTTTGCGAATTTGGAGTTTTTCCTCAAATCTTCGAATAATCTCGAGATTATCTGATTCGTTACGTAAAGCGCGGATTTCCTCCCATTTCAATCCATTACAATTTATCAAACTCGTCAATAATCCGATGAAATAACACTGAAAGTTAAGAGATTTCGCGGGATAAGTCGAAACTATGAAGTAATATCGTCTTATTCGGAGCATATCTGAATGTTGAATCGGAATAAGTCCAGGTTCCGATCGCAACTTCATAGTCTAATTCCCTGACTTATCTCCGGTCTAATCCGGTTCTAAGCCAAAGTCTAAATTAAATCCGTTTTGACTCGCAAACAAGATGCGGTATTTTGATTTTTATCATTTATTAAGATATTTGCTGATAACTCGAAGCCCTTCAAACTGATAATCGTCTAAATAATGTTTGTACTGAAAGATGTGCTAAGTTATGGCTTCAAGCCCGTATAAAACGATATTTTTGCCTTAGAACGTGCATTTTGACTATGAAATTTTGCAAGTAAAATTTAGAAATGGTGAAGAATTGTGCATTTTCGAAATCTATAACAAGAATTTTATTGTTAAATTGAGGCTTTAGCGATATTTCTTCGTCTTCGCTTTTCTCGGTTACTCATTCCATTTCAAATTTCACATTTTCCACTTTCACCTGCTTCAATTACCCAGTCGATTCTCGATAACCCGGCATTTTCATTTATGAGCTATTGAACTTAAATGGCGGTCATAACTGCCTCAATCAAAATAATTATTGGTTAATTGGCCAGATTTTTGATCGGAAATTCGCGGTAATTATTAAATTTTAACCAGAACTTCCTGTATCTCAATTTTCTTTCTGCGTTTATCGCTTAGTAAAAATATTTTCAATGGCTGATTACTTGAGGCAAAATAGACGATGAACAAATCTGAAAATGCAAAGTATGCTTTGCTAAATTAGAATAATCGTAAAAATAATTCCTTGAATCATTGAAATGTCGTCTATTTGTTTGCTGATCACGTGTTAATTTCCATACATCACATTTTCGCTCTTTCTATTTCGTCTCAAGTAATCGGACACTGACAATATTGACTTCGGGATAAAATATTCATTGTCAAGGCAGATCTTGCATCATTTTTCATGTCATTTATTCTATTAGATCAGTGGAAAGTTCATGAACTTTTCAATTAAACCACTCATATTTTCGATAGTATCCTAATCTTCTGATCTTTATGGTTCCAAAAAATACCTCTCTTCCTGTGCTTATTATACGGACTTATTTTGAGGAATTATTTTTCGCCACTCATCGTTTATTCTATGAATTTTTTAGCGGTGCGTTTGCATGAATATCCAATTTTCCCCTCGAATAATGAAGTAAGGGAAATGATGATGGTCATCATTAAAATAATAGCATAATAGCCGGGTAATAATCGAGTAGTAATTAGAAATGCAAGGCAGCTCAAAAGACTCCCTCAATTTTCGCCTAAACTCTTCTCAGAATAATTTTGCATCGGGAAATTATCAACAAAAGCAGCATTTGAACCGACGATTTCAAAAATTAGCTTTTTTCGCATGGTATGTTCTAGAGCCAAGACATTTTGGATTCAAAAGACTCGATAATGACTTCTATTTTCATTTTTACTTACACTCAAATTATCGTAATTTTAGCCTATTAAACCGGCAATTATTTAGCGGAAAAACTCGTCGTCTACTGTAGCCTTTTCATAATTACTAGCTTCCCATTTTTACACGACTAAACTAAAATTTCCCTAATAAGAAGACTTATTTCCATTTTCAACAACTTATTATGATTGCATAGACTATTCAGCGCGGTCTGTTTTTATATTTATAGAAATCCCAAGCCTAAATTCAAAGGTTAATTAGCGCGCTATTTGCATGGTTAGTTTTCCTTAGAATCATCTGCTAATTGCTTTTGGAAACTCGCAATCCAAGTCCATTCATTTCATTCATCATTTTTAATATTCCGCGCTGCAATTTGTGTTATGTTTTATTTTTTGTTCTACTACGTCTTTTTCCGCGGAGATTTTTGATGTAGACGCGCATTTTTGCACTATTTTCGAATATTTTATATCGCATTTTCTGCGTATTTCACATTTTGCGGACTGAGTGATTATCCCCTTGGAAATATTACAGAAATGCGTCTACAAATCGGATTGTTTTTGTAATCCAAAGCTATTTTAAATCTGAGGATGAGCTCAAAACGATGATGATGATGCAGTTCTACATTTATTAATTCTAGTGAAAAAAATTTCATCCCACAATTCTTAGATTCGAATAGATATTGAAAATATGAAGGAAGGAATGTAAACTGTAAATCATGGACCCTGTTCAAAATTGGTGAGCAAACTAAATCGAATGCGCTGATCGATAATCATGCCGAAATACACTAAGGGTCCTGAATAGATCTGCAATTTTATAGCGAGCTTCCTTTGCTTTTGTAGCGGATAATGGCATTGTCAGCGTTCGCCTTTATAATGTAGGCTAATTTTGTTGATGCACTGTGAAGTGAATAGTTGAAATTGGGAGCTAAACTATGGAGCTATTCGGAACCTTTAGCGTTTTTGACTTGACTAGTGTAATTGACGTGCTCGATTTGGGCTACCCACCAATTTTAAGCAGGATCCGTGATTTACACACGTTTGCAGTCCCTATAAGCTCTCTAAAATTAGAGCTATTTCATTTCAACTACAGATTTTAAAATCTATAAAACGTTAAGCTATCATTTTTAATAGACAAGTAATATCGAAAAAAATCATTACCACCTTAAGATTGGCTATTGTTCCTTCCGATTTTAGATACTGTAATAATCTAAAATTCCGAAGAATAATGCGCTAGATTTAATCTTGCAGTCTAGAAATTTCAATTGACCTTTTATATTAGGATTTCAGTAAGCTTTTGTTATCCATTTCTTCTTATCTTTTATAAAATCCTAATCCTTTCCGCATTTATTTATTTTCCGAAAGGCGGAGCAAAGTGCAAATCCCCTTTGATTTTTTTTATTAATCCGGTTTTCATTAAATGTTCTTTCATTTTTCAATTTTCCTCTAATAATCTTGCCTGCTTTGAGTTGCACAAGATTTCATAAGTCTCTTCTCAGACTTCCTTTTCGTTTTATTCTGCTCCCGTGAAAGGCAATACCTGTTTTGCTGATCATTTATCTTTGTTCAAATATTTTTAACGTAAAATTTCCTCCAAGAAATGCACAAATTAGCAAGATCTTTCAATATTACATTTTTTTCCGTAATTAAGTAATCAGTTGAAAATTGATAAGCATAAGCTGAAAAATCGCATATTTGCTTCCATTGTCGAAAAGGAGTTGAATTTAAAAAAAATCGAAGTCGGAATCAGAATCAGAATCGGAAGCATTCTTGGAAAATTTTCGTAGACTGAATCCGAGTCGGAGTCGAAATTCCGACTCTCCCCTATTCGTCTTAGTTTTTAGTTCTTTTAATCTAGTCTAACATTCCTAGAAATGGATGAAATTTAATGGCCAACATTTCTAATTTTAATTCTAATTCCTTATTTTCTGATCCTAATTCCTGAGACATTTCCTCAGATGTCAAATCTGACACTTCGGACACGTATATTTTGTCCTAATGAAACACAAATTGTGCCTGTCGTTCAATTTATTACTCAATTGCTCTATTTCGTATATTTCGCTTTGTACTAATGACTAATCTTGGCATTCACTCCTCCTTTCAACTATAGATTTGTTTTAATTTAGCTAAGTTCGACTTGTAAGTTCATTCTAGGAATTTTCGTCTATAAATATCATCAAAATAATACTTGTACTGTTGCTATTTGAACTGGAAATGATAGAGCTCGAAGAAAAGCGATCACACTTAGAAGAACTCGCTTCATTCAGATTTCATATTGCGAAATAATAGTCCTTTCATTTCTTTAATCCTGAAATGATATTTTAGTAATTTCAACTTATTCGATGCAAAATTTTCGAGCTGAACTTGGTGAACTTTTTACTAATATTCTAATTTAGCGATGAGCATATTCTGAACTCCTTTTTTCGAGTTCTTTTACTAGGGAATTTTGTATAGTTCAAATTTCATTATGCTCATTTTAGGAATGTTTATGTCTGGTTTAGGATTAGGTTGTATCCTAATTGGCATCATTTTATTATCATCTCCCTTGCTCGTTTTTACGCGTCTGAGTACTTGAATTGCAACGCTCTCGGCTTGCAGACATTAACAATATTACATAAGCTCTGCTTTCCTTCATTATTCATTATTCATTATTCGTCTATTTAATAATCGCATTTATTAGCTGAATAATAAAACATGGATAATCGCATTTTTCTGCGAATTATGGACATATTTTCGTTCCTTTATATCATTTCTCGTCGCGCTCGTTCTCTATTTGATTATAACAGCTCTAACTGAATAATGCGCTAGCAAAAAATGTTTGAATGATTATGATGGGATGCAAAATAGTGGAATGGATTACGAATTAGGGGGAGAAATTGAAGAATTGTGGAGAAAATGTAGGAATTAAGTCAGAAAGCTCGAATAGGTGTGCATAAATTCATTAATTCTCGACAAACAACGCGCGCGGTAACGCACGAATCATTTAAATAATTTATTGGTTTTTAGTTAAATCCAGTTGCAATTAGCGCAATTCCTTGCATATTAGCCATTCCATACAAAAATGGAGAATCGTTAGGAAGGGCTTGGCACAGCCCGATATAGATTTTCCTGAAAATGGGTCCAAACAATGTAATTAGGGATGGGGAATCCGAAAATCGAGGTCCCGGAGCTCGGACGCGCGTTCTTTACGCTACAGTAAATGACGTACTCGAAAATTCAAAAACCACCTAGGAGCATACAACCCGGCCAATACCTATACCAAACGATGTAGCTCGACGAGATAAACAACTTTCATTGACAAAATTTTCCGATCTGATGCTTACATAAAAAGTTATAGATCGAGAAAGATCAAAATTGATCGATTTTCCGACATTTTTGATAATTATACCTGTAAAACACGATTAGCCGCAACAAATTTTAGCATGATAATAAAGTTGAGCCCTCGGGGCTCATAACGGTATAGGTCACGTCGCACAGAGCCGCGTATCACTCGAGTTTTGATTTTTTGAAAATCTATGGTCAATGTCTTTACAGCATAAGTCACTTTCAAAAAATCATAACTTCCATAGTTTTCATCCAAATTTCATTATTTTTTAAAATTTTACTAATCTTGGATAACTAAATACGTGTTTATATTTGATTTTCATGAATCCTGCCAAAAATGAATACTGTAGGCATGCGGATATACCGCAATTACCGTACACACATATATGGGTATTGCATGATTCAAAAATTCCAAAATTCATTGAATAATGAAAACGGCTCAAATCTATAAAAACAAAAAAATAATCTTAAAATATGGATTGAAAATTGGAAAGTTATGATTTTTTAAAAGTTGGATGTTATAAAGGATAATGCAATTTTGACTCCGTCATAAAGAAAAATCATAGCTCCTCAAAGGTGTATGAGAGCGGGTTAACCCAAGAATGAAAGTTGACAAGGATGAAGAACCTACATCATACAGGTTGACTGAATTTTTTCCAACGCAATTTACGTGCTAAATGCCATGCAGAATGTCAAGTACGCCTCCATGACGCAATATTAAAATTTTTCATCCAAAAATAGATATAAAAAATTATTTCGTAGCTGTATGATAAACTACTAATCAATATCTGCAAATTAAAAAAATAATAATGAAATTTGGATGAAAACTATGGAAGTTATGATTTTTTGAAAGTGACTTATGTTGTAAAGACATTGACAATTAATTTTCAAAAAATCAAAACTCGAGTGATACGCGGCTCTGTGCGACGTGACCTATACCGTTATGAGCCCCGAGGGCTCAACTTTATTATCATGCTAAAATTTGTTGCGGCTAATCGTGTTTTACAGGTATAATTATCAAAAATGTCGGAAAATCGATCAATTTTGATCTTTCTCGATCTATAACTTTTTATGTAAGCATCAGATCGGAAAATTTTGTCAATGAAAGTTGTTTATCTCGTCGAGCTACATCGTTTGGTATAGGTATTGGCCGGGTTATATGCTTTTGGGCGATTTTAGAATTTTCGAGTACGTCATTTACTGTAGCGTAAAGAACGCGCGTCCGAGCTCCGGGACCTCGATTTTCGGATTCCCCATCCCTAATTACATTGTTTGGACCCATTTTCAGGAAAATCTATATCGGGCTGTGCCAAGCCATTCTACAGGTTTCCATAGAATGGCTAATATTCATAAATTTTTATGCATTTTTAATTAGATCTCTCTTACATGTTCGAATATTCAGCTCACATTATATCAAATCTCATTAGAATTTACCATTTCGCTCGGGCTCATAAATTATGCGCTGTTTCGAAACAAATTAATTCAAAATTTATCATGATATGACATTTCGTGGATATTTCTAGTTGGCATATAACTTAATTCATGAATAATCTATGATCACTACTTGCAAAATTCGCTTTCTGATGATTTCTAACTTTCTCATCAAAGCTTGATTTGTCCTTTTTGGGGGTGAACATAATTGATGGTTTTGCGCATTTTTCGAAAGAGCAAGTCGAGATCCTCTTTTTATTCGAATTCCGACTTTCACACCGACCAACTATAGTATTCATTCGTCGTATTTATAGGTCATAGTTTAGTCGCAAAAAATCGCGTGCATTCCCACGAATTTTCGCTTCGATAGATTACCGGAAATTTGAGCATTTCGCTGCGATTTTCATGCGAACTTTCGCCTGATGCTTTTGAATCTACAACTTGTAATTTTTGCTGCTGTGAAAATCTCGAGTATAAATCTCGCGAATATCACGAGTTTAGAGATTTTTATCAAGAAATTTTGTACCTGAATTTTTAACCTTCAAGGTAAATCTACAAAACTACTCATTTATCTTATTTTTCATTTTCTTCAATGTTTAAATAAATCTTATCTTGCTTTTTAGTTATTCTAGTTTCGAACTAAAATATAATGTTTTCCAATTCATTTCATTTGTTTCCCTCATTTTATGAATATGAAACCCATAATTCTTCATTCTCGCTATATTGAATTTGAATCGATTTATTCATTGTATCGAAATTTAATTAATCCCTTGAATTTAGATCTACGTCATTCAAAAACGCCCGTGTCCGGTGATCATATTCCATTGCCATCCCCGTCCTACTCCAATCCCAATCCCAGTTCCTTTATCCTGTCCCAGTCCCAATCAGTTCTGACTTCGTCCGGTTATCCCTCAGAAATGGCAGCTCAGTTTCTAAGTCAACTCACTCCGCAGCAGCTCATGTAAGTTCGACTTTACAAATCTAAAAAATGTAGGTCAGAACGAATAAATTTTTTCGAAAGATTCAAAATTTAACGAGGAAACGAAACAATATTACTATTGGAAAAGAACGATCACTTGAAGCAAAATAAATGACGAGCAAATTTAAAAATGCAAAGTGAGCACTGAGTATTTATTTTGAATTTGTCGTTAAGATCATTTCCTGAATCATTGAAATGCAGTCAAGTTTTCCGCAAAGAAAGCGCTAGTTTAATCGGATCGAAATTAAGCTTAATTCAGTTTAAAGTTATTTTTCTGTAACAATAGATTTTATTAGAACAATTTCAGCTTTTTCCCTAGTTTCCTAAGAAAATAAAATAAATTAATATCTTACAAAAAAATTGAAAATTTATCCTCTAAATTTTTTGTCAATTCAAAGAAAGAATTCTATAAGAAAAATACTGTAACCGTCAAAGCGCAATTCTTGATCATAGATTTTTGCTACACTTTGAAAATATTCTTTTTCTGCTCCCATTTCGACACTCCCTAATTTTCAGTTTACAATGTGCAGAAGTGATTTTGACATTTCGCATCATTTTTCCTGTAAATTCTGGCTTGCATTTTTTCGGTAAACATTGAAATTTCACCATTTTTGCTTGAAGCTCAAGTAAAAGTGGTAATTATTGGCTGGCGATTTATTCAGATTCGAATGAGTAACCGTCAATTATTCACTTCGATAATAATAGCGGGTATAGGGTGAAGTTGAAGAATAGTCAGTAATTATGGTTGTGGAAAGGAAGCGAAATTTGGGGGATCGTCCCGGCAATTTGACGGTATTTGAGGCATTTGACATGAGTCTCGTGACGATTTCAAATCCTTTTTTCTCGCCCAAAATACATTGCATAATCACAGTTTGCACTGTGAAATGTGTAATTTCTCTTTGAATTTCGATAATTCAATTTCCAAGTTAGTAATGTCGCATTTTGTTCGATTTTTAGGTACAAAATCGAATAAATAATCGGAAAGTTAAAGTTTCGGGTGTCCATTGAAGTTCAACTATATGTTCATATTGAATTTGAGCAAGATGCACATTTTAGAAAATTCGATTAAATTTTTTAATCCCTAAACTTTATTTCCAATAACTTGAAATGTCTGTATTTCGAAAAGACTTATAACTGAATTGTAAATTAGTGCGCTTTCACCTGCAAATACGCAGCAGATTAGACCAAATTAATCTTCGAATCCAAAATGGTTCTCATTAGAATGGGAAATAGCAAGCAATTGAAGAGAGCAGAAAGAAGAAGAATGTAATCTGAATTACAAAGCAAAGGTCATTGCCAATTATCAATTGTCATAAAGCTCATATCATCTTGCATCTGTTTTAAATATCAAATCGTATATTTTAATTCAATCATCAACTCAAGAATTCTTATGTTTTAATCTAACAATAAACAATTAGTATTTTTATCGAGTTTGCGCGTCTGTCTGTGCGTCCGAGTTTAGATCTCTATGGTAGATTTGTCATTTCATAAATATTGTTGAAAATTTTAAAATATCAAATTTTAAAGATTAATATAATCCAGCGTCTCTGGCGGAAATTATCGTGCATTTCGTCTAGATTCTGGTACCGAGTACGTATTTCCGTTGCCATCATTTTACTGGATTTTAACTAGATTTAAAAATTTTAAACCCAGAAATTTACCGCTGCAAAACAGATGATATTTCCCAAAATCAAGTGACACTTTTGAACTTCTTCGTCGATTAAGCGGAAATTCGTTGAATCCGAGAGGAACTTTTGTAGGCGATGTGAATTTTCAATCAAATCATAGGAAAAATCAAAAGAAACGTGTTGGATTTCGTACAAAACTCGAATTCATAAACGTGCAAGTTTTTCACATAGTCATGTGCAAATATCAGTTAAAAAATCTTATTGCAGCTAGAATTCAACTGCATTTTAAAAATTCAAAATTAAACGATTAAAAAACAATTTGTTATTTTTCAGTGTTCCATTTGGTTTTGAGTTCAGGACATAAAGTTTGTACAAATTTGCGATAATCACGTATCATTACGAGAGAATTACAACGCAACAAAGCGTAAAGATAATATTTTGCCCGGGATTATGTCAGATTACGGACAAATGAAAAATCGTCTCTCGACATTTTCTTTAATCGGCGCACATTTTGTCCTAAAATCGGACTTGTTGATTTCGGAAATGCGCTCGAAGTATTAGAGTTTTCAGTATAAGTAATCAAAAGAAATCGGTGAAATGCGCAGAAATCCGAGTCAAATCCGGCGCGATAATCCGACGGGTCTAATGATATAGCGAATTAGCCGATGTATCGGTACGGGATTAGCCCCGTGGTCGTCTATTTTCTGTCTTGTTTGCCGAGGTTTTTCCCACTTCGAATTTCATCACTCTCGGATTGATCTCTATATGGGAGGGGACATTTTATCGGGATTAAGTAGGAGAGTTTCGAGATTATCCCGCGTCAGATTATACACGCTGATTACGGCCTGATATTTGCCGTTTTTCTAGACAAATATAGAAAAATGCGATATGAGTAGTTGCTATTTTCAAGAGGGGATTTCGCAACGAATTCAGAGAAGAGTATACGAGGATGAGGGCGCGAATTGTTATTGCGCCGCATTTTTTCCATTTTGAACAATCAAACATTCGTAGCACCGATCGAATTGAAGCCACTCGATTCGCGGTTATTTACTTTTACCAATCCCTCAAATTTCCACATTTTCACAAGAGATTGATTGAAATTGCGTCAAAATTCCACGTCAGATAAAGCGAATCGATCCAATTTGCCACATTTTCAAAATTTCATAGCGACTCTGCGAATTTTTGCATCTAACATCAGGCTCAATAACTTTTATCGAAATTTTTTTTTAATAAAAAATCATGATGAATAATGCATTTAAAAGGTCCATAAAATGGTTGTCGGATGAGAAAATTAATTTTGTTATCACTTTTTGTCAATCCGCTCTGCTTCTAACGAAACACTTTTTGTGTTTATCATTCGTATAAAACTCGAAACGAAAACTGCGAATAGCGCGTTAAATTTGTCTTTATTACGATGAGACTGAGAAGTGTGTTTTTGCCTGAAATCGGGGTCCTTATCAGCGCTTATCAGTCGATTCGAAAGACTGAAATATGGCGGATTAGGAGACTCTCCCCGCGCGTATTTAAACATCATAAACACGCGTTATTATCTAAATGTGATCATAAAAATTGCTTTCCCAATTTGATAAGGATCTAAATCAAGACATTGTCTTATCATAAGTGCCTGATTAGTGATAACGCGTTAACGCTGATCTTACTCGCATTTGGGCATTAAAAATTGACAGAGATAAGCGGGTTCCGGGTCTCATTTCATGCTCAATGAATCGAAGCATAAGGGCTGCTTTTTCTCAGCCTAAAACTGCCTGTCGGCATCGGCAAACATACCGATCCGCATGTTTACCCGTGCCGACAGGCAGTTTTTATGCTGAGTCTTGTAATCGTACTGAACATTTCAACAGGTGGAAAATTATAATTCATACTTAGTGTTTTAATTTGGCCTTTTTCGAATTCATTATTCCTCGACATTATTATAGCGAGTTTTGTGTTCACGATAATTTGACCGCTAAATTCGATTTGTTTATTGATATAATCACGAGCGCTATCACATTGTCCCATTTCATTCATTTCATCAGCAACATTTTGCACCTGCGCTCCGAACCATTGAAATTCTCTAATTGGAATTCGTAATAATTCCGTTTTACTATTCCCCACTATTTGGAATAAACCATATTTTATTCGATCATTTTATCATTATTTCATTATTACATCAGCCGATTGAATTGTAATTTGATCTGTATCAACCTGTGCGATAGTCGGTCGGTTCCTTTGTCGCTCATATAAATAGTGTGTTTATGAGTTTCGAATTGCAAGGTTTATTTAGATTACGGTTTTTAATGTTGTAAATTCCAATTTATCAGTCATCCGAAAAATTTATGAATTTTCATATTCAATATCCTCAATTTTGATGCTATTTTTTGAATAATAATCTCTAAATTTTAGCAACTTATTGAACGGCATCATTTGCTTGGTCATTTTAGAATTCTCTGTCCCTTGATATTTTATATCTATGTTAGTTTTACAATTACACCATCTTTATCGAAGCGATCGTAATATTTTGAAGCATCAGAAACAGAGCTCAACTTCTTGAAAATTCTAATGAGCAGTTCGAATTATCTCGACCTACGTATATGCCATCGATGCGATGATTTAATTATTTCGTAACTTTACGAATCGCATTGCAAATTCCGTATACACGATTCTAAATTCTGCATATCACCGGGCCGCGCAGAACACGGCCCCGCGAAAGTTCTATTTGCTAAATGCTTGACTAGAGTCTAGTTGAATTCTAAACAGCGAATTTGATAAATAAATCTAAATTTTCGTTAATGATAATGACTATCGTTTGATAACACTTTTAGAAGGACTTTCAGCTGTACGCTTACGGACCATTTATGCCCATTTGGCAAATTTTGTGACTTGTCTATTATTCCATCCAGAAGTTGTGCATCATGCTTCATTGAGCGATTAGACTTCTAAATTTTGCATCAACACTCAAAAATTCTCGAGATAAGGCCATTTTGTCATTGAATTTCGAGCTCAACGACTATCAAACAATTTTACGGTTCGATGCAAAGTGAATGTCCGATAATCATGAGGCTAGAGACAGAAACTGAGATAGAAAAGGAAACTGACAAACCAAACTTAAACTGATAATAAGCGGCCAATTTGCACAGCACAGAATGTTCGATTCAATTGATAATTGATAAATTTATGATTGATAAGATGATGGGAATATTTCGATTTTATAAAATTCTAAATAAACCGTCTTTGGGTTACTTGTACTCTGATCATCAAAACTTACTTTTCTACTTATTAGTTGTTCGTCACTATCTCGATATCTTCTAGAGTTTCTAATAATGACCACTTTCATCTTTCTGCTCTTCTCCTTTCGATAACCAGTCATTGATTAACGCTGATTATAGTGATTATTCACCTCGCTTCAAAATAGTGCGAATAATAATATTGATAATCAACAATTATGCAAAGGCTATTCGAGTCACAGGACACAGTGTACATACGCAACTTTTATTTTTGAAATTTCCTACATTACAATTTTCGCTTTAACTCACCATTTCTTTCTTCGAAGCTCCTTAAAAATTGTATACCATTTTATTCAGAAAATGCAAAAAGCTGTTCATAGAAAAAGAACTTCTTATTTGCGAGTTTTTGTGTGCGTCAAATGCCTCACAAAATGAATGGGAATTAATATCAATGATGCAAATGTCTCGAATACAAATCTAGAATCTCTGAAGATTGTATTCAAAATTAGGCTATGGTCTTTACGAAACGCGAAGATCGCTTTCTTATTTAGCCTCAATAGAAAATGTAGTTTCTTTCGAAATAGCCTGACAAAATGATAGTGCAAACTTTCCTATAATATATTTCTTTTTGGCACATTAATCAAAGAGCAATTTCTCATCATTTTTGATAAGAAGTGTTTTACAAATTTGTTGTGCCGTATCTCCAGACGGTTTTCCCTGTCTATTCTTTATTAGGACTTAGAGATTTTCCGCAAACTAAGTGATAATCCCCCGTATAAATGTTGAATTAGTCTAGCGATAAGCGGGTTTTCGCCTATTGCCTCATTGCCTTCCAACCATAATCAGCTATTTTTCGTCTAGTTTCATCCGGTTTTCATAATGCCAGCTCGACAATCAAATATGCGTATGAAATGAATGATTAATTTGGCGATTTCAGGGCTTCCCAGGAAGACATTCTCAAGCTGTTCGAACGTCACCAGGCAGCCCCAATGATCACTGAAGAAAAAGACTCCCTGAAGCGTCCGCTGCCTGCGGCCAGCTTCAACCAGCAATTTGTAAGTCATTCTAGATCTAGAAAATAGAATCAGTATGAGAGGAGCAAGTTTGTAGAAAAATTAAATCCCAGATCGGACACATTCATTAAAATGATTTATCCTCAGAACAATTTGACAAAAGCTTTCATCTAGCGCGACGAAGATATGATTATGGCACATTTAAGAATATAGCAACCTTGAAAAATGAACTCAAGTTTATTGCCAGAATCTCACAATATTTCAAAATTTTACGATAGTATTCAGTAATTAAGTGCACTTTTAATCTGTTTGCGAATTTACTTACAACTTGCAAAGTTTTTAATGATGAATAATAACTTTAGAGCAGTCACAAAATGATAATGTTATTATTTTACATTCGCTTATCAATCGAGTACTCAAAATTCTCCACAGAATAAGCGCATAATACTTCTGTTATCAAAGTTACACATATCGTTTCAAAATTTCGATTTTCGTACACATGCGATCTTGACTAATGATCAGATTTATACGAGGTTTTAAGTGTGCGCTTATTCTTTATTTATTTGCCGATCGCTTGTGTAGCAATATCATCAAATTAGAGCTCTGAACTGCGTTTAGAAGGTCGGACGTTACGTATCTCTTCCTTATCAGAACATTATCACCTGCTCTTTACCTTCTACTTCATTATCATTTTTTATTATCAGAAATTTGAAAATCAGACATGCTCATAAAAGTTTTGTACTCATTACGTTGTTAATTCGTCATTTTACCTAAATTTAAAAATTTTGATCATCTTGTTCTTATCTAAGAATTTTTCATACTGTAAAGACTTATTTTTAGCATTATTATTTTTGGTTTTGAATATGTAATCATCTTGTCTAAATCTAAACTCTATAAATGAAATCCTGCAATTATGCATAGATGCATTAGGTTAATCTTTCGAGACAAAGCGTTGATTCGTTATAGGACTTCTGCCTCTATTTATCACTCAGATCTCCTTATTGTATTATAGATGAGTTATATTATCCACAAATCCACATACAACATTCTATGCAATATATTTGGCATGAAACGCAAATTTCGCGCATTACAAAAGATAATCTCCTCCTTCATAGAAAAAGATTAACTAAGAAGAGGTTTTGTGATACAAAGATAAAGGGATAATCTTACGAGATAAGACAAATAACAGATTAGATAACTGATAGTTGAATATAATGCGATTGCGTAGAATCACATAAAAAGGCTATGAAGATATGAAGAGTGTCTCAGTCGTATCTATTCAATCATAATCCTTACACTTCGTATTGACTATACATTTGAAATAGTGCATTAAAATGTGTCAAAATATGATAACATGCCAAGTAAAATGCAATTTTAAAATTAGTTCCAGGAACCAGCCGCGAAACGCCATATGCCATCGCCGATCCAAATGCAACAGTCCATTTTTGCTCAACAGCAGTCTATGCTTCAGCAGCAGCAAACACTCGGTAAGATATGTAAGAATTATGATCGGAAACAGCCTTTTTGATATTTTATTCTTCCCAGAAAGTGATTTATTCGCCTAATTGTTCTCTGAACAAGTTTGTTCACTTAATACAAATTCATAAAATAAAAAAAAAATAATAATAAACTAAAACTAAACTGCAAATTTTCAGCCTTTCAACAAGCGAATATGCAAGCTCAGATGGTCGCTGCCGCTCAAGCCCAGGCACAAGCACAAGCACAGGCTCAAGCTCAAGCGGCAGTTCAGGCTAACGCAGCCCGTCTGAATCCGGCACTTCTCTCAACTGCTTCCACTCCATCCGCTGGCGTCATCCCCAGTCCACAAGCCGCAATGGCATTCCCGACCAGACCGAACACAGAGATGATGAATGCACAGCAACAGATGCAATCCAATATGGCACAACTGCAGGCACATATGATGGAGAAGAGCAGACTGCAGCAACAGGCACCGGTAAGCAGGATAATTTTGACCGATTTATTAGATATCTTTATCTTATCTCATTTTCTGAAGAATGTTTTTCTTAGTCCTTCAATCTCGCTAAGATGACAATTTTAGCCTGCTCTTGCACCACCTCAAGCAGTCGCCAACGGTGGAATGCGTTCTCCCCTGGAGTTCTACAGACAGCCTCAGCCAGTCGCCTATTCGCCAGAGTACATACAACAGTTCGTCAGGATGCAGCAAGGTTCGAAGAAATATAGGTCAAGGATAACGAAGAAAGAAAATTCAGCAGCCGCAGTGTCGTGTGGCAATGTGTCCGTGTCAATGCCATCGACAACCACGACGCCGACGACCGGAAGAAGGCAGACGATTGGAAGTGTTGTGCCTCTGCCGGTAGATAGAAATCAATCGACTCTTCAATCGTGTCCCTATTTTCAGATCCAACAAGCAGCTCACCGCATCTCCCGTCCTTCTCCCCAAGCGCCGATCGCTCCATCAGTCTCTAATATCTCCCCTCTTCAACAGCAACAGGCCTTTCACGCTGCTTTCTTGGCTGCTCAGCATCAACATCAACAGCAACAGCAGCAGCAGCAAGCTAACCAGGTATTGAAAGTAAGAATTCGAATTTCTATCTCAAAAATCACTAGATGAGATCTAAGTTGCTGAACTCTGTCTATTTACGAACTTTGTACTCTAATTCCGCGCATTCATGAAATGCAACGCACTTATTTCAGCGCTGATATAAAAATCTCGAACTTTATGATTTCTTTTTCATAGCAGAGATGTAAAAATTTCAGGCCAAGCAGCAGCAGCTCGTCCACCCCCAGTCGACAGCTTCTTCCATGCCTACGATGCCGACCATCTCCGCAGTTCCTCACCCTCACCCCCATTCACTGCCGCCGACGCACATTACATCGCATCATCTGCTCTTCCCGACTCCAATGCCAATTCTACCGACTGCCATTTCCCCACTCTCAGCGGGACATCACTCGGTCATCCGCAGTCCTAATTTGGCATCGTTTCCAAACTCGAGCCCGAACCTGATCAACGAAGGACCTGATGGGCCAGTCTTCCAGGTAACATTGCATTTCTAGTATCATTTACTTTCTTGTAATTTCCGACTTATGACGCTGATCAGTTTCATAGTCTCGACAGCAACGCTTTGTTTGGGTCATGGAATTGACCTCATGATTTTTATTGAGTTTGAAGAAACGCTTCACTTTTAGGCATTCCTGGAAGCAGTGCGCGCCACTGAAATTCAGTTCCAGAAAGCCTGGCCTGAGAATTTGAAGAGGAGCGCTGCAATTGCGATAGCCACTCCGGTTCCTATTGAGGCGGTGGTTATCAACTCGGCAAATCCCTCACCCAAGTCTACTACCAGCTCTGGCAAAAATTCTTCGTAACCGAAAACTTCCTCTTGCACCAAATCAAGTCATCGTTTCACTATCCTACAAATATTTGATAATCATTTATTTTGATTTGTGAAATGATGAAATATTCCCATGCTTATCATTATATTCAGTCATAATTGTTGCATTCACCAAAATTATATTTATTTTTATTGCGTATTTCTTCACTATTTTGATACAATAGTATATATCATCCAGAAATCGTCACTAATCTTTCAAATCTTCCTATCAGATATCAGCACTTCCAGAAAAGCTCAGGAAACCTGCAGCTAACAATTCCGTCGCAAATCTTTCACGTCGTTCAGCGCGTTTTGTTCGATTTCTTCTCTTCGATCTCATCTATTTTCACTGTTCGATTGTGTGTAATCAAATTATTTGCTGTTCGTTGTTGTATTTGAACATTTATCCGAAAGATACACCCTGACTGATCTCAGGCTCATCGATTTCGAAATGCAACTGATGAAGATCATGATGTCTATGAGTAAGGCAAGAATTTCAAATAAATTTATTTTATTTTATCAATTGCAATTCGAAATTATTTCCGTACCTATTATTCTGACCATTTAGTAAAGTACTGTTTAGCGTACAATAAAATATGAATATCGCAGATTACTTTAGTCGATCAATCAATGTTTGGATTTCGATAATGATCTGAATATTCTTTTCATTAGTGGATAACAAAATTCATTTGGATCACTTATCAAACCTCCAAGATAGTCATCAGTCAGATTTCCGTTTGTTGTTTTTTTACATGTACAGCGACCATTGTGATCACGTTAACAAGCATATGAAACGTCCTTTCACATTCAAATTTACCCTCGTTTAATAGATTAGCTACTTACAAATTTGATCATAACATTCTTGAGTTCAAAATACTCGGTTCTTGCCCGTTTGATCAAGTTTGCTAGAAAAGTTAACGATTATTTCAAAGTTCTTATCCTCCATAAAATATTTCTTTGATATCGTTCAGATCCTAATTCCCTCTGTTGCAGTCTCTCATTTTCTCATTTGAGTGACCTCAACCAAAGCCTTTCCACGCAAATTTTCTCACCAACTCTGAAAAGTTTACCATCATTGTACAGAAAAATCTGGTTTATCATTATTTTCTTTCAAAATTTATATCGAAATTCACATTTTAAAACTACTTGTTTCGTCTCTATAACCTTGCAACAATAAATAAATCAGTCATACATTTTAATCTGAAAAACGTTTATATTCCAAAAAATGTGTATTCTTGGAAGCTTCTATCTAAATTAAGACTAATCTCGTCTATCATATCTGTAACAAACATGTGCTAATCCTCTGTCAATTTTATTTTTGAATTAAGATTATCTAAATTTGGCGGTATTTTTGGGAAGCATGTAATGGATTAGGGGCTATGCAATATGCATGCGATACTGAAGATCTAAATCTAAATGCAGACGAGATTAGCTGCTAAATCACTAATCTGTTTGGATTAATCAAATATATCTCTGACTCTACTCAATTTTTCTATTTGGTTTCATCTCTGCTCATTCTGTAGATACAGCTCCAGTTATAAATTATCCTAGAAATTATTGTAGCTCAGAGAATAGATAGACTTAGACTTTGAAAGTTCACAATTCAGTGTCTAATTCTATCATATCGGATTACCGCAAACGCATAATAATCTCTTCACATCCTAAAATCAAAGCGTTACGCACTAAATGGACTTTCAATAATCCGAAATAAACACTGGAATTGCGACATCCTTGATCATGAACACATGGAACCGCAAATGGCTTTAAATAATTTAGTTTTCTAAAATTTTCTACTCTAAATAATCAAATATGATGCATATCTAAGGCATTAGTGAAGAAGGAATAAAATCGAGATTATTTTTTATTGAAAGGTGCCACCAAAACGATCAGGAAAATGAACACGATTTCGTAATATAAAAATCCCACGAGCGCCTGCGGACACGCACTTTCAGACAAGATTTTCTGGTGAACAACCACTTCTATGGGGGTTCGTCGGTTCTGATAGTGATCTTTCGAATGGATCACAGAAATTACACCACTTGAAAATTCTATCCAACTAAAACTTGATCCTTTCCTTCGTTAAATCAACTTCAAAATTATGAAGAAAGGTTAATTTAGTAAAGTAAATACTTCATCAAAACAATCAATGTCGTATATTCATAAATGGCAAAATGACAAAATTCAATACTTCGTAGCTTTTGAAAATACGCTATTATCAACGCGGAAATATGTTATTGTCGATTGTAAACGACTTGGCCGTCGCTAGTGCCCTCGCAACAGGGAAGGTGCGAAACGCGTCGCGCCCTCATGCGTTGCGGCTTTCGTTGTGAAAAGCATTTTTCACACAAGATTCTGATTTTCCGTCGGAATTTCGCAATTATCCGCTAATTAATGACAATTAGTGCTAATTATGATTAAATTATCGATTGTTGAGTGAAAATTTGCTTATGTCTCGTTTTTAGCGATTTCTGGACGATTTATTGGAATTGAAACATTTTTAATGATTTTCTTCTACAGAACGTTGGCGCTGATTTGGAGGAGCTCGTTGCAGGGCGGCACGCAAATGGTCGGACTTACTTATGCCTGAAAAAACTGCTCAAGAAATCATTTGATCGAAAAACAAGGCGAAAAATTACGAAAAACTGGGGAAAACACGGAATAAAACGAAATTGAAGTCTGTGTCTGTAATGATTCTGTAAATATTTACCAATTATCGATGATTTTAAAAGTTCTGTCGAAGAAAATCATAAAAAATGTTCAAATTTCAATAAATCGTCTAGAAATCACTAAAAATGAGATAAAAGCAAATTTTCACTCAACAAACTGATAATCTAATCATAATTGGCGCTAATTGCCATTAATTAGCGGATGATTGCGAAATTCCGACGGAAAATTAGAATCTTGTGTGAAAAATGCTTTTCACAACGAAAGCCGCGACGCATGAGGACGCGACGCGTTTCGCACCTTCCCTGTTGCGAAGGGCACTTGCGACGGCCAAGTCGTTTACAATCGACAATATTTTGAAGCTTAAAATTTATCAATTTGAACCCACAGAAAAACACCTCTCCATCGTCTTTTAAAATGCTAATTTATTTACAAGGAAATAAAATTATGACAAAGTTTAATAAATAGATATCAAAAACGGTTGAATTATTCCATAAGTTATGAGATTTCATAAATGAGAGTTAAAGCTTCATCAACGAAAAATAATTGACTTTTGAATTTTTATACACAGGCACAGGAATTGACGATGATGTTGGGGAAATTGCGAAGGACGAGACGATTTTTCGAATCTCTGAAGATAAACATTAGAAGGAAAAGTGATTTCTCTTCATACTTATGCAGGAGAGTAAGTGAATGAGTCTTCCTTGGTGCGCAGCAGACAGGCACGTTTTCGTGAAGCAGTGATTGCAGAATTGCGTGATTTGTAGGATTTCCTTCCTGAAGAATAGTTTTCTAAATTTTCCCGGTAAATCATAAATTGGAAACATCAATTCATCATGATAAGAACTTTGATTTATCTGAAGTTATCTTCAGCAATGTCTTACTATTTAGGGATTTGCCTCATGAAAATCAATTTTGATACATTTTTGAAAATGATAATTCTTTGCCTTCTTTAGAGGTAGTTGGCAAGAGCCTTCACATCGACCGGATTCCATGAAAGCGGGATACTGGATGATATTGTCCAATCCCAATTCTTTCATGTCGACAGTTTCTGTGTATTTTTCACATCCCTGAATTTTTAGTTTCAACCATTTTATCAATCAGAAAGGAATTGCCTTCTTCTGTTCCTCGTTCAAGAGAACGACTCTGATGTCGTTCTTCTTTTCGCCAATTTCATCGTTTTTCTTTGTTTCTTCAGGCTCTCCAAATCCAGCCCATAAATCAAACTCGCCGCTTTTCACGCGTCGATTTGTTGCACGAATCTAAAATTTACATGTCGTTCAATCTCCAAAACTTGGATTTAGTATAATGATGAGACATCATATTGCCATGCATTCTTCTTATCGAAACTCATCCTTGCCTCCAACTCTGCACGTCGTCTCATCATTTCCGAATATATTATATAAATTCACACAATAACCTTGTATCCATTCAGATTTTCCTGACTAATCGATTCCGATTCTGCATCAGGTTCCTGTAGAGACGCATCTTCCGCTTTTGATCGTGATTCATAACCGTAATAGCCTAAATGATGAAATGATTACCCGAATTGATTTGCTTCAAAATTCTAACCCAGCTGTCTTCGTTTCCTCTTGACGATCTCCACTTTCTCCTTTACTTTGTTCGCATCGATTGTGTTGTCGCCTTGAGCGTATATGAGTAGAAATGGCTGACTCCATCGGATCATTTCATGATAGGGCTTCATCCGCAATCGGTCCCGAGTTATCTACAATTATGCCTTTATTATTTATTTCAACCGTCATCAAAATCAGATGAATTGAACATCGTCAAAATAAACGAGACTGTTATGACAATTCAACCCAGTTCATTGTGAACGTCCAAGTGTCTATTCGGAATAAGTTGTACCCGAAAAGCGATCTGCGTGGCTCCCAAATGAACAGATTCAAAAGCGGCTTTCGTTGCATCCCACACCACTTCTTCATCGCTATTCGATGGAATCTTCTTCATTCCTTGTTCTCTAAAATTTAACTTGGCAATTTGTTACCTTCTATATGCCGTCTTTGAAGTTAAGAAATAAAGCCATTGTAAAATTTTATGAATCTAAAAATCGGACCTGCAATACTCATTTAGACATACAGTTCTCGCTCGAATGCCTTTCGATCTCTTCCGCGATGAGTCAGGCTTCTTGAGTGTGAAGTGTAGCTCCGCCCTCTGCATCGTTTCTTGATCGAGATCGGAAATGTCGAAAACGAGGACTTGATGCTCGCGGTATTTAGCTAAAATGTACAATGATAATCTAAACATCAATCATAGTCCGACCTATTCCAGCGGGAATAGCTCGAACTGTATTTCCGTCATCTGATCCGTCGTCTTCGATGAATGTTCGATAGAGCTGACGCATGTAGGAATTGATAGCTCTATTCGCTAATGAGTTTGAGGAGTCTAAAATTCAGCATTCTAAATAGAAAATTCGAATTTTTCTTACTTATTGCAGGCTCATCATCGAATTGCATCATAGAGAGAATAGTCTGTCGAAGGACATCTCTGTCTACTAACTGTTGATTATCAGCTGTTTCTGCTAGATAATTAAGACATTTGGAAAAACAAAACTTCTCCAAAAATACCTGACAATCGCCGATCCTTCGCTGCATCGAATCGACCGAGCAGCGCAGTCAAACAGGTCAGCTGCCAAAATATAGCGGTCATCGAATATTGGTGAACATTTGACCAATTGTATCAACTATCGAATATCGCTGAAATTTGCGTCTTACACGAAGAAAAATGAACGAAAAACTTCAATTTGGATTATTCATCAAATACAAATCCGACTTTAGTTATGACAAAACGAACAAGCGAATGCGGCAATAAAGGAATTTGAGGATGAAAAATGTGGGAAACAGAAGAAGCAAAGACATAACAAGCCGAAGATTTGTCAGTTGACAGAGTCGCGACGTCCCTGGAGACAGATTCAAATATACAAGTGGAGCAGAAGGTGACAAGAGTTTCATGAAACTGAAAGAGAACAAAGACGACATGAAATGAAAATTCTTCCACATCAAATCAAACATGAAAACAGCTTTAGAATTTTAGAATCTTGGAAATCAAATATCAAACTGACAAAATGAAAAAGAGCTATCCGGTAATAAATCAAGATGATACCAGAATTATGTATTGGCAGAAGTAAATATTTTCATTTTAAAAATTTCAAAATTAACCACTCCAAAGTTGTACTCATTCATCACAATCATATGATGATACAAGTCTGACGTGAACTCGATCGATAAGACATTATCAAAGCCATAAAATATCGATGATATTCCAGAGAGAAGAGTCCAAATAAGGATGAGGAGAGAGGCAATTGGCCCAGTAAAGTGCGTTAGCACGTTATCAAGAGGATAGTAACCTGAGAACTGCCTAACTGGCTCTGATGAGGAAGTGGAGGTCAATGGAGGGTTATAGACAGAGAAGTGCGCCTACAAATCTACCTAATAGTTCCAAGTGAGTGATTTATTGTCAGGAATTATTTGGGAAGAAAATAATGTCTAAATCTTTATTTTTTATAGATTCAAAAAAATTTATGTTAGCATCAATGAATTGAAAGCTTCTTGGCATGAAAAGGCAATGGAATTATCGTGCATCTTATCACCAGTCTTCCATATAACGAATCTACAATATTTTCGATGACTTTACATTAGGATTTTAATAAATAGTGGAATTAAGATAATTAAAAAGGAGCACGAACAAGGTCAATCAAGAAATTTCAATGTTCTATCTACAAAAAGCCGAACTTCTTCAAATCGTAGACATCAAATGAAAGTCGTAAATAAGACAAATTCAATGTTGTTTCAGGAATGAGAAGCGGATAAGACAAAAGGGCAGATAATGGGCAATTGTTGTTGTAGAAAGAGATAAAGATTTGGGAAGGCAGGGAGGGAAGGACTAAGAGCCGTGGTGCTCTGCTGCAGGAATGAGGAGAAACGTTTCCTCGCAATCCGACATTTGTCCCGCGCTAAAGAGTCGTAGATAACACTGAATGAGGTAAAGAAGATAAACTCATTTCTGGCAGGGAGGGTAAAACCAACCAAGAAGACGATCGTTGGAAAAGGTTTTTGAGGTAAAGAAAAATTTCGAATAAAAACGGGCAATTTCTGGCATGAAATATTTTCTCGGAAAATATCGCAGGAAGATCCCAGAATACACGATGAAATACCATAATAAAGAGAACATTCGTGAAATGAATAGAGATGGACTATCCATGGTTAGATTTTGGCACCTCGTAACCTTTCGAGAGCGCAAGCAAATACATATTTGTCCAACAAAACCCTTCTGTCTCTTTGTTTCAATACCATTTCTTTTGTGTATCCTTGAATATTTTCGTCTTTATCCCATAATATCTCAATTCTCTCCAATGCACGCCCATTTGCATACATCCAATGGCCTGCCTCTCCGCAGCTCATCGAACTTGCGTGCGGTAATTACTTAATTACAGTATTTATAACAATGACAAAGACAAATGATGTATGAGAGAGAAGGACAATGCAAAGACAAGCAGAAAAAGAGCTGTGAACAGAGGAGAAATGCGCAGTCAAGGACAACACAGACAAATGGGGACAACAATATAGAAATGTGAATAAAATGAATCAACATCATGTATTCGTAGAAATTGCATAAGTTTAGAGGAAAGGTTTTTTTCTTTCTGGGCGAAATCAATATGATCTGTCAGAAAGCTTGCATGTTTCATAAGTAACTCAAAATGTGTAAACTTTAGATATGATGAAGTATACATGTTTACATAAATTTTTATGAAAAATGAAACATTATTAGTTTGGTTAAAATATAATTGTTCAGGAAAACAATTTTTCATTGTAAACTATGCAATAACTTCTTCATCGAGAATTACAATGCAAAAGTGAGAATAAAATTTTGAAAACTGGAAACTCATAGGAAAAATTTTCGATTTGATGATTCAGATATCTCGAAGTCTTTAGTCGACTTGAAATAACATTTCGGACAAAATTAATCGGCAACCTGCTGCAGCAAAGATAACATTGACTCTTCGCGCGAGTTGTAACGACACGACAGGATGATGAATTACAGAAAGAAAGGGATGAGAGATTCAACAGGGGATGATTGCATCATGATAGCCACCTGGTATACGACTATCAATTTGAGCTAAATTTCGAAAGTCGATTATTTCGAATCAACTGATTTCAATAATTTCGAATGCATAGAAAGGCGATCATCTAATTTGGCAATCTTGATGATAATAAACTGCATCGTTGCCAAAAGTCAAAACGATTTAATTGTTCTAATAGTTCAAATATTCAATCTTTCTTCGAAAAATGAACAAAGATGATAGAATACTTTCAACTACCGCAATCCTCCTTCAAAGTCCAACTAACCTAATAATGAGAGAGATGGAAATTGGACAAATTCATCGAATGATTAGGTCAGCACACACACACACTATTCATTCGACTATTCGACCGTATGCAAACAATTCGAATGGATTTGCGGATTTGTTAGATAAAGCAGACTAGAAAGGGAGATAAACGGAGCCAATTACGAGCTCAGCTCCTTACCAGTCCCTCTGTATACCATTAATTCTTCCGCTGACTGACTAATTTTTCTCCGACTCTCCCAATCTCGAATACTCTTTCAGTCGTTTCAAATTTACACAAAATTCGTTCAACCGAACAAAGCGACTATGAAACATTCTGCGTAAAGCAGAGTAGAACTACGGTAACTCGAGGGTTTCAGGAATAATAAAGATGAAGGTTGAATCGTAGAATTCCTAAAAATAAAATTCGGCATTCAATTAGGACAAAGAATATATATTTCTAATAGGAAAAGCTAAAATTTGAATGGCGAAAAATTCACTGAAAGTACAAAATCGATACAACCTATTTGAAATATCGAAATCACGTTTAAACCTCGTAAAATATGATTTTATAAAGTTTCATGTAACTTTTTGCCAATTTTTTTATCTGAGAAATGCATCTTAACTAATTTGCGTAATGCGAAATGCATTCATTTCAAAATTGTATTCCATGTGAATTGATTCAAGCAAATCGATATGTTGCGTAGCTTATCAGTTTGTCTCATTGCTTTAAAAAGGAAAAGTATTATTTCATATTTGCAGAACATAACGATGTCTCTCTGCGGCATATTTATGTATGCCAGTGGATCATTATTTCAATTCGAATGGTTTTCAATAATTTCTTCATGGCTGGATGAAGTTTTCTTTAATCGTGCTTGAATATTAAAATCGTCAATTTTCGAATTGTCTCCTTGACAATCATAATATTTCATAAGAAAAAATCGAATAAAATTGAAAGATGTTTGTCGCTAGGAATTTTCATAAATTTGTCGAAAATGTTCCATCTGATTTTCTATTTTTGAAAAAACAAAATGTATGCATTTTCAGTTATTTTTTGCTTGAAAGTTTTGTAATGTCTTCAAGCAATCACATATTCATTCGGTTTTTTTTAAAGATATGAGTAAATCTAAAAATTGTTTCCTTCTTATGCTAAATCGCATTTGAAAGATATTACTCTGAAAGTCGACGTAGTTTAGTTTCGAAGTTTCATGGGTATTTTTTCATAAATATGTCACTTTCAAACAGGGAAAAATTTTGCGTCGCTTTTACGGCGCTTTTGCGACAGATTGGAAAGCGCCGTAAAAGTGACACAAAATTTTTCAGAGTAAGTCTTAACTTTTATATTATGAAATGTATTCTTACATTAGAAAATTGAAACGCGTGAATTTCTTATTGATAAAAAAAAACTATCCGCTAACTTCATAATATTTCTGTTCATCGCTCGCAATTTACTTGAAAATCATAGCCGAGAATATTTATCACCTTGAAAATTTTCAGTCAACCCCCAAATGTTGTAGATTCTATGAAAGAATTAGTGATCGGATTTGCATTGCTGGTAGCCGGCTGTTTGTTTCTGTTTCAACTCGTCGATGACAGTGTTCTTTCTGGCATTTTCGGTTTCAGTTCGACTCAAGTAACAAAGGCAGATCGATTTTCCGTAATCTATATCAACAATAACTGCACACAACGTGAGATTTCATAGTCGATTTCAAAGCAAAATGAGCATGAATACTCATAAGTTTTTAACTTAGAAGAAAGTACTCACATCCAAAAAAATACAATTCTGATAAATTTCAAGTTGACAATCTTCAGATAATGTAACGACAAACAAATTGCCATACCATGATTTGCACATGAAATGGATGGCAGAAGGAGTCACAAAAGAAGTAAGAGACTTATGAATTTTCAAAATTTCAATAATTCCTAGAATTACGCCAAAGCGAATATTTCGTTGGAAGCTGCCTACGAATATGTCGACCAAATCGCAATTCAAATCACTTCCCAGAATCTGTTCGGGTATAAAATCACTAAGAAAACCAGGAATAAAGTTGGAATTTCAGTGAAAAAGTCTATTGCCACTATTTCGACTCGGACAAGAAGAAGATCGGAGAACCATTCGAATCGAACGTCTTTCCAGAGAGCGTAATTTACTGTCTAAGACGAGCAGGAACTAATTATGTATCGCTGACGAGGAAACCTAACGATACGCCAGAATATCCTATTCCTCTACTTGACAGAACAATGGAAAGTGAGTTTTTCGTTAAGTTGAAGAACTATCATTTGTGATTCCATTAAAAAATTTCTAAAGGGGAAGTTATTGTTTTAGAGCCTGAACATTACTTTTCCGTGTGCGTAGCTCCATTCTTCGGAACCGAACCGAAATGGCTAATGATAGCAGAATTTGTTGAATGGTACAAATTACAGGTATTCATTCTGTGAATGTTTTGTTGAACTTGCAAGCCGTTATTATTTAGGGTGCTACGTATTTTTATTTCTATCTGGCTGAAATGAGTTTGTATGATCGAATAATTCTTGATGATTATGTTAGGACTGGAGAAGCAGAAGTCGTCATTATGCACGATAGATTCGATCGACCTGGAGATCGATGGCATATGCTCGAAATTCACGTAAACCTTGCAATAAATATTCGTCTTGAGATAGCTAGAATAGTTAACAAAATCCAATTTTGATATAGAAAAATGTCAAAAATTCATTTTTCTTTCAAATCTTTAAGTCAAAGTTAAATTGAAATTTCTAAAGACCTATCGAAGTTGAAATTTTTCAAAGCCGAAGACTAACTTCTTGTACTCATCGATTCCAACTTTACGAATCTAACTTTCCTCAAAATTCCTACCGATATTTTCGAATTTTTTAGGATTGCATTCTACGATCTAGAGCTCACTCCAAATGGGCTGCGTTTGTAGACATCGATGAACGACTCACAATGACACAATACAAAGGAACGATTCTAGACTACCTTAAGTAAAGATTCACAAAACTTTTCCAGAAAGAAGAATAAAATCTTCAGAAGTATTGCTGACAAATCTATCGGCAGTATTCAATACAGACAAAGGTGGATTATGAAGACGGAAGATCAGCCTGAGAAATATATCAATGCAACTGAAGTAAGAATGAGAAAATCATAGACTGAAGAAATCAATTGAAAGTTGTTGATGAAGATAAACTTCGCTGATAGTGGACTGAAAAATCGATGAGAATAAATCAAAATATTCATCGAACATAAAAATTAAAGAAAATAAAGAGAAAATTCCGTAGAAAAGATAACAATTAAAGAAAAATCTTCCATTTTAGACAGTCAAGTGGATGACCACGCAGCGATACACCAATACGAGCCATGTTGGGCCTCCTGGACACACTGCCAAATGCATCGTGAGACCCGAAACAATTGGCGCCATGTTCATTCACTATCCGAGGAAATTCTATCCTGGATTCAACCAATACGGACTAGCTCCAGAAGAGGGAGTTGTGAGGTTATTTTTAGGCATCATTGAAATGCAAATAATCGAATTTTTCAAACTGAATAAAAATTCTCACGAATTCAATAATTATAAATTTCATTTTCAACTTCATTAAAAAATATTCCTTGATGTTGTGAAGCGCCACAATAATTTCCGACTATTAGTTGCGTATCAAAAAAATAAAATACATTAATTTACATAATTCAATGATGGATTAATCCTGCTTCAATTTTCTTTAAAACATTGATTTACTTTGCAAACACAAGAATTTAATCGACTATAATGGTTAATTTAGGCACTATCGCGATCAGAGATTTGACAATTGGGGAAAGACTTGGCTAAAGGAAGTGGCCGCCTTTGGACCGTTTGAAGACACTAAGCTAGAGGAAAACGTTTCGAAACAGCTCGTTGAAGCCGTTGTTAAAAGAGTTAAATACGTCTATGGAAAAGCACAGAACGGGTATAAATGAAATATGTGATTTCATATGAACTGGGCATGAAGAATGAGATTTTCTTGAGAAATTTTAAGAAAAGGTTGATTTTTCATGCCTAATTCATATTCCTTTTGTGACGTAAGTTGTGTGATTCGTTGTTGAATTTCTCGATGAATAATACAAGTCTCTGATTAGCGTAATTCTTCTTGACCTGACTTGCTTGTAGCGTTTCTTGTGATTAAGTATCGTCCTGGGGCGAATTCCAATTCCAAATCCACTCGTCGAAGCGCTTCTCATAACGTCGAATGAACGGCATCAGAATCTGAAAATGGTTTTAGATAATAACAGATCTAGAAAAATAGCTATGAAACATCGTGTTAGTCAGATGAAAATTTTTCACAGTTTGAGATTTTTCACTGTACAAATGGATAGTCTTCTGTTTTCTCACTTTGTGAAGAAATTATTCCCCGTAAAGTAGAAGATAATTATTTTTTGAGTTAAAAAATCATGCGTACCCTCACAAAAACGACTTGCGCACCGCAGAAGACAGGCATTTGCATGTAGCCGAGGACGAAGGTCTTCTGCAGCTCGTAGAGTGGAATGAAGTTGTCCAGGTAGAAATATTCCAGCAGAGCCTCGGCGAAGAACAGACACGCGATCACCACCCAGTACTGTACCCAGTGGATCTGCAAAAATAAAATTTGGATTGCATGACGAATTTGAAAATAATTTAAGAATGAGTGATTTGTTGTAACGATAGAATCACGATATCCTGTCTCTTAGCGGCAGAAAAATCTTTTCGTCTTCATTGTATTCACACTAATCATAGCTGGAGAGAGAAATAGCGTGGAAAAAACGCGGTGGCAGACAATAATAAAAAAGGGAGTATTTTTCTCGCTGTCATGTTTAACAGGATCGTGCCCAAAACTTTAAAGCCTGCAAATAAGGATAAGTAGGAGGACAAAAATACAAAAAATCCGACAAACTGATCCGACGAAAAAGGGAGAATCGCAAAAACATAAAAGAATAATGTTTTTCCTCTACAATTTTACAACTTTCCTCTACTAGAGATATTAGACATTTATGAAAGTTCGTGAAGCCATAGTCCCGTGAACTTAACAAATATTGAAAAAGTTCGAAATTCGCAAAGTTCTTTGACATCACTCACCAAGTCTGCCTTGAGCGGCTTCCTGAGCATCTTGACGGTTCGATAGGCGGGAATGGCCAGACCGATCACGCTGTTCACCAGCCGCAGAGTCGACACCATCGTTGACGCCTAAAAATAAAAAAAATCTTAGAAATTAAAAAAGCAAAGAAACATCAACGACAATCATTCGGTGAAATGCGAAAATGGAATGAAAACGGCAAATCGATCGACAAACAAACTGCACAAATTGTCATTTTTTTTCTCGCGTTTTCCCGCAATTTGAATTTCGCGTTTTTTTCGACGAATCGATGTTTTCAGATGATCATTTCTGTTCGTCATTACCACGAACCTCTTGTTCGGAGCCGGTTGACAGGACTTCCATTCTTCCATCAGACGGCCCATCGACTGACCACACCAAGACATGGCCCGGCGGACGAGAGAAGTCGAGGTCATCAAGGCGCAGAATGGAAACTACACGGTTCGAGGCTTATGAATGAAGAATTGATAAAATTCTGAAGACGAACTCGAGAACCTCCTGAATTCGTTCTCTACCATATTTTCAAGGAATGGAGACGATTTGTATCAAAAATGCAGTTCTCCACACAACTTTGGTATGGCAACTTGTATTTGTTGTGATGACGAGATGTCGTGAGTTAAAATGCTGTGCGCTATTCTAATAAATGTCGTGATGACGTGAGCTATAGATAATAAGGTAAGGGTGAAGATAAGAAGAAATAGTGGAAAAAGTAGGCTATGTTATCGTGACATTTACTGGAATAACTCACGACATTCCGACATCACGATAAATATGAATTGTCCTTTGGTAAAAATCCCCTCCAACCGCCAATTTTTAAATCCCGAACTAATCAAGTATTTTCAGGTCGTCAAGCAACTGGCGATGGGCAAGTTTGGCAGCGTCTATCACGTGCAATCCGAATCGGGCAAAGGTGAGCACCGAATTAATTCATGGAGTGTTTGGAATTCTCACAACCTCGCTACTTGTCGAAATAGTGTGTAAAGCTAGAAGAAGGTTTTGAAGCGCTCTTTCACTTACGTATGCTATTTCGCAAGCTGCGAGGCTTCGGAATTACCAATTCATTTACTCGACACATGCCAGACAAAGGAATAGAGCGAAATGGCGATGAAATTTAGAACACTTGTTTTGCACTGAAATTTTATCATTTCTCTTTATTGATTTTTTCTCTAAAAAGGGCAACTTGTAAGTTCGTAAGGTAGTAATGTCTCTAATCAGATGCTATCTCTCTTCTAACTCAACTTATCCTTCTCCCTTAGCTATGTCTTACTATCTCACTACCTTACGACCTTTACAAATTACCCTCTAAAATATCTTTTTGGGAACCTCGGATTCATAAAAATCTGCTCAGATTACGCAATGAAGTGCGAGTCGGCGAAGAGCAAGAAACCGGTGAGTTTTTCTGTGAAAATGGAATAAATTCTCATTCGAAGACAATTTTCTTTTTAAAAAAGACGTTCAAATCATTCAAAATCCTCAAGAAGTTACCAAATCTCGGATTTGCAGCTGCTGCCCCAAGAACTACAAGTGCTGCAAGCCCTGGAGAGCGTCGAATCCCCGCACTTGCTTCGGTTTATCGACAAGGGTCTCGTTCCGCAGGTACCACCACACTCATGAATATTGGATCCCCAACATTCCTTTGCATAACCAAAAGATAGTCAAAAATTTCGCAGAATAAAATGAGAATAAATTGATCAACTTACCCAACTCTAATTCTGGTCTGTTTGAAGTTTAGTACCAAATTTTCCTTAACTCGCAGGCTATAAAGCAGACTTCTCAAAATTCGACCCGAAGAAATAAGTTATATTGAGAGAGTAAAAGAGCATGTCTTCTCTTCTTCTCTCAAAAAGATATGCTATTTTCTGCGGGTCGAGTTTTGAGAAGTCTGTTATAGAGTTGAGAATTAGTTGCACTTTGAACAAATGGCTAATTTTTTATTTGAATTTGAAGCAACTATTTTATGACTGCACTGCAGAAATTCCTTTTCCTGATCGTGACAATGGTAGGCTCGGATCTGCAGAAACTACAATCGCAGCAGCAGGGAAAGAGGTTCGCGCTCAACACGGCGCTCCGCATCGGCGAACAGACACTCGCTGCCATTCGCGACATGCACAGGGTTGGAAAAATTTTAAACCTTCATTTGCAATTTTGAATGAGATGATATAAATTAGAGTTTGACATAGAGCAGAGAGTGGATGGAGAAAAATGAGTCACACCATCTCGTCGTTTCGTGTTGCCTCTTCATTGAATTTTGCAAATTACCAAAATTTTCATTGGATGTGTGCAGCTACGTGCTCCCTGCGTATACTCACGTATCAGTATGTCTCTCTTTTCTAAACTCGTATATTTGCGTACTGCCTACGAAATAGAAAGTTGATAATATAGTGAAGAGAAAACCAGAAAGGTGAACGCAAGAATAGGTAGAGGTGACGTAAATTCACATACCCGAAATTGATGACTTTCACTTCATCAATAAGTTTTTGTTTCAGTCCGGCTATATTCACAAGGACATTTCGCCGTCGAATTTCGCGATCGGAATCGACCCTGCCCACCACACGATTTTCATCCTCGATTTTGGCTCGGCGGAGAAAATCAGGTATGCTCAGGGAAGTGAAAAATACACAAGCTTTTAAATAAAAAATTGCTACTGTCCATTTTGAAAGAAAAGTTGATCGGAGTAAATTTCAGCGACATCAAGAGGCTCGCCAATCGGAGAATATTCGCTGGAAACTACAAATATGCGAGTCTCAGCGCGTTCAGACTGGTAAAAAATTCAAAAATATCAATAATCATTTTTAAAATCTAGAAATTCAGTGGAATTCCTAATTTGTTTCATTTTCAGAAGCCGATGTCCTACAAGGACGACCTCGAGAGCTGGTGGTACGTGATGGTGGAGCTAATAGTGGGACGACTGCCTTGGAGTCCCAGCGACAAGACACAGAAGAGTCCACAGGCTATGATCGGCAAACGGATGCAGATGCGCACCAAGAGCAACTTGGAGAAGGTGAGCAAAGAAGAAATGAAACCAAGATATTCAAAGCATAAAATGGTAGTTTTGAATGAGATCCTAAAAATCCACAAATAAGAAAAATAAGAAGCCACAAAATTTGATTTACATAAAATGATAAAATTGAAGATACTCGAAAAAAAATCTTCAAAATTTCACAGAAAAGGAGTTTATCCTGCTTGATTTGTGCAATTTTGTCAAAATTGAAGAATATCTCATGTGTTGAAAACACCTTTAAAGTCCAGGGGAAATGTTTTATGATTGTCATTTTATTAACATTTTTCCGACTTGTCGCGGCCCGTGTCAGAGTCATCTGATCGAGATGATCAAGCTGATTGACCTGATCCAGGTCAACGAGGTGCCCGACTACGACGCCATCTACGACATCATCGCTTCTGCACAGAAAGTCAGGCATAACAAATACTGAATTCTGCTAATAATGATCAAACCATATTGCATGTTCCTTGTGTGGGTGAATCTTTTCTAACTAAACCCTTGGAAAGAGTGTTTTATCCATTCTTTATTGTAGGGAAATTTTGAAATTCGTAGGCTAACGGCTGCAACCACGAGGAGGCACTCGAATGGGACCCGATGCATGACTACGCCGGACCGCCCTACCAGAAAGGACAACAACGTCCTAAAGGCTGGGAATGAGAAATCTTGCATTTTCTGTAGAATGGCTGAAATTTCTAGAAGAAACTTGTATTTATTCAAAAATACCAACTCTTTGAAAGAAATCAGTCATTTTTGACCTGAAAAAGACCATTTCGGTAGGCATGACGTTTCTGAATGACAATATTCAATTTGGAAAGAAAAACTTTAAAATTCTAAACTTGTTCAGCTATCGAAATCGTGCTGTCTCCGCAGTCGAGCGGCAGGAACGCAATGGCGACGGTGACTCAATAGATGCAACGGGGATGGAATGAGTGAGTACTGAAGAGAAGATGAGCACGAAGAGGGACAAGCAAATCTGCCAAATCTGCATCCGAAATGACTACAAACTTCCCCTCCGCTCGCCAACACTCAAGCAACCATCCAGCAATGTCATGCAAATAAACTATTGAGGAATGATCGATCAATGGGAGTCTTTCATTCGTGTGTTTCATTTTTCTATTTTTAATTTTCAAGCTTTCACAAAATGATCATAATTGATTAAAAAATCTTGCAATTCAAAAAGATAAATATATGGTGCTTATTTGAAAAGCTAAATTCCTCTCCCTATTGGATTACCCTTCTCATTCAGAGCAGTGAATTGTGAAGGAATCTACTGTTCACTTTCATCGAATCAAAGTTGAAAATCGTTGAATGTCAACAAAATGCGAGTTCATCATGAATAGTTATTGCTCTACTTTTTCCCATACCTTTGTTATGCAAGAAATAAGTGCAACAAATTATCCTTTCATTCAAAGCGCTATATTTCGAATATCATTCTAGATTTTTACTTTACATTCCACAATAATTTATGATCATCTAAATGTTTTCATGCTGTAGAAATAATACAAAAACATGACATATTAGGTTATTGTAGTAGACAAATGACTCGAGTATAAAATTATTATTGAGTTGCAGGAAAATGATCCTTCAATTTCAATAGGTTTATGAGGGAACGCGCAACTCGATAACAACAAACATAATAATGACAAAGTTCTAATTGCACTCTCAAAGTAGATGATTTCATGAAGATGAAGATAATGCGAGTACTTTTCTCCTAAAACATACCTTTCCATTCATTATTCTCAGTTTTGGAGAAAAGTACTTGCAGCAACAAATGAAAACTATTCAGGAATTGCAACGTAAGTGAAAATGGAGAATAATGAAGAACGATTTGACAATAAGAATCAATAAGTATCTACAGTAGGAGTCTGGTAAAATGTACAAGAATGAAAAATCATATTCGGACAAATGAACACGAATTATGACTAGATTCTGTCAAAATGAGACTTCGTTGCTATTTTCAGAAAAGAATTCCAAGTATTTGAGTAACGTTAAAATATCATCTTTGAATCCTCAAACATCTAGAAATTTCCACAATACAAGTAGTTTCGCGCACTAATAGTAACAACTGAATACCGTATCTGGAAATAATAACTGCCAATTTTGAGTCAAATAATAACTGGATGCAATAATTTGGATAGTTGCATGTCTCAACCCGAAATGACTAATTAGGTGATTGAAGCTTGAATAATTAGGTAACAAAACGTTGTGTACAAATTATTATGGATGATATGCTAGGGTCAAAGTAACCAAATGAAGAATATTTGTTCGAATAGAAGTGTGAGATGTGATATGTTATGGGTTGTAGAATCTTCAATTTCTCACAAAATTAATCGCTTTAATTTTACAATCCATAAAAAAGGAACTGGCATATTTTTATGTCATGTAGAACTTATCAAATATTGTGGAATTATGAAATGCCGAATATTTTGTCATCGAGATGAGTTTTGATGTCACTATCATCAGTTGGGCGAATTCCCTCCATTGATCTGCGCATTGGCAGCCAGATCGAGCACTGCCATCCACCGGGCCTGGCTCGTCTCATCCTCCGCCGTTATTGTGTACATTCGGCTGAAAATTTATACTTGAAGGAAAACGGAAAGATTTTACATACATGGATCTAAATAATTTTTCTATCCTTCATAAAAATCACGTTCAATTTTTTTACTGTCACAAAACTTAATAGACTTTCTTTCAACCTACCGACTTCCAACTCGCACCGAGAAGGTGTACTTCTCACCGCACATTTTTACTTCACATCCTGGCAGAGGCAACATTGCGAGAGCGCATTCGTCCTACAATATTGAGTGCGTTATGCTTCTTCTTGTATACAAATTTACCTGTGGCGAATTGTACGAGTAGAGGCAGAAATCGTTTCGTACAACGAAATATCGATCGAAAGTTTTGCCTAGAGAACCTCGGAACTGAAAATTTTCATTTATTGTCATTGACTCTTGGGATTCTTCAATTCAGACCTTGACACGACTGGCGTGCAGCACATTCTTGCTTGTGGCTGGTACATACAGTATATTGAGACGAGCTCCATTCGAGTGAGCTGATACTGATCGTCTCAATGATTCGACTCCCTAAAACTTGTTCAATATTTTGAGAATCTATGAAATTTTTCGATTATTCGATAGGTTCTAATTCTTCAAAACTATGAAAAGGTTAAAATGTAGTGATCTTCATTGCAAACGTTCAACATACCATGTTTTTAACGCACATCTCACAGATTCTGCTGTGTTTATTCTCTGTTCGGTATCGTCCGAAGCACTTCTTGCAGAGTTTCCTCTTGCATTTGCCACACTTCGTGCCGCGATACCACAGACTGTAAGGAATTAGAATTAAAATTTCCAGCGAAAACATATCCTGAATTCCAGTGCTCATCCACGAAATACAAGCAATAAATGAAGAAGCAAAGAAAAATGTTAGCAATGAATTCAGCAAATTATTATTCATATATAAAGCCAAGAAAAAATTCCCATAACTTCCCAAAGCTGACAAATAAAATGCAAAGAAATAAAAAGTACTTGATGCCCACATATCAGTGTTGTCATCCGTATAATATGTTTTTAAAGGAAAAGCTAACGAGGAAACTTTCTGAAGTTATGCCTCCGATTTGGCTGATTTTTGCACGACAAGGATATTCCAATGAGTAAATCACGATTCTGAAATCATAAAGTGTTGACGTCAAGCATTCGAGCAAGAATTTTCGAAAGTTGTTTTTGCAAAAGAAAAATAGTATGTGAAAGTGAAATTCGACATTAGCATACATTATTTCTCTACAAAAAAGTTCTCGGGATCTCTTCCCCAAACGCTTGCACGTCAGCATTTTCTGACTTCAAAGTCGTGATTAGCGTCACAAAATACCCGTTTGGTGCAAAAATCAATAAAACTTTAGGCAGACACTCCTGAAGTTTTATTGCGAGAAAATATTCAACATTTTGCAAATGACGGCTTGAACCAATTACAAAAAGCACAATACTCACGGCATGCAAGTCAACCTGAATTCAGTGTCGCAGTCTGCACAGTTCTTCGACTCCACTGAGCTGTTGCCGTTTGATTCACAGAGTGAAGAACGCTGAAATTCATAAACTTTGTTGGAACGACGTAATGACAGTTTCATAGTATCGCGACAAGGAGTTAATTATATAAAGTTCGAATGAGAAAGCTCACTATGCTATTTGATCCAAAAGTGGCGCTGCATGCTCTGACTTCATCGATCACTGCATAAATCCCTTCCATCCATTCATTCTTCTCCTTTTGAGTGTCTAAATTTGGGAAGATCAGTAAGTTTCACAAGACAATTTTCATACTGCAGAAGAGTTCGACGCATCGTTGAGGTCCATTGCCATCAGAGCCTCGCAGATAGAATGAATGCTCACGTTCCAAGTTGTCGCCATCACAGACCTAGAAAATATGGTTTTTCGTTAAAAAATGTATTCATTTGAATTACAAAAATTTTAACCTGGGTGTCATTTGCGTGGAAAACAGCTCTTAGTTTGTATTTGGCAAGTCCGATCAATTTGCGCTCGCTCGCCAGAAGAATCAAGTCATTGAAGAGGAAGATGAATCTCTCCTCCGTCTTTTCGGTCGTAGAGGAAATTTTCTGAAGATAAAATTCTATCTTTTCTTTTTCCATTGCTCTACCTGGATCGATCCAGACTTGAGTAGCTCCCTTCCCGGCGAAACTAGAGAAATCGAATTGCCCAATTGTTCTTGGACCTCGATGACTTTTCCGAAGCCATCCTAGAAAATGTTGCACTTTTCAGAAGACTTGCTATTTTTACCAATTTCTTCATCATTTCATTGGCATGACTAGCCGCTTGAATAACCAATTCGAGGGCGACTTTCGCATCTTCGTAATCGGCATCGGATTCTTCGAGATGCTTCTTGTATTCCTAAATTATGTTTTTCCTAGGACTCTGCTAATTTTGGACTCGTTGGAAATCTCATTCAATGTATACGCCATAAGTTTCGAAGAAAAAAACTCACCTGCAACAAAAGCTGATATCTCATGACTCTTTGCACCGGACAAATCAAATGATGCGAAAGAGGAAGGCCTTCACACTCTGGTTGTTTCTAAGAATTTGTTTCATTGTTTCGGAAAAAAAGTATTTATCTAACCTCTATATCCTTGACTATTTCAGCGAATTTTTTCTTTTTCTTCAGCTCTTCAAATAGTCTACTGGCTCGATCATAGTTATTCGTATACTCCGAGTACATTTTCAGGAAAGGCGCCTGTTTTCGGACTACGTTCGCTATCCTAAAAGTTTAGGATTTTTCCTGTTTTTATTGTATTTTATTCCCAGTAGATTTTTCTGCAAACGTCCAGCATATTGCTCATAGTGCAAAAACTGCTCTCGCGCTCATGTGTCAAATTGAAACGAATTGCAAGTCAAATAGCCTTTCGAGATGAAATGAGAAATGAAAAAAACGGCTGAAATGCGGCACACCCTCGGGGAGAAACTTGTCAAAAGCGATTTTTGTCCTTTCCCAAAAACAATCAAACTTCACTCGATTTGGCAAGAGTCCAATTCAATTCATTGTCAATGTCAAGCTATGCAAAGTAATTTGTGCATCAGCACCTTTTCTTCGTAAAAAAATGCACGAGGAACTAAAGTGTCCATCAAACTCGTCGTATTAGTAAAAGCCAACGCATTTTATAGGCCCATGAAAAATTTACTATAAAAGTGTTTGAAGCGTGAAATGGGGGCTATTTCTAGGATTGCAGTACAGCTGATGTGCAGCAATGCATGGGCGAGCTTTTGACAGATGAAAAGTCATCATTTTTGAAAACGTTGCTCAAACTTGATCAATATACAGCGGGTATATTCAAGCTGAATTAACGCACATTTAGAAGAAACCCAATTTTCGAAGAATAAACTGTGTATCGATAATATCATCGAAAGATTTCATTTCTGTAAAGAAATTCCTTTCTATCCGCAGTTAAAGCTGAATACATCTGATGATGTCTAGCAAATCTTTTTTTTTCAAAATGAAGACCAACCTTTTGGTAGTGTGCCAATCTCTGCTTGCAACCATGAGTTGTGGCAAGAAGTGCGTGTTGTGGAAGGTGAAAAGAGAAGCGATGTTCGCAAACAGCTTTGTCACTTTGTCATTCGAAATCGCCTGCTCGTTGATCACTCGATTGCGGAACGTCTGAAATTTGCCTTCTTTATATGAAGGCACTTTTCTAGTAATTGTGAAATTACGATACGGTTATCGTGCTTTTTCACAATAAGACAGCACAGTTTATGCAATAGTTTTGTCATTTTTAACGGAACCATACTATCATTTGATAAGAAAAATGTCAGAAAATTGTAGAAACACAGGTGGGCAGTACCGTCATTTCACTATTGCCTATTTTCCTTTAAAATTTTACTCCTTTCCATTTTGGATATAAAATAACCTCCTTGTAAGAACTTCTCATCCATGAGCAGATATTGATCACAGCCTCTTTTACAATTTTCTTGCAAAATATAATCAAAAATTTCTAATTTTCATGTCATACGGTATTGTTTTGAATTTTGGACCTTCTTCACCTCGGCATAATCGAGTATTTTTCAAAATCCACTCACCTCTCCCAGCAACTTGAGTTTTTCGACGTATCTCCGTTCGGAATCAACAAGCTCCTTCGCAGCCAGCCACGCCTTCTCGCTTCTCTTCTGCGTCTCCTTTCGAACCTTCTTCTGTCCGGGTGCAGTCGAAAGAATTTCCGAATCGACGTCGCTGATTTCAGAGTATGCACTGGAAAGAAGCATCTGTTGCAATATTTGGCTTGTTAAAAAAGTGACTTTAAATTTCATAAACAAAGAATCTTGCTTGTTTGTCATGTCATTCGAATCAAAAATGTTCAAATTAGACATCGAATGATAGAATAATATACTTGCGATCGTCTAGTACAAATCTTTGATACTCACGTGCTCTTTGTGTCGTCATCTTCAGTCTCCTCTTCTGACAGCTCATTATCTGCATTGTCTGCCAATTTTACATGGAATCCACCATCCGGGCCCTAAAATTGGCGCCATTTTATTTTCACAAGTAGTTTTCACAAACCCTATATTCGAGGAACGCTCGGAACTTCGATTTCGACATCTGCTTGACGCCGTTCACGTAGGTCTCTTGCTTGGAGAAATGTGTACTGCAAGATGGGTCAATCATTTTTTGTTTGATTCCAAACGTCAATCAATTCCCCTCTATCAGCTCTCCTCTTCTACCGATTATCTTTCGATGCAAAAACAAAGAATCGAAAGGATTATGCAAATGTTGTCACATTTCTAACACTTGCTGTTTCGTCTAAATTCATCATTTTCACTCTAGCTCAGACAAATAGCGATTTCCAGAATCTCTCAGAATAATCTTATAAATTTTAATGAGAAAGAGAAAATAAAACCTGTAGGACTTGCTGCTTCTCGTAGTAGTGCTCTTCGATCCGTCGGGATTTATGATTACTTCCGTTGTTGTTGAAGGAACCAACGACGACTCGGAACGCATCTTCTCGAACAGCTCAGGATACATTTTAACTGAAGTTTACAAATTATTTTTTAATCATAACCTATAGATATAGCATCTAAAGTTGCATAGAATGAAATCATCACACCCTGCTATAATTTCGATAAGATTTGAAAAATCACTTACTAAAAGCATCTTTCTCCTTTGACACTATGTTCATGAGCGTTTCTGGAACTTGACGCAGCACATTCGAAATTGCCATATCCTAGAATTATAGTTTTCCCTCGTAACTTCATTTCTAACAATCATTAAACCTGTGAATTATTTAGATCGAGTTGCAATTGATTATTTGAAACAATTTCCAACGGGCGGAAGCCTTTTATATCGCCTTGTAGACGTTCACATTTTTCCTCGATCTGAAAATGCATTTATCAGACTTATATCGTCTAAATAATAAAAATAACTTTTGCTTACTTTCGCTTCCCTTCCATTTGACAACTCTAGTCGTCGCATCGTGCTTGTACAGTCGATTTTGATCTGAATAGACGATTTTAAGGAGTTTAAAGGCATTGTTATCAACCTTTCTCCTACAAATCCTCGTGAGTTCCTCCTTTCCGTCTGCCGATTGAATTTTGTACGTAATGACCTGCACTCGACAACCATCTTCTGGGTCGATCTCTTCATCCTGAATAACTTGCGTTTTATGAGAAATCGTGCATTTGAACTTCTGAACTATTTTTAGCAAAAGAGATTTTTAGCAACTATTGCAAAGTTCAGGAAATTTTCTCGATAAATTTCATTTGAACGCGGAAGCGATCTTCGATCATGTTTTCGATGTAAAACCTCTAACTTCGCTTTGACACTGCTGTATCATAGGGTGAACGATTATAATGCTAATAATCTTTATTTCAAGGTATATCACTATCTTAGATATTTCATGTCTTAGGAGTTGGTAAATATCGAAATTCTGCTCCATTCTCTCGAATAAAATGAACTTCCCAGTCGAGATCATATAATTTTGATCTTCATTTTTCAAACACTCGTAATTTCACACTAAATACCCTACCTCATGCACATCGAGAAGAGTTCCTCCCTGGAGATCAATCGGCGGCATGTTTTGGAAATGATCGAGTGGAGTGGAGAGAGGGCCCAAGGAGGGCATTCCGGTGAATGACGACTGCAACTGCTGAGGCTGTGACTTGACCAGGCTCATTCAGGAACCAATCAACTGGCCACGATTAGAAATAGGAATTTGAAGACAGGAAATCGTTCAGGTGCTGAAAGAATCGATATTGGCCGTGTGAATATATGACTGTTGAAAATTATACGTAACAGATAAGAACACGCAAGTTATTGAGTGCAAAAATGAGTGACAGGAATGGAACAGATATTATTCCAGAATTGAATAAATGAGTTTTAGAACTCAGCAATTTGTTCAAGGTGCCTTTGAATGATGTTGAAGGAACAGATTTCTAGAAACAAGTTATCAAATGATGAAGTTATGCTGCTTGGGATCAGGGAAGAAAATTTTCCAAAGAGTCGTATATGGTCAAAGAACGCTTAACGCTCCTAATATGGAAATGGATTGTGTATGGGCATGAATCTGAATGAATAATCGATTGTATGGAAGTAGTTTCTGTTGGTGAGAAGTCGAGTGGAAAGATGGAAAGAAGGAGAGAAGGAGCAGAGGGAAAGAGGGAGGTGCCACAAAATGGCTGCAAGACCGAGCAGCGATAGATAATGTGAGCCAATCGGAAAAATACGGCGCAATCGTCATGAATGTCTCATTCAATAGATAAAATGAAGGTAGCAAACGATTTTTTTTACGTTTTCTCCTATCAGAAATTTGCGTGGTTGATAAAAAACCAACTTCAAGGTTTTTTTCCTCTGATAGAAATCCCTAATCAATTTCAAATGTTTTTTTGGTAGAAAATTCTCTGCTCTCGATATCATATCTTTCTTTTACTAATAAGATATGCTGATAAAGCAAGGAAGCAGCTAGCTGAATTCCCATGAAGCCATGCGCGATTCGCTTTGTCTTAGTGGTTGGTTTGAGACGTGTTTATAGTTGTAGGAAACACGCCTGAACGGAAATGACTGAACGGGTCCTGGCTCGAGCAGAAGAAGGGGCAGGACAAGCCAGGAGGCATGGCACGGAAGAGTTGCTGCAAGGGGCAGAGCAGTCAGAGTTGACCTGCCAAGTAACGACGATTTTGCGAGAGTAATTGAATGTACCTGTTGACCATTTAAGCAATGAGACCAAATCAACCGAAATGGACAAATGGAAAGGCAAGGAATATTTGAGAATATTTACGTTACTTGAAAGGCTGTAAGCATTCCTAAAATAGAGTCAGACGCAGAGAATGTTTATCGAGACAGTGATGTGCAGAAGATGAATGAAACAAAGTGAATTCTTTCGAAGTAGCACAACTATCGAATGATGATTTATAAACGAATTGCACAATCGCAGGCCGCTAATCCTAACAGCAATACTTTCAGTGATAATTTCATTTCCGATGTAACAGATGCAAACAAGCATTTTCAATTATTTTGTCCATTAGATGCGAGCTTTGAAATGTCAATGATACGTAACTGTTCGTGTATGTGTTGGGCAGTTGCTTAATTCTTAAAATTAAGGAAGCCAATGAATCAATTATTAATCCATACCCATACGTAGATGTATTCGAGGAACAGCCGGCAATCGAATGAATTGTTAATGGATAAGAAAAATTTAGTTGCATGGAGGAAGACACGAGAGTCACTTTGCATCTTTAACTAAACACGTGATGAAACTTAAATAAAAATGTACGAAAAGGAAGTGGAGGAGTAATGAAGACTATCTTGGCTTAGCATATACGATTTCCATAGTAGCAATAGTAATCTATGAAAATAGGATTCTTCTTTCTTAGAAATTATTGCATTTTTTCAAATTTTACATTGCGAGATTTATCTTCTGTCACTAAAATACTCATTTCTTTCCGAAATTTGATTTGCAGCTAAAATTTTCCATTTTTCTGGGTGATAAATGTATCTTGTAAGCAGAAAATAGCTGATAAAATGCAGGCATTTTCTTGACATTTTTCTGAAGGATGAAAGGACGAGAAGAGCCAATAGAAAATGAATCCTTCTCGAGGGAAATATTGCTAGACAAAACAAAAATCTGAGAAAAATGAAGATGGAATGACCAAATTTGACAGACAAGCTCAAGATGGAATTACTATTTTCGCGAAAAATGTGAGATTTGTGAAAAACGAACATTGAAATAAATGAATCACACACATTTATGAGTTCGATCTGAAAATGATAATCGAATGAAATGGAATCAATAGATGAATGAAAACAATGCAATGAATTTCAAATCCATTGATTGGTAGTGAGCGAATATTTCATTGATAAATTAGGAAATTCATCCAGGCGAATGTTTTTCACAATGAATAGAAACAGGTTAGAAACTTACAATGCTCCTATTCCATTTTGATTTGTCTTCTATTCTCGAGTTTTTCATCATGCATTATCCAAATTAGCCATAAATCAAGAGAACCAGCAAAATTAAAGCATAAAACTTTCAAATTTACGAGATCGAACTTGAAAATCTTAAGATATCAAGAATTTTCGAAATGAATTCTCAAAATTTGTCCAACAAATGTCATGAAGAAATAATTTTACAGGTTTTAAAATTAAAAAGATCAAAATCAAACCGAGCCATGCTCGAATTTCAGCAATCAGCCGTAATGAAATGCCACATTCACCCGTCTCGATAAGTGGACAGGGACAACTTGATTCTAACCTTTTTCTCTTTCCCTCCTTCCTCATATTCTAATTCCATTTCTCCTTCTCTGCTCCTCTCTCAAATATGCATGCATCTTTCCTGCAGCTCTAATGCACTGTCTTTCTTCTTCTGTTTTCTTCCAATGCGCCTTCTTCCTGAAAAGTCTTATCCAAATATGACTTGAAAGAAAAGAAGCACGCGCAGTTCCATATCATTTCAACAGAAAAAATCCGGTATAACGAGAACAAAATATCATAAATTTAGGAAATTCAGCTATTTTTGAAAATTTCGAGAATTAGGAAAAAATATGCAACGATATTTAGAGGAAAAATTCCAATGAAAAAATACTTGAAAATCAAATAAAAATTTCGCCAAAATCAGTGATGAGAAACAATGATCCAGAAATTTCCAAAAATGTGATGTTGTTATGAACAAATGTTTGAAAGGGAAGAATGGATGATTCGATTCATTGATAGAGCACAGCATTGTATTTCATCGTTGCAATACGGCTGCCCCGTCCACTTTCATGCACCTCGCAATTTTAAATGACGTGTTAGATATATTTAGACAATTTTCATTTGTAAATTTCCTTCAAATGGTACTTATAAAGAAAATATCTGATTTTTTCTCAATTCAAGATCTTATAGGACACGAATAATGCTTTGTTAAGAATTGTCGCAGAATTCAAATAAACTGAGATTTTAAAATTCATGAAATCGTCAAGACTAAACACACCCTGCACTTCACAATTTGCCATAACAGACTATTGAACTGTTTGAAATGATGTGGACTGAGTTCAACAATGAGAAATAGCATATGAAAATGACAGACGAAGAGTGATTTAGGAGAAAAATTGTCGAAAAGTAAGAGATCGGAGAGAAAATGATAGAGTTGAAACGTGCATGAGTCAGTCCTTATTTGAAAGGCAGATAGGGCGTTTTGAAAACAACATTCGAAGAGGGGGTGCGTCGAATGGAGTAAAAACTAAAGCAATGAGAACTATTTCCTTATTAACTTCTGATTGCACTTAGAAAATAATTTCATTTGAAGCTGCAAAATTAAAGTGAGAGACAGAAATTGCAGTTTCTCATGTCATCATCAGTCGTTTCGTGATTCGACCGCGATTCCAACGTTCATCTATTTTTTTCGCTTTTCCTTATTTTTCTCAGCACTTTTCACATAAACATTTGTATAATTGAAATCAACCCTTCGATTTTTAATAAATTATGAATTATTCCATCTTTGGCTTTCTATCTAGATTCTTTTTGTTCTGCAGTATACTTTTTCCTTCTCATTTCAAAAGTTCTTCGATATTGATCAGTTTGAAATTGAATTTTGTATTATGTAAATTCATCATCGAACAATAAAAAATATGATATGAGCTCAATTTATTTTTTCCGATGATTCGTAAGTGTTTTCGTATTGTTGAAAGCAATGAAGAACATATTGAAAATGCATATTTAGTGCGTGTGGTGGGACTAAAAATAGGTTGATTGGGGCAATTTTGAGCGCTTCCACACACCTCCCCCGTTCACTGTTCAGTTACATCATTCTTTAGTCTTTCGTTTTCTCTTTGAACTGAACTCTGAGAGAGTGAATTTTCACGGCTTCTTGGAAAGTCCATTAGTTTTACAAACCACTTATTTGGAAAAACTCACTCATTTTTGACAAGATTCGGCCTTTAAACTCGGTAAACTTTCCAAAAATCCATTTTCGAGCAATTTCACGGGAGTTACTTACAACTGAATGACTGAATGAACGCTGCACCTGAGTTAGGAATGAAAAACATGACAAGAGACTGAAATGATGGGGGAAAGCTCGAAAGGCTCAGAACACAGAACCAGCTGAAAGCAATCAGATCATTGAAAAGCAGGAGGTGTCTGCTTATGAAAATACGCGACAATCGAGAATATTTCGAAGAACACAGATTTTTCACAAATTTTCATTCAGAGTTGAGATTTTCTGGAAAAAAAAATTCGATATTGGAAACTCGCCAACTCATCGTAGCGTTGTATGAATTATCAATAATTACGAGATAGTGGAAGTTATATGGGGAACACCTTATCATTTCTCTTCATTAGGGCTGCGCGAAATTTCGATTCCATCTTCGTGTTACCCGAAATTTGGGGGGGTTTTCAAGGCGACGAAACTATTTCGTTTTGGATGAGAAAATTTCTCCCGACTTCGATTTCGAATTTTCTAAATTTTTGACTTCGCGCAGTCCTGCTCTGCATAATTTCGCATATATCGATGATTATAATGACCAAATATTTTCTGGTAGGCTCAAATCTGTTCAAAAATTTCATATTCTATCAAGGTGAAAATCTAAAAATTGCATTTCCGTTTGAACATTTTTCTATGAAAGAAAAAATCGTATCTCTTATCAAGAACAGACGACTTTTGCTCCCTTTTAGGTTTTGAGCATTAGTGCATACGAACACAAGAAAGGAAGTGAATCACCATTTGAGCAGAGTAGACTTTGTAACTGTTTAGAATTCATAAATAACTGATAAAAATAAAGAAAAGCACAAAGATTTTTTTTCTAAATTTATCTCGTTAAGCTTGATCGAACAAATCTTACATACATTTTCTAAAATGGAACAGATAAGACAAAAATCGGAATTGTGACACGGATTTTCATGATGAGTGCATTGTAGCGCGATGATTAGAAGAAAGATGGGAAGTTAAGCGAAATGTCAATGATTTGAACGATTTTGAGCGATTTCGCAATACCTGAGTAATCAAAAATTCTGCTAATTCAGGCATTCATTGAAAATTGCAAAAAAAAAAAACGCGACGTGAAATATTGCAAAGCTCTTTTCTGTAAGTCTCTAGTAAAAATCAGATATATGAAATGAAGATCAACTTTCAAAATTAACATCGGAGCAGGAAAATAATCATTCGAAAATAATAGAATTCAGAACATTATTTCGTGCGTAGTATAAATCGTCTAGAAAATTTGAATTTTCTCAGGATGATAGAAAGATTTCAACACATTTTTCCATCTCTCTATGCAAGGTTCACGATTTCTTTACAAACCGACTATATTTGCGCGGAATCAATGGCCCTTTTGTGTATCCCATTTTCTCCCCATTCAGACAATCTTCCTTTCTCCAAGTCTATATTTTCTCCTCACAATCCTACAGAGACAAATCAAAGCTATTGACAAACGATATGGAAGAAATCTTCATGTCGTGTAGAAAATCTGGTAAGGTGTAAAATTTCGCCTTTCCATAAATATTTTCAAAAATCCGCACGACACACGCGATAATTATCCGTTAATTTGAGGAAAATCGTCGAGAGTGAAATCATTTTCCCGAAGAAAAATAATGAAAGCAAAATGAATAGAATGCAAAAAGGAAGTGAGAATAAAATATGCTCGGAAATCGACAAAAGTAACAATAAAATGAACCGAAACTACTGGATTTCAAAAATCGCAAATGCTCAGTGACTTCCTATTGCAAACCATTCATTCGTTTGTTGAATGGAAATTTCTCAATGAAAATTCATGTTTTTATCCAAGAGTTTTTCGGCGTAGGTTGGCATAATTAGGCGGAAATCTCGTATTATTTGTGCAAAAACCTTTTGGAAAACTTTGCTCTCATAATTGACGACTTCATTGGATTACGGAGAAGTTTTGCTGTCGACATATTTTTCTAAATTATCCGAGATGTTTGCAGCTTTTTTGTTGCTTGAAAAGTTTTTCTTCTGAGAATCCCGATGCTTTCATGTTTGTCGTCAAAAATGTTTCTATTTTCGTCGGTCGGGACTCCATTAACCTCGAATGAGAGCGGAAAAGCCAAAGACAGCTTCAATTTGCATCAAAATGTTAGGATTCAGCACCTGGGAAAACTGCAGAAGCAGGGCACAGAGATGAATCTAACAAATGGGAAAGCGCATAAATTAGAAGGGCCCAGAAGAGATGTGTTGGGCAACAAACAAATGGAAGATCTGAATGAGCCAGATGACGGAAAATATGCGGCTATCGAAGAGCAACTCGGATAGAGGAAAACGACTGAATCACTTCCACGAAACTACGTATAGAACAGTTTGTAATGTCAAGGACAATGCTGAGATATATAAATGTCATAATGAGAATTCGATTAGTTTAACGATGGAATCAGAACAATTAGAAAAGCACCAAAAAGAAAAGTAAATATATATTTAAAAATTTTTTTTTTTTTTTTTTAAATTACGAATAGTCAAGTTAGATGTCAATTGCTCGAATTCAAAGAATTAAATGGGAAAAGATAAAGCCTGATCAATAGAATTTTCAAAATTACTAAAAATACGAATAAAATTGAGTAATCTAATTAAAGGAAGTGCAAAAATGTGAATAGAAATCGCCAATGTGCAGTCAGATATCGGGAATATGAGTCATACGAGACGCATTGAATATTTTGACATGCGTAGGGGAATTGATTACGCAATTTATGGTTGAAATAGTGTGGGCATGTATAGTTTCAACGTCAGAGTTGCATAAAATCGAAAGAAAATGGAAAATGTCGTGTTAGGATAATGTTTTCTGAATGGTATACCGGAAGATGCATACGGTTAAAGTGACAAAATTCAACTGTAGAGTTGCATGAGTGAAGACGTAAATAGATACGCACGATAAATCATCATCAGCGCAATACTCGAGAAAAAATCAGCAGAAAGTAAATCGTGCATAAGAATGAAATGGGTACGAAGCTGAAATCGGCGCGTGAAATAAAAATCGGAACGACGATGCCTCGTACTGTCTGGAAAGGACTCGGGAGGTCAAAGTCGTTGAACGGTTCAGTTGCTAAATAAAATGAACATGGGGAAAAACGGTTGGTTGGAAGAACAAGGTGAAGGGAGATTAGCAGAGACAGATAGAAAAGGAGAGATAAAAGGAAAAGAGACCGAGAAATTTATAGATGAAAAAATTCTAGGAAGGGAGAGATAGATAAAGAACTGCGAACAACTACGAGGGATGAAATGGAAATGGACGCGGAAAACTCGAAGGACATCAAAGAAGTCGCGCAAAAAGCCCGGTGAGAAGAATGGAGAATGAAAGTGAGGAGAGGAGTTAGAGAGTATGGAAATGAAGAGGGAGAGGTAGTTGGGGGATATGAGATTAAAAAGGATTTATACCGAGAAATTTTAAAAGATAGATAGAAAATGGCTCACAATACCATAACTAGGGAGCGCAAGTAAAGTTCCTGGTGTGAAGAAAAGGCCATGAAAAGATGTTTCTATAAATCTGTAGAGCTGGACAAGCTTATAGCAAAAGCCGCGTGAAAAAGCGGATCAGAATAACACGAAATATGGTCATTTGAAGATGTCGACACGTGAACCGACTTTTTTGCTAACCAACTTTCGCAATGAGAAAAGCGTGTCCTGCCTTTGCATTCCATTGACAAAGGCCATTAGAAAAGAAAGGATAACTTATAAAGGAACTTGTTTCGATGGATTATCCAAGATTTTTTTTCGATTTTGATAACTTTTCCATTATTAGTAATGATAGAAATCGATCTTGCCCACGCCCCTTAATACAATGAGTTCGCACAAAAACGGTCGTTTTAAAGGGAAATTAGTAAATTTCGTAAATCCACCTGCCATTCTTTGCCGTCCAGCTTTTTTCGTTCATTTTTTACCAAAATCATCTTGATAACCCAAATTGCTTGAATCTGTTTGAAGGTTATGTGAAAATGCGTCGAAATAACGATTTGAAAATCTTGCTGTACATTTTGATCGGCCCAATTCGGGTTTCGGGGCATGTTCCGGAAGCAAAAATATTCCCTAGGCTTATATCTAATAGTGAGAAAAGAAAAATAAGTAAAAAATCGCTTTGAAAAATCAATAGAAATTTCTCCCTTGAATTTATGTTCACATAATGGGCAAGACTTGCACCTCTAACCATAACGTATCAAAATATGAGAAGTAGTAAGGAAATACATATAGTAGAGAAATGGCTTAGAAAAAGCCTGTAAAGAATGCAAAGAATCAATCTGTGGAAGGAATGTCGTAACAACATTCGATTAGACTTATCAAAAGCATAAAATCGAAATCATGAAATAGGAAATTCCTTTGAGGAAGCTATACTTCTAGGAATCATACATATAATAGGCCGAACTAAAGATTTTACAATTACCAAACTGCAATTTGTATTAAGAGTTCACCTTATCAAATGAATTTAACGCTGACGCTTCTCAAAATTTAGTCACTTTTCTTCGTTGTTTAGATCTTTAAATTCCTCCAATGGATAAACTTTGAAAGAAGCTGTACTTTCAGTATTTTAATCATATTACATAACTCGAGCCATTCGAAACATCACAGGCTATGATCATTCAGACATAGAAAAAAGAAAGAAATGAACATGAAAATACAGAAAACGGCTATAAAAGTCTAGTCAATTTCTGATGCTCTGTTCAGCTACATGGGTAACTGGAAGACTCAGTCAAAAAGAGGTCTGGGTTTTGAAAATCGGCTGGGGAGAAGAAGGGACAGAGAGGGGAGCAGCTTGCGCATGGGACGAATCGGATAATTCGATTATTACCGAAGAAATGAAGGGGAGGATTCACAAACGCACACAAACTGACAGACACAGACGAGAGAAACATATCTAGCCACATCATAACCAATGATGAATACAAAGCAGGCTAGAATCACTGCCCATATTCGGGCTTGGAGGGCGCAAAACATGCCTGAAATAACACATCTCATCTAATGAATTAGATCGCGACAAAACTTGCACTGCATCTATTTTTACACACAAAAAATGCCTACGATAATCAAAGTCGAAATGTTGCAATAAATAGCAAAAGAAGGGAAGTGATTCATACGTTTGCTTATCAGATCTAGAAAACTTGAAGCAGGTACGAAAAGTAAAACATTCATTTCTAAAAGTTCTGCACAAAGAACTGAACAGCATTTTATACGAAAGAATTATGCGTTAGCTGCATGTCGTCAAGTTCAGACAGGAGCAAATTAAAAATGATCCAATCTCTAATTTTTATTATCACCTGAGATTGTCTATTTTCAAAAACTCGTGCTTTTATTTCGAGTTAACGGCGAAATTTGATACGTTGCCTGCTCGCTGTCAAAAAGATGAAAAAGCAAAGACATTTTGACTTTTGACATCGGAAATATTCTTTCAAAAATTGTCTTCGAGAATTCGAAAACGAGAAAATAAACAAAAGAAAGATTAGAGAACGACGAAACTCTGGGTATGTGAGGGTTCACAGGGAAAATATTTAAATTTGAAGATTTGAAATTATTCAAATTTAATAACTTTCAGTTAGCAATTTTTACCAAATGTAACAATCGTCAGGAAAATTACAGAATTTAGGCACGTGTAAAATTACTTTAAATTCAGATAGTGCTTTTCTACGAAAATAATTTGATACAATATATAGTAGATTTTTGATTCTTTTGAGCCATAATATAAAAGCAAATTGCAATTTTAAAAGTACGTCTGTGCGTAAGTGCGACGGTGAAATGTCAAGGAAGTAGGCGAAGGGGCAGCAGCAAGAAACAGGCAATGCATAAAAGTAAATGTCGCAAAAACTGTTAAATGGATAGAATACAGAAAACTAAGTCGACAAAATCGTTCAAACCGTATACTAAACAGAAGTATTCTAGCTATTACTTTATAGAATTATCTGACTTTTATTAAGCGACAATTTAGAAATTAATAGCAATTTTAGCGTCGTACGCTTTTCTACGAAAATGTCGAATATCAAGGAAGCAAGGAGCGTAAAGCAGGACAGAAAAGTCAATGTTTCAAACTGTCAGAGTGACAGAGGACGAAAAGACTGAGTTGAAGAAATAATTAAAGTCGGAACTGCAAATGCACTACAAGGAAATGAATTAGAGCAAGGACAGATAAGTTACAATTGTATTTTATTCGCTTAAAAATTTCTTTCTAAAATTCAAATTGTCTCAGATACTGCTGAATATTCGTATTAAAACGAATTATTTTTACCTAGATCATAAAAATATTGCGCATATCAATCGTAAAATTTAGTATTCACATCGCTCGCATATGCTCGGTTGATTTACACAATCCAGTTTTTGCATTTTTGCATAATGTCCTAAATATTCTGGGAAAATATTCCAACGCGCTGAATATTGAAAATCTAATTGGAGCAAAAATATTGGTATGAAGAGGAAAAGCATAACAACGGACGATAAATGAGCGATCGATAGAAAGGACAGAGGGATGATATAACAGTTACAAAAAAAATGCTGCAGGAGAGAGGAAGATACAAAGATACACACAGACAGATAGAACAGACAACAGACAAAGACACGGGGCTCATAGTCACTGGAAGGGAGAGGAATAAGAAAGTGAATGTGTCTAGCTGTATGCGCAGAAACAGACCGGCAAAATCTGTCTTCTGAGTTTTTTAGGTCACAAATTTGCTCATGATTCTGATTTAGAGAGCTTGGAAAAGGATATTAAGCCATGATAAATTTTTCTGATTAGGAAATGTTTTTCAGTTTCCTACCCTTCAAAATTTTTCTGTCACTATCTTCAAATGAAAATTGATTGAATGAGCTTATTAAAGAAGAACGGGAAAAATGCGCAGAAATGAATTTATTTTCCATAGCCTTATTTCGCGATAAAATTGTGATTGCAGTTTCCTAATGCCATAGGTCCGCTCAGTTTATTGTTATGCAAACATTACAGCTAACGATTTTTACGAGTTTTATCCTTCACTCAAATTATGCAGTGTCAACAAGGCATTTTCCTAATTCTTATCTAATTCATTGATTTTTGAGCGACGCATGAGTACAGTATGCAAGAAGGAACTATGATTTTGTGCTCAAAGAATATTTAGAACTCAAAGTTTTCTTAATAATCAGCTAGTCCATAAAATCCATGAAATTCAAGTATAAATCTGGCAAGATCTAAACAAACAAAACTGATATTATGAAAACGTCATAGAATCTTTTTTAAGCTTCATCTGAAAGATCGTGAATCTTCAAAAGAAAAATCCAGACATTTACATATTGGATTACATGGTGTTCATGAACTATGCTCTAGAAAGTTTGCAGCATTTAGAAAAAATGGCCTTATGAAATTTTAATATATTTGAAAGCGTGAAGGTTCATAAATAAAGACGACTTATGTGATGATTTTGTAAGAAATTCGTTTCATATGAGTTTAGCAAGATCAAAGAAGTCGCAGAAACAATTATTAGATGATAGGTAAAAGTGGGATGGTAGTAAGATTGCGAGGGAGGATCAGTCTCTGAACGAGTTGGGGGCAGCAGCCGCGTGTCTCTCATCGCTCATTCCTTCCCCTCTATACTCTGCTACTCCCCAAACCCTCGTAATCAGTGACAATTTACACAACTCGAACACGGTGAGAGGGTGGTGGCATTTCGAGTCACAGATAAAATCCCGATCAGAAACAGGATGGACATAATTTATTGCTCGGATTTTATTTGTAGTAAAGCTGATAGAACCCTACTAGTTTTCTCTTCAGACTTTAGTTGTAAATGGACCATTTTCTTAGCGACAGTTCAAGAAAGACGAATAGGTTAGTGAAACACCAAAACTATCCTACAATAATTCGAATTGCCAAAGGTTGTCAAGTATTCTTCTGACGATATTTATGCCTAACTACTCTGCCTATAAGCGATCAGACAACTAGATGCTTTCAAGAATATTTCTAAAAAATCTAGAAAATTCACAAAATTATCCAATATTAAAGCTTGCCAATCTTGCATTAACAAATTGTTTACGTAAATTCATCTTCCGATGAACATTCTCCGCATAAACCTGGGCTCATGCGCAAGCAATATTTTGTCATGAATGTTCCAAAATTTTGTTTGTTTATATGTGTCTAACGAAAACTCGAGGAAAGGATTTCCGAAAATGCCCCGAGTCAAAATAATCTATGTGCTTCGAATGATTTTGATCGACAATAAAAACGATGAAATATCACATTTCAACGCGCAGAATTCGAGTCATGTCTGAAAAAATACGTGTAACTCATGAGGATAAAAGACGAAAAGCGAAGATTTTTGAACAAAATTTCGAGTAAACTAACGCAAAAATGAAGAGTCGGGGGAAGAAAGAAACGGAAATCGCGATGAAACAATGGAAAAGACTCATTGAATCAACAGAAAACGAGAAAACTTGCGAGAATCTGAATGGAAGATGAAATTAAACTTGTAAACATGAAAAAGCAAGCGAAATTAAAGTTAGATTTACTAGGACTATGAATGAACCTGAAAGTTTGAACGATTTTTCCTCATTATACAATTGCAATATTCCTAATGAAGGGAAATTTGTAAAAAATAGTAAAAATTTCTGGAGAGAAATGAAAGTTATGGAAGAGAATAAATAATGTAAGACACTGAATACGTAAGAAGATGACATTTTTCTGGGAAGTTATTTTAAAAATTTGACCTAGCTATAAAAATAGGCTTATTCCTTCATTTAAAGTCCTTCTGCTTTATAGTTGAATTGAATGCAGAATTTTGCAGCCATTTTTCATATCCTCAAGAATAAGCTCGGCCATCAGTCATTTTTCAATTTTTAACCTTGCCTAATTGCTAATATTTCAGTGCTCTCTTCCATCAAAATGTCCGCCTTCCTTCTCAACCTCTCCATATCTCTTTATTCCTTCCACCTCATATCTTTCCGTTTGTAACAGATCATTTGTGATTCCTCATCTTTTCCTCAACCCACAACTCAGCAAAACTTCTCACCTCCATCAGCTAATTACAACATTGGTAGGGAAAAAATCAGGACTAATACGTATGTGACTCGGAATTGAAACAATTTAGAAAGCGAAACTATCGAAACCACTCCTAAACCGATTTTTTCATTTCTGGATAAGATAAGTTTTTTTTTTTGAAATTTCGCAAGCCAAGCGTTGCAAAATCTGACGCTTATTTTTTCCGTGGAAAATAAAATCGTTCGTTTAGAAAAACTCCGCGAGTGATAAATGACGAGTTGTGAGGGCAATTAATGGGCCGAGCCATTTGAAAGAACAGGAAAAAGCAGGGCAGAAGCAGCACATGGAGGGGGAATGGATGATGCAATTTGGACGGAGAATCGGAAGTTGGAAGGCTGCAAAAGTGAGATGCTAGCGGAAAGGATGGGAACAGAACTGACTGCTGAATGGAGGAATTGGAAGAATTGGAAGAATGACTGAATGGATGGATGCCAGATGCGAAAAGTTCGCCGAGTTGAAAGATGATCGAAAAAAAAACATTCCCCAATTAGTGAAAACAGTGACCTAAAACATTCTAATCCTACATCATGTTCTTGTAGAAAGTTATCTTTGGTCTTCAATAAACTCCTACAGTAATCAGCTTTAAAATGGAATCCTCGAGTTGATCTGATTTACAAAGAATGTAAACTGTAAATCACAGATCTCGCTCAAAACTGGTAGGTTACTCGAATCGAATGCGCTGAACATGTTAGTCAAGTAAAAAACGCTAAAAGTCTTAACCTGAAAATATTCAGCTCTGTCCAAAATTTTATCTGTAAACTTCTATTATTATCTTATAAAAATCATTTATTTCGGCTATTTACAAAAATCAATACAAATTATGCGAATTCATTTATCGTCTTTCAATAAATTCAATAATGCCCGTAAGTTTACCAAATTGTCTAAAAATGAAAATACCAATGGAAGCTATTTTGTGATATGTCAAAGTGTCATACAAATCCCACAAATTTTCCCACGTTATCAATATTCATTCATTATTACTTTTTTGATATAATGGAAAGCATTGCCGAATAAAATTTCTTTCAGTTGTTTTCTCGATTTTCCTGAATCATTTCGATGCATAGGATACATAAGGAAAACTTGCTTATCAAAATGAAAAATGAAATAGTTACGCAAGTTACCATTGATTTGAGATCTTTCAAACTAACTTGACATCAAATGAGAAGAAGATACAGGCATTTTTCTGGAACTTTCAGAGCTTATTGAAATCGGAAGGGTTTTCTATTTTATTTCATTCGATCGGAAAATTTATGAGAATATCTCTACCTTTATCGAAAATCCTGTAATTATTCTTTGAAAACCAGGGAAAAACTTCTCCTGTACTTGACATTGGCTCTTTCTATTTTCCCTAATCTTAAATTTGGTAACAACTACAGGAGACCGTGAAAATCTAAGGCAATCTGAAAAAGAATAAGACGACAAGACATATGAGAAATGATGTAGGGCATGATAATGGAAAATCTTGTATTTTTACTTTCCAATAATATTTCATCGACTCGTAATCATGTTTTTTTCAAGTTGGCAACATCTAAAGTAATTCGTCAGCCTCGTTTGGCAGACATAGATCGTCGATTTTTTCGGGAACAATCAATTCACTCCGCTTTTTCGAATCAATTGGTCGGAATATCGGCTAAAATTTGCTGTTTAATAATTTTTAATCTTAATCTTCAATAATTTTGACGAATTTATATCTCCATCAAATGAAATGCGAAGAATTTTCTCGGCAAATCATCGTCATTTGTGAGTTGTATTATTTTTAATCGCAGTAATCTCGTCACTTTCATCCGAATATTTGCATCGCTTTAAGAAAGATAATTTAGGATAATCTTCCTCGTCAAATTCTTAATGCCAGGTAGAAAATTCCTACATGAATGAGTGGCTGTTTGATAACTAGAAAATATGTTTCATTTCATTCTGTTTTCACTGCATTCATCACAATTGTCTAATTCTGAAGAAGTGTTAGGGAAATGAAATGATTATCAAAAAGATTTAGTAAAGTAGAATAGACGAAAATAAAGTTATGAAATGGTGTAAAACTCACGCCTACATCGGTTTTGTAGGTGGTTGAATTGGGGAAGGACATGCGCTTCATCATCTGATTGCGTCGATTGAAGATGTACTGGATGACGGAACGGAATTGCGGGTTGAACCAGCTGTAGATCACCGGGTTCGCAACTGCACTCGCCATTGCGATCGCGTGAGAAAATGCAAAGGTCTGAAAATAATAGCCTTGGATAAATGGTCGTTCAGACTGGTCTTCACAAGAAGAATTAAATTTCTATAAATCAGGATACTTTATCAATGTTTGATAAAAATAGATCAGAACACCATTCAGTGAGATTTAATAACTTGAGAGATTCTTCTAGCAAAAACTTACGATATTGAACCACTTTGGGGTGTGGATGTTTATGAAATCTCTGTACAAATTGAGCATATTAATAGGACTCCAACAAAGAATGAAGCAGAAAACCATGAACAGCATCATTCTAAAATTGACAAGATTATTATAGAGAAGTTTTTTGATATCCATTTATGAATGCAATCAATATTCGATAACTCTTTTTCGCTTTATGTCTTCAAATGAATCTTCTTAAGTCATTATATTCATCAGGTAATTTGCAGATAAGGCTGCCAGTGAATTCCTTACCTATTGGCTCTGGCTTTTCGATTGACAAGTTTTTCTTCTGCCTCAGTTCGCAAATTATGACCCCGTCTTCTTTCGATTTGATCAGAAATCACCTAAAATTTACAATCACATTCTAGCTATTCATATCTATTCATCAGCGTGGCATTTTCTTCAGAATTTCAAGATAGAAAATATGCTAGAGAAAGTCGATCTTCATGATTTAAAACCTAATAAAAAGTCTCAAATGCGTTTTTGTTTATACTTTTATGCAGTCTTAAATAAAACAATATTTTCTATCGAATACTCTACGAAGTTGATAAATTCTCACTCTGCTAATCATCCAATAGCAGAAAGAGGAGATGAGTGCAGGCATGGCGAACTGCAACAGCAACACAGACAGACCGTATAGCCGACGACTGTCCGAACGCTGAGTGTCCTCTGTGAAATCTGGCCTGAAAATGACATTCTTGATTTGTATGGAACAATTTCGGCAATTTTTTATTATATACATTTTCTTCTGCAGCATCAGTGATAAGATGATTCTCTTATCCTGGGACAAGGCTCATTTTGCAGAGAAAATACTCCCTTGCTCAGTTAAATGGAAAACGTCATGCCATCGCATTCGTAGATTAGATAAAGACGAGCTTTTATGAGGCATTAATTGATTTTTATTATGATCCAAAAATCTACCAGTATTCCTCGCAGAAAGTGCCACAAATTCCGGGATATGCGACATCTCGCGAATAGATGCCGACGGGCAGCGCGAGCGAATAGCCTAATATCCAAATGCCCAGCACTGTCAGCGTTGCTCGGTTGAAACTCATCACCTGAATTTAACACGCTTATTTTGGAATATTGAAAAAATCGTATTGTTCTAATACTATAATTCATAGATAAGGAGAAAATGTGAAAGCAGAAAAAAATCATTCTCATACTATTTTGTAAGTACGATATTACGACTTTTTCAAGTGGTCTTTATTTCTAGGAGCATTGCTATTGCGAAAATTATTAATCTTTTTCATCTTGGAAGTTGATTTTTTGAATATGTTGTTGTTGTTAAAGAAATTATTGATCCTTTCAATCTTGAAGGATGATGAATTTCTGTCAGATTACCTGTTTATTAGGTCGAATTATAAGCAAGCATCGATCAATTGCAATTGCTGTTAGAGTAAACGAAGAAACGAATATTGAACCGCCCTAAAGTAACTGAATTTCTCTTGATACGTTCAAATAATAGCTTTATGGCTAATTTGAGGTATTGTTGAGCATTATCAAACTAGTATGAATAAAAATTTGATAACTACTAAGATGCTGATGAATAGTTTCATCTTTTTGAATCTAGGACGGTAGAAAACTTCATTTTACAGAAAATAGGCGGTTTCATTCATAAAATGCAGGAATTGAACCTGAAAGACTCCGATGAGTTTGCAGAAGAAGCTGGGGAAAATCCAGTTGCGCGTGAAGATCGTGACTGCAGTGACAGGCAGACTCGTCAGGGCCATCAGCAGGTCTGACACTGCCAAGCAGCCGATGAATACGGAACGAACTGATAATGAGACCTGAATATCATGACAACTTGAAAATATTATTCGTTGGCAAAATTTATCATTTGAAATATTTAAAGTTTGTAGTCATCGATTTTTCTAAATTTAGTCAGACTTAATATAGTTATTTCTTGAAAATTATTTTTTTCCCTAAATCGAAGGAAAAGAACGTCATGGTACAATTATAAAATCAACACTGAATCATATCCCTTGACGTACTATTTTTGCAATCTTTGCGAACAAGGAACTTTCTAGATATAGTATTTTGAAAAATAACTATTCTCTTTGAGCAGGAAATTAATGTAATGGGGAAAAATATCAATTATCGTTTCAGTCTTCATTCAGAAGTATTCCTTCCTGGCAAAAATCAACCTATTTTTATTGAGAATAACTGATTAACTGATATTTAGACAAAATTATAGAATGATCTTCATTTTTCCTGAAATTATGCCTTCAACAATATAATGCCAGAAGAAAGAACATGATAAATGAATAATGTGATATTCTGAAAAAAAATAGTCGTGATAGAAGCTTTACCTGATTTAAAACGACAACATAGAGGACCAATGAGTTTCCGACGACTGCAGTCACCCACAGAACCGAGTAGAAAATAGCGAATAGTACGCTGAAAATATGATTGGATTGTTCAATAGACCTAATAATAATCTCATGATTAACTTAGATCGTCAAACCTTGAAATTTTACAATTTACAAATGAAATATGCTATTATTAACATTTTCTCTTACCGTATCCAAACGAGATCTACATCCTCATAGCTGACTTCTTGAATCGTTGAGCAATTTCCGAAAAATAAATCCTCTTCCAAAGAGTCATTCATTTCAAATTTCAAAGTAGAATAGTTCCTGAAATACAACCAATATTTATTTCAAACCTCACAAAACCATCGGATAAGCTAATCGAACGAATCAGAAGAAGCATTTCTCGCATTAAAATTGGGTTGAAACTTCATTCGAAGACTTTTGCGAGATCTTATTGAAAACATGTTTGATTGTAGGCGAAATCAAATTGGCGATGCTAATTAATGAGATTAAATTAGATGTCAGCAGAAATGAGCTGCAATTAAGTGCGACTTGAAAAGCGTCTCGAAGTACAAGAAGAGGATCTCTATGAAGAGTAGCTTGGGATATAAATTGCAGCAGTGAAATTAGCAGTATCTTGCTCCGGGAAGAGGCGGTAAAGGTTAACTAAAGAATGCAGCAATTCGGGCGGAAAAGGCGAGAAATGCGAGAACCACCACGAGTCCGCACTCGTACTATGCTCTTCATCTCATATAGGCGATTCCCTGTACCCTCACCAGCATTCTCCTGCCGATCTCCCCGCGATACATCACAATTTTTCACGACTTTACTCCAGCCAATTAGTCATTCCGTGGATTTTTGCGACCAACTCGAAATTACCGAGCGCATTCGACGGATTTCAATAATTCTACCACATTTTATTAGCTTCGCAGTTTTAATTGTTCGCAATAATTCGGGACTTCAGCTAAACACGAGGAAATTAATAATCATGAAGGCAATTTTGAGAATGTCAAATGAAAGTTTGTCAGGGGAAAAAACAAAAATCCTGAGCCACGATTTTTCACGATGAATTGAAACAATACGTGAAGTTCTAAAAATATTTTTTATGAAACGATTTCATGGAAATATGAAAAGAAATGGCCATGATTCTCAGAAGAAAAGTTTAAACGTTTTTCGTCAATTTGGCATCCATATGTAATGTCAAAGGATAACACAGAACATTATCCGAAGCCAGAGCACATGTTTTTCCCTAATTCAACATAATGCAAAAATAAGAGTTTGTCTGAGCCATTAAGTTATGAAATTCGGCTCTCATTTTTATTTCAAATTAAAATTCTGTTCAAGGCACGCTGGTGCGTAAAAGTCTGGAAAATGCACTATATTTGAATTGCTTATCTTATGACCATTAATTGAATCAATTCTTTAAGCTTTATCAAGATCGTGTCATGAAAATTTGCTTTGCTAGGTATATCAAATATTATGCATTGTTCAGCAAATTTATAAAAAGAAATCGCGACTGAATCAAATTCACTATCGAGAATGTAAGAATTAGAAATTTTGGAGAAAAACATACAGAGACAAAGATGGAGAAAATGATTGATAATCTGGAGATGAAAATGCAATTCATAATATCTCTAATACAAAGCTAAATGAATATTCAACTTTTAAGAGAATTGATCGTCAAATTACTCCATTATCATATCGCTCTCTGCTCCATATTCATCTCGCATTTTCTCTCAAATTTCATCTTTCACCCACATTGGGTCACGAGAGGCTCGATTCCGTCACGTTGATAAAATATTAATTAGCGGACAAATTAATTGTCTGCAAATAAGTAGCAAAAGTGAACGCATTTTGGAATGGAATGATAATTTATGACTATATTTTCTCGAAGAAATATAAGTAATTCAGAAAGATCGAGTTTTCGTAACTTGAAAGTATAGTATGCAAAGACGAGAATTGATTTCTTTATTCCCGAATTTTTATAAGTTCATTTTGCTAGTTTTCCAGACTACGATATTGCGATATTTTCGAATAGGAATAAATGTCTTCAATGCTATATGTATATTTAGTGAAACAACTATTTAGAAATAATGACTTTGCCGAATTCATAAATGATTTGAAGGTCCATGTAAAAATCACGAAGAAAGTGTAATGAACAAATGTTGTGCATCGAAAACGTTCGAAATTGCGATCAAGACGAATAAGGTAAGTAAATTTGAAAAACGAGATGCGAAAAGTGAGAAATGCAGCGGTACTTGATGAGGGACAAACATGACAAGAGCCGAAAAATAGGCATCAGATTTGCAAACGCATCTCGAAAGTGACCAGAGAATACAAGTGCATGACATTCTACAGATAAAGGAACTAGTTTTCGTATGATAATTTCTGACGATGTTTCGGGCTAATGATAAAAAATTGTGTGGAAATACGGAATGTGCAAAAAGTCGAAGTCGCTTTTCACTTTCAAAATTTAAACTGTCAAATTTGGAATCTATGGTCAATTAGAATAGAATATTAGAACAAAATTATGCAGCTAGAAAATTGATAGAAGAGAAGTTAATATTCAAGTTTTCAGTAAATTTTAGTCATTTTGGGTATGCTTTAAAATGCGAATCAAAAGCGGCCCAGACTTTTGCATATAAATTATTCAAATTTTATACCTTAAATAAAAAGTAATAACATCGCAGCCCCGCTGAATGCGAGATAGAATATTATTTGGCAAAAAAGATTTATTTTTACGATATTTCACATGTAAGGGTATAATAATTGTAACTACTTTTCTAGATTTCCAAAAAAAAATCTTCCTAAATAAATGGATAAGATTTTACTGGAATGAAAATATTACGTAGCATGATATTCAAGAAAAATACCAGGATTTGAAAGATTAAAATTCTAATCTTCGAAAATTGCAAAGAAAGGTTGCACTAATATTTCGAATGCCGAAAATTCAGAAATTTCGTTCCTCTGAATTGGAAGCCAAAACAAATAACCCGCCGCGCCGATTCTCTGCGTAGATTTCAAATTTCAATAATTGGTCGCCGAAACGTGAGCGCGTTTTTCATTTCCATAAAATTCGAAAAATTCGGCAAATACTTCCCAAAATGAAAACCCAAACAACCGAACATTTCATTCTCATTATTCTAGATGAGAATTTTCGAGTTTGAGAAATGGTCATATGGGAAAAATGTTCTACTCTTATTTACTTTTACAAAAAAATGCCGAACTGACGAAATAACGTTCTGAAAGTGCAATGTGATTTGATCGAATATCGAAAATATTTCCAACCTACAGTGAATAATATGCTGCAAAATAACGAATCATTAAATAGCAAAAAATGACGTAAAATGCAAGGTTTATATTTTGGTTACGGGGTATTTTCAAACAGATGATTTGTAATTTTGAGTAGAGGATGTGCGTATTTAAAGGCGAGAAATAATTGAGCAAAATCCTGCTAAAAATAATAAAACAGCAAAATATCAACCACAATCATACGCAATTTCGGATCAAAATAACAGAAACATTGCCATTTCACTAATGAACTTTTAGAAAACATATTCTGCCTGAAAGTTTAAAAAGAACGAAAAATATTCATATTTTTTCAAAATATTAGTTGAGTCAAGATTTCTAACTCACCACTTCTCATCGCAGCAGGCCAATAAAATAATGGCAATTATTCTAAGTCCAGTTCACTTCTTTAAGCTCAACTCAACTCAATTATTATCTCTATTCTGGTGTATTTTAAAATTTCAAAAACGTAAAATAATTTCTGATTCCTAATTTGCTATCTTTAGCATTTAGTTAGAGTATCGAAATTTAAGATAAATTCAATTAGCTCAAATAATTTGCTATCCTTAATATTAGTTAAAATAAAGTCTGCAACATGAATAGAGAGAATTTTCTCAACCTAAAATCCCGATCCTAAAAATTCTGCAAAATTAGGCTAATGTTTCTATGGACATGAATTTATGCAAAATCGTGCAAAATTTCAAGCGAATCAAGGATGAACGTCTATCTTCGATATTACGAAATTAATAAAAAAATATTCGATTGTTCAATTTAGAAAATGCAATTATGGGGGACAAGTTTTTGCCTTTTATACATACTCCGATTCAGGTTTAGTGTGCTAGACAAAACAAGCTATAAAAAATGCTATAAAATGACTCATAAACTTTATGATATTTCTATGCCACGTAAATATGAAGAAGGTAAAACTTGTGTCGAAAATATCAGAAATGAATGACATTTACCCTTTATTATCAGAATAATATCTCGACAAAAAGTCTCTAGGCAGATCTTCGGGGAGAAATCATGAAAATGGAAATTTGCAAGAAACATCCAACATAATAAACTACTGCACTGATAGACAGGGCTGTGCGAAATTATCAAATGTCGATTCAGTAACGGACAAAAGTATTCGGCCGACTACAAAGTTTCAAACATCTGACATGAACACTTATAATTATCCAACTAGAATGATACTCGAAAACTATTCATCGTCTGAACCACCATATTCATGCAGTTTTTCTGATTGGATCATTGCAAATGTTCAAGCGAGATGTTTCAAATTTTGTAAGTAACCTGATATTTTTGTCCGCAACTGTCAATTTCAGATGCACCGAATTCTAAGGAAGCGTTCTCGAAAGAACCTGAACTTCAAATTGGAGTTATATTGAAAGGTAATTCGGAAATCTCGCAACTGTGAGACAGTATGCAAAAGTGAAAGCTCTTTCTTCCTACCCTACATATTATTCATAGGTTGCGAGATTTCGGAATACTCGATTGAAATACCTCCCCACTCCTCTAACAATAGCAAAAGTGCCTATTCAAAACGAGCTGAGCAACGTTTCAACTCTCCTCCATTCGGTCCTCGATTTCTCACGTCTACTCCTCGTTGCCTTCTCCTGTTGTGTCGGCTTCGTTTCCGTTACTTTTTCACTCATTTTCTGCCCACCCATTTACTCGCAAACAATTCCAATTTCCGATTTTGGGCGTCAATTCGATGACTCCTCTTGCTTACTACACATGCGCCTTTTTGAATACTCGACTTACAGTAAGAGACTAAAAATCAACCTATTACGCAGTTTCTATTGGATCATCCAACAAGTTATCGGAATTTTGAAAATAAAAAGAATATTGAATGAAACAGCATCTACAAACGTTAAAATCAACAAAAAGCTATACTTCACCCAAAATTATGAGATTAGGCAAAAGTCTAGATTTATCGAGATTGGATTTCATTGATGAATTGGATAAGCGGGGGAGTTTCGGAGATTTAGACCGGATCGACAAAACTTAAGTCCCAGACACAGATCCACAAAGCGTGGCAATTTTATTTGCCGAAAACAACCGGCACAAGGAGTGGAAATTGAGATATCCAAACTGAGATTTTTTCCTAGAGTATTTTGGATTTTGGTCAGGGGATTTTTAGCAAAATTTCCATAATTCATTCGAATTGCATAGTCAATCAAAACAAATTAGAAACAGGATAAAGAATGGTTGGATTTTTTCGACGTTGAGACTTGGGGACTCACAATGTTCGACATAATAAAATAAATAGTCTATAAATGGTGCACTAAAATCTTTGCGCAGATTTATTCCTAAAAGGCTTAGATTTAAGGTTACAAATTCCAGAGCCTTAATCTAAATTTATATAACTTGAAAATTATATAATTTGAGATACGAAAACTGAAATTTTTGTCAAAAATGTGTACGCATTCACTTAGCATTAATTTATGAGCTAAACTTGGCGCAAAAGCTTTTACCGCGCCGCGTAGAAAGAAGTTTCACCTCTACCTATTCTAACTATGTCGTGACATCCCTAAAAGTGAAAATCATCGGAGATTCAAAAGGGAATAGCACATAATTTTTTTAAAATGAAAATGTTTAGTCCTTTCCCAAAATTTGGCTCGATTATAAAAAGTCCACCGAAAACCAAAGACTATGTGAATAGAAAGCAAAAAAAATGCAGAAATGTGTAATGGAGCATGCATCCTCAATCTAATAAATATCGCCAAAATAGGGGATAAAATGGGATAAAATAGCTGGGCGATTTTTAATCCTGGAATGAAGGGAAATACCGGAATTTGGGGAGGGTGTGAGTATTTTCATCAGGAACAAAAGAAATGGCTGGTAGAATGAGGCTACTTCAATTTTTATGGCTCAAAAGTACGAGTAGCTAATTTGGAGGAACAAGAAAAATGTTTTATAGAGTTTTATTAGGTGAAAGATGATATGAAAGTTGATCTTCACGAATAAAATTACTTTTTTCCTAATTCTATTGATCGGAATATTGGTGATCCAATAATTATTGAAATTCAAAGAATTAGACGGCATCTTTTCTCCATGTTAATTTTGGTTAGAGGTTGAGAAAAATGCATTGAATTGAATTTAGATAATTCTATTCCTTTAAAATTCAAAAACATTTAGATGGTTCAATCATATTTAGACTCAGAACAAAGCATAAGTTTTTCTTCGAAAAAGAAACATGTATTTAGGGAAGTGCGAGCGTCCGTCAAATAATGGACTTTTTGACGTTCGAAATACTTGCGGAAAAATTGAGGAGCGCGCGATTCGCGATGAGATTTCAAAGTTTGAATTCCCCAAAGGTGGACCTTTTTCTCGCTCGCAAAAATGGACGGAGGGATCTAGGAAGTGACGGATCCGAGTATCTGAATTTGTGGACTAAGAATGGATGGATAAGGATAAGAGGAGGAGGGAAGGGCGATTTTAACTTCATTTATCATGCCAACAGAAGGCTGTCGCAAAGGTGCTCAAGCTCAAATGAGAAAAAGTGCGAAGATCGAGGCAAATTTGATCAGAACAGCGAGGTAAGTGCATAGCTATCAGAGAAAGAATATGATGGAAAGAGATAAGTAATCTCATGATATTGTAAAAAAAATCAATGAATTTACATACGACTAATCAAAAATAAATCGAGATATGAAGTATTGCATTGAGTAATCTTGAAATTGGAGTCGAAATCATTGTATGAATCTTTGGCAATTCGTTTAGAAGATTTGAAAAATCGCGCACTGATCGCTAGTTTCTTCACATAGAGTTTACGTGTCAGCTCTTTTCTCATTTGCCAGTCCCTGGGTATGGTAATATACTTGCTTCTGGGAACAGTGCACTGATGATTGTGAGAGCATGTGCCTCGCAACTGCTAATTGCAAGCAAATGATAGGACTAGGAGAACTAAGATGTGCTCAAATGCAAATGCACAAACTAGAGGGAGAATAGGAGTAATTCTAAAGGGGAATTTGGCAGATCCACTCTGGGAGGAGCTGCTCATGCAATTTGCACAAATTCCTCAAGTATTTTAGTGGCGCGAATAGAAAAGAAAGAAGAAATCTCTCTAGGTGTTGGATTAACGAAAAACACTCGAAGAAAGTTTGAGAGTACGGAAAATTAAGCACGAAATTATGAATTACTATGAAAATAACACAAGTAAAATTGGAATACGAGAAAAAGAATTAACGCAAATTTATAACTCCTTTTGAAAATTATACAAACTGAGAGCAAATGTTCCGGACCGGAAATAGCTCGCAACTTTATCAATAAAAGTGTAGATGGATTAGGCTAAAATTTCAAGGAACCACCCCTGAACCAAGAGAAAAATATCGAAAAAAAAGCCTTGTCGCAAAATTTAGCGTATCTGCTCCTCTCCATTCTCTTGTGGCATTTTTCGCACGCAAAGTGCGACGACTCCTCGGAAAAATTTGCGAATCGAAAGAAAAGAAACAACGAAAATGATGAGAAGCAGGTTGAGTTGAACGGCGAAATTGCGCAGATTGAAATAAAAAAAGGGGGAATTCGCATTCGAAACTAGAACGAGACATCGGGAATTGACGATGAAAGGGACGACGAAATGCGAAGGAATCACCCACATAATCGAATCGAGACAAGGCGAGAGGTCAGCTCGAAGAAATGAAGAGCAATACGAATATTCAGTGAAAAAGAAAAAAACTCTAGTCTTAGAGTTTGTACAGTAAGTAAAGTTTGAAGAAATAGAGATCTTGAATCTCTCTAGACAAATAGAGAATCAGATATAGGCAGGGTTTAAGTCAAAATTTTAGCGTGTACCTCTCTTAAGCAGACATATTTTATTAAAGTCTTTTACAACTCCCTTAACATATCAATTTTCTATAGAAAAATGTTGCCAAATTTTGTCTTATGTATCCCCCCCTAAAATTTTGCATTTCTGGCTGAATATCTGCCTGGTTCTGTACAGAATTCTCTCAAGTCTAAATGGGTAAGTCAAGAATATTCATAAAAATTGTTAGAACAGTGATAATGAAATAAATAAACGTCGAAGAAAAACGTTGCAACATTTAATGTTGGATAAAACATCGTATATAATTGTCACATTTGTTGCGAATAAATGCAAGGATCTGATCAGATAGTCAAATATGCATTGGAGAACTTTGGCTTGTTTTGCGCATCCTTTCCCCCATGAAATATGATGACTGTCTTCACTTTAGCATTTATCTAATGCACGTACTAAAAGATTTCTTTATTTTTCATGAAGAAAATGAAATTTTGATAATACGGCGATATCCATTGCTTATCCACTTGAAAGATAAGATTTTATAAACGATCAGAAAATTTATCTATATTAAAAATTTCATATTTTCCTCTTAAATTTGATAATTTGGTATCTTGATAAATTCTAATGAAAAGGTGAAATTTTATTCTACCTATTCTAAAGATGCATGTCTTTATAACAAATGCAACATCTAGTCGTGAAGCCAGAAAATCTTAGCCTCATTCTACAATTTTATATTTTGGTTTTTCTACAAAAAAGTGACATTTGTTATTTGTCCATTCAAAAGATAGGCTATAATGATAGGAATGAATCAAAATGAGTATTTTGAACATAAGAATTCTGGTTGAAAATGGCAATTTCCGCTTTTTGTTTTGAAAGATTTTGTCAAAGTATATCGTCTATTTTGATGGAGAATTCCACAAGCACAAACGGCTAATTTCGACATACGAAATATCAGCGTTTATTTGCGAATTGCGAATTTAAAACGAGGAACGATAAACAATTATCACCGTGCACCGAGTTATCGCAATGAGTTATTGAAAAGCAGGCGGGGTTTTCATCAGACAATAGAGAAGTACAAATTGGGTATTGTAGAGATTTTAGATTAAACAGGATCAAAGATATTCTCTGAATAAGTTTAGAATTTTCTATCTAATGAAATGTACTACATCCAGACATATTGTCAAAATTGTAGCATAACTTTTGAATATTTGACTTTTCAACATTTAAAACTCTAAAAATATAATGTACCAGTTTCTTCTAAGAAGTAAAAGTTCTATCTAATTCCATTTTATTGTTCATAAATAAACAATTAACTCGTATCCGAAATATCTCATTTAGCATAAAAATAAACTAATTTCAGAAATAAATTCCTGAATCGTGAAGATATTGGCCTTCGCTCATTCTGGCAGCAAAAAGAGGATATGATCTTATTTGGTTGTGGCTGTGAAGAAACCCCTCACTCTCTCAGGGGAGGAGTATTTGAACTGATCCTAGCTATGAACGGCTGAAAACAGCAGCTTAGTCCTCGAGTCTTCATCACTCCTCCAAATGCTCAGTATTTGAGCATCTCAGTTATGGTTGGCAATTTGATTTAATGAGAATAAAAATGGAAGAGTCCAAGGATGAGAAGTGGAGCAGTGAAAATTCCAAGGAGCCAAACAAGCAAACGCACGACCAAAACCAAAACAAATAAATCACAATCTTCATCTCCGAACCGAGAAAACCTTGTTTACCGATATTCGGTAATAAGGTCTTGATTAAAACTCCTGGGTCTATTTTGGAATGAAGGGAATTTGGAGAAAGTTCATCTTCGATTATTCAGAGCATAGATGTTTGACATTTCAACCGTGGAAAATCCGAAATCTGAATGAGACTTGAGATTAGCCAAGTTTGGCCCTAACATTTCAAAGATGTCAGAACCTTAAGGTTATTCAAGGATTGGAATGTTTATTACAAAATTCCAATTAAAGTAGGCCTGAAAGAACGAGAATGAATATCTAACTAAGTAAACTCGACTTGTTTATGGTCTGTTGGATAAAAAAACGCGGATAATTTGTAACTTTTCATCTAGCGGCAATTCGCGAGTCAAGCTTCGGATGAAACTACATCCATTTCTGGGTCTGAGCGAGCTATTTCAATTGGCAGGTCAGTTACGAGATATTAGAAGTAGTCGAGCAAAATAGGGTTGTTACGACGAAGTCGTGAAACTTGACAATACTCTCTTCCGTATTGCAAAATTATGCAATTTTCGAATTATTGCGTAAAAATTGGAAGCTGAACTGAAAGAAATTTCATTTTTAATGAAAAATCTCATTCGAAGAATCGTGATTAGTTTAGTTCCGTCTTTTTATTTTAGTATTTCTTTTTGAATGAAAGAAAACAACAAATAATCCATGTTGATAGATGCTAATGCATCGCTCAACGTAAAATATGCTTTGTTGCCAGTAACAAAATATAAATATCTCCCCAAATTAGTGTCACAAAATTTATGGGGTAGTACGGCTGGAAATATTTTACCTACTTTTCGAAAGTTTTAGACAATTCTTCAGAACTCAAAAAAACAAAAGTTATTCGAAAACGCAGAAAAGGCTACATTTTTTATGACATCGAATCATCTAATAATTCGAAGGAATTCAGAAAAAAATAGTAACTAACTTTTAAAGCAGTTTCATCACAGGTAGAGTAAAATAAAGGAGTTAAGATCGAGGTTTTGTTAGCTTCAACTTCAAACTTAGCCTTCTGCAATTTGCAGTTAAAATTGCGAGGAAAGTTTTCAGGCTAAGTTGTTGAATTTCGATTTTTACCATCTCCGCAAAGCCGATGAAAATTGAAGAGTGCCAGTTTTAGAAATTTCAAATATTTAATTTCTCATACATTCAATGATGATGATTACCTATCGAAAAGTTCTTTTTCAAAATGTGTGAAGTTGGTTACTGCTTACGACGACGAGACATTTTTTAGTCATGGGTAATTTTTCTCCTTGCCTACACAATTTATGAGCGTCTAAATTCTCCCCGTCAAGAAGACCTACAACGCTCTGCTGGTGTGTCTCGTCGAGACGGACTGCGGAAATTTCAGGAAATGAGTTGGGAGTCGCGTGGAGTTGTGCAGACATGAAGCAAGTGTTTGTCCGCTGCCTTCACAACCCATGATCAACACAGCAGAACAACGAATCCTGGTCAAATTCATCAATTCTTGGTTCGAAATTATACAGGAAATGGCGAAACCTGTTAATTCTGCAAAAAAAGGGACAAAGATTTCAGGAATTGGGGGAGGCCTAATAGCGCTGTATAGATATCAGAATGAAGTACTGGTTATTTTGAATGTCGACGAGATTTTAAAAATAGTAACTGTGTTAACAACTTTAAAAATTAGCGAATTTCTCAACTATGGGATCGATGAAATAGGTAAAATTTGCAAGAGGTCTGAACACTGCTTCTCATCTTGTCTGCAGACTTCTCAACCCATCCATCTTCAACCCAGGAAACCAGACAAACCAAATGAAAAACTGCCCAAACGTGCAAAGCAAAGAACAGCGATTGTTTGGGCTGTGTTTTCTGCCCCCGAGCTATTTTGAAATCAAATATTGCAGAACAAATGTAATGAAGTGGCACGATTTAATGAGAAACATTTTAAAACTAACCTTCAAATGATAAATGGAGAATGAGCAAAACCCAAAGTCGACATTATAAATTTTGAGACGATAAAGGTGCTTTTGATAAAAGTCCAAGATAATCACGGATAATTCAGGATTTGCAAGCATTTATCACAGCGTAAATAGAGCATATTCATATGAAAATATGAATAACAGCTGAATAATCATATCGCCTTCCTAAGGAATATCTAATGAAATATTGATGTGGTATTTTCTTATGACTAATAATAACCATTTACCTAATCACTATCCTAACAAAAAGTGCTATGGATAGATACGCAAATTAGAGGTGTAAATTGCTGAACAGTTCATTTTGTCGTGTGACATAGAGGTGAAAAATAGCGCGTTGAAAAGATCATGTCCAAAATCGATTACTTTTACTCTCAAGACAAGATAGTCAAATTCATATAGTTCACCGAAATCAGACCTACATCATTTGTTTTACACTAAATTTTAGCGGTAATTACTTCCAATTATTCTTGATATCATGCAAGAAAATACGTCAAAACCTGGAATTCCTTCGAATCGCAAATTCCTGCATCAGAATCTGAGAATTCGAGAATATCTCGCTAGTGGCTACAAAATTTGAATTGCGGCAGGATAAATTGACGTTCCTCGAGAAGAGGCTCGATAAATTGGTTCTTGGAGAGAACACAAAAGAGTGGGGGCAAATTAATAAGGGGAAGAACGAAAAACTGGAGGATCTGCTGAAAGAACGAAGGGACTTTTGGAATGGAATAGGGATAAGGGCGGAGCAGGGGTTAGAAATGCAGCAGGCGAGTGTGGGTATTTCTCCTCTGAGTGTCTAGCTTTTCTTCAGTGCATTGAAATAGCTAGAGTATGAGCTCTATTCCAACAGAAATGAGACAGATAAATCGCAGGTCGAATGGCAATTTATCAGCCCTGGTCGGGACTGCAGAAACACTCGAAGAGCACATGCGACTACTCGTAAAATATCAACATTCGGGTGAATTATCGCCGTGAGTTTCAAAGCCCTATGATAATATATAGAGAGAATTTGAAGGGTTCTAGAAGAAAACATTCAATGTAACACGTAAAAATGCATTATTCAGGTTGCAACAAATGAAGCACTTTTTGTGGGATTTTACGCGGTCCAATTTTGAATAGTTCAGTGGAAGTTGAGCTCGTAAAACAGAGTGATGTGGAAGATATTTGGAAAAGATTGGTTTCTGAATTAGAGCAATTGCATACGTGCATTTTGCAAAAGCTATAATAGAGTTCAAAAATTAGCTTTGTTCAGGTCATCGCGAAGTTTCGGCATGGTGAGATTCGCAACTTTGGAATTTATCGCCGCAAGACGAAATTAATTTGATTTCGGTTATAAATTTTCGAAAGTTCAACTTCACAAAATTTAGATAACTAATACTGTAATGGAGGGCAAGGAAAATTCAATAAGTAAAAAATGTTTAAAAAATATTCATGTTGTCAGATCTCATCCTTATCTTCCACGAATACTTTCGTTCTACATGTAAGAGCATCGGCTAAATTCATCCAACTTCAGGAATTCGCGAATTATGACATGAACATGCAAGGAAAATTACGACCGAATAAAAATGATGAACGACGTTTTACGAGGTATAAGCTGGTAGAGGGCCGAAAACAACCGAAAATATGGCATTCCAGGATATCTTATCTCTTGATTAAGGACGAATAGCAGAGTGATGCCTGTGACAAATAAAATGAGATCTGGAAGTCACGAGGAGTGTTTTCTGGAGCGGATCAATTGGATTTCGAGTCTGGAGGAAATGAGCCAAATTTGGAATAAAAGCAGGAAAATCACTGATGATGCTGCACTTGGATAGTCACAACATAAACAATGAAAAATAGGGAACTTCTTTTCTGCTGTTGTCAACAATTCGAATTATATTATTTCTTGCGATACTTCCTTCTTCGCTAAGTTAAGCAAAATTTCTGGTGTATAAAATCAAGTTTTGATGGAAGACAGGGTCTCATACTTGCATTCCAAAATGCTCCGAATAAGTGGAATGAAACTAAGATTCCAATATACACTTTTAGAAGAACAATTTTTATGCTGCATATTCTTGACATTTACCTTTCCACTGTCTTCTTTACTCATACTCGATATCTACGTAATAGAATGTAAGTCAACGGAGATCATATCCTGTCGCTTTTTCATGCTCTCTGTCAGATTCGTTCCAGGAAGTTCGCGATAATTCACTAGGAATTGCCCGGGGACAAATCGGAGCACCTTCTAGCGAATCCGCGTGGGACTTGGAATCTGCCGAGTTGCTAATCCTAGGGATATTTGGAAGAATCAAGACATGCAAAATAGCGTAGGGCAAGAGTCGAGGAAATTTGTTGCTTTTATTTTCCAATGCTATTTCATCGTCTTGTTTAGCCATTTCCAGGTTGCAATCCAGAGGGATCTGCCCATGTTCTGGGAGAGATTGACAAGGTCTGGCTGACTGATTGGATAATTCCCCTTTTTCCTCATTCGGCCAGGGAACACTTCATCTTATCGCCTATTTCCGGCTGCTTCAGTCTTTTTATGAGTGATTTTCATGGTGTAGTTGGAAATGCCCTAGTTTAACGTGTCTTTACATAATTCGGCATTCTTTTGAAAACTCCAGCCCGACGTTGATTTGAGCTCAAAGTTCAATCCTATTAGAATTTCGAACACCTATTGCTTGCAATGACTTGGGCAGTTTAGAATTATTAGATCTGAACTCAACCTATTCAAGTCCTTGTTAACTGCCCGTCAAAACGTTCCCGTTTCATTTGAAAATTTGAATAGCATAGCAAAAGTCGTAAAACTTGAATGTTCAAAAGTGAACATTCTTCAAACCATGTTCTAATTTTATCTAAAACAAAGTCTGTCAATGATCTTCAAAACTATTTGACAGGGATTTAGAACTCTAGCTAAAATGTTCATGAAATGCAGAACAATAGAGCAGTTAAATTCATCAAATCATCTCATTTTGAATAAGACAATCAGGACTTTAAATCTATGCACATTTATTCAACATCTATCCCATAGTACTGAGAGTTAATCCATGACATTATCGTTATGTTCAAAGTAATGAATTACAGTATGCCTCGTAAATTCTCATATCTCAACTACTTTGACCGTAACAAAAATGATAGAGCAATACGTCTAAAGGAAACCCATTTGCCAATAAATGAACGAAGAATGAGGAGGGATGGGTAAAATGCAGATTAAACCGGAAGGAATATCCAGAAAAATACATCGATTATTTCAATAAATCTGAGCTTTATGATGAGTCTTGAAGCGAAAAGTAGAAATAACCGATTTCCTGATTTGACTGAAACTTTGGTCGGATAAATGATAAGAATTATGTCTTTTGGTCTCTCACTCGAGTAAATTTCAATTGATTGTGTTGACTTTTACGTGAGTTAATTTGTTAACCTAAGGCCCCTCTAAAAATTACAGTAATAACGTGTTTTGCCGCGAAAATTGTAGAACAAATTATTTTGAAAAGAAAAAAATCGTTAATTAATTCTACAAATTTTCGCAATTCAACTATTCCTAAATCGCAGAAAGGAGGTAAATATCTCATCAAACAAACTACTTTCGTTGTGAAAATTAGAAACAAACTATAACATTAGTTTGGTAAAATAATAACGGCAGTACTGTAGTAACCTAGAAAATAGTACAGAAAATGCACAAATTTGATAACATTAAATTTTATTCTATATTATTTTATAAATTATTACATTACTACCGTTATTACCCTTCCATGCTGCTAGACTAAGAGGTGAAATTAGAATTAGAAAAGCTGCAAAATCATGATTACCCACATTTGACAGGAATTGAGTCGAGTAGTTTTCTTTTAGGGTACAATTTTCAGATTCAGAGATTCTGGATCATGATTCTGACGCAGAGAGTGGCTGAAGGATCCATCATGTGCTGGAAACCGGTGTTTAGGCGCATTTGGGAATATCCTGAAGTTAAAATCTAAATATTCTGGAAGAGAAAAATAAATTCATTCACTATAAAATTGAAAAAAACTCAAACTAATGTTTTTTTTCAATTTTGAAGAACTTTTAGATAAAAAGTATTAGATGAAATGAGTCATAAATTTTGTTAACTTCCAGACCTAGGAAGCATTTGAGTCAGACTCAAAACATATATAGGGGTAGGTCGCACGACACCCTGACGACTTAAGTCCTCCCTAATTAGGCTAACTTTACAAGACTAAAAATAATATAGAATGAAAAAGAAAGCTTACCTTCACGCAGACTCATCACGGGCACGGAATACTCTCCAACGTAGTCGTTTTGAGTGGTCGAGTCGAAATCCTTGACGCAGAATCGGAGAATGGCCAGTTCCGGACAACACAGGGTGATCTCGAAGCTCTCGTTCCACGTTGGATTAAATCCTGTAAAAAGATCATATCTTCGTCATTTTTTATGGTTTGAAGGGCTCATCTCCAATATAAAAGATCTTAAATAAAGGCATGAAAAAGGAAAATTGAAAATGTATGAAGAACATTTGAGCATTTATTCGTTCAAAAATGAGTTAAAATTTTAAAAAATAAAAAAAACTTGCCATTATCCTTGATGACGGGTGTCTTGTTTCTGTACTCATCAACTGGAGTGCCGTGAATCTGCAGAATGACGTACGGGTCGATGATGTCTTTGCTGCAACCATATTCATAGCTACTTTAAGTTAGCATGGGGATTACTAAAGAAGCGATTAGTTTTGGGTTAAAAATGTTAACGTATCAGAACATTGCTAGCCCATAGTAGGGCGTTAAGTCGAACATTTGTATAATTAAAAATTACAAATCCAAAAACCAGACTCTAATTGTAAAAGTCTCGAAAAATAAAAAGCTTGGCATATTCTACCCAAAACTTCTTTAATCCAAGGCTTTAAATAGTTTATGAATCTGATACCTCGGTTCGGATTTTGGCAAATACTGAGCACTGATTACGTTGATGCCCAACTTCATCTTCGGACGCGTCAAACTTCTAGGATCTGCAAGTCCGTTTCTTTCGCCAGGAACTTTATTGAAAAGTACCGATCCCCTCTCTCAAGAACTTCGGCTTCAACACATAACCACAGGCGCCGTTGATTCGGAACAGACCATTATTGATGTCTAGAGCCTGAAGGTTCATGCTTTTTACTTTACATCAATCAATAAATTTAAAATTCTGAATAATTTTGATGAAGAGGGAAAGCTGATAAAATGTGAAGTGAAGTTAAAAATTCATAAAGATCTGCGTTGAAGATTGAATTCAATTTGAACTTCCTGGATTTATTGTAAAAGGGAGGAAAGACAAAATTCACCCACCTCATCAGCAGTTTGGAAGTTGAGCGCGGCTGCCTGCATTCCCCCAATCCACGAAATCATCGGGTTCTGGTTAGAGGAGTCCTGGCGAATTCCCTTCGGATAAGATTTGACGAATCGAGTGGCTGAAATTGAAGAATTCATTTTGGGTTAGTGCACGCATTTTCCTCCACTTATTGCAATACCCCCTTGGGAAAAGTGCACCAACAAATTCTCACTTTCAATCATAGAAAACATGATTTCCTAACAAAATGATCATGAAAATTGCAAGCTTTTCCGATGGTTAATAGATATTCTTTGTCACTTCGTATTTTTCGATGCTATATTGACGAAAATGATATAATTTGTAAATTTCTTGCCTGTATAAATATGCATGGGGAAGTTGGCTTCGTACAGAGTGATGACTTTGTTCTCTGAGAGGGAAGGAGAGCCGTCCATTGGGTCTGCAAATTGGAAAGTTATTTCAAGTTCAGGAAAAGTGTCTGATTTCAATAACTTCGATTTTTAGTGCTAAATATACATGGTTTAGAAAATCGGTGTCAACGTAGAGGAGGAATATCCATTAGAAAAGGAAATATTTCAAAGTTCTGGACAATGCTCAAAATTATGCCCTTTTCCGAATAAACTTCTTATTCAATGTCATGAGGTTAATCATATAAATAATAATCGTACGCTTCTTAGCATCTTCATAGACGTTGTTAGACAATTTAACGGCGGGGAGAGCGATCAGAGATGACAATTTGCCGTCGACTGCTCCATGATGCTGAACAGAACGATTGCCATAAACAAGTCCATTGTTGCTAACTTTGTCAGGGCTCTATCGTTTTCATTCATCTCATTTCATTTGATAAAGAATTTAACAAATTATGTCAATTTTTAAAAGATGCACATTTCCTTGGACTAAAGAAAGATCCCACCTTCTTCTCCTCGTCGTCGCCTTTTCCCCGCTTTCCTTCCTTCTCATTCGGCGAATCTTCATCGTCGTCGTCAGGCAAATTCACTTTCTTGCCTCTGAAAAATGACATTTCAACCCTTCGAAAATCGAAAATACCTCAAAATGAATTTCTTCTTGAGCTGGTTAGGCGATGGAAAGAGCATTCTTGTCGAGTCCTTAGAAGGCTTGTAGAGCATGTCACCAAGGACCTGAAAAGAGCGTGCTTGAATTTGATAGGAAAAGATTTTAAAAAGATTTTCGCGAATAAAGCTATGCAAATACAATCTGGCTCAGTCTCAAACAGCATGGATAAAAATAGGTAAAGCCGTCAAAAATAACCCACATCAGTGAAATACTCGGCCATGAGTCTCTGCTGGACGAGACTCGCGTGGTTCTCGATCGTCAGAATCACTGGATAGGGGCTCACGTCAAAAGCACAGCGCTGAAAATATAAAAATCGTTGTAAAATTATAAAGAAAAACACCAACCTTAATAGATTCGAGTGCATTCTTTAAGGAAATCGGCTCGATGAGAGTGCGTTTGTGAGTGATCACCGGAAAGCCCTCGCCGTCGAAAATATCAACTGAAGCATGAATATTGAATTCCTATCATCATTAATACAGATAGAAGAAGAAAGTACTTTGTAAATCTGCGATATCGAACCGTAAGAAAAGCATAGACTATCAGGGAATGTATCACTTCTTCTTTAGTAATTTCAATAATTCGTTGTTGTGAGCAAAGTATAGCATTGAATTTAGAAGGAAAAAAATGATGGAAATAGTACAAAAAAGACTTACGTTCCAACAATCTCGCTCCCCGCTTCAATGCAGAAATATATCCCTCGACCGAAGCCACTCCTTTGATTTGACTGCCTGTCAAATAAGTGTTGTGGGAGGAGTTGCAGAAGTACTGTGGCAAAGGCTGGTCCATATCCTGAATTTTTCTCTAGCTTTTCAAAATTGCAACTTTTATTTCATTGCCATAAAAATGTGTTCATGGTCAGGCTTCAGAATATTGCCCCATCGAGAGTTGAGAAGTCGACGCATTCCTGAAGAAAGTTTTTTGCTATAAATTTGTGAATCTTCATCTTCTCATTTGCAGTGTTTTACTACCTTGTCCTATCATTTGAAAATGGCAAAAGAAATGAAAAGTCAAGTCATAAAAGTTGGAATGAATGGAGATCAAAATTTTCTTTCCAAGTCGTAATTAATCCTTCACTCACAAAACTCTCAAGTGAAAGATCAGAAGTGTCGAACATTTTCTGTGTCGTCTATTTCACTTTACGACTTTCCTTATACCCTTCTTTTTCTCACCCATTAATCCCATGAGTTTCTCCTGTCCCTTGTCCTGCTGTCCCGGCTCGAAAGTGTCTAGAATCGACTCAGCCTTCTTCCGATCCACATCAGGGAACTGAAAAATTAGACTTTGTGTTTTTATATTTGGTAAAAATTCCCTGTCCCAAAAATAACCTCAATATGCATAGGAAAAGTGCGTCAAATTCGAATCCGAGATAAGTCCGAGAATGTCAAAATCCGATCGTGGGAGCACACTTTTTCGCATGTAGATTAGTTTTTTTTTAAAATGATCTTTTAATTTCCTATTTTTATGCATAGAAGAAAGAATCCATCATAATACATCAAAAAAAACTTTTAAAAATTTCATAATGTCAACTTTCCTAGTTTATTTTCGAGTAAGATAAAAATCCGACCTTCTGAATCTCAGTGAGGAATCTCTGCAGATCGTCGACAGTCCAAGTTTCGACATGCTCTGTGCTGAACTGCTTCATCAGCAGCCTCAATTCCTCTCTGTCCGTCAAACGCTCGAAGAAGTTCACGAATTCTTTGTCATTCAGCTGCAAGTCGCGGGTAGACGCGTCTTCTGATTCCTGAATAAATATCTTTTCTTGGAATATCATGAACATAGAACAATTTCTTCAGAAGGAGTTGCAGTTGTTGAATAAAAAATGTTATTCATCTCTTGAAAAGTGAAAGATAAAAAAATGCAATATTTCACTCACATTGAAAATCGCCCTTGCGTAGCTCTCGCTCAGCTGCAGGTTCATTTTCTTGAGCAGATGCCAAATCTCATCGAACGACAAAGTTCCTGCAAAAAAAATAATTTTAAAAAAATAATTTGTAAGTTTTTTACCATTTTTGTTCCTGTCAGCCTGCTTGAACTTATCAACGAGAAATTGGTTCTCGTTGAAATGGATCCTTTTGGCCTTGGCGATCGACAGCAGGTGGTTCATCGCGGAAACCCATCTGTCACGGGTCTAAAATGTTCATTTTTAGCTTTTCGTTATTTTTCCTGGCTTTTTATTTCAGAATAGCCGATTATCAATATTCTATGAACACAGTATTCTCTTACTCACTTCGAACAAAACTCGATTTGAATAACAATATTTTGCATCTTTCAATTGATTGCAAACTCTACTGACTCATTTATAGAGACCATTCGTATGTGTGCTCATTTCATAACTTGTGCAAACAACACTTGAGCAGTGAAAAACAAAATAAAAAAGGGAAGATAAACAAGAATTCGATATCGGTCTTTTTGAAAAGAAATATCGAATGGGACAAAATTGTCTACCTCTTTAGTGTCGGCAGCGAAGTCGACCGATTTGTGGAGGAATTTGTGGTGCGAGAAAATGACCGAGAAACATACGTATTCCTGAAAAAAAACCATTTTACAAATATATCTGTTCAAAATTCATTCTCGTTTTAGTAGAAAAACAACATTTGTAAAAATATTTTTCAGAAAAGAGTAACTTATTGAAAAACTCGCATCTATCGAAATTCACTGAAAAATTATTCTGAAAAGAGAATCTTATTTACAGTTGCACCTGCTCCTAAATTTTCGCATCTCAAGTTAGAAAATAAAGAAAAGAAATTCCAAAACTTTTCCTCCACTTTACAAAAAGTGACTCATTGAAAAAGTAGTCGAAAACGCTTGAAATTAAAGAAAAAATCATACCGGCGCCGATTCCTGGAATTCGTATTTCTTGGACGCATTGTGCAAGTTGTCCGTCGAATATCCAGTTCGCACTTCCAACAATTCAGTGACAGGCACTGAAATATTCGCTTTTTTAATTCTCACGTTATTTATTATTTTTTAGAAACAAATTTCTCCCAACCGAAACGATAGAAATAGTGAATCAGAGGTCAAAAAGAGGAATTTTTGAAAGATAACAGTCCACCTTTCGTCTTCTCTTCTTCTTCTCGACAACTCAAAACAGGTTTTGTTTTGTCGGCCAAGATGAGATGTAACGGAGAATCAAGTATTATAAACCGCATCGCTTCTCATAAACCCAATGATTCTGTTCAAATTGAAATCAAAATGCAAAACAACATTACCCGGTTGAAATCATGATTGCTAGGTGTTATTTTCGAAAAAAAATCAGAATTTTTGACTGCACGTGGAAAATCAGCGCGGCAAACGAGATGATTAATGACCTGACTTGAAAATTCAACGGCAGACTGAAACAATGTTTCAGAAAATTAATAATTCAGGTTGACCTGTCTGATAGAAAATTAGTTGAACTTCAAACATTCTGGCACAAACTTGATCAAATAAGCAGCAAATTCATGGTGAATTTTGAAAGAGCGCAAAAAACAACTTCTACCAGAAAAAAACACATGATAATTTCATTTTGTGACGGGCAGCAATATAAAGATACGTCTTGCCGACACGAAGACAAATGAGCCAAATGTGCGAGGCTTCGCCAGAAAAAAGCAGTGTGCAGAAAAGCGAACTGCGCTTTGCTTTTCTGTCCTCGCCAACCAATTTGAAATTCGATCGATAACTCACAGAAAGGAGTCACATCTACGTTGGTTTTCATCCCGAAATTATCGATTTCACAATAAAACACGAAATTATAAAGAAAATAAAAATACAACCAAAATTCGAAACACACAGGAAACGTGAGAAAATTGAATTAGAAACGCGCTGGGGAGAATTCAATTTCAGTGTCGTTTCGTGAATAATTGACGGTGAAAAATTGTTTCTTCCAAAAATAATAAAAAAAAAGTTGCTGACCTGCTTTGAGACTGTTCGGAATGATGCTACAGAGAATGTTGGAGGAATAGTAATTGAAGAATTTTCTCTCGTCGATCGATACTTTGATCAGATTGGTGATTTTTCCTCTGGAATTTGAAAAATCAGCTCAAAGTTCCACAGAAAACAAACAAGTGACAAGGTTCATCGGGAAATCGATGAAAGTTCATTTGATTTTGCTGTTTGTCAGAAAGTAATAAAAATTCGCCAGATGAAAGATCAAATAAAGGGCTGAAAATGCCTACTTTTTGACCCGTCTGAGCATGGTGCCCTTCTCTGCCCAGGCCAGGTCCTCTTCGATGCGTCGTTGATCATCCTGACTCTGTTGCTGTTGCTGCTTGGCGACTGTCGCGGTCGCCATTTCGTTCGGCTCTTCCTTCCTGCCTTCGCCACCCGATCAGGGCAGTTCTGTCCTGCCTCTGCCGCCCTGTTTTCCCATCCTTTCGCCTTTCGCTCACCCTCTCTTCCTGCCTCTGCGTCTCTATCCCCTTGCCTATAGCAAATGGGCGGAGTTAAGTTTTCGTGCTTCTTCGCTGCCATTCTTCACATTATTATTGCAAGGATCTGAGGAGCAGGAGGAGCAAGTGGTCGCTGTGCAGAAATAGGAATCGAGTTCGAGAAGACGTCTTCCCTCTCGCCTCCAGCAGCAGTGCAGGGCGACACGGCAGAACAGCGACCGAAGTGTCGTAGGTTAGACGGTATTGACTATCGTATTCCTCATCACTAGACTAGAGATCGTTCTTTAGAAGAAAGGGAGATGGCAGGGGGCTACCGTATCGGCATGCATTTTCTCGCTTCGGCGCTGAGGTTTCTAGAACCAAGGTGATCTTCATTTTTCTCCTAGAACATTTATTCTTCAAATTTTTAGGGTGGACGACGACTTCGTAGATCGTCTGCATTATCTCTACACTTCCACGATGATTTTGATGTTCGCTATTCTAGTCTCCGCAAAACAATACGGTATTTTTTCGTTCTCACTTTATTCAAGACTTTCGTTTCTTACAAATTTTGGTCACTTTCCTCTATATTTTTAAAAATTCGGAAGAATTTGTTTCAGTACCTCATCATTTTTCAAAAAAAATCATTCTCGTACAAGTCTCATTGATTATTTTTTCCTCTCATTCTCAACTTGGCATTTCACAATTCCCGCATCGTTTTTGTAAGCGCGACACAATTCGTTTTTCATCATGTACGATATACGAAAAATTGAAGAGAAAATGAGGCACAGGAACTCTAGAAAATCTCTTCATAAGCGATATTTATTTTGTACATAGTATTTCGAGGATTCAATATTCAATGTGGGAGTGTGGATTTTGTTATTGCAATAGACATCGCGACTTTGTTATTCTTTGAATCTCTATCCTTCGAACTAGGGTTCTGTTTCTCGAAGTTCTGTGCTTTAGATTTTAGCCGAGATTCTTTCGGCTATTCTAATGTGAGGATGAGATATTTTTCTACGATTTTCCTGATGAGCTGCATTTTCCGTTTTCGTATTCATGCATATCACGATGCATCATTATGCGCATAATGAGCCTTGCTTGGATGCCTACCTGCAGAGATAAAGAATTCAAAAGCGAGATAGGGATGAAATGAAAATGAAAATGGATAGACTGGTTATGCAAGTCCGTCTCCTTCACTACGTCCCGAGCGTCAGGCATAAACAGCTCGTTCCGTGTTGGGCTTTGATCTCATCACATATTTCGAGAACTTTTTATTAGCCGATAAACAAGGACCAAAGACTAGAAAATGATAGCCAAGATAGGATAATGAGAATTGAATTGTAGATGTCTTTGATTAGGAAATTTTACAAATCGTCATTATTTGAATCGAACCGCAGGTATCTATGAAAATAGAATAGTTGCGATTGTTTATTCTTCGACTATTTTGGCACATACTTTCATATCTATCCTCCTCACGGAAACGAAGTCCACCCTTATTTCTTTGAGAGAAAAAGTAGTCTTCTTTTTCTAGCGACAATTTTCCCCTGCCTCACAATCAAGATCAATACAGATCCTTTTTCTATCCCCGAACTGAAAACTTCACACTCTCGAATTACCAAGTGATACTTCGGCGCATTTAGCAAAAATCACGAAGGTGTTTTTGCGTCATACAAATCCTCGAATTTCGATACCTTTCTGTGAGTAATTACTGTTATTCTGATCTGCTTGCATCATCATTTGCGAATAACCATCCGGAAAGTCGGAGTGATATGTCTTGGCTCTGAGTAAGAGGCTAGAGATGCTCTGTGATTTGCCAACATCTCTTGAAAATATTCATCTCGGGTCGGGGTGATCGACTTACACATGTGTGCACTCCGAATATCATATCTCCCCTCTATCTATCTGCCTTATCTTTGCCTATCGCCCTGCCTGTGGCCTATCAGATTGCCAAACTGCCTTTTGAATCGGCTCGTTGTTTCGAATGTTGTTGTGTAATGCACACAGATCGAGAAACAACATGCTACTGATCGTCGTCGTAACCTGTCTCAGAACACGACGAATTTTCAACGAAAACTGAACGGCCGAAGCTCGGTCAGATTCAATTTCATTTACATCGACGCTTTCGACTCTTGCAATCGATGATGAAATCAGAAAGGACACAGAAGTTTCAAGTTTTTCGCCGCATTTCATATCAAGCTCATCTGTCAGTTTGCAGATTCGAGTTTGAACTTTCACCCATCACTGCCATCATCCAACAGTTCACCTGGGGCATCTGCAGCATGTGTCAATATTGGCGCACAACTTGTCAGACTCAGTTCGTCGAATGCCTGTCAACGTGATTGTTGTGTGGAGTATCGAGGAGGGAGATTCGCTTCTCCTCGAAACTAAAGCCACCGACCGAGGCTTCTTCAGTCCTCTCAAGTCAGGCTCGGGCATCAGGCCTCAGGCTGAGGAAGGAGAACAGCTGCTCAGCTGGTTGTGCAGCTCCTGGCATTTCGCCTTGCATCCTTGCTTCCCTTTGCCTCATTCTCAAAGAGCATCCCCTAGCCCCTGAGCATGCACTACCCCAATCCAATTGCCAACCAATGGACAGCAAAAAGACAGAGCGATCATCGCAGAAATCAGAGACATTCCACCCATTCGCACTGATAAACGGCCAGTCATTCCGCACTCAAACACTTAGCAATCAGCAATCAACAAAATGAACGAATCATGAATTGCTGCAGCAGCAATTTTCAAGCACACTTGATTCCCGTGTTTTTTTCAAAAGAATAGCATTACACAGAAATAAACTCTCGAAAGCAAAAGCACGTCGTCATAGATGCACATCATATTGAGGCAATTTTATTCGAATCGCTTGGATTTGAGTTTGAAAGGAATATTCAGTTGCTATATGATGCTGAATGTGAAATTTTCACGTTTTCACCTTCTCCTTCTTCAAAATACATCCTTCTATTCATGAGTCTGAAGCGTTCAAAACGAATTTGCGGATGTAAAGAAAAAGATCAGAAATGAGCCATGTGAATATCAGAAAAGAGATGTATGCTTTGTAGATGAACTCAAAAATCTTGTTGAAAATTCGGTATTATAAAATAGCTTTTAAATTCTCATCACTTTAAACCAAATGAACAAGACGTTTGTGTTGATAACCTTGAATGACAGATTGATCGATCAACCAACAGATTCTCTACAACACATTTCTTCAGTCTCATAAAGTGAGCCAGAATTTCTAAAATTGTGTATTCCATTTGAACCAAATTTGTCTATGCTTATGTTAGCAGCTCATTTTCACATTGCCAAGTCTTCTAGTCCTCCACACTCCTATTCTGTGCTTCTTCCTCTCGGTCATCCTTATAAACAACGAAGTTGTCGCGCAAAAACGTTGCAAGAATGTGAAACACTCGTATAAGTGCGTATTGGCATGATTGAATTTGGAAAAAAATCAAAATTCCATAAAAATCTTATAACAATGACATATTTTTAGTCGGTCATCCGATAGAATGTTTCGTACCTGCTCAATTCACACGGGCTATGGAGCAGTACACAGAAAATTATTGTTGGGTTCAGGTAATGATCCAATTAATTTCACGAACTTGATTATCCAATGAAATTTTCGTTAAAACTTCGAAGCTAATGAACTTATTTTCAGAACACGTATTGGATTCCATTTCAAGTAGGTTTTTGTTCTTTATTATTTTCATTGATTATTATTCGCAGATGTTATTTTTACCTTCTTCAATTTATCATGCTTTTTTTCATCCAAATGCAATCAGTTCAATTTTCGTGTTATTTCATAACTTTCTCTGATATTCATAGATTTCATAATTCTCGTAATTGGTGCTAAAGTCCATTGTGATAAACAGAAAAAAAGACTTGTGGGCTATTCATTCAAAAGCAGTCTTCTTCTCTCCGCAATTAGCACCTCTTGACATCGACTCATAACTCAGAAATTTCACACGGCAAATGCAAGGAAAAGCGCAAGAAAAATTCAGCAAAAATAGCTGAAATAGCTGTGTGCATAATTCATTTTTATGGGGATTTTTATACCAATCTAGCAGGTTTAAAGACAAGTAGTAGTGAGGCAAAGTTATTCATAAATTGTCTGCATTCGAATATTCATTATGTGATCATTATTTCACCGTAGAATGGGCATTCGTGAAGAGGGAGCTTTTCTTCTAGAAACTCTTTCAAATTGAGAACTTTTTAATAGAATCTTTTCAAATTTTCTTGCTCTCCTGAGTGTTCAACTATTAGTCGCGTGCTCAAGTCATTTAGCCCAGCTTCCCATCGACAATTATCACAAATCACTCGAAAAGTCCTCTTTCTGCTGATGCATTGATTGTGGAGTCAATCTCGACACAAAGAGACAAAGGAAGGGGAAATCAGAGTGATAGACATTTTCTCTCTTGTCACTTCAAACGACGAACAAGCTGCCAGGAGCAAGTGAGCGAAAGAGTGGAATAAGCAATGAGGAACATGAGAGAGTGATGAGAAATGAGCAAACGAACAGGTGTCAGACATCCTAATCCAATCCCAACGATGATAATGTAAAAACAACAATAATCATTTTAAAGCAGCTCTTTGTAGTATTGTTAGTTGAGGATGAATGAAGGACCAAGTTATTTCTGACAAGCTCAAATGAATCTTTGCGCTAAGCTACTTTTTGCCAGGAAATTCCGTTTTTGGCTTGCATAGAATTTTACGATATCCTTGGCAACACTACGAGGGATTTTCTTGGAATGCTTCCTTTTGGGCACTTCTGCGAACCCAACGACGCTTTCTTTCCGAATTAGATATTCATGAGATGTCAGAACGATGGGAGCTAAGGCTATGTCATAATGCTCAGGTCAAAAGCTGTCTAAACAAGGAACAAAAGAATAGTCAGTAGGGGGAACAATTTTTACTAATTCTTGAAATTTAGGACCTGATACCTCATCGACTAGATGATCGAGAGCGACGACAAATCGGGTAGATTTCACGCTTGTAATTGAACTAACAAATTTTAAAGGTATTATCAATGGGTGCCTTTCGTGCTGGCCATTGCAGCACTTATGTTTCACATTCCATCATCAGTCTGGAGGATGCTTGCCAGTCAAAGCGGTAAGACTTTCAGAAAATAATCAAATTTGACAGAAGATGGTTCGCAACGCCAGTTTTTCCATGTCGCATTCTCCGATTTCTGTGAGAGAATAATTGAAACTGAAAATATGCATAAAATAATTATTGGTTCTTCCTAAATCTGGCATAGAATTCGATAGAAAATAGGCAATATGCAATCGGGCATGTAGCTTTTGTCATATGTGAAATTTAAATTTGAACAAGTTTCTGATCACGTTTTTTACCTGAAAAACGTAGGTTTTAAAATTCATGTCTTCTAATTTGCATGTATGGCATTACAGATTATGATGTCTATGTCTCCGTCATTCATTCGTTGACAAACACCTAACCTCTATGAAGTTTAGGCTTAAACGCTGGCCTTGTGTTGCAATTGGCATGTCAAGAAGCCAACGTCGACCCTATTGTTCGGAACAAGACGGTCGATATTCTTGCCAGGCATATCGATGATGCACTCATGTATCAACGTGATCATGGTGCCAGGCGGAAGAATGTCTATATCTTCGCCATAATCCGAGTTGGTAAGGACTCTGATCGACTTTTCAGTCAATAGTCGACAAAGTTTAGGCAAGTTCTATGGGGCCTACGTGTCAACAGTTTATTGTTTCATCAAGACATTGCATCTTTGCAATGTCTTGCTACAATTCCTATTGCTGAACTCCTTCCTCGAAACGTCGGATTACCCTATGTTTGGAGCCCATGTTCTCTACGACCTCTTTATGGTATAATTCTGTGAATTTATTATCCAATCCGCAAAATCGTCCAGGGTCGGGAATGGAGAGATTCCGGCAAGTTCCCGCGTGTCACATTGTGCGACTTCGAGATCCGGGTCCTCGGAAACGTGCATCGGCACACGGTGCAATGCGTATTGGTAAGATTTTCTTTCGAAAATCAGCATCAAATTCGATGTATGAAATTTTTAAAATGCCATCTTAAAATCGAAACCGAAATGTAAAGATTTGCAAAACCTATCTAAAGCTGAAAATTTAAAAATCAAAGCTTCATATATCTCTTATACTTGCTCTTAATTGCCTTTTCGACCATCAAATAAATTCAGGTCATTAACATGTTCACGGAGAAGATATTCATCTTCCTCTGGCTATGGCTGGTGGTAGTTGCTTCAAAAAATTCGATTTTTGACCATCAAAATAATTCAGGTTCTTGCAACAATTACGTTGCTGAATCTATTGTTTTGGCTCGTAGCTCTATCATCATGTCATTGTCGACAGAACTTCGTCGCCAAGCATCTCGACATGGAATCTGACCAACTTGGTAGCTTCAAAATTCAAACTACAAATACACGATTGTTTAGGTCGGTTTACGGACCGATTTTTACGACCGGACGGCGTTTTCCTGCTGCAAATGATAGCCAGTCATGCAGGAAATTTGACATGTGCAAAGGTAAGCAAACTAAACAAGTTGCCAAAACAAGCCTGTAATTCCAGTTAACTGAAGCTTTGTGGATGATATTCCTGCGGCGAAGCGGCAACACGGTCGTGGAAGAGAAGGCGGGAGATGGCTCAGAGCGAGGCGATTGGGAGAGGGAGAGTGTGGGTACACATCGAGAACCAACTGTAGTGCTGTGATCAGAGCATAGAGCACTCGCCAGCAAGTAGGAGGCCGTTTTCCGCGTGCGTGACAATTGTCCAAGAGAGATCTGACCTGACTACCAAAAATATCGGACGCAGAGGACGAGCACATCAATCAAACTCTCAGTTATTGCTACCGAACTAACGACACACCTATGCATCACCAGAGATTGCACTCTTTCAGTTCAAAGATTTCACAAGATAGGTTCGGAAGCAATAAGTTGATTTTTTCACTTCGTAATGTGGTAGTCCTTCCTTTCTAGTCATTACCTCGTGCTGCTTCTGTATTCGATTTTCTCTAACTTTTAGAAAATCAGCAATGACAACATCTTGATGGGAAAAGTCCGGCCTTTTTTAAAATAGGAACACACGACACAGGTATTCTGAGGAGTGAAATAATGAAAGGACACGAATTTCTGTAGACACCCTACCTTAATTCACACACCTTATGCCAGTATGTAATACTTCAAACCATTCCTATTCTACAAAATGAACACTCTCATCAAGATGGGTGTCGAATAGTTGACGGACTAAGCATACGCGTTTGCAGAAGTGCTGCAGTGGGCGATATAGCGTTAAGCACCACCTCGCACGCCTTCCCTCTGTCAATCACAACAACCAACTCAACTACAATGGCAACGGTGCTGTTCTTCAGGCCGATGAACAGCCGGCTTCTGCATATCGAGAAACATTCCCCCATCAGATGGCCAATCGACGCGGATCGTTTCACGAACACCCTCCTCCTCCAATCAAGAATCAATACGTCTGAAACTTCTAGCTTTATCCTCTGGGTATCTTTCACATTCAAACGGTCGTGGATTGGGAGAATTGCCATATTATTTGCCACAAATTTGGAATATGTTGGAATTGAGTCGGTGTTTCCCTATTTTGCAATCTATTCTTGTTTACTTTAGGATCTTTTAATGAACGGAAGAATACTTCAACCCTACACACGAGTGTTTCAAACCGCTACAATCAAATTCCAAATTGGTGACAAACATGACCATCACATAATCAATTCGAAGTTCATCCTACAACACGCCCTATAATTCCATTATGATCAGCTTTTTTCTTCCAGTTACCTAATTATCTATCGATTAACGCGAATCGTCGTGTAGAACAAAGAAATTTCCCTATTCATAACTTCACGACTGAACACCATGGGTAATCGCATTTTAGTTCATGCAACTCAATTCTATGATATGATATAACGAAAATTATGCACTTTCACTGTACGTCAGACTGCGAAATGAACATTCTCCTCGATAAGTGCAGCAGTAAGGAATCAGTTAGTATTGACTGACAGGGGTGAAATTGTAGGAATATTATCACATCGTGTTATCATTATCAGTGCAAATATGCAACTAGGTCAATTCTTCTAGTCGTTTCTCAACCCTATTCAATGATCAAATCCTCTCCACGGGTGCTCTGACGAGATCTCTCCTCATTTTGTCTCTTTCATCTCCAATCAAATAATCATCAGATCGATAACTCTTCACACTTCCCTGTATACTTGCCGAAAAAAGCCAATGGTCTTTCTTGATTTTCTTGTTATTGTAAACTTCATGTCATGCTGATCGAAAAATAAATGAATTTACTAATGGGTTTATTTTCTGTGTTAGTATTTTTATTGTTGCGTTGCCTGAAAAATATTCAGCAGGAAATCTGATGTGATTTGGTTAAATCACGATATTTTTCACATGAAAAACTGGATACCCCGTTTTGGAGTGGGGGCGAGAGGAGGAAATGACTGCTGACTGCGCTGCACCACCGCGGGAAATGGGGAGTATTGACTTTCTTCTCGCCTCTCCTCACTCACACCCTTTCCCTCCTGCCTCTTCTCGTCCCATTCGATTTCCACGAGCATCGATTTCTGACTTCTTCAACTGATATCATAAACTCTCATGAAAACTATCCATCTTCGTTTATCATTTGATCTTCTTCAGAGTTTGGTTCTTATCATTTCTCGCCGATCAATTAGAAACTGACAGAAATCAACATTCTTCGAAAGTAGTCGTGTTGTGTCAATTTTCGCGATATTTATGTGATCGGCAGCCGAATTTTAACCTATCACCAATTTATAGAAAGTACCTTCTACTTATTATGTGGATGAGTGGAACTACTTAACTGATTTGTGAACCGTAACGACACACATTCTTCCGGTAGCCGTAACGATTCGATCGAAACAAATATGGGCCAGCTTTTGACCAAGAAAAAGGAGGAATTCGCCCCAGCTAGGGTTAGAAGTTTTATTGCTTTACAGTCGATAAAGTTACGACGAATATCTGCAGGTGCGACCGACAGTTTCAACGAATTCGCAGTACTTCACAAACTACGCCGAACTATTCAAGACTCATGGAATTATTCCCGACATCTTTCTGGTTCATGAAGCTCCGAGGTTAGAATTAATTTTGTTAGGTTGATTAAAGCTGACAAAATATAAATTGGAGTTGTGGAGTTAGTTTTGATATGGGTGGTTATTCAGTATGAATCTATCCAAACAATCTTTCGATTTTCCATGCTTTATCTCGAGTTTTGTTCCAGATTGCTTAAACCTTCCTCCAAAATAATCAAAGAAAATTTTAGCTGCCAATATATTGACGAAGATGGAGACGTCGCAAATGAATTTCTAACTGAAGAAACTGACGGCAAGAAAAGCTCGCTGCGCAAAGTCGTCAAGAACATCACTCCTAAGGTAGAATTGCTAGTTTATCATGTGTCATTAGCAAAATTATCTATGTCAAAACAGTCTAACATGCTCAACTGTAAAGAAGAATTTGAAGTGGAGAATTATTCTCCCATTATTCTGCACAATGAATCTATTTGTGATTCATGTTTTTTTTTTTTTTTAATTTCGCATTTATAAAATTTTAAATCGAAATTTTGAGGTCCGAAAGATCATGACACCGGTATTTTAACGCAGATAAAATTCCAAATATATCCTCTTGTTAGATGAATTTGTCAATTCAACGCAATTGCTCATTCAACACATTTTAGGGTAAGGAGAAATACGCGATCCCCCGATTACGGAGCGATATTCCAGTCGTTTTATGGGAATTGGCACACAACAAAACCGGTACTTCACAACGGTGATATTCCAAGTATTTTATAAATCAGAGCAAGATTAAAATCAATCGCACAAATTTATGCTATTTGTTAGACTTTTGCCATGTAAATTACGCCTAGTCGAATGATTATTTGCCATTGAGATTTAGCTGAATTTTATTATTTATCTGGACATTTTGTAAACGATTTCTTTGTGATTCTTCTACTTTGTGCAGTTATCTGTTTAAGTTTTTCATCTTCAAGTCATGTATCTTTCTAATCAATTCATTTACTTTTTAATTGTGTTATTCATCACTTATCCTAATCAAATCGAGATCTCCTAATCGTTCGTTAAAATTATTGAATCGTATTTGATTGAAACTCTCGTCCCGTTGATTTTGTGAATCTATTTGTTTCTGCATTCAAACCATTTTTCTTTTTTAAATCTTTACTTTTTTGCAAAATACAAGGAATTGCAGGAGAAATAAAATTCAGACGAATTGTAGAATTGCAGAGGAGATGATTACCATGTGAATAAAAATGGACCCGCTAAAACAAAGGGAAAACTAGGATAAAATCAAAATATGAGCGTTGAAACAAAAAACGACAAGAGAAAAGATGAACTTGAGAATGTTTAGTTGGCCATGCTTGATTAAAAAAAGAATCTGTAACTTTACTCTAAAATGAGAAAAAAGTCGAAGAAAATGTTCATCTTAGGAAGAAAGTTGTAAAAATGAAAGATTAAAGAAAAGAAGAGAAATTAACCCTTATGACTAATTTGGAAACCAAAGGAATGGCAAATGAACAAATCTGCACCCGAAAAATAAAATTCTCATTCACCGAATTGTCAACAATCTCTTAATAACCGGGAAAAAATAAAAATCTGCATAACTCTGACTAAAATTTTCTTGAAATGTACTTGAGGAATAAAATGAATTGCATAATAATCTTGGATAATATTTGAGAACTATTATGAAGGTTCAGGAAGCATTTATAATTATGAAAAACAGACTGTTCAAATACTTTGTCATCACTTTTTACATATCATATTTCATGTGAACTTGAACGTTGAAAAAATATGTACAAAAACCTTGCTCAGACGTAATCAGACCTTATTCTTGCCTTTGAAAAATCGCGTATCTGATCAATAAAACGGGTAAAATTTCTTTCAAAAGTATGAACCTTGGAGTCATAAAAATGACGATATTAAAAGTTTCGCATATTTTGCATAGCAACAAGACAGAATTGATCAGTTTCAAGTCGTTAATGATTTCCAATAAAAGTTCGAAACTTTAATTCCATCCTGTTACTAACTTTGGTAATGCATAAAAATACAATGAATAAATTTAGCTTGAAAGTGAAACGAAATGCAAAGAAAAGGGAAGGTGTGATTACCTCACAAATAGTCCCGTTTGGCAGCGATGATTTTAACGTAGCTGTCGTTCGGATTCATGGTCTTTGCATCGATCAGACAACTGCCCGAAAGGAGCTGCTCCACGGCCAGAGCACGGCCCACTGCTGGGTCTATCCTGAAAATAGCGCAAATTAGGATAAATCTAATTTTTCATAAAAATGAAAAATACCAAATGAGAAGATGCAAAAAGAAAATAAATTGTATCTTTTCCGACAATGAATATTATGCTCGTTTCAAGAAAAATAAAATGTCGAAATACCGATTTAATGACAAGCTGCCTGAAGGATCAATGCTTTGCAACGCCATTTGACGTGCCTGTCGTCGTTCCTCGATGCGTCTGAAATCAGAAAAATTCGGTTTTTAATACGTGAGTGATTGTGAATTTTTGTCAAAATTAAACGAGTGCATTCTTCTAAACGAGAATACTTTTTCTCAAAACTTGAAAAAATGAAATGACGAGAAGAAAGGACACTTGCAGCTATCAAGAAATGAAAATTGTACCTTGGACTGAACTCGTCTTCGAAATCGAATGCAGCGTTGCTGCAAGCACTCTCATCCAGCTTCGTAGGAAGCATCGTTGTTGTCGCCCATTTCGTTGTTCGTCTGAAATTTTTAGTTTCATGTAGAAATGCTTGACCAGATTCATTTCTTTCTGTACCAGTTTGCAAAATTTCGAAAATAGCGTTATATTACAGAAGAAAATGCATTTACATTTCCTTCGAGAATCGCGCTCATTTTTCGAGTAAATTAGCAGGAGTGCTGCTTTCCAAAATTTCTTTGATAGAAGTTTGCTTCCTTGAAACTGTATGGAAAAAGAAACTATTTAACGTATTCATTTCATTAACTCGAGGATTCATATAAATAAAAGTGAGGTCGTTAATTTTCGACCGATTGCAACTCAAAGACAATTTTGGAATGATGGTCTAGTTAGAGAAAGAGAAGAAAGTGAATGTAAAGAGAGAATGCGAAAAAATAAATTCCAGAATTTCGTCATTTCGATTCCCAAACTCAGTCGTTTCTTACAAAGGCCAAAATATGCATCCGAAACAACAACTTTGGTGCATGCATGACTTTCGTGATCTTGTCAAACCTCTAGCCTTAAAGACTTCTATCAGAACTCAAACTGAACTCACCGTTTTTGTCTGAAGAAGACGAAACAGAGCGTGCAGAAAAGCAGCAGGAAGAATGCAGACGCGAGACCGAGAATGACAACGAGCAGAGCACGAGTCTGGGGACTCAGATGCATCGTGGCAGACAGCGATTTCAGATGATTCCAAAACCGGTCCAATGCCGGTCTTTCCGGTTCTCGTGTCCGGCACACCCACTCGAATTCTGAATTTCATTCATTTTTGAGAATTTCAGAATTTAAAAATTTTTAAATTCAACTGGAAAACGTCGAAGAATATAAATTTTTAAGACGAGAAAATGGATATCGAATGCATTGAAATCGGAGAAAATAACGCAATTAGTCAGAAAGCCGAGTCGAGCGATGAATATGAGAAGGCAAGTGGCAATATTAGTAAGAAGTCGGCGAGAAAGATAAGACGCCTACTCGAATGGAGCAAAAAGCCGGAGTGAACCAAGGAAAACATGGAGAAGGAACGAAAACAACTCGAAAACGAAAGTTAGGTAACAGAAGCAAAAGCAACTGCTAAATGCATGCTTTTGGCTGCAAACATGCAGAATGGAAGCAAATAGTCGAGGAATGTGAAGGGAATGAGTAAATGCATTGGCATGAATCGATGAAAGGGACTTGCGGCAAAGAAGGGAAGTAGGGAAAGGAAGAAGCCAATGAATGCCAGAGGCATCGAATTTCCGCTTACAAACACACAAATCAACACTCCAATGGTGAGAGATAGGGGGTGGAAAGTGGGTGACATATCTACCGACCAAATCTGGGGAAAGTCAACCTGCTGTTGCATGCTTGGAATGCAGCAAAAATGTGGGTGACATTGACATTGAACAGGACAAAGAGGGGCTAATCAATTCACAATGCAGAGGGTTTATGACCGGACTGACAACGCAGAATGCAGACGACTGACTGAACAATTCGCTGAAGGATGAAAATTTGAAGATTTGCGATCGAGACGAGAATTGCATGAACAGTACAGAAAATCGATTGAGTAATCAAGAAAATGGGAAATGAAATCGAGATTATGTGAAGAAATTAACAGCGAAAATAAATTATTCAAAGTAGAAGAAATCATTCGTGAATTGCAGACACGTGAACTTCATTCATTTCTCGTGTCTTTTTGATGGCTCGTGATTTTTCTCATTTTTTATTTATTTTTCAAAAAGTCACGATATCAAATCTTTGAATTTTCGAGGTATCAAGAAAGGAATGAGTGGAATCTGAAATGACCTTCAGAAATTTCGACCTATTTATTACGAGAAAATCACTACCCGTAAGTTTGAAATTTCTGGAGAAAAGTTTTCATTGTAAAGCTAAATCATATTTATTTGCCACTTTTCAATGCCTGTTTTTACTTTGTCGAAGCTGCCGCGGCGTGTCGGTTCATTTTCTCCTCTGCTGCTGCTCGATCGTGAGAATGTCGTTGAAAAACTGCAAATTTTCAGAATTAAGTTCCATCGATATTTGGCGATTTTAACCTTTTTCAAGATGATCTCGGATGCCTGTTTGGCTTCATCGGTTTCCGGTTTGAGTATTTCGGAAACGGCGCCTAGGTCGTAGAATTTCTTGACGGCCTTTGTCCATTGCTGAAAGGGAGAAATATTTGATTGTCTAAGGGCAATCTGGAAAGTAGTTGCAATAGTTGCATCGTTGCATACAAAAGAGTAAAGGAAGAGAAGATTTTCCTAACAAATCCTACTATTTCGTATGAAGCGACGTTACGATGTAATTACTTTTCCAAATTGCCGCCTGAGGAACCATCATTATCATTTTTCCTACTTGTGAATTTTATCAAAAAAAAAAATTCAAAACAGATTCTTTTAGTGAGGATAAGGATCCTATCCTCAGGGATTGGATTTTTGTTTAACTCACCGCCTTGCTGTGACCTTTGATCTCTGGCGGTCTGTGCTTGTCCGCGAGCAAAGTTTGACCAGTGTATCCCATCCATAGAATGTTCGAATACGGCGAATACTTTCGCCAGTTGTTGCTAAACAAATAAACGCTTTTATTTTGGTTGCAACTTAATTTGGTAGTTTTCTTGTGAAAATTCGTAGAATATTGAGATATATTTGGTCCTTAATCTGGGAGGTGCACAATTATTTAGTGGTTAGAAAAGCGAGAAATAACACGAAAATGAGAGAAGAGCCTAAAATCATTCTTTCTTCCCTCGTTTTTAGCTGAGTAATATTTTTTTGATAAATGAACTGAAGAAGATCAACTCACTCGCAGTTTTCTCGCATCCAACGGTAGGTTTCAAACTGAAGCATGCCTTCGCCACCGTCGAAAATGTCGCAATCCGCAGCCAAGTCGCGATAAAGCAGAGCATCGGCTGAAAACTTGCAAATAGCTCGATTCAACTCGCTCGAACTCACGCAGGTTGATTCGCGACAAGCTGTAGTCGATGATCTTCACTCGCAGTCCATTCGTCTTCACTCTGTATTTGTGGAAGTCGAGTTTGTATCTAGAATTTGACCATTTTTCTAATATTTTGTATTTAAGGGCTGTAAGAAAATTTGTATCCCGTTTCTGGGAATCTCAAAAGTCACCTATACAATTCTGATCTGTGTCTCTTCTGACTTACTCGATGTACTCTTCAGAGGTCGGGGAGACGAGAACGTTGGAGATGTGCATGTCGCGGTGTTCAAATTCGAGCTCCGTCTCAGCGATGATTAGCGCCAGCGACAGCTGTGCCATGATCGACGTGAATTGGCTAGCAGATTCGAGCTAATATTGGTTTTTCAATGATATCGTCAATATCTGGCTGCGAGTATTTTTGTTCAAAAGAAATAAACGCATACTTCTGTACTAAGAGTGAGTACTTCTATTCCAAAGCAAGAGAAAGGAGAAAACATAGGCGAGCGAAAGTGTTTTGGACAAAAGTACTCGTAGTCACAATTGCTTACTTTCATGTCCTCGAGTTCGGTGCCGCAGAGTTCGAATGCCAATAGAACCCAGATTTGCTCTGCGTCGTTGCCGTACTCGCTCGGATCGTCGTTCATCGCCTTGTCCTCGTCCTTTCCTTCCCACTCCTTCTTGTATCTGTCCCAGGCCCTTCCGAGTTCGGGTGGGAACTTTCCTGAAAATAGAGAAAAAAAACGTATTTGGAAGTGTCATTGTTCATTTCATTATACCCTCGACGACGTGAGCTGCGATAAGCTGGCAGAACGTGGAAGACGCGTTGGGTGCCGTTTCGCTGTTGAGGTTCGTCAGCTCTTTGGCAATCGTGATCTAAAATGGTCATGCTTCATTTTTGAACGTTTTTATCTTATTCACAATATAATGTTCGTTAGTTAACAGTTGGGAAAAACGCCTCTAATCTATGCACCTCTATTATAGAGCGCTAAGACACACGAACATACAGTATCTTGATGCTAACGGAAATTAGAAGAAAATCGAATATTAAAATTAGAAGAATTCATTTTGAAAAGATTACGGCAGCCGACTTTTTGCTCTATCATTCCCCCATTTATCTAGCTTTTGCCCGAACCGATTGTTAATAAATATGAGAAGGTGCTTATTGAATACCTCTGAAATGGCAGCAGGGAACGAGGTCATGTAGTCGCCGTTGGCCAGCTTTTCGGACGTGTTCGTTTCGTTGTTCAGCGGCACCACCTGATTTTCAACATTAAGAAAAATCACAGGGCAGAATTTAGTTGCAATCCTACCTTCATTGCCACGTCATTTCCCCTGTACTTGGTCTTGAAGACCTCCCCGAATTGACCCTCTCCGAGCTTCTTCAGTCCGCTGCTTAGGACGCTGAATTTGGAGTTTTATAGTTTGAATTTCTATCGAATTCTTTACTCCATATTTGCCAATGTGCATCCAATCTTCAAACATAAAAAAATTCGAATAAATGAATGAGATGAGTGAAGAACAAAACATCAGCATTTAAAGGATGTTCGAAAGTTATTACAAATTTTCAACTACAAAAAATAGAAACTTACTCTTTGGGCAAATCGGTCCATTTTATGTAGTCTTTTTGAGAGCATACGCCACACAACTTGTCCTTCATGGACGCATCTCGAGGCAGACCCTTGAGGAAGTATGGCTCATCCTAAAAAGTAATGAAGAAATTATCATCAAAGTGAAAAGCAATTTGATAAGTTGCGAATAACCTCTTGCATTTTTATCCCTGAGTTCCCCTTACCCTCTTGCAATTTTTACCTTCTTTTCTGGAAAATATCAAGGAGAAGAGAATGAAAATACAAGATGCCCTACAAATCATACTTTTTCCAGGTATAATATAGATTTTGCAAAACGTATTCTTTTGAAAAATCTGTTCTAAAAGTCATGACTCGCCGTTTCGAAGTTGACTTCGATGCGAGTGGATTCCCGCTTTCCACCAACCATCGACCCAATGAACGAGGTGTATGTCGTATTAGCCGTGGTCGACAGGGTTTGACGGTGGACGTCATTCGATTTGTTCAGGGTCGTTTCGGTCTGAAATTTGAAATTAAATGAGGTGTCATCAATCCAGACTTGCAACTTTTTGAACCGAGGTTGGCCACATGAAGCGAAATATTGCATCTTTACGAAAGAGAAAAAGAACATGTTTTCTTCGCGTTCTCGAAATTGCATACTATTTCACTTCGTGCGTTTAACCACGGTTTGAAAGGTTACAAGTCTGATAATTTTAGATTTTACCGCAGCCGTTGTTCCATGAGCCTTCGTCACATCGCTCGGCTGCACGTTCTCCTTTTCTTCAGACACGTCTTTGTTCGAAACGAGAGTGTCGTCTACTGAAATTGAAGAAAAGTATTTTATTTTGGAGGAACATGGCTACGCAAAGGTAATTTTTTATACCTGTCGCATCTTTCAGCGTTGATTCATGCGGTTCAACGGCGGTTTCGTTGATTGTCGGCTTCTCCGCAGTGACTGCCTGCCTCTCATCTTCCTCATCTTCATTGATCGATTCTTCAAAATTCGAACTGGTACTAGTATCCCTGCTACTGCTGCTACTCTCCGACTTTTCGGAAGACAAGGACCTGCTAGACGATGCCTGAAAATGTTCAAGAGTTAGTAAAGAATAATGGATAAAACAGAAATCGACTGTGTAAACTTTTCTTCTCAAAGAATGAAACGCAATAAGCATTCCTCCCCAAATCGGGGGAAAAGAAAGCAAGCGAGAAACAGCGCATGGAAGGAATGTTTAGTTGTGTGAGAGGAAGGTTTACGCAGCCAAGAGATCTAACCTCGGTAATTGCGCTCATATCGAGCGGATGAAATAGGCCTGCAGTGGCGAGTGAATGTCGAGGAGTGCTGGTTGCAGCCACCGATTTGACGAACTCGGCAAAGTCCTTCAGAGGGGCGATGGATGAGCGGCGATTCTGACGCCTCTCCAACATTGATTTGTCTGAGATTTTCAGTTTTTGTTGTTGTTTAAATTGCCAATATGTAATCTGAAGTCTACCTTGGAACACGGTAAAGTTGATGATCTTCGTTTCATCGTGTCCGATAGCGGTATGAGTGGTCGGGTCAGCAGAATGAAACGTTCCAGTGATCACCGTTGCATCTGAACATGGAATGTTGGCTTTTCTCAAGAGCACAATCATTCTTACCGTGTTTGCTGGTTGGATCCGAATCCATGGCCGGTGGCAGAACGACATGCGTTTGCGTGGTGTTGCCCTTTTCGATGGCATTTTTGATGATCTCGCTCAGACCAGCGTCCAGAGCATCTTAAATTAGATGATTTGAACCCGAGTTTTAAGGATTAAAGATGTAACGTTTGGGCTCGCTGGTTTTCACTCTCTTCCCACCACTACCTTTCTGTCGTTTCCACCGCTTTTTTCTTAAAAATAGCAAGCAAAAATTTGCACAAAAAAAAGTGGATAGAAACTACATGAGGATGAGAGTGCTAGGAGAGTGGAAGCTACAATGAACCTTATTAATGTAAAATTCAAAGCCTTGCATTCCTGAACAGTAAAATATGCAACTGATACTCACCGCCCGAGTCTTCTTGCACCCTCATTCTCGACATGGACTGGTTGATTGCTTCGAGAATCGAGTCCGTGGAGGTTGACTTCTTTGCACCCGACTTCTTCTTTGTCGTCTGCTTGGTCTGCGTCTGTACTTGTACTTCGGTTTTCCGCTTTTGTCTCTCCTCGAGGATCGTCCTTCTGCGATTCGTTAGATTCGCCTTCTTCTCTTCGTTCGCCTTGTTCCATGCGGCAATTTTAGCCCTGAAATTAGCAAGTTTTTTGGTGAATAGAAGTTACCAGAAACGGAATTGTCACAAAGTTACGAATTTCGAACTCGAAATAATAACTTCGGTTGTTTTTCAGGAAAATTTGAAAAAGTAGTTACATCGTAGTATCGTTGCAGACGAAATAGGGAAGGTTTGGCAGAGAACATATTCCCCTTCCATACTATTTTGTATGCAACTACTACAACTATTTTCCAGGTTTCCCTTTTTCAATGCCTAAAGTCAACTTCGACTATAACTACGAGATCTATTCAATTTTTGGCTTTGTGACGACACTGATCAGAAACTCATTGTGATAATTTACTTGTCAAGGACAATGAAGATAAAAATCTACTAACTTTCCTTCGTCGGTTTGGGCCTCCCAATCCGAGATGTATTCATTCTTTCCGACTTTGTGAAGAGGGTTTCCATGTCTATCAGAGAAGGGCAGTTCGTATTTCTCGTATTCTTCTAACTGCAATTTGTCGGCGTTCGTGATCATTAGTTGCAGTTTATTCTACCTCCTCTTGAATCCTCCTCATTTCCTCTTCGTATTCGTCCTCCCATTCTGAAATATCTGTTAGATTCGGACGATGAGCACCCTAAAAGTGTCGTGTTGTGAATTTTTTTTATCGATGTTAGTTCATCTATGATCTTCAATATTGGCCTCCCCCAAAATATCTGTCAGCAGATAAGGAAACTACAGGGTAGGAAAAGCAAGGAATAAAATCAACTTTATCCGTTGATTAGTTTTTGACAAGTGCAGAATGCCCAAATCTCTTGCTTATCAGAGATGGAAACGAGTTGAAATCTGAGGAACAAAATTGAAACTACACTCGAAATTACGTCCCATCCTTATTTTCAAGATGAAAGACCTACCCGTTTGTAGTTCTCCACAGCCTTCTTGTATTCCGGCGGAAGTTGAATGGGCTCGACGATGTAGCCGTGGTCGGGCTTTACATTGATCGTTTTATCTCGGTTGATTGTCCGATAGAGCTGAAAACAATTTCTCCCAAGTCTGTTAGCTTTTTTCTTTCTAGAAAACGACCTTCTGTACTAGTTTCCCTCAAGTTACCCTTAATTTTTCTAGAAGTTACAATCTTATCTTCTCTCCCATGGTATTTTCCAGAAAAAGTGATAACTTTCACAAAAGAGTAAGAGTAGCTTGAGAGTGACTAATGTAAGAGGACAGGAAATCTACAGAAATGAATTCGCTTCTTCATACCTGACCATGGCTCGTTCCCTGATCGCTCTTCTCGACGCCCACCTTCTGCACGATGATGCTCACATGCCCAGATGGCTGCTTGCGTCGGAATCGAGTCATTAAATCTGAAATAAAGACGAGTAGACGAATGAATTGGTGAAAAGCATCGATTATGAGATAATGAATGAAAAATCAATTTTACGCTGACAATTTAAACGTAAGATAAAGCCACTAGGATGAAAGTTCAAACATATGGCAACCTGTAAATGATGGAATGTCGTATGTGTTAGGGAGTAAGAGGAGGGAGAAATAGTATGGAAAAAAGACCATTCTGTCATTTCGTCAATTACAAACTGCCGTTTCAAATGATCACTCTTTGAATAAAAGCGGAAAAGGAAAGAGGCGGCATTTGCGGTCCCCACTCTTCGTTACCATTTCTTCAGTTCTATCGGCATCTGGCCAACTTATGAAAATGAAGCGAGGTCAAAGTCACTGTCAAGGAAGGACTTGCTCAACTTTTCGGCAAAGTTTTCAAGAATTCATGCTGGATCGTGAAATTTTCCCCAACTTACACAACCATCGACTGTATGAATCTTCAAAACTGGATTACGCGCCTGTGCTCGAATGAGGTTAACAATGATTGGGATTCGAGATCAGTCTGGTTAGGTAGGTAATTTGTAAACAGTAAAAAACGAAGAAAAATAAAGTTTTAGAAAATAGCGACGATTTTGCGGAGAAAGTAATTTTGAATCGACTGTGTTCGCGCTCTGACGAAAATTAGCTTCGTTTACGCTCAAAACCACTCGCTAAAATCTTCGATAGACGGTTCTATTTTCACCCGGAATTTCGTGCTTGTTTATTTTCCGCTGTTTTTTCGTGATTTTTTTTCCAAAAATCTTGTAGAATTTCTCAATGCACTTCCTGTTCTTCTGGTTTTCATGAGATATTTATGAAATTGCTCATTTTTGCGCAAAATTTGTATTCTTTTTCCGGAAAACGAGTAATTTCTTGATTTTCAGAACTCGACGCGATTCGAAATGCTGGGTTCACTTCGGTTATGTCGAGTGAATGTACAGCTGAACTCGAAGACGAAGACGATCGGCGATTCCTCGAACTGGGCCACTTGGAACAGGGCGAATTGGCAACGACGACTCCTCTCGACTGCTCCTGCAGGTGCACAAGCAGCTGCAACGAATTCACCCACGACTAGCTCCGTCGAAAATGAACGGTAGGCAGTTTCACTGACATTGTCGAGTTGTAATTTGGCGAGAAATAATGGTGAATTCATTCTGACTAGGCAAAGTAATGTCTTACAGTTAGTCATTTCACTTCTACAGCTAGATCAATTGGATTTTATTTTTCGAGCACTTGCTTCGTTTGACCATTTCACGGGGAACAACTTGCAAAGGATCCGCGTCCTGCAAGAATTTTCGTAATTTTGCATTTCTCATTCTGATTACTCGAAAATACAAGTACCAAATTACTACAAGTCCATGGTTAGCATCATATAACTGGAATAGTAAGAAGTCAAATTTCAGAGGAAGCGGAATTATAAATCGATGGATGGATACGTACGAAGAGTTCCTTGGGATAAAGGCTGTAAAAGATGCACAGGCTGAAGTCATGAAGGTATAATTCATGGGTGTTGTTTCTCCCTTTGAGTAATGCCATTTTTGAAAGAGGAATATGGCTGATTTTATGGATATTTATAGCTTTCATTGAAACATGAACATGAGAATGAGCAGGAGTCAATCTTTCGACCTTTTCTATTCTTACTTATGCTATAATGTTCAAAGTCAAGGTGTTTTCTCGATATATCACAATTTCAAGAACATTTTCTGCTTCAGTGGGAAGAAAAGCTGAGCCAAGCGCAGATGATTCGCCGCGTAAAGCAGGCCGAGCTGAACGGCATTCAATCCAGACTCAAAGAGATCCACTTCGATTTGGACAGAACCAGTCGAGGAGAGGACAAGTAGTTTTTTTTCTTTTTTTAATTTTGCGTATTAAATTTTGGTATTGAAACCTGATTAATGGCATGGCAAATTCTTTATTGTCGTTTGTAGTCAGATTGAATACATCTTCTGAAGCATAGAATTTTGATAATTCCAATTTGAACATTTGAAGGAAGAATTTTCACGCAGAAAAGTTCCAGATACCTCCAATTACTGACGGAAGAGCACGCGATTATCAAGAAAGAGCGTGAGTTGATAAGTGAATTTGCGGGGCTCGAGACTGCCGAGCGAGAGGCTTTTCATCAACTCTCAAATAGGTTGGACGATTCTTCATTTAATGATTTTTTGCATTTTGCAGAGTCCGATCAGGTCACGAGAAGGAGAGGGAGCGATCGGAGAAAACCAAATGGTGGGGCGTCAGTGCTTCGCTGTGTGGAGCCATTCTCGGTATCATCGGAACATCTATCGGTAAATTTCGTCTGCATTTTATGAGATTTCCCTGTTAATGATTCTGACTGCCTTTCATAATTTCTTTCCTGAGCAGAAGTATTTCTGCTGACAAGAATGCTTCAAACCTTTGTTTGCAGTACTTGTACAATTCATATTGGAAGAGTCATGCCAAATTTCAGGCAACGAATTGCGAATGCGAAAACTACGAGATCTGCTTCCACTCGGCAGCAAGCAAATGACCGAAATGGCCAAGGCAATTGGGGAACAGAATGAGAGGGTAAGGTTCATTTTTTTTCGATTTTTTTTTATCAATTTGGATTATTTCAAAAAATTCGCATTTACGCTTCTATATTTTTCGGGGCGAGTCAAAATATGTTTAAATTAGGAAAAGTCCGCTCAAAATTGTCCTTTTTTTTGTTATCTCTCCTCATTCATACTTTTCAGGTTTCCGAATTCATCACAGAAATGCGTGACGCTCTCAACTTGGAAGGCAGCATTACAGTGGAGCCCATAAAAAGTGAAGCATTCAAACAGCAGGATTTGGAAAAAGTAGGCATTTTTTGGAAATTTCAAATAGTTATTGATTTTTCAGGTGATCACGACAATTCGCGGGGAGAACAAGCAGCTGTCGAAGCAAATGGAGGAATTGACGCGACTCGCCAAACTGGATTCCGCACTCGCTGCCGATCCTAATGCTGTTGTAGGAATTTTGAAACTTCCTTATTTGTTTATCATCCATCATCATTTAAGAAGTTTTTTATTGAAAAAAATTTCCTTATCAGTTTATTCGCCTTTTTAATAGAATATGAAAGTGTCGTAGAAAGTCTTTATGAAAACGATACATTCGAAGGAATAAAGAGCAGGCCAAATGCCTTGTTATTTTCAACATTTTGTTCTGATGTTGAAATTTTTACAAAGGATGGAGTTTTTAAAATTTAATTTTTAAGGTATACGTGGGCAGTGACATGGAGCGATTGTTGGACCAGACGGAGAGGAACCTGGAATCGAAGATGAAGTTGCAGACCCTGATCACTGTGGTCATCGTATACTCGGCTGTGGCCGTCACTGCTCCTTGGATCTATGCGTTCTTCAGAGGAGGCTGAATTGAAAGGATCGAAGGATGAGCTTTTTCTTCCTTTCTATATTTTTTATTTGAAGAATATACATTTTTTTATAATTTAACGAGCAATGCAGTTATTGAACACAACCAGCTAGATTTCCAATGCTCTTGTAATTTTTTTCGGGTAAGCATCTGAATGAAATTGTCAATTTGAAAAACGGTATCTTTACCTAACCGGTTTTATTCCAAAGCGATGGCAATTTCGAACGAGGAACATGCTCATTGCAAGCTTCTTGAATAATTTATGCAGCTATTTATTGGACTTTGTATCCAAGCGTTGAAATAGATTTGTATGCAAAGTAAACTGACCATGGTTTATCTTTGCATATGATTGACGAAAGCGCATACATACAGAAATATTATAATTTATAGCCCCAATAAATATGACAAAAAATGTTAAAATTCAAGAAGCTAAATCATTGCTCAATGATGAAAGATTGCAAAATAACTGCCGTTAAGCAATTTCTGTTAGGCCAATTTTATCTCGGTTAAGATTGGAGGGTGTTTGAGTCAAATTCCTGACTAAAACCCGCTTCTTATATCCAATACCTTCAATCGTACGGGTATCCAATATTCATTGAATTTTAGGCAGAAGATGTGTAGTTTTTATTAATGTTTCATACACACAAGCTGTACAGTATTTGACTAGATTTGTTTCTTAACGCAGGAATTAGCATATTTTCCATAGGGTTTGCGTTTAGAAGTTTGCCTTATTATACAAATTTGAAATAATAAAAATCTTAAAGTTAACTAAATGATGAGTAGTTAAAGTTATAACGAGCATGAGAAGTGATTGAGTTGTTTGCTTTACCCTCATTAATTGGTTCATCAAAGTTGCAAAAATGCACTATAACAAATTGCTTATCCATTAGTTATCAGCACAAATATTCCTAACCATCACGAACCCTATTTTTGCGATGTACAAATAACACAGTATGTACAAATGATTTACTCTTTCATTCAAAAAATTATTGCTTCAATAGCACAAAATTAATAAAATACAAGAAATAATAGAAGTTTCCAAAACTCACTGATTGTGTAGCCCCGAAAAGTACAGAAAGAAAAAATCATCGTTTTCTCATCGCGAATTTTTCCTTCGTGACTCGGTCATTTGACCATCCACTTCATCATTTCATGTTCATTTCACTCATCACCCAGATTGCTGTAGAGATGAGTTGCAATGCAATATGCATATGGGTCGCTGGGTCGAGAGTGAAGAGGAAGGCCACGGAAGGGCAAAGAGTGAAGGCCCTCTTGACTCCAATCCTTACTTTCATCTTCCCTCCCCCTTTTCCACGGATACTTTCTTCGGATTCGGACTTTTCTATCATTCATATTCATGCGAATGTTCTACATAAATCAACACGAGTATTCAACATCAGCTTCGTTTTACTAACTTTTTTCTCATTTCATTTATCTCATTTTGCGCGTCGAAAATTCGTCGATTGAAACACAGCGGATGAAGTTGTTGTTATTTTACTTCAGATCTTTTAAATTTACTTTTTCGTGTTTAAAATTCTCTCTTCAATCATATTTATCAATTCCGCCTTGTTTCCAGGTTCAAAGTCTAAATTTTGAAAGTTGCAAAACTAGGAGCGCATTTATGTAAATTTTTGCCGTAAAAACTCACGTCAATCTTTAAAGACGCTGCTTTCCAAGACAATACTCTCCCCATGGCAATTTGGGACAATTTCTGTGTCACAGGAAGCCTCACATTCTCTCCTTTCTTGTGAGGGAAGTGACAGCTAGTTTTTGTGCTGAATCTTCGTTTTCGTTGCTTTCTTTTCGGAACTCATTCCTTTCGAATCGTCCAATGGTGCAATCTCATTCTGATCGGCCATGCATAGCATCATTTCCCTATTGAGTTCTTCGGCCATGCTTTTCCTTCTTCAGCGTTTTTGTGCCTTTCCGCAACTATTCAAACGGTTTCAACCATTCATATTCTTCATTCATCCTCTTTTGACTCTTTATTTTTCACTATCCCTCTCCATTTCATAGCGTTTTCATATTCTTTCACCCTCTCTTCCAAATCATTTCATCTCATTTCTCTTTACTTATTATTTCATCGTCCTTTCGTCGCTCCATAACTTTCCCTCTTCTTGCCTCGAGCGATCCCCCATTTCATCAGAGCCTCTACTAATTCCCTTTATAACTTTTCCCATCTTTTCACTCGCTTTTCATTGTATTGTTCGATCTCTTATGCAATTGTAGGAAGAGAAAGGAAGAGGAAGAGGGATTTCCCATGTATCGTAAATAGACGAATTAAGTTCTGAAATCCGAATTTCCAAAGCCCAAATTCTTTATATCGTATCTCTTATCATAGACACTTTTGAATTTTTCACCTCTGTAATATCATAGCAATTTTTAAACAAGCCATCTTTGTAAGAATGAAGATCAACTTCTTCCAGAACTTAAAAACTATTTTCACGAAGAATTTCCGTGTCATCGTGTCTAAATGTTTTGATATTCAGACATATCTTAATTTTAGTTTGATCATCATCGAATTTACCCATCGGATATTTCGAGCTTCCGTAAATCTTCTCCTTCTTCATCTGTCCATCTACCTATTCCCTATCTATTGCCATTCATCGTCCCTATTCGCTATTCATATTCATTCATTCTTTGTGCCATGCGACTTGGTTTGACACGGCTATTCGCCGATAGCCCTTGGCTAACTCTGCTGATAGTTTATTTGGCCACGACAGTACAGATTCAGGCCAGAGATTATTGTAAGTTTTGTAAATTCTTTTTTTTATTATAAATTTGAGTTGGCTGATATTCTTTTCACAATATTATTATGTTTTCTTGAGAAGTTCATTCAGTTTTGGAGAGAAATCGTACTGGTAAAAAATCTAATAGCTTTTCAAGAAGCCTATTATTTATTAGTTCAAGTTCAACAAAAACAACTAACATTTTTCTTTAATTATAATGTTTCCGCGATTGCTTCTCGAATTAGCGTTTCTTCCTTCCAAATCCGCGGTCAAGAAGTACAGTCTGCAGTCGCATTGAGTGAAGTCAGCAAAAACAGTTGACTCTCCTCGGGTAATTGTCAATTGCAGTCAGGCTGCTGCAGAGAGCGATTAAGCAGATCCTTTCATCCTCCATTCTCTCAGTCCTCATCCTTATTTGCCCGTTTGTTTCCAGCCAAGTGGCAGGTTTGAAGACTTTCCTCCAACTTTTCATTTCTTCTCCCGATTTTTTTCCCTCAGCTAACTGGCTCGCATCAGACTTTGAGTGACAGCTATGAAAGCTAATTCACTTGTTTCTTTTTAGACTAAAAGTTACTGTACAAAGATTTTTTCCGACAAATGCACGTAGTTGCGCTACAAAATTTGGCGAAAGAATGAACGAAACTCAAAAGTTATAAGACAATTGAAATTAGTTTTTACCATGTATTAAAATTATTTTATCATTTGTTTTGCACTATATTTCTTTGAGATATCATCTACAGACTGTCTAACTTTATTCATTTTTAATCTCATGCAAATGAGCAAATGCGATTTTAATCTAACAACAAACAAGATTCAAAACCTGAAGGCAGCTTCATGAAGAGAAGATGAAGGACCGTTTAGTAAGAGAAGAAAGGGTCGTTTGATTTATGTGATGAGGGAAAAACTGACGCTTACCGGTCGAGGCTACTTCTGCGGGCAGGCATTCCGACTTTATTCTGCAGATTGGATTTGACACTGACCGTGTTTTGGTGTGAATTTGTGAAGTTCCATGAACTTGAAAAGCTTTGGAAATGAAAGTAGAAAATTGTTTTTCAATTGGTGAAGTTCAGCTTCCGCACGAGATCTTTACGAGAAACAAAGACGATGGGAAAATGTCGAGGACATTTTAGAATTAGCGGGTTTAAAGAAGAGAGTAGGCAGAAAACCAAAATTTTAGAAAGAAAGAAACTGAATTTCAGAACTATCATAAGCGATACGGCTATCATTCTGGCCGTAGCGAAATTAGAAGACATCCGGGAAGCTATGGAAGGAAAAATTGGTCAAACGAAAGGCAAAATTACGAGATCGCTTTGTTAGAAGCCAAGGCTGATTCTGTGCCTTCGTGGAGTCATGCCATTGATGATAAGGATACGATTTATGATATTGAAAGGGTAACGATTAAGCGCATAATTTTTTTTTCTAATTTTCACGAACTTCCAAGTTTTTTTTCGCAAGCATTTACTTTTCGATAGAGGTGAAGTTTGAATTGAGCATCGTTTTTGTGCAAATGGAATGAAGATATGCTATTCAAACGTTTGTTATTTTGAATTTTCATAGTGAAAATAGACTTGAGCTTTTTTCTCAGTAAATTCTATAATTTTTGGTAGTTTCTTGAAAAAAATGCAATTTTTCAGGATCTAGCACAATGGACCCCTGTCGATCTCGCGAAAGAGTCGCAAGAAATAGTGGAATCGGCCACAACTCCGAAGGATTCTGAGGAGAGTGATCTGCAAGACTTGGAGAAGGAAATGGACGAGGCCAGTTGGACACTCGCCTCCACTTTTGCTACAAAGGCGCCTGTTGTAAGTTTCTCTTATCTTCTTTCAAATCAAAGCTGATCTTCATTAGCCAAGATAGAAGTTTAATAAATACATGGTGTTCTGGCACTGGTATGATAAAGAATCCGCTTCTAACCTTTTTCATGCTGTATATCATGCATATTTAAAATTTTAAATAGCTGTTCAAAGTTTAGAATTGAATTTTTGAAAAAGATTGATTTCGCTTTGGCACTTTCTGCCGTGGTTGAATACTCCTTGACAATTTGTCTACCTTTCTTGGTTGACCTTTATTCTTTCCCAAAGTTGACTCATCCCGACTTTAATTTCCATTGTCCACATAATCGTTACATAATAGCACGAACAATACTACTCTTCAAAATACCTTTGAAGGCATAGTGTTTTACGGAAGGTGAAATTAATAGGAGAATAAGACATGTTTCTAAGAAAATTCGTAAAAATACGAATTTTAGGTGCTGGACTACGCTTCTGTAGTTAGGAATCATCCTCGATACATGACAAGAATGCGACCGAATACTGAAGCTACGCTGACCTCGAAAGTTCCTGAAATCAACAAAGTCGAAGTCAAGAAGCCTGCCAAGTTAATTGAGGATAGGAAGGCTATTTCGAGGAAGAGAAGGGTAAGAAATTTACATTTAGCTGTTATCCAATGCCTTTTGAATTCTTTAAACCCATTTCTTCCGTTAACTTTTCCCGGAATTGAAAATGCGTCTTCATTTCTAACAATACAAATATTTTCTGCTCCTCATTTCATAAGCGTTCTTCTCACTGCTGTAAAAATTTGGTTGTTGATTTACGAAGAATGCTTCTTTCCAATTATTTTTTTCCACTTTAGAACCGTTTCACCAAAGCACCTTCTCCTGCCGAAATCGCGAAGAATCTGCTCGAATTGGACAAGTTGGACTTCGATTTGACAGGTCAATCTGCCCATCCCGCAATTGAATTCGTCAACAAATTGGGAGATCAAATCGAGAGCGAAGAATTGAAAACTATCGCTGCGAGATACACGCCTAATTACATGGTCAGGGATGGAATCCTGTACAGGAAAGACAACACTCCTATTGCTAAGTTAGTTTAACTAATTTTTGTTTGAATCTCAATAACTTCTTACACCAAACATTTAAACAATTTATAAACCTTGAAAAAATAACGTTTGTTAAAATTTTTCAGTCTTCGTCCTCCAAATCATTCAGTCCGGGCTTCTGCTGCAGATAATTATCAGAAACGAAAAGAGCAAAGATCACCTGGAGATATTTCGCCTGCGAAACTGAGACAGTTGATAAAGGATGACCAGACTAAAGTTGTAAGTAAAATGTTTCAATTCCTTCCACTTTTAATAAATTAGTAGTACGATGTTTCATAATTTAGTCCTCATCTAATGTACTGCTAGAAGAGTCGAACGACAATTACAAAGCTATCCTTCGTCCCGGACAACTTCAGCAGAGAATCAATCAAGGTCGAAACTATTTGAAAGATGAAGATGAGATGGGTTTTCAGCAGTTGCAATTCCAATGGATCATCACACGATCACGCAGAGCAACTATGTGAAGCCTGTCGAGCCTGTGATTGAACCGAAGAAGTACCAGAAGCCTCACAAACACAAACAGGTTTGTTTTATCAGTTACAAAAACCTGCATTCTTTTCCCTTTCTATTTGAAAAGTAAAGAAATAATCTTTTTAAGCTGTTTATTTAAATTATCTGAAATTCAAACATAATCAGTTCCCTAGAATCATGATAACTCATTTGTGGATGCTTGTATTTTTTGCCTGACCTTCATCGTCGTCAACTGTATGACACTATTTGTCATCAGATTTATATAGGAAGTATAGGAAAAAGAATCCGACGACAAATACAGTCGATGATAGATAAATGAAGTCCTTATTTATTTTGTGATGATTTTCAGTCCTATCAAAAACTGCACCGTCAGAGTGGTCTGACCATCAAAGAATTCGGCCCAGATGAAATTGAGGCAGCCCCAACGATGCCAACTAGAACTAAATACAGGAAAATGGTGGAGTTCATCGACGACAACAACATCGAAGACATCACTGCTCCCACCGAAGAAGTGGCGGAGGAGGGAAACGATGCAAATTCAAACGAAATTTGGAACGAGAGGAAGATTTCCGAAATGCCACCGCCTTTCCCGTTCAGTCACTGCTACATGAATACTAATGGCAAGATTTCCCTTTTATTTCTATAGCTGACTCACGAAAAAGTGATCACTTTTAAATATTTCGATTTTTGTGAAACTCAACATTTTAAGAGGAAAGAAGACCTATTTATTCTGTGATTTTTCAATTATGATGATATCCCAGAAGAAAAACACTAGTTTTTAGGCTTCATGTGCTGCAATCGCTACCTCGAAAACCTGATTCGGAAGAGTTACCAGAAACTGAAACGGGCTAGTAAATTTACGGAATGCAGCATTCAGAAGATCGCCAATCGAATTCAGAATGATTGCGAGAAAGTGTAAGATATTTTTTTCGTTTTCAAAAAAGGTAAAAAAATATCTAGTTTCAACACGACCTTCGAAGTGATCGTTGGTTTGGATGACTTCGCGATCAAGGCGCACTTCGCGAGCGATTTGATGTGCAAATTAGAGGAAGATCACAGGGTTATCACTGCTTATTCCGCTCAAATTCCGGTATTTCTGAATTTTTTAGGTTTCTGTGAACTTTAAATTTTAGACCATGAATGGAGTTCCTACAGATCCTTTAGCCATTATAACGCCTATATCATTTGGCACGAGGAAAGTGTTCAATAGTAAAGAGGAAAGAGATGTCAAGGAAGATAATAAAATCGAGGAAGCAAGCTCGGGTAAGTCACAAATTTATACATTTATCCTAGATCATTTTTGAGTTGATTGAGAATGGAAGAAAATAACTTTTTTAAGAAATAAAGTCACTTCTATTCAAGCCTACTCCCTCCCTTCAGATTTTCTTTGCTGATAAAAAGCCATATCATCTCAAGATTGTCAATTTTATTTGTTCAATTTCAGACCAATTTGACGCAATCGTAACAACGGTTCAGACTCCAGATAGTTCGAAGCCCACAATAGAAAAGATCGCGATTCCTTTCCACGAATTGTCGAGAGAGGACATTCTCAAAGCCGACCCCGATGCAAAGAGAGTTGTCAGAGTTAAGGCGTTCAAAACGTAGATCAACATCTTTACTAACTTATTTTCACCGATTTTTTTCAAGTATCATGTTATTTTCGTCACTTTTCCTGACTTCATGGAAACAGCATTGAAAACTTAATCTTTATGATTTTCTCATTTCATATACTTACGCAGATGACTTTACAACTCAACCAAATACGAGTCGATTTCTTTTCTTTCTTAATTTTAGCGTGACAGGGCTTTCATTTTCTTTGGAATTTTCACATTATTTTCTCGAGAATTTTATCAAACTTGTATATAGAAATAAAAGAGTGTATGAGTTTAGAGATCAAATGTTACAACAAAAATAAATAACAAGAAGTGAAGATACCTTAGGACCAGGCCTAGGAAGGACGATCGTCGGAAATCCCTTGCGACTTACCCCCTATATTTTTTTCCCTCTGACGAAAGTGCTCCCTAGGTCTGCTTAGGACTTATTGCACAGCCCCCGAGTTAACAGCACTGGCCAGGTCCTGTTTGCCCTCTGCAAGTCGCTCACGAATTATGCTCGCTATCGCTCGCTGGGTTCGTCGCTCCAGTTTCTGAAAAAAAAAAGTTGAAATCATAAAATGTAAATATTTGACAGAAAAGAATTTTGGATGCTAGGACTTTTTGAACTTTTCACCCTGATCCAGGTGTACGAAACGAATGAAAAGTTTAAAAATCTAAGTTTATTACTCTCGGAAAATCTCATTTATCGAAATTTCGGAATGTCGAAACGTCCTTCTTACGCTATTTCTCCTTACTTTCATCCTCTTCCACATTCCTAACACTCAATTATGTATTCAGACATAGAAATTATCTTCACCCTCATCTGTTTTGCGGAATTTTGATAAGATTTAAAAGAAAAAAATTACAAATCCGCACCTGCATTTTCTCTTCGATGTCTCGTTTCAGATCCCAATCGATCTTCTTCGGGGCCAAGGTCGTCAAATCCACAGACTCGATCGGTCGCATGTCTTCTGCATCCTGGAAAGTCAACCATTTGAAAGAATTTTGAAATTAGCATACATCATCAACATATTCGTCATTTTTGGCATTTCAAATGCAAGCCATTTCTTCCTCTGCTCTTCTACTAGTCGGTTGTTTTTTTTTTTCTAATTACAAGCGAACTATTTTCATTCTTTCCTTCAAAAATCGCTTGTTAAATTTTCAAAAACTCGTTAAAATTCATTTCCTACCCTCAAATGTTCTGAAATTTCCTGCTCAACCATGTCGAGCTGCCTCAAGCCGCCCTCGAATTTGGCGACTTTGTCAGAAATCGGCTGGTAGTTCCTAAAATCGTCCATTTTTCTTCGTTTTCTCGTAAAATTTAACTTCCAACCTGAATTCTTTTTCCTCGGTTCTACTCTTCTTCGTCGCTTCTGCATCCTCTTTGTAGTCTTCTTCTCTGCAAAAAATCACTTTCCTTTTGAACAACTCAAACAAATTCCGGATTTCTGATTCTGTAATTTCGAACTCCATTTTTCCAGGTTTATTAAAATTATGTCCTTCCAACATCTTTACTTCCTCCCCAAAATAGGTGAACTATCCAAAGATCACGTTTTTCTTTTTTTCGAAAAAAATAGAAAAGTTCCCACTTCATTTCGATTCCGTGCAGTTTTGACTTCATCTCGAGCAGTCTGCGTTTCCTGGCCTTAGCAGCGTCTTCCATCTTCGACTCATTAGTCTGTTCGCTTTCCTTCTCTTCTTCATCCGATGAATGATTTGGGTCCGTCATTTTCCCTGAAAACCTCAAAAACCAAAACTTGAAAAGATCGAGCAGAACTGAAAGAAAACGAAATTCACTCAACGCGATTTTCTTATGATTTACGCCGTTAAAACGCTGCAGACTTGAAAACTCCTCTCGGGCGGTGTCTTCGACTTTTCCGCTAATTACCGCAATTGCCCCTAATTAAATCTCTAATTGCCCTTCCTAATTAGGCCTAGGAATTGGGAAAATCTTGCAGAATCATTTTCACTGAAATCCCCGTCAAAATCTTCTCGTCATCTCGATCTGTCATTGTTTTCTGACACCGTGTTTTCAAACATCTTCTGCAGTTTTCACAAGTGCCTCTAATTAACTCGTTAGTTACCCATCTTTATTACGTCTAGAGTTGCTAGACTTCTTGCGGAATCGTTTATTATCGAATACCTCTTCTGAGTCTTCTACTTATGCTTTTATTTAGTTCCTCACTCTCGAGCATGTTCGGTCATCTCTCTAATATCTTGCATTTTAGGATGTTGCGCCAAGGTCCAGGCACTCTTCAGCTTGTGGTGTCTTCCCTGGCTGCAGGGGAGCAGCAGCGCGGCTTCGCCACTCTCAAGGACATTTCGATCCGCCTCAAGTCCGTCAAGAACATCCAGAAGATCACCAAGTCCATGAAGATGGTCGCTGCCGCCAAGTACGCCAAGGCAGAACGAGACTTGAAGGTACAAATTATCAGGTTCATTGTCAAAAGGGAGATGTTTGTTTCTTGCTGAACAGAATGCTGGCAGTGCGAAGAAATTCTACATTCCACTCGAACATTCTTTTCCGAAAAATGTCATTTCTCAGTTTTCCAGTTCATTTGCATTTCTTTGATGAGTTAATTTTAAAAAATGTCGAATAAATAAATAAATATTCATGTTTGCAGGGCGCTCGTGCGTATGGAGTAGGTGCCCGCGCGTTCTTCGACAACATCGACCCGAAGAGTGAAAGCGACGACAAGGCCGCCGATGACAAGCAGAAACAACTGCTCGTTCTCATCACTTCTGACAGGTAATGTATTTACAACTGATTTCGCCCTATTTATCTTCCTTTCCTCACTATCTTTCGTGCTTTGAGGAGATCCTCTCAGCCAATGGTTTTCCTGTTGAATTTGAGTAGATATGCTAAAGTATGATGACAGATTCATTATCTTGATTACAGAGGTCTGTGCGGAGCGGTGCACACCTCGATTGCGAAGGAAGCCAAGAACATTATCAACAACGCTGGAGACAAGGAGATCAAACTCGTCGCCATTGGGGACAAGGCTAAGGGCGCACTCCAGAGAGTCTACGGCAAGCACTTCCTCTTGAGGTGGGTATGATTCGAGAGTCTTAGGAATATGCATGATAGAGGTATCGTGACAGTCGTAAGCAGACAGACAAGAGCATAATAGGCAGACAGAAAATAAAGAATGCAGCCAGCAAAACCTAGAAACATCAACTCCTAAAATGCCAGTTTCGGGCTTTCAAATTCTTCGTTTCAGCGGCAATGAAATCGGTCGCCAGCCGCCAACGTTCGAGGACGCTTCGATTGCAGCCAAGGCCATTCTCGAATCGGGATTCGAGTTCGACAAGGTCCGATTCTTCGTCGTCCCTCATTTAATGATTTCCATTCCAGGGCTACATCATCTACAATCGCTTCAAGTCTGTCGTCTCATACCAAACCAGCAAATTGCCCATCCTTCCCCTCGAGGTTGGAATTTTTGAAGATAGAAATTTTACATTTTCTGCGTTCTCCATTTTTGATACAGAATCACTTATCTGAAACTTTGACTAATTCAATGGTTCTAAAAATGTTAACAAAAATCGCGTTTTTCTGTTTTCCTTCACAAATTTTCAGAAGGGCAAGAAGAGTTGTTCAATTCCAATGTTTTGCAGGCAATAAAACAGAAGGAGAACCTGAACACGTACGACTCAGTGGACGACGACGTGCTGCAGTCGTACAACGAGTACTCGCTCGCACAGCTCATCTACTACGCCATGAAGGAGTCCTCCACTAGCGAGCAGAGCTCTCGCATGACTGCCATGGACGGTGCTAGCAAGAATGCTGGTATGAATTTTTTTCCTTGAATGCAATCTTTTGCAAGATTTTCTTGTGGAAGAATTAGTCCTTTCTAATTTCGCAACTTCACAATATTTCATTGTTTTTCTCCTAAAAATTCTTTAACATTTCGATGTTTTTTTTTCGAAAAATTCAGTGCTCGTGATCATAAACGCGTCGGGAGCCTCCCGATGCGTTTATGAATATGGGTACAGGAAGGAAGCACTCAGCTAACAAATTTTATTATTTTGGCAAAATTCTTTATTTTCAGGTGAAATGATCGACAAACTGACGCTGCAGTTCAACAGAACTCGTCAGGCCGTGATTACTCGAGAGCTCATCGAAATCATCTCGGGAGCTGCCTGTGTCTGATTCATTGAAACAGACTGACAACCCCACCTGCTCCTTGGCTCCACCCACTTCCATCCAACCATCTGCAGCCTGCAATCGATCAACGTATTTCATCTCTTCTCCTTTTATTCATTCATTCAGATTTGCAACTTTTCAAGTTATCGTAAACTGCATGAAATGAAATAATGTCTTCCTTTCAAAGTCGTTATTTTGTTTCATTCAGGCTTAATCGTAGTTTGAAAACTGTAAATCCATACTCATTTGTTCCTCTAGGATTTATTTTATGACGTTTGTAGTTGATTTTTAGAGATTTATTTATGCAGAGGGAGCGTAGGAATGACGAAGACGAATTCTAGTTTTCATTGATTCTTTCGACTCGAAAATTCCAGCCCCGAGCACAACAGAGCCGTTTTTGTAGTAGACGTTTTGATAAGAAGGATAATTTTATGATAAGCGAAGTTGTGTCTTTTCCTCGCCAATTTTCACCTTCATCCTGCCCCTTTTTGTATCAGATTTTCTCGTTTGTAAGACAAATTATTTGATTTCTTGGAGTTGGCGTTTTATCAACAATGAAGGATGTTAGTTGGGATTTGATAAAAGATAAAATCCACCAGAATTCGGGATGGACAAGTGGTTTATGAAAAACCAATGGTTATTTTGACTTTTATGAAATGCGGAAGTTTTATTTTCAGTGTTTTACCGGTTCGTGTTTTGTATAATATTACCTTGCTTTGCGTACGGGTAGCCGATTTCTACGGCGAGAAAGTGCAATTCGAAAAGAAGAAGGATGGGGACGATTTCTAAGGAAGCGATTGCAGAATTGGAAAGGGCTGCTGAATTGATTCTGGTAAGTTATTTCAAAAATTTCACTGCGCATCATCATATCAAGAATTTTTCTTTAAAAAATGTCCATTCTTGGGGATGCATTGACTGTGGAACGGTTGTTCCCTTCCATTTTGAAGGTGAATAATAAGTGCAAAAAGAAAAAAGTAAAAATAATGAATTCAATGGAAACTTGTTTCAAGATTGACCATTTCCAGGCTCCTCCGAACGAAGTGTCACCGGAGGCTCGGAAACAGGCTGAAACTCTGTACGAATCAGCTCATCAGCAGCTACCTCTCGACGACATTCTCAACTTTCTCACCAATTGCAACGATGCATATTTGCAGCATAGTCAGTTTTTCCTACATTTCTAGTGATTAAATGAAAGCTATTTAAAATAAATGAATACATCATTAGCTGTAAGGAGAAACAGGATCGAGAAAGATTTATCCCCATTTTCAAGCAGAAAAATAATTTAACTAAAATAGAAGAAAGATGGATGAATTTCCAGATTCCCACATTTTCTTGGTATACGAATTCGTACGTTGGACAGGAGAGACCACGTTGAGAGACTGGTCTTTGATTGACGAGCGAAAGCCGGAGTGCATCTACAAACTGCTTTTGGAGTTCATTGCTAATTCCAACAAGTTAGCTTTTCATTTCACTTTTTACAAGTTTCGTGATTTTATTTGCTTTTTCTTCTCCAGTAAGAAGAATTGCGCCTTTTCACGTTTTCATGATTGTATCTATTCAGCCTGGCGAACTACGTCGTGAGTGCAGCGCTGCAGTCCGTAGCGATGATCATCAAGCGAGGCATCGTGGACAAGAGGACTGGGCCTGAGGAACAGCTCTACGAAATGATTCAGAATCTGCTCACCAATGAGAATCACAGAATGGCAAGAGAATTTTATTTCTTTTTTAACGAAAATTACATTCATTTTTTTCTCATCGAAAACACTTTGAAAATGGACGGTTTCTCAAGATGTTCATTCTTCTCTGCAAAAATTCATCCAAATGTCTACTTTTCATAAAAGTAGACGATTTTATGAGAACTTTTCAATTTTCTGATTCGTTAAATTTCAGCAATCAATCGGCTGCGAGCTGATCTCTGCCCTGACAGAGCAATTCTCGTCTGCCTGGCGGAATGCGAAGTTCTCGATCACGTGGGATTTCCACATGCGAGCCAAGAGGGAATTCGAGAAGTCCGGACTGAGGAAGTTGCTAGAAATGACGCTCACAACGCTCCATCACATCGCTACGCAGGACGCTAGTTTCTTACAGGTTGAAATTCATTTCTTGAAGTACATTGCAAAAATAGTTGCAATATGAAAATTACTTCGAGAATATTGATTAACGCATCGGATTGAGTTTATCTTTTTCCTTTTATAATACCCAAAGTTTTCTAGATTGATCTGATCGTCTTCAAAATTCTGCATTGTGGATTCCAATTTCCTATTTTTCCAGGATGAATTTCATCGCCGCGTTGTGGACAAATTCCTGGAAGTTGCAGAGAACATTTTCCAGTGGAGTTTCATCAACAAGATCTCCCTCAACTCGCGTTTCCTGCTCAATTCCTCGGTGAGCCTCGCGAACCATTCTCTACGCGATTCTTTAGTTCCGTTTATTCCAGCAATCAGCCACTTTCCGTCCCCCCGAATCGTGGAGCGACATCATCAGAAATCCGGAATTCCTGCCGCTATTCTTCAATGTGAGTTGGAAACTCTTCAAATTGTCATCATATTTCTTCGTTTTTTCTTCCAATAATTAGTTGATTTTGAAAATTGTTTCCTATTTATACCAGAAGAAGGTATGGATTCAGTAAAAATGCAAGAAAAAATCAAGAATATTCCTGCAAATTTCAGATGCATTCTCTCGTGCGCACTGACGAGAATCTGTGTGCTCGCTCGATGACGTGCCTCGTGCAGTTGTCAGCTCTGTCAGGAGACACTCTACCTGGTGGGGGTTCTCCCAACATCGCTCAAGAATACGTCAACATCTTCATTGCCAGAGTCCTCCAGCTATTCTCTGGAGGTTTGACATTTCCTTTTCATTCAATTTTTCTAAATTAGAAAAGGCAGTTTGTAGAAGCAAAGATAAGAAGAGAGTTCTTTGTATGTTTGATTCATACCATACATTTTCACAACTATTCAAACGTCCTACATCCATTATGATTTTTTTTAATTGATCAAATTGACTACTTCAAAAAACTACAATAAAATCAGGTTATTCTTAATTTCGGACAATGCTATTTTTCTCTGAAATTTTCAGATTCGTGTATTGTCAAAATTCAGGCCCCCTTCCCCACGAAATCAATGGTTTGTGCTCGATCATCAACCGAATGGTGTTGTTCCGTCCCGTGCAGTTCCTGATTCGACTCGAGCCCGAACTCCGCAACCAATTCTTCATGTTCCTCGCTGAATACACCAAGCATCTTACCAAGGAGGCCATCAGAAAGGATTTTGTAAGAGGAGTTTTAACGCTCTCAAGAATGGTGAGGATTTTGCAGGTGGACTCTGAGCACGATGACCATATTTCTCTTGCGTTAATTTACGATTCGTACTTGACTCTTCTGAGGGGTAGATGGAGATCTTCCACCGTCAATCCGGAAGAGGCCGATATGATTGGTTAGTTCGAAATTCCGTGAATAAGTTATTTTACGGATTTGTTGGACGTTTCTGAAAGTAATTCTTAACAAAAAATTCTGATTTTCCAGACCAACACCTTCTCGCTACCCCAGCCCAGGAAATTGTGTCGACTTTCGTGACCTCTTTGTTGGCTCCGCCTCTCGGAGAGAGACCGCATGTGGACGCGAGTAATGAGACTGAGGATGATTCGGATGATAGGACGGTAAGCATGAAGGATTTATGTTTTCTTCCTGAAGTTGACTTTTTATTATCAAGATAAGATATTTCATTCTAAACACTCCTAATTTGGAAGAATTTTTGCAAATGATTGAGTGATGTTTACAATGAGCATGCCAAAATTGATTTGAGAGCTCTATAAATTTCAAGTTTTCAATTCCAGCTCTTTGCTGACCTTCTAAACCCCCTGTCTACGATGGCTTGCTACAACGTGGGCGATTTTATGACCTCGATGATCTCGACTCTGCGCACTCAGTTGGGCGGCTTTCGAGCGATGGCTGCGGGCACTGCCGATGCATCGAGGCTCCCCCTCTTTCACGAGGACATGCACTGGTTGCTTTTGATTATCGGTTAGTTTTTCGCCTATCTCATTTCTTGATTGGAAAAGGTTGAAATATTTTAAATTTATAGTTAAAGATTTGTTCACACATTTCTACTTGATTTTTCTCACTATAAATTTCAGAAATGTTGCCTTCAAGTTATTATTAAATCTCCTAGAAATATTAATTTCCAGCCAACACAGTCGTCGGAGAGGAATGTGAAGGGGGCTGTCACACCGCAGCAGAGATCTACGAGAATTCGGCAGCCCTCGTGAATCAGCAGCGAGGAGGCGCGCCTTTCGATGACAATGCCAAGGCCACGTTCCTAGAGTTGTGCCTTAATGATCCGAATTTCGACAGAGCCCCATGGGAAATGCAAGTCGATCCATTCATTCTGTAAGTATTTTGAAATTGACTATTTTTCGGTATCTTGGAAAACATCGAGTTTGAAGATGAAAAAGGCTTGAAAAAGCACTAATAGAAAGTTGATACGTACTTTTGAAAAATCTTTTCCTTGTAGAACTGTTAAATACTGACATCTTTCCTTCTTTTATGAAAAACGGTGGAGTTTTGCAGGTTGATGGGCGAAGTCCTTTCTTGGGCGGCGTTGGAGAATCAAATGCTGCTGCAAGGACACAATGAAGTCGTTAGTCCTGAGCTGATGAGGACCACTCTGCTCTGCACCAAGAGAATGCTCAATGCAGCTGGGAACAAGTCTGAATATGAGGTTGGGTTCTTTTTATTTTGTTGCGAATACTACATTCATCTTTTATACATTTCTATTTTGAAAAGAAAACTTGCCTGCTTTCAATGGCATCGTATCTGCATATCAAATGTTTCCCTATCGTTTACATTTTGTAATAAAAAATCACGAATAGCCATTTTCAAATTTCAGTCCGTGCCCGTCGAAGTGCTTCCCCTGCTTCCACAGAGCGACACGTTCTCGCAGCTGCTGGTCGGCTTCGTCCTCTCCAAAGTCTTCACCTGTCTTTCCAGATTCAGTGGGGAAAACAAGTGGGCAATTTGGTCTTTCTTGCCATGCATTTTCGCTCCTTATCAGGATAGTACTTACTTGTGGCAGTAATCTAGTTGCAGACTATTTGTTCTTGTTTTGCAGAGTCTGCATGGACGCAGTTGACCTGTTGAACGGCATTGTGGAGTCTCGTGCCTCGACAATCGCTGCCTCCCCCGATCTTTACCAGCATCTCAGATCTCTCGACATCGCCAAACTTCCTTGCAGGTCAAAATTTCACTTTTTACCTAGATGCTTTATTACGAACTCCAAGGTCTATCGAAATGTGTCTATCTTTGTAATTTTTTTTATCCTACTATTGAAGTTTCACTTTTTCAACCTTGCAAATCGTATCTTTTCAGATCTCGTCTCATGCAGGCCCTCGTGTTCATCGGTGCTGCTGCTCAAAACGCGGAATTGCAGGAGAACATGTTTGCGCAGGTACTTGTCGTTATTCTTTGGAAAGTCAAACGGATTTAATCTCACAGATTATGCAACCCCTTGTTGAAAGATTCGTTTCCCTGTGCGCCCTGTCATCTTCCACGGATGTCGACTCGGAATTGACTGATCTGATTCAGTGCTTCGAGGGGGTCGCTCATGGCTCGGAAAATCATTCGGCTCCCATTTTGCTTAGTAAGTTTTCATTTATTTAAAAAAAATATGAACTTTGACACATTTAGCCTTTTACCTACGTTACTACAAATGGTAAAAGTATCGACTATTTTGAAAAACGTTGAAAATACTATTAAAAAAATGAAAGAAGATGGAATTAATCTTATTTATGCATTTTTTCAGAGCTTCTGAACCCGATCATCATGAACTGTGTCGGTCTGCTGAAGTCCCGCGCCCACGCTCAACCAACCGTTTCTGCGATCCTCTCCCTCATGCTCAATATTTCAACTAAGGTAAAGATTTCGTTCATCTCATGGAAAAATTTCTTGTGTTTCGTCTTTATCTATGACTGCTTTTATTCAAATATATTTGACCTTCTTGAAAACATCATCCATTTCTGATAAAGAATAGCGTTAGTAAGGAAGAGGTAGCTTATTCAAGAAAATCAAAAGCTTCAAATCTTCTTAGATTCAATTAGATTTTTCTCCATTTCCAGGTTCTGTTCTACGTGGAAGACGCAGAGGAGACGATGAACGTGCAGAAGGCCCTGCTGGAGATGATCGATATTTACAGGAAAGAACAGGGGGCGAAGTTCGTCGGTCTTTCCTCGGACGAAGACGAAAAATCGAATGATCTGGTGGGATTCGTTCGTTTCTTTAAAAATGAACTCTAATCCTCAGGCGATATTCATCGAAATCCTCAGCAACGTGATGTCGAAGGATATTTTGGACACCAGAGAAGGAATGGCTAATACAGGCGCTTTGGTGAGGAAAATTCTTTCTTTCTAATTAGTCCTTCTAAAACATCTGAAAATGAAACACAACTCATGAGCACATGTGTTGAGAGATGAGAAATAATGCATTTTTACAGTTTTAAATTTTCGCATTACGTTGCCCCAACACATGATGATATTATTTGGCGAAATTGTTGAAAATAGGAACTATTTTCCTCGTGTTTTAGGTAGCAGTGCAATCTCTGTCTATGCTGCTCTCTATCATGAACGAGCAAGTGATGTGCATCCCCGATGTGGCGACTCGCTTCTTCCGTCTCGTTCTGTATCTCATCGACTTCTCGCCCGAGGCTCTCGTCGACGCAGATCCACAACTCATCGAGGCACTCTGCAATTGTCTCAAGGTTACTTTTTCCGTCCTTATTATTCAATCTGTAATCCCAATTGTGAGATGGCGCAGATAGCGATAAAATCACATCGCATTTTCAGCAGTTATGAATCTGAGAAGCATATAAATGTGGTTTCTATGTAAAAAATGCAAACATTGCTCTTCACTTTTTTTTTTGAAAAAAAACAATTATTGAATTTTCTTACAGATCGGTCTGACAAGTCATTTCGGAATGGAGGTTCTATCGAGTTGCCTGGAGGCACTTGCAGGGCTGACGATTTTCATGAAGGCAACTCCAAAAATCGTCACGCCTCAAGTCAAGGAAATCATGAACAACACTTTGCCGGTATTTATTCCTAAGAAGTTGGGCATTTCAAATTTGTTTCTTTCAGCTGGTTTTCGAAGCTTGTCTGGACTACAGTTCGGAAAACATGCTCTTCAACGAGTCATGCAGCTGCCTCTTCAATTTCATCCAATTTGACAGGGTAAATTTACATTTCTTTCAATTATTTTTGAGCTCGAAAAATGTGAAAGGAAACTTGAAGAGCTAAATGACTTTCTAATATCTGTTATTTTCTCAAGTTTTTACCTATTTTTTAAAAATTAAATTCCCATTTTCAGCCAGCCTTCAACGCATTTGTGGACCATCTGATCAACCAGAAGAGCAACTTGGCGACAGCCGACTTGCTGAGGACTGCATTCCTCGAATTGGTGCCTCCCGAGACGCCTGCACAAGCAGCGCAAGAGGAAGATGGAATCAACTCCGTCAGATTCAAGGTCGTCACCAAGTTCCTTCGCAAAGAAAGGCAAGCATTTTTTAATGTTTGGAACTAGAAGGTTTATATTTTTCGTGAAAATTTGTTATCAACCCTTTACCAAGATTTATGCTTGATATTTTTTCATTCAATTATTTTTGTCTCTCAGAACTTGAAACCAGAAGCGAAGCAAAATTGAGATTCAAAAATCGAAATTCCATCCCGCTTGTTTCTATTTATTTCATATGAGCAAATTTTCAGAATCCAATTCCGTGGACGCATGGAAACATTCCTGGGCAAAATTCCCGGCCTGCTGTCAGTCTACTAAATGGCAATTCAATAGTCAAAGAGTCTGTATTTCATCAAGTGGCTTTCAAATTCGCAATTAAAATGTTCGGTTATTATCGGTCGCCTTAAACATCTAATCAAGGTTCTATTTATTTTCTATTATTAATATTTATTTGTTAACGTATTAATCATCTCTAACTTAATTCTATTATACAGTCGTTATTTTTATCGTATGTATACTATTCCTTCAGCAATGAATGTTTTACTTGTTATTACAAAGGGAAATATTCATTTTTGATGCGAGTATTCGTACAATTTGTCATCGAAATTATTCGTTGTTATTAAACCATCACGTTATTATGGGTGAATTTTAAATATCTATTCGTGTTATAACTTTGAGAATCGTGCAGAGAATAATCCTTACTGTTCTGAAGTTCTCAGTCAGTCTAAACTTGGAAAATTATGAAAGTCATGAAATTCCTCTAAATTTCGGGCTTTCATTCTTTTGCAGGTTTTCTTAATCTTTCACAATTTGAATAATCTCAGTATTCATTGCATCGAAATTGAAATTCGAAACGAACTGTCATTTCATGGAAAATAAACGAGTCGATTCACGAAATATTTGTTCCTTCAGAAAAATAGGTTATTCTGCCAAATTCATGCTTTTATTCTGTGAACTAAAAAAGTATTTTATGATTTTCTTATTTCAGAATTCAGAATGAAGGAGGAAACGGAAGTTGTTCAAGAAAACGGCGAATTGGGGGATGAGGCGAAGAATATCGGCAAGGGAGTCGGAGTTAGGACTATCAAATTGTAAGACATTGATATTTGCCTGATTTTTCAAATTGCACTGCTTTGATTGGTAGAATTTATCTAGAAAAATCACATTTCGAAGAAGTAAGGGGTTTTCAATTTGTCGATTTCAGAAAAGGCACCCCTCTGATCGAGTTCAACCTCGAGGACAATCGACTGATTGTAGAGAGAATCTGCGGCAAACACCTCACGAACATGGGCAAGCCGCTCGGCAAAGGGGTGGAACTGCAGGCGGAGGAGGCTGTTTACATGCTGGAGGTAGATTTTCCCAATGTATCACATTTTAATTCAAATCTTTAAAGAAACGAACAACACTCTCTTGCACGGCCTTACAAACCTCACTCTTTGAAAAAGCAAGAGATGAGCATAATTGCAGTCCTCTTTTCTTTTTCCATGCACAGTTAGGAATCAACTCAATACGCTTCCAAAGGGTGAAACTCGTAAGGCCGTACTTTCCCTTTATTCTTCTATTCTTTATTCAAATGGAATATTGTATGATTTTCTTGAATTTACGGACATGTGTGATCCATGCCCTCATAGCTATTACCTAATTTTCTATAGTTCCCTTTCAAAATGTCTCTCCTTTCCAGAACGGTATCGGTCTGATCACAATGAAGGGCAAATACCTCAATCTGGCCGAAGCCTATCACTTCGTCTTGCAGCGTTGCAACGTGCCTTTCTACGAGTATTCCGTCTATTCGATGCTCAAGAAGCACGGATTCGTCGTTAAGCGGTGCAAACTACTGCATCAGGCAAATCAAAAACCGACTACTTCAAACGATTTCGATACTAATCAGCAGGTCAGAAATTTCACAATTTATTGAAAAATTATCTGAAACATTAACATCTTCATTGTTATCCTGCAGGAATGTATTAAAAAAGTTGTTTATGAAATTTTAAGGGTAATTCGCGATAATTACAAAATTTATCTAGCAGAATTTCCTTCTTCATCTATGAAATCTTTAGTTATTGCAGAAAGAAGAAACATTGAACGGTGAAAAGTCGGACGAGAAATGGCCGAATTTGGAGACTGGCGCAGGGCTGACTCTGCGGAGTGAGGCACTCAAACACTTGTTCGGACAGACTGATGGCGTCAAAATCGAGTATACGGTAATTTTGCACTTCATATCCTCATTTTTATGAAAATTTGACTGACAAAATCATGCAGAAACTTCTGCAAATTTTGGTTCATTATTTATTCCACTCATTCGTAGAATTGTGTGGCTGTTGTCCAGTTGCCTAGCAGAAATGAGTAAATATTTGTAGTACGAACTTTTCAATATCATGTTTCGAGATAAAAATTTTAATCGTTTATGAAATTTGAAATTCAAAAAATAATCTACACTAAATAAGAGAACTGAAAAAAAAACTAAAAAGAATTGCATGTTGAAAATTTCTGATGCCTACCTAAAGATAGAAAAAGATCAAAATCATCTCATTTTGTTTACTATACATTTGTTTGCAGGGTTTAATGTACTCTCCCAAAATTCGTCTCCTGAACAAGAAGCCCTGCCGACCCGAGTGGCTGCCCTGTTTGGAGAGCATTAAACAGGTAGAAAACTGGAAGACGTGGAGGGACAAGAGGAAGAGAATGATGAATAAGAAGTTAGTCAATTGCACTTCGATCTTTTCTTTGAGAATTTCACCTACTAGAACTTTTTTCTTCAAAATTTTAATCAACTTTCTAGTTTGTAATTTTGATTACGTCACACTATTTTCGTATTATCATAATGTCTAAATTTTTTTTAATTCCTAAAATTCAAATTCAATAGCATCATCATATTTCATATTATTTCTGAGAAGTAAAATGACGATGAGAATAACCAAATTGACGCATTCAGAATGGAGCAAGGCAAAAAGGCCTCGACTCCCGTCGCTCCAGCAGCCCATTTCGACGTGTTCGTCCCCGTCACCTACACTCATAGCTATCCGGGAGAGCCTCTTTTCAGAGTCAAATGTCACAAGTAGGGCTTTTTCTTATCTTTCACATAAATATCAGAAATGTCGGAAATTTTCGTTCCATTTGCATATTCTTGGAGGCATTTAGCTATATTCTTGGTAAAACAAATCTTTCAAGAAGCAGCACCCTGGATTTAGTGAAATGATAAATGGATGAAGCAAGTAGTAAATGAGAAGAATTGTACAAGGAGAGGAAGCATCTCGTCATTTTTCATTTCATAACTCCTTCAAAATCAAACGGCACTCAGAAACAATGAGAATTCAAATGACGTCGCCAAGAATAATGCAAATTGTAGCAAAAATACAATAAAAATCAATCATTTTGCATTTCAGTATGGCTTCTGGCCCGTTGGATTTGCCATCGATCATTTTCGACTGCGAGCGGCTGATCGTGGGCATTTTCGACCGTGGAATGGTGAACTTCCTCGAAATCACCGGGGAGCCTGTCGATTTGTCACTCATTCGTTGAAATGATTAGTAAATGTTTCAAAATTGTTTGCTTCAATTTGTTGAATTCATTGTTAAGTTTATTTAATTATTTAAAAATCGTTGAAATTCTACCAGACTCGAGAAGAAAATATCGTTAAATTTTCTAGACCAATTTCAAAACTCCCATTTTTTCTTACAATCACATACCATTTTGTTCTCAGAAAGACATTTTGCATAGTTAATTATCAATTTCTTTTGAAGACAGCTGACTTTTCGAGTTAATGAAGATTTCGTAAAGAATAAATTAGACAAACTTATATGAAACCGCGAAAAGCATAGTGGAAATGAGTAGAAATCACAATGCACTTGCACTATAGTGTGTAGTATGTAATGCCTTAGTTCGGAAATGTAGTCAGTCTCGAAATTAGTGAAGTGCTGCCTTATGTTATCCATAACTTTGTCAATTTCGCCAATATCTTATGCAAATGCTAATGCAATTTATAAAAGTGGTATGTAGTGCAGTGGGATAAAAATTTATCTTTCAATCATTGATGCCACGAATGCCTGATGTAATTTAAGACATTATGAAAGAATAATAAGGTGATAAAAATATGTAACAACCTCTGCTTATGCAGACTATTTCATGTCTTTTACCAATAATCGTCAAAAGTGACGCTTTTTCTGCAGTTTTTTTACTAATTTTTAATGGTTTTATTTTTGTTTTCACTTTTTCTGTTTTGCTTTGGACGCTAAATTATCTGATGCCACTTTTTCTTGGCTAAAATCATATTTTTATTGACATAATAACAAGCTTATTTTTAGTGGAAAATTTTGCAATTACCTCTTCTATATATATCATTTTATAACTAAGTTAGCATTTATGCTTGAATGCCAAGAATGAAAATTTGTAGTTTGGTGGAGAGAAACTTACATTTTCTGATTAAAAATTAGCCAAATGACTAATTTTTCTCGGCAAATTAGCCGAAAAATAATGCAGCTCTGAGGATACACGAGGAAATGAATATGAAACAAACCCAATCGGGGCAAATTCGGTCAGGAAGACGGGGAGACGAGAGAGGGAGGGAAGTGGGAGGGGACGGAAAAAGCCCGACGAAAGACGAAGGAAACTATGAACGAACGAAAATCTCCAATCTCAGCCAAATAGAACAGAATTCACTTCCTCGAAAATCCAGGAATATGAATGAGCTGTTAATATGAATATACTACGATAGGATAGTCTAACTTCTTGATACGTATTTGAGAGTTATCCAAGATTTTTTAGTGATTATGCAGATTCTTCTAGTGATTTAATTTTATTTTCGAGATCAATTTACTATATTATCTTTTCATTACGAATATAACTTACCAGCTTTCATTTTGTTAAACTTTTTCATTTATTTAGTATTAGATGGAGAAATTGTGTGTGTGTGTGTGTGTTTCGGTGTTCTTGTGTCAAAACCTCTAAAATACGCCCAGCTTGTTTGATCCCGTTGAGATATTCAGGCATGCAAAGGTCTGGGGATAACATCGTAGTTTCCCTGTCTTCCATCCTCCCACCCTTCCTGTCTCGAATCGTTGGGTCTAGTTTTCATTTCCCAGAAATTGGTGCCTCTTCTATTTTGTGCTCTGTTTCATGGTTTCATGTTCAAATTGCCTGACTTTTTAGTAGAGTGAGTGGCCCTCGAATTTCCTCATGAGAGTCTGCAACGAATTTGCGCATCATCTACTCTTTGGTAGATCCACGTTTTATCTTCTTTCCCTAAGACTTTGACTTTCGAAGCCTTTTTTGTTAGGTGACTGATTAAACATGAATAGGATAGGAGATTGAATTCGAAAAAGAACGCTAACATTTAGAAAATCATACGAGATAACTAACTGAATTTCCCGGATTTCGAGTTGGTTTTGGAGAAAAAAAATTGTTCTTTCTGACCCCAAGATAATTTGACAATCTAATGTAGAGCAGGTTAGAAATTCCAACTTTTCCTTATTCATGTCATTTTCTATCTTGAAACCATAACGTCGGATATTTTAGAATCTTATAATTCACATTTTCATCGATTCTCTGAAATTATTTCTTTATCACGACGTTTCTCAAATTTCGTTACATGGTAAACAACTTACAGATTAATTCTAACTGCGCATTTCTCACCACGATTCTTCGAATCAGGCCTTTCCGAAATGCACTTTCCCCTTACACAAAACATCGTTAGATAGTTCACTCAGATTTCTACCTCTTGCTCGTTAATTAGGCACTGACTTCTGTTGTTATATCTGCAAATTCGACGAATCGCGAGTGTGACTGAAAATTCGCGTTCTCGAAAATCGTGCATATCTGATTTGGAGTCGGGCACTAAATCTAGCGGTTGTCTCTCGTTTTTTTTCACTTTTTTCATTCTTCACCTGTTTTCTGAAACCTTTCGGTTTTCAGTGCTCACTATAATTCAAATTATTTCACATTTTTATTTTCATCAAACTTGACTTTGAGATTTATCTTCAAGTTTAGCCGACAACTTTACGAACAACCTTAATTTTTGTCTTTTTTCTTATCAAATCGTCTCCAATTTCTTTAATCATTTAGGTCTTCTTTGAAATAAACCTCATCTGCATATTTTGCTAAACAAAACAAATTTTCCAACTTCCAGTAGGCTTTTCAAAATTCGACCCGCAAAAAACGAGTCTCATATTGAGAGAGAGAGAGAGAAAAGAGCATGTCGTCTTTTTATCTCAGAAAGATACGTTATTTTTCAGCGGGTAGATTTTTGCGGGTCGAATTTTATGAAGTGTCTTTCAATGATTCGTACAACTTCGAATCATCAAGTCAGCATCATAATTTCGTTTTACGACAACAAGTGGTATGAAGATCAAATTGATATAAAGTCATTGCTCCAAACCTTGAGTCCATAACACATACGCACGCGAGTTTTTTTTACTTCAATTTTTATTCTCGTCAGCTCATTTTTGTTTACGTTTATCGCAATTGGAGCAATGAAATCGAGCCCACTTAGATATTTAATTTTTGGCATTTTCGGCTATAAGGAACGAAGATATTGCACATAAATTTCGACGAAATAAAATATAGGAGTAAGATGAGGAGGGAAATAAAGCTTCACATCTTCATTTGCTAGGTTATATCGCTATTTTAGATGTGAATATCTCATTATGCCGGAAATTGACTTCCTAAAAGGGCTAAATGAATACTGAGAACTGAAATTCAACTAATATATGGTAGCATTTATATTTTTTTTATCAGTTTTGTGCTTTATGATCGACTTTTATTTTGAAATTTAGAAATATTACTAAACTGATATTTCATACGCTGTTGAGCAGAATTTAGAAATGCCACATTGAAAGACAATTTTTGAAACTTTTTTTTTTCTTATAAAGTATCAGCCTTACAATCAGATTCGCTCTTTTCCCTTCAAGTCTTTTTCAGCTGACTCTTCATTACATTAGATTTCAATTTGATAATTCGATTTGATTCTTGGTACTTCCAATTTTATGCTTGGTATGGTTACGTGAAGAGCATTAGGATTGCAGATTCGCCGTCATAACACATATCTGCTCCAAATTAGTTGCTATTTTGTATCTTTAAAGATTCAATGATTAGATCCTGAGCATCCGTTTTTACATAGCTGGGCTACAAACTGAATCATTATTTTATCCTGTCACATGATTACCGGCAACCTAAATATTCGGCTATTTTTGGAAGCGATTATTTAGGCTCATGAGTTTATTTTCAAGTGTGTTTTCTTGGAAGATAACAAATTTACGTGGAGACGTTCGAAAATTTGAAAATTGTCGCGCTTTGAAGAAGATCCTTGAGGTTCCTCTTGTGAAGTTTCACTGAGCGTCGAAAATTCGGTTACGGTTCCTTTTGAATTTTGAAACCTCCATGTTTTCGATTACAACGATCAATATGGTGACCTGGAAAATTTTCGAATTTCATAAATGCTGATTTGATAAATATTATGCCGAAGAAGGAGCAGTGGCCGGTTGTAGTCGGATTTTTCGAAAATTTTTGGAGCCAAAGTCTGAGTCAAATTCAGAGCTAATCCGATCAAGCAGGAAAAAAGGTTTTATCGTTTTCTTCGCTCCAAGTGATACTTCGTCAAGTTGTAGAGTTCTGATTCTTTTCGAATATTCAGCGACATCAAACTAAACTGAGAATTTCGATCGAGCGTAATGAAGTTCGCTTCTCTTATTCAAAGAGATTTTTTGCCGTTCCATTCATCGAGCTAAATTGAATTTACTCTTTGTTTACCCTCAATACTCCGTGTTGCGATTTCAGTTCACATTCAAATAGGGGAATTTTGAACGATTTATGAGTTTCACGTGTTTTATTGTTTTCTGATCTCCTCAGCTTTCATTCGGTGATATTTCATTTTCATTGCATTGTGAAATTGTGGTAGAATTGTGAGCTGGGCGCGGTAATTTTCCTGCAGTGAATTTCGAATTCATTGCGGTAAAATTCGCTGCTGCAATTTTGAGGATATTCGATAGGGAAAAGTGCCGTTTTGCGCACGAAGTATTTGACGATAATTGACTGCAGAGAAGCCACAATTTACCGATGATAGCTGATGGGTTGTGAGTAGAACGAGTGCAATGATGAAGTGCCTCCGCTTCTCAAGAGTTTTGAGTATCTTGCTGATGACGAGTTGGGGGAGGCAGAATTCTGGACGAAGTACTCGGAAACGGGAAGTGCTAGTTGCGAATCGACTTTAATGTGCCAAATGAATGAATTTACGAGTAGAGCTCCGGAATTCTTTAGTCTCTCTTTCAGATTAGGCGAAAATTCGCAACTTCAGGAAATAATTTGTAGCATGGGGAAATATCTTTCCAAAATTGCGATATTTCCAAGTTGAATATATTATTTCCATTAGCGTATTTACGTACTTACTTCCACTCATCGATTTATCATCCTCAAAATAATTTGGAATATTCATTCAGCTCTATATTTATTTACTCGCTTATGTTCGTTACTCATTCGAGCAATTTATCATTTACCAAATAGAAGCTACGAAACTAGAGAATTTGTCGCAATTCCTATTCAAACTACGCGAATGATGCACAAAATTCGGCGATAAATATTCCGTTCTTCCTTCTGCACTATTTTGTATTCATAAATTCGAAAATTGACGGTTATTCCATGCAAAAAATGGGCTACAAATTTATTTCCTCTCTCAGATGAAATCTATGTTATAAAAGTAGAATGAATCACAATATCGGTTTTATTTTGAATTTTTGCATATCTTTCTTCAAAGACCTCCTTGTTCAACCATAATTGAGTTTTCGAGAAAGCGCTCAACAAAAATGGCTGTGTTCATTATTTCTGCGTTATTACCTACTCTCTTTATGGCTCTTTTATCATGTTTTTGCGTACATCTTTTCAAAATAGTTCTTGTAAAATGCTATTTTGTGAGCAAACTATTCATTGTTACGTACTTTCTCGTTAATTAGGCGCCTTTTTTCGACGGCTGTTGTGATGCGTCGTTTGCGACGCGAAAGTGACCTATCAGTCGGGTTCTCGAGGGATTCATTGCCGAAGCAATTTCTTCCCCAAAAATTTGCAGCTAAAATCGAGGAAGATCCCCTATTTGGCGTAACTAAATAACTCACTACATAGATACTAGTAAAGTACTACTTTATTGACAAACCTGGTAGTGCGAATAGTTTTGAGCTATTCTTTTCTCCAAACCGATTCTACCGTGTTTGCTACTCGTATTTCGCTAGTCATTTTGCAATTTATGCCATTTTCAATCATTATCGAACTTTTGCAATTTTTGAACGCGCTTTGTAAATATCGAAAATTTTGCACCAAGTCTTTGCAAGTGAGTGTAGCTTGATATTGGAAAATTAGTCGGAATGATATCCTAATTGGTGTATTACAAACAGCTCTATTTTTGAGAATGTTTATTACAAATTTGCATTCTTTGCTGTTCCACTGTACAAAAGCGGAAATTAGAACAATTCTGCAGAAAGATAAAACTTATAATGAGCTATTTTGCCCAGATCTAAATCGAATTTTGTATTAATGATTCCCAGATTGATAGTTTGCAGGAAAACCCATAGCAATTTCCAATTTCCTAATGTCTGGTAATGAAGTTAAATATCAACTTCCGATTTTTGATTTTGCTGATCGGGCTGTTTTTTTCTTGAGGAAGAATAAAATAACAAACTTCATCTTCCAAATTCGTAAAGGGGATATTTTGACTAATCTTCTGGTTCAGAGATACAAATTGTTTTTTGTTTTTCAGGCCTAGTAGGAATGTTATTTGTAAGTACGATTTTCTTAGACCCCGCTAATAATAACTTCATTCATCCACCTTTTCTACGAGCGTCATTGAGAGCATTTCTTAATGAAAAGCACAAATGATAGACTGATAATTGGATAATAGGATAATTTAATAATCGTTTAGTCATACTTTCTTTGCACAATATGGCTTTTTGTTCATTTAGTTGAGACTACTAATGGTTGTTTTTTTTATCTAGAAACATATTTGATATTTCTATTTTCATAATTTTCATATTCGATGAATCTTTCAAAACTCATATTTGCAGAGAAAATTCAAGACTAATTTTCTTCGATTCCATATATTCATCAATTTTTGGACTTAATTTGTTTTTAAAAATTTCCACCTTCTAATGTTCATGCTTTCAACCTTCTCATTTTAATTTTTTTAATCTTTCCACTTTTCACATTTCTTTACGCTGGATGAGCTGAATATTCAATGAGTGCGGAAGTAGCGTGATAATTTTATCTGACCTCCTTTTTCAACTTGTCTAATATTGCCATTCACATAATTTATTCTCCTTTTTCAAAACACAAACTTAGACATTTCTCCTGAATTCTTCTCCAAATTCTGACAATTCGTCTATTTTTCATAACCCTTTGGCAATTCGTCACGGAACCTTTCATGAAAAACTCGTAATGGTGACATTTTACACGGATACTATTTAGCTTCTTTTCTTCCCTTTCATTTCAGTTTTAAATGCAAAACTCGAGTTAGCAAAGTTAATCGAAGTGTTTCAATGCGCTGTTCAGTCAGTTATAATTGCATTCCAAATATGAAATTCTGCATATCATTTTGCACTAAAAACATACCAAAACTGTAAATTCGGCATAAATTATGAAAAAGTTCAGTCATTGATTTATTCTATTTTGATTATATTCTGCCCTGAATGTCTATTTCATTTGATTAACTAGACAATTTTCATGATTTGAGAGACTCTGATATTTGTAAATGATTAAATATTTTCCTTAGTTTGTAAATCTGCTTATTTTTTCACTCAAAGATATCAATATTTTCCAGACATACAAATTATTGGATACTAATGCTTACTTTTCTACCCCTTATTATGCACATTATTTTCCAATTATCATAAAAATAGAGCTGTGCACAAATTTAACCTCACGTTTTTCTTCTTCATTGTTACCTACAAACTACACAAAAATTCGGTTATTTTCACCTTGAAATTTGTTTTTGTCCCGATTTTCAATTGAAAAAGTAATTGCGTACGGATTGCTGTCGTAAAACATCAATTTGCATAGCTGAAATTACGTTTTTTACAGATCGTTTCTTAAACTAATCGAGAAATCAACCTGCCTCTGTAAACTTTGACATTTTAGACTAAGTCAAGGCTTCTGCTCAAATATCGAATTGGTCTAGTGGTCTAGTTTTCCATTCGACGCCAAGCTTTATCATACCCCTGGTTAATCCGGCTAGGGCTATATTGCAGTCTTTTCCAACCCAGTCCTAGTTTCCTATGCACCTGTCTCCCTCTGCAGTTCCAAGCTATCACTTTATATTCTAATCGCCTACATAGGTTGGATCATTTTGTAAGTCATACTCATTTTCTACGTTGATTCCTCGAAATACATTTGCCAAATTTAGAATGCCCGAATAAATTACGTGCAAAGGAATAATCAGCCAGCAAAATAATCGGGGATAGAGAAATGGAAGACTACGATATTCAGCGATGCGATCCGAATAAGGTAATTTTGACATGTTCATGTCTGGTTTTTCGTGATCATATTGGACTTTCAACATAAAAGAATGGACTAAATGCATGTTTTTCGTCATAATTATGTGAAATAAAAGAAGTAATGATGTTCAGACTAGTTGATTTTTTCAGACCTACGGAGGCCCCGTGATATTATGTGCTGACAATAACGCCGTATTCGATCATTACCTGAACGAATGCGTCTATGCAACTCTAATTCAGTTTACGGATCAGGTATTGAGTTCTTTTTATCTTCCATCTTTTGATCGTTTCTTGATCCAGGAAATGGAGCCTTCAATGCAATTCGTCTATGGTTATCTTCTGCCTGCCTTAGCGCTTGTAGTAATAGCGACAAATGGAGTCGTCATTTGGGTTCTCAACGAGCAGAAAACGGTTTGTTTTATAGATTTTTTTCCTACATTTTACACTAGTCTTTTACTCAATTTAATGAAGATTTGAGGTCTGTACACAGATGTAAATGAAAAAAATTCAAAATTCTCTCGTAAAATACATTTTCTGCGAGCTGTATTCGATAATTCAATTCATCTTTTAAATTACGATATTCCAGAAGCGAGCAACGATTGACCCCCTTCTGTACATGGCGATATCCGCGTTGTTGATGTGTCTTTCCCCGCTGCCTTTCACGATTTACTATTACACTTTGGGACATTTCCGGGATTTCAACGAGTCAATTGTCGTCTGTTATCTTCACAAGGTTTGATTTTGTGATTTTTTCAAATGCGAATTGCGATTATTTTTCGTATCGTCCAGATATATGCATAATCGAAAGAAAATAAATGAAACCGATTTCAATATGCAGATTTATCGAGGATATGCCGAAATTTATCCGTCAAAGTTTAAAAATCGAATACAATTATATGCCAATTCTGTAAATGAAATTTTCGCATCATTTATTATCTTCCAACCGTTTTCACTTTCAAGATAATCATCGGCTACAATTTCATTATTTATTTTCAGATGTGCATGGAAAGTCTCCCACTATTTTTCAACACCTTGATCACATTTTACACGTTGCTATTGGGAACACAAAGGTAGTTTAGAAATACCGAAATTTGAGAAAATGTCAAAAGATCGAGAAATATTTTTAAAAAATACTTCCTGTCTACAAACTCCAAAACAGAATACCATAACATTTATAACGAAATGCTTTCATACGTCTGAAGTTTTTATCTGGCAATGGCGATTTTGTCATTTTCCTGACATTTCAAAGGATAAAGAGATCAGAATTTTACTGAATCTGCCTTGAAATTGACAAAAATCCACAATTTCAGCTGTTGAACGTATGTTTGACGCAAATGTTGTACTTGAGTCTCCTCTATTAATTTTGAAAAGTGGCTTATTTTAGACTGATCGCCGTTCAATTTCCATTGAACTCATTCCAGTGGTGTACGAGGAATAGAATTCGGCTATATTCCAAGGTCCAATCATAATTTACTATTTTAAAAATGACTCTTTCCTTTTCAGATAATTTTCGCATTTTCTTTGCTATTAACAGTGGTACACTCCATATCAGATGATCGATTTATCTACCACTTCTGCGTTGAAAATCTAAACGTAAAACTTCCTCCTTCTGATTTTTATTCAAGCTCGAATTTTAGGAGAAATTTTCTGAATGGTTCTGGGTGGCTCGATGTTTCATCGGGCATAGCTCAATCGCTAGAAAGATAGGAGCTGAGAAATTTTCTTCGGTTAGTTCACCATTGAAATTTTACAAATAAACCGCTTTCTAGATATTCGACATATTCCGTCTCATGCTGATTGTGATTCCCTCTGTTCTATTGTTCGCTATAACATTCTTCCTGATCACCACAATTCGGACTTCGGAATCTCCCCATAAACTAGGGTATTTTATTCTACTGTTTAAAAACTTACCTAATTTTTCTAGAGTTCACCGTCATAAAATGCGCAAAGCGTCTGCTAATACGACTACCATGTTGACTGTCATCATCGCTCTATTCTTACTAGCAAGGTAAAGACTAAATCTATCATTTTTCTATTTTACTAGTTTTAGACTCCCATCAGCTACTTTGATAATCCTATCAAAACTGGAACACTTGCTGAACTTGGAACACTTGCAATTGCTGAAAGACTCTCATCTGCTCGTGGCTTGTTCCAACTTAGCCATGATGTCTCTGCATCCACTCTCTTTTGCTGTCTACATTTTCATGTCCAGGTAATTTCACAGCAATTTGCGCAGACTATCCAAATTTATCATTGACTCTCTTAGACGCTTCCGAATATCCCTTCGTCGATTGCTCGGCCTGAGGTTTCTCGCATCCGATGAAGATTTCAACGCATTCACTTCATCTTCGCATCCTTCGATACGATCTGGCAGCAGGAAACCGTTCCCTTTGGAACAGTTCAAGAAAGGTAAAAATATTCACATCTTGGATTTATCGCAAGATAATGGGAAAAAATTATCACACACACACACACACAACTGATAACTTATCATTCACTAAAGATGGTGTATTTTTCATTTCACGATCTCTCTCAATAAAATAACCCGAAACAGGTGATTCGAGATTGATTTCTGATAATCTGAATCAGAATGATTTTTCAAAAATTTTCGATATTGAAACGAAATTGGTTTAAACATGTCGGAATCATAGTTCTGGATATTCTTTTCTCCAGAAAAAAACAACTTTCAAATTTCATTTTTAATGCGCTTTTTTCAGAATCGAATTCCCACAACTATACTCCAGCGCGGACTTCTCGTAGTTCTTTATCGGACCATCGAAAGTCCTCTGTGCGGAAGGTAGTCGTCATGTCGCCTCTACTCGACAGCAAATCTCGCTCCCCTCGAAACCCCCGGTTGCCTCCGCGACGATGCGACTCCACTCCCATGCAGACGATCGACGGGAACTGCAACTGGAAGAATATCGAAATCGAGTTGCCATCTGATTGAGTTTAAAAATGGATTCGTTCGTTACTTTGTTCTCCTCCACAAAATAATTCGATCCAATCGTTTACAATACTGTTTATATATTTTTTCATATCAGAGTTATTCTTTACTCCTGACTCTAAACAGATCTGGTCTCATTCTTATAATCTTCACAGCAATTTTAAGATGCGATAACTCATTCACTAGAATCATCAAGAAGACGGGTGACTTCGCCATTGCCTAATATCAAATCATGATTTTATGAAATTATCCTTTGAAAAAAAAATTTACACTACTATTGTGTTGTTTACAGTCAATAAATTATTCAGCCGATCACATGAATAGAAAAATTTATTCTAACTTCTTCCACAAATGAATAACAAGTTTAGACATGTTAATAGATGACCATTTTGAAGGCCTGAAGTCCATATGTGTGATCGACCCAGATTTTTAACTTCTTTCCAAATGATTTGATCTTGAATCTGAATTATTCAATCATCATTATTCGAAAGATCTAATGAAATCACAGAAGACTTACTCCCTACTCAAGTATGACTCCTTTTTACATCTCCACAAACGTCTGTTCCCGAACTTCTCCATCAAGCCTTCGCTGATCGTGTCCCAGGCCCACTTGCTGTCCAGATTATTGAGATGAGGGAACTCCCACTCCCTTTTGAAGGGCATTATAGAGAGCAATTTCGGCAGTAGTCGCTTCAAGGAGATCGATCCAGTTCCGACATTAACGCTTTTCACAGGCGCTTCCAACAGCTTGCAAATGTCGTCAGAGTCCAGATAGGGGAAATTGAATCGCTGAAAATTACCGATTTTAGAATTTTTGGAGAAATTCAGAGCGTGAATGTTCGAAATTCGTGCTCGAAAAATTTGATCTCTTGTTCGGAATTATTTCCAACCCTCTTACCACTGTATCTTTGAAATGGTTCATCTTCATAAGCTCGTGCGCCAACGGACACATCCGCATTCCAATCTTCGTGAGACCTAAAAATTGAACTATTTTCTGAATTTCATCAATTCCGTTTTCCTACGTTCTTGTAAGAATGGGGACTTCTCGAATCGTTCCCTGTTCGCCATTTCTAGTCTCCAGGAAGGGCACAAGTGGATATCCCGAACTTCGACTCGCGACCGATTCGTGTCAAAGAAACGAATAAGATTCCAGAATCCGTTACTTTGCTCGCTATCCTGAAAGAAAAGAATTTCAATTGAGGATTTTCGATCAGTAGGAATTAATTTGAATCAATTTTATAATGCTGACGCTAGTACTGATCATTAGCAATCGTTTCGAAATCAATATTGGTCATAAAATGACTCCCAATCTCTTATTAAAGTTAGCGAGCTTACAATACTGAGGCGTCGGATGTAAACCTTTCGAATGAATAGATTAAAGTCGATGATAGGATCGAAATTATCGCCAACGTTCAGGTACGTTTTATGATTCAGGGCGTACTCAAACCATGTAAGGAATGGCTGATTCGCGAATTGTGGATCCGTACCTAAATGACTTATTTTATTAGAAAGAATTCATAAGTTGGGAAAAGAACAATGTAGACAAAATGTAAATAAATAACAGAAAATAGGTACTTACAGTAACGCAAATATCTTCCGAAGAGCCGCATGAGTTTGTTGTCGAATTCTTCGGATTCTCTTCTCTCCTGTGCACTTCTAATTCGGGCTTTGAAGAAACTCACTCGTCGGTACTTCTTGAAGAGTTGACTGCGACACATGGTCAGGAACAGTTCGTTCTAAAGTTATTCTTTCAATTTTTCTATAAAAACTGAAGTATATCAATTTTAGCAACTGAAAGTATGCAAAAATGACTGCAATTTCTAAATTTGTTAAAATTGTATGTACCTCCGTTTCATACTTGCACGTGTCAATATCGAGTGTATCAATTTGTATCGTTTCCTCCAGAGCCGTCGAATAATTTCTTCTGACAATATTCATCATTCGTCTGTTTGTCCAGGCCAAATTAACGATTTCGCTGTAATTCAGGTAGCGACAGCTCATGATTATCAATTCTGTAGGCAGATTCAACACCATTTTTCGGAATAATTAGATTAGTTGCAATAGTTATTGTGTAAATGAGATCCAGTGGTTTTTATTGTAAGCTGTCTGTTAAAACACCAGTGGTTATAACAGCAAGTTTCACTTGAGAATTTAGCAAGTTTCTCTCTCTGTAATGAAAGATATCTGCGTAGAATGTTTCTACTTTAGGCAATGCTAACAAAAACAGCAAATCTGTTGCGAACGAACTTTGTTTCAGATTCGACGATGTAAATGTCACTTAAACTAGTCATTCTGTAGTGTGCATAACATATCAGCACGACAAATAAATAACGCTAGAGCTTAAACTAAAGAATAGTTTGATATTTTATCATTTTTATCTAAATATGTTTTAATCAACTTTTTAAAGTATTATTCTTCAATTCAGGCGCATTTTTCAAAATATAATTGCGGTAAAATAACAGCATTTTATTTAAAAGAAACCTTTAAATAGTACAAATTTCGAATCAGCTTAACATAATTGTAACGTCGAAGCATTTCAAAATTCTACTAGAAAACTGCCAATTTCTACATGTTTATCATAGACTATTCTAATTGTTATTGTGATCTTTTTCAAATCGTAACGTTGGAGTAAATTCAAATTTTCTCAATTTGACTCAATCGACTCGGCTCAATAATTCAATTAGAATACATCTTCATTTCTACGAGGATTAGTCTTCGAAGAAAAGCTACGCGAAATGAATAGATGCCAAAAATTGAATGTGGCGCATTCAGCCTCTGCAAAAAAGAAGACGAGTAGGGAATGGCAGAGAAGAGAAAGAGAGGTCTCCTCTGCAGCCTCTTCCCTCTCCCTCTTTCTCTCTGTCTCTGCTCTCTTCTCCTTCCCCTACTCTCCCCTCCTCTTTCTCACTCCCTTCGCATAATTAGCATCACAGCTCGTTCGACGTCCCTCTTTTGTCTTCGCTTTTCATCGTCAAACTTTTCCTTCTTCGATTTTTAAATCGTATCGATTTTATGCTAATTTTCAGGATCTAACAAGAACCATAAATCGCGACGAAAGGACGGCGGATCGAATGATGCGGTAAAAAGTACAGGGGGAGAACAGGACACAAACACCCGAACACAGCTGCAGAGACAAGCAGTTGACAGGCAAAAACGATCTGTGAATAATACAACGATTCACTGAACGCGAGTGAAGTAAGCGATTATCGATTCGTCCATTCGGCTGCATAAAAATGCGTAAACTACGACGCGGAATATCAGATTTCTTGAAATTATCTTTCATGCTCGTTTCATAACAAAGCAAAATTCTCGCCGAGTCAGCGATTCAAAAATCTAAAATGGAGAGAGGAAATTGAGCAGTTTTCATTTTTATTGCATTTTGAATAGTGTTATTTTCAAGCAATTATCCTTTTACACTAGGAATGTCGTCAGACGAACGCACACTGTCCCTGCTGCACTTGCGGAAGACTTTTGCCGAGTACATGAAAGTGCCCGTCAGTGGACCCAGGGAGAACGATCCAAATCGATTGCTACCGTTATTCACGAAAGTACGAATCATTTTCAATCAATATATATTTGCGGCTGTATGTTTCGATCATAGTACTGGAATGAGATGAAATTACGGTTGCGGACCATTTTCAGATTTTTTCCTGTCTCATTCCTTGTCGATTAGATTTTAGAATTAGATGAGTTGTATGAAACCTCACCAAAATTGCTCAACTACACGACGAACTTTCATGTGTTTTGTGAAGCCATTTAGCTGATTAACAATAGATCACTTGAACATAAAGGATTATTTTTTAATTCGTGAATTCAATCTCTTAGCACTTTTAGAATTCATAGATGAAAATCACGTAGATGCAATCACTCAGAAAATACTGAAAATGAACTATGACTATCTGGTAAATTTAGGTAATGTCAATGTACAACCCGGTTGAATTGAAGTCTGAGTTTCGAGAGATCGTTCACTTTGCCACATATCTTTGCAGTGTTCTAGTCAAAGAAGTCAGGCACAGGCGAGTGCATTTAGAAATTAGAGTTGGAAAGAAAACTATACAAATTAGTTTGAATTTATCGTGACATTACGACTTGCAGAAAACGAGTTTCTAAAATATTTCCTAGTAAAGACATTCCACCTCAGTTTTCTTAAACACCACGTTACGACGTGTTACTCTAAAATAACTGAAAATGGTAGATTTCTAGAGCGGCGAACGAAGGCACGATCGAAGCAGCTTCAAGCATAGCTGACTACCTTCAGCCTGCCCCTTCACAACACAAAGGATGGGTTCTCATCAGTTGCATCAATTATCTCATTTCCACGTAAAACAGTGATTATCAATCTCGTATAAATCTTCTAGTTCTAGCGAGGATGAAATCCTCATCGATGCCGCCTGCAAAGTATCCCTTCCTAGCACTCTCGTCAAAGCCATCTACTTATTCTTCGATCTCCCGGAGAATGACGGACTGCAAGAACCGAGACAGAGACTGAATGAACTAATGACAACTCTGCTTGATCGAATGTGTGCTTACAAGTACGATATATTTCGAGCAAAAACATTTACTTTGATATTTTATTAGATGCGTGGCAGAAGAGCTCGCACGGAAAGACGATCTATTGTTGCTATTCGTCGGTGCTTCATCGCCCCTGAGTCCGTCAAACGCAATGTGGCGAAAAGCGAGTGCTCAGCTACTGGAAACACTCGCCTCTAGGGTAAATTGAACTACATATTTCAAATAAAAGTTATGCATAATTGCAACTTTGGCCGAGATCTTTGAGCAGCAATTTTATTCGTCCTTGTTTCAAATATTAGTTTCCAAAGTTTATGCTCCGAATTCAGGCACTTGTACCTGCAGTCATAAAGTACATCCATGCAAAAGACTGCATAGCCACATTCGTCAACAATTTGAAGTCGCCGAAACTGAGCTCGCAAGAAGCTGCAGAAGCCATCATTTGCTTGCTATGTGTTTTGAAGGTAATCAATTACCGGGATTAGCCAACTTCTAAAGAAGGAAAATTATAGGACACCGCTCCTCTGACTAGTCAATTCCAGGAAGATTTTATCGAAGCAAACGGGTTTACTGTTATCAAAGATTTCATATTCAAGTAGGGAATTTTTGAATTAAATTTATTTTATCCTCAATTTAGAAATGAAAACGATATTGAATTGGTTCGCAACTTGCTCTTGATGTTCATATCAGTTATCACTAGTGGAAAGGAGGAAATTCGACCTCAGGTGGGATATCAGATAAGATAATGCTCAAAATCTCGATTTATAAGCTGAAAACTAGATAGATTGATTTATCAACTTTCTTTTTTCAAAGTTAGAAAACAAAAATTTAGCACAACTCCGGTCTTGTTCAATTGCCAACATTCTCTCTGCCATCGCCAACTGGATCGTCGTCAATTCGAAACCCGCAAGCTTTCATCCTGCTCTATCAGATCTTCAGTGAAGTAAACAATATTTCCTTGTACAGATTCACCATTCTCATTTCTAGAGCGAAAACGAAGCAGTGTGTTGTTCCGTGATAGACGTTATTCACTCGATCTACACTTGTGACGCCGCTAATTATTTCATTTTGGAGAAGGTACAGGAAATCTTCGAATTTGGTAGCAATATTTCACTCTTCCAGGACTACCCTCTGGCAATGTTCATTGAATTATTGGATCGGAAAACGGATCCAATCAGGTTAAAAGTGTTGGAACTTGTCGAATTAGCCGTATTTCAACTGAATCACATTCCATGCAAGGAGCTGTTGAAGTAAGCATTTTTGTTTACGAAGTACTTCTCTAAAATTGCATTTTTAGTTTGTGTGTCCGAATGAAAACCGAACTATCAATGGGTAAATGCGATCTCTGCATAGCAGCAGTTCAATCAGCGTTCCGATTGCTAACCGTCGATGCCATCATCAAAGATGCGTTTCGAGAAGTTGGATTTCTAGACACGCTATGCTACATCATGAATAACTTGTACAATGTTACGCTGAGTAAGTTTTAAAAATCGCTATTCAAGATATTTTGCTCCCTTTAGAACGAGAATTAGATGAACTAGAGAAGAAACTGGCACTGCTAGCAACTGATCTCCTGACTGTTATCATCAAGGAGAACATCGAGAATTGCAGTGAGTTTTGAAAAGCTGCTTCAAAGCAATAATTGTCGGAATACGATTCTAAATTGAAAAGAAAAATCGTTTCACTTTTCTATTGTAAAATTTTCCGATGTTGACATTCCGTACATCTTTGATTCACAAACCAATTTCAACCATACTACTTTTCCATCTAGAAATGTTCGGTGACTGCTCTGGGGGTCGATCGCTTCTGCATGTTGTGACTGGAGCGAAAGGAGAATGGAGAAGCAGTGCTCTTCAACTCCTCAAGCAGCTTATGCTCCTGTCTTCAACTGATCAATACACCGCCTCACTCATTCAAGTAATTCGTTCTGCTTTGATAAATTAAAACGAAGACGAATATATTTAGGCTATCAATCAAATCAACCCCATCGACAATCTAGAATTGAATACCGATCTGCTGAAAACGGTGCTAGGAGTTCTGCGAGAAAGTCACAAAGTGAGGGTTCAGTTTCGAAAGTGCGGAGGGTATCTGTCACTGGTTTCTGTGTTGCTGGCACTAGAGAAACGGTTTACGAGCATCGACTACCAAGGTTTACAAAATAAATTCTCCTAAATTCAACGAACAACTTCAGGAACTATTCCAAAAGAGCAAGCAGATGTGCTCGACTTCATCCATTTGATCTTCAAAGTCCTCACAATCAGCATGCGATTCGAGCCGTCGAATGCAAAGTACTTCAACGTGGAAGTTGGTTGGGAAAGTATTACGACGGTTCTTCGACTGACGGGAGCTTTCACTGACAACGTGACTGTCAAAGTGGAAGAGAAGGAATGGACACTCGACAGTGCAGAACTGAAGCACCAGCTTGCTGCATGCCATTCTGTCTTCAAGATGGACGAAGCCATTCAACTAGGATCAATACCATCAGGTACAGCAAATCATCCAAACCAATACCAGGTTATTGCTTTAGGAATGCCCGCTTCTATCTTTGTCAGCTGCTATCTCGTCCGACTGCTCTTCAATATGTCTCTTGACAATTACGAGAAGATGGCATCTGATGTGACCTGGTCAGCAGTCGATTCGTCGCTGGAAGACTGCATCGTGTCTTGGACATCATCTATTCTGGTTCATCCTGGCGCAGTTCTGTCTATTCTGACGCTGCTTCCTGGAATTCAATCGGAAGAAGTTAAATGGACTGTCGCTGCCCAATACTATTGCGCCCTTCTGCTGAAAGCTTTGTTCAAACCCGAAAGAACCCAACAGATCATGTGTCAGGTAGAAGGCATCCATTGAAAATTTGCATTGCTAAGTACGAATTCAGATTGACATGCCGAAGCATCTGCTGACGATCGCGTCCAAATTGTTCCTCTGCGAGAATCACGTTCTGCTGCAGCCATTCTACTATCTGCTCGAGAGGCTATCCTACCATTCGATGCAACCGAGTCAACTGAGGCACTTCCTTCGACTCGACATGCCACTCTGCTGCCGGAATTTGGACGACACAGAGGGAGAAGAACCGATGAGAGAGGACGAAGGAGGCCCTGTTCCGCTACAGCGGGTGAAGGCGCTGGTTTCAATGCTGACTCCACGCGATCGACGACTATTCGATGCTCCTTCGTTCGTCGAATTCGACATGAGTTTGGAAGGTTTCGGTGCGCTGTTCGTTTCATCCCTAGCTCCAATGTTCTCTCCAACAAAAACCGAGCGAGTATTTCCACCAATCAACGGAGTCACATTTTCAAGGTGCCCATAGAAATTGATTTCATCCAAATGTAACTAGTTTAGCTGGCTCTACATCGATACTCTGTCAGATAAGAAAGTCGACCAACATCCTCTTCGACTACTCACAATCACTCGAACTGTTTCGTTTCCCGATGAAAAGAAGCGCGTTCCTCCAGTAAATATCAATTGCTTCTGTCTGCAAATCAGCCCGATCGACAGTAGTCTGCTGATCTCAACGGAAGAGCATCAAGGAGCATTGGGCGATTTGGAAAGAGAAGTCAAATTCGGAACAGAAAAGGTACTGGATAATGTTTCAAGCAGTATTTGCTATCTTACGATTTTAGTCAATTCGAATCCCATTGGTTGAAGTTATTAGACCTATGGAGTGGACACATCTATGCGTAGTTCTGACAAAGTCTGTCCTGAAATCTACACAGGTTGAGGAAATCTTCCAAAGAATTGCAAAATGAGCTTGATTTAGATCGTCGTCTATCTGAACGGGCGGCAAATCCACACTCAGAAGATGCAGTACATATCACAGACACCGGGCTCAAGCAATCAACAAGCTCATGTTCATGCCGTCAATGCAGTCATCGGAACGCTACCAGCTATGAGAAGACCCAGTCGATTGAGGTAAAGAGTTACTTTCGAAGATGAAATCGAAAAAAATTGCAGATATCGAATAGCATCGACATTTCTGACGGAAGAGCCATTGAGTCCCGAAGCAGTTCAACAGCTCTACCATTTGCAGCCACATTACATCGGAAACTTGCAAACTGCAGGAGCAGATGGAATGGCTCTCGTTCCAGAAGACAAGGTAAACAAATTCCTAGAACACAAGCTATAAGTCCAACGGTTTCAGATAATCCTGTCATTGAATGGAGCTGCCACAGATGAATCAACGCTCTTCAAAATTCGAACACTCCATGGCAAGATTGATTCTGAAATGCTTTCAGTTCATGTAAGAAATTAAAAAAGCTTTTTTGGAAAAGAAATATTATTTAGTTGGGCATTTCGCCACAAGACAATAGCACGCCTCTTCGAATTGTCATCAACACAGCGGCACATGCTCCTGGAGGTGGACGATCTTTCGGCGCAGTTGTTGTCGGCTATCTCGGAATGCGAACATTCACTCCGCGATCAGTGCCTCGACTTCTCGATTCAATTGGCGGATATGCTTGCATCTTCGGACTCATCGCCATGGCAGCTGACGCAGAAGGACTCTATGCATCTCTGAAAGCACTCGCGTCTGCAACGAGAGCAAATTCTAGTTTGCAAGACATGCTCAGGCACAATCGAGCATATCAGGCAAAAAACTCAGTAAAAGTAAACGATTTTATGAAATCCTTCCAGACACTGGCAATTCTGTTGGAGGAAAAGGCTCATCTACTGAACACTCACATCCTGCATCTCGTGTTCACACTGACAGGAACTCTGGATACGACAAGAGAGATATCGACGATTCCAAATCCTCAAGCTTTCGAGGATTTGCTCTGTGATTTGGATATCTGGGCGAAATCGCCGGCCGAGCTGCACAGGAGACTTTACGAGCACATCTACGAATTGATCACAGAGTAAGTAATTTCTCTAAATTTTCGAATGACTCTATGATTCCAGCCATCGAAGAGAAAATCTGATGGTCATTCGACGATCACCCCTTCTACCTCGACTTCTATTCACTTTGACCGACATGCCTGAACTGCTATGGACCACCAATGATATTGTCTTCAACCTCATCTCTGCCATCATTCAACCTCCATGTGATTCTCGAAGTCTGTTGAAGATCTCCCAATTTATCGCTTCCACCATGCCGACAATTGCTGATGAGTTCGCTATCGAGGCTTCTCTACCATTCCATATTTCTGAACTGCAAACTGCTCTATTGGCTAACTCGAAGGCAGAAGAAGCGACTTCCCCACCAAGTGTGTTGCAGATGGTCTATATGAGGAACAGAATATTGAATGTGATGGCGAATTTCCTGTCCCATTCGAGTCTTTCCATCAACCAACAGATGAGCGAGCACATCGTTCGAGTACTTGGATTCGACTGGCTTCTGTCGTTGATGTCGCCTTCTGTGCATTCTGGGACTGTTTATCTAGCACTTCGTATTCTTCTATCAATACTCGCTCATCCTCCGCTGCTACAGAAATTCCGAGACGGTTCCGCTAATGGAGGCTGGTTGGCTGAAGCTGATTCAGTCGTCAGGAATCGAGCAGCGGTAAGGGAATGAGTCCTTTTATCGCACCCAACTCATACTTTCAGGTCGTTCTGGGCTTCTCCGTCTCTGCTCACGATGGAACAATCGGAAGCAAAGTCGAACTGAATCCTGAATTGGCTCACTGTTCAGGCTTCGCAGCACTTGAGCACCTGATGGGAGCGCATGCCGACAAGCCTCACACGTATTATGCCATGTTATCTTTGCTAGTTGGTCAGCCCATCAAGGATCTACGACTCTGCGAGCAACTTAATGTCGACCTCGTATGGACACACGTATTCGGACTCAAGACTAGCAGCTCTGTTCATGAAGCCATCACTAGTGCTGAATTCTGCTTTGACGCTATCATTCCTCTATTCTCAATGATTCGCTCTGCACTCTACTGCGGAAATGAGGTTTGCAGAAAAGCTATAAGAGTCTATGCATCCAACTATTTAGGCATTCGAAGGCTGGCACGTGTCGTATCCAGCAACTGTTCTCCAAATGGTAGCGTTCCTCTACCAAAACTCGCAGAATTTCTTCATGGCAGCACACTCAGAGGAATTCATTCTGGCGCTATTCGCCAGTCTTATCCAGGTTTCAATTTTCATTCCAATGTTCAGTGATCAGAGTGATATTACAGGATACGAATGCACAAGGAGTACGATGTGAGGCCGCTGAAAGAAGGGATGCAGGCACTCCTGAAATGGAACGAGCTCAACAGATGTTAACTCTACCGACATCAAAGGCAGTTCTCGACATGTTGAGAAAGATCCTATGTGACGAGCTGCAAATTGCTTCCGCCAATAGAACTGACAGTCTGGTCGACGTCTTGATTGATGGAATTGCCGAAAATGGAGTCACCAGAAGGGCGCAAATCGTTACTCTGACAAACCTGACCAACATCGTGAGTATCAACTCTTCATGATAAATTAGCGAAACAATCCTTCAGGTACTTGAACACATTGTGAGCACGGATTTATTGGTCACTTCTCCTCTACCTCCAAACATTCCAACCCAGAACATTGCTCAGATCGGCGCCAATATCTCCTATCTATGCGCTCGCATCGCTGATTGTCAATGGAATGGACTCATCATGGGAGGAGATGTCATGCGCACATTGAGTTGTCTCTATCAGGTAGCAAAGCCGTACACATATTTTTTTGATATTCGGATTGATTAAATTAAGATTCATGCAATTGCCAGTCGTAAAGAGAATAAATCCATCAATGTCGAAAGCCTGACAGTATCCACCATGCGGTGTGTCCTCTTCGTCCTGTCAAAGCCAATCGATTCGGTAGCTGTGCAGATGACGGTTCTTGATGCCCTTTCAGCTTTGATATCAAAACGATACATCTTTGTCGCTTCCAATGAGAGCTGGTATGAAGAACATGTATCTCCTACCATTCAAGGAAATTTCAGGTTCTTTGCTGCGCTGAGTCATTTGATCTTCATGCTGAGTGTCACGCCCGACATTTTGGAGAATCAAGGCATGCCACTGGAAAAAGCAAGTGCACAGGTAGCAATGTGTGCACAACGAGTATGGAATGAAGTTATCTTGACAAAGAAGGCATTGCTCGAGAAGACTTTCGAGAAACAAACCGTCAGGTGAAAATTCGTTTCTTATTGTAATTTATGTAATGAATTTGCTTCAGCGAGCTGAATGCGGCAAGAGCATTGCTGGCTAGTTCTGCTAGTGTCCATTGGCAGCAGTTCGTCGATAATCAGCTGCATGGAACAACGTCGATGCAGCCAGGGACCACCAGAGACATTCTTCAGCAGCAGATCAGCTCGAAAATCACAATGATGGCGAGTGGACTTCATAGATTGGCGAGCAAGAGAAGCCTTTCTTCGCATGGAAGTGTGACTGGCACAACGACGACTCCTTGGAAGATCGCATCTGCTGATAGAGATATCATCTTCATGTGGCTACGAGTACACATCAGTCTGGTCAGGGAGCTCGTAAGAGCTCAAGCAGTCCGATATCACGAATGGCATGCTCATGTTCGCAAATGGTCTCTGCACGAATGGCACCAACTCGAAGCTGAACTTACAAGGGAAAGAGGAATCTGGGGCCCAGAAAAAGCTTCGAAGCTGGACAAGTACAAACTGGACACTACTGAAGGACCGTCTCGTGTCAGGAGAAAGATGATTCCAAATCGCGAGTTCTACTACAATTACCCTTATCGATCTTTGCTGGATGAGTCGAAGTACAAGGCAATGAGAGCCAAAGTCGCCATCTCGCATGACAGCAAACTCTACTACCAAGCGTCTCTGCAAAGAAGAGCCAGAATCTTGGACACGAGGATAATCGACACTGACATGGCGATATGCACTCCGAACGATGATAAGCCCTCTGCCGCAGTATCGCTCACCGATCTGTCACAACTCAACACCTCGCTCATCAGACGTCTCTCGATTCGATCATCGACAACCCAGAGTCAAGACAAGGATCTGATTTCGAGGGAAAATAGTGAAGTCGACGACAAAGATGCATTGGAAGAAAACGAGGAGAAGGAGCTACAAGGAGAAGAGGAGCCAAGCGAAGAGTCGAGCACCACAAACACGACAGAGAACAACACAAACAACAAGAAGGACGAGAACAACGACAGAAGAGAAGAGCCGCGGAAAGCTGGCCCCGACAATCAAACATTGCTACGACTTCTCGAACAGGTTTAGAATTATACTTCCTCGAGAAATGACGAGAGAATTTTAGGGTGAACAACTGCACTCAATGTTCCGATGCGCTAGAATCCAGGGACTTACGACATGTGAAGGTCTGCTTCTGTTTGGAAGGGAGCATTATTACGTTGTCGATGGCTTCACACTCCTCAAGACCCGAGAGATTCGTGATCTCGATTTTCTGAGCTCAGAATTGCACGATCCGATCGTTCCTTATACTGCAACTGGAGCGACTGCACCACCAAAAGTGTCGAAGTTGTGCAGCAAGTTCAGCTATGACGATATCCGAGAAGTCCACAAGAGAAGGTCTGAAGGAGAAATTGAGTTCGAAGAAGAAAGACGCTTGTTTTTTTAGGTATCTGCTTCAACCAATTGCAATCGAAGTGTTCAGCGGTGATGGAAGGAACTATCTGTTGGCATTCCCCAAGAAGATCCGAGATCGTGTCTATGAAAAACTTGTTGCCATGGCGAAAGGTGAAAAGTTTCCTCTGATGGAAACAATTTATCTTTTTTATTTTTCAGGTCTTGCATCGGGTGGTGATTCAATTTCTGGACAACGATCTTCAATGTCAATCGAACAATCAGGCAGAACTTCTCTAATCAATTCTATCATCGGTCAACAATCAGTCACACAGCGCTGGTTGTCAGGACAGATTACCAACTTCCAATATCTCATGTATCTCAACACATTGGCTGGAAGGTGTGCTTTTTCATTTTGAATGAAAGGAAAGAACAGTGTTTCAGATCCTACAACGATCTCTCCCAATATCCGGTCCTTCCATGGGTTCTATCTGACTATACATCGGCTAGCCTCGACTTCACGAATCCGCGGACATTCCGTGATCTCTCGAAGCCCATGGGTGCACAGAATGAGGAACGACTTGAACAATTCCTGAAGAGGTATCGAGAGTGGGACGATCCGACCGGAGAAGTGCCACCATACATGTACGGAACTCATTACTCGTCTGCCATGATCGTGGTCTCTTACCTTGTCAGACTGGAACCATTCACATCACAATTCCTCAGTCTGCAGGTAAGAATAGACTTGGAAAACAATTCGAATTGAAAACTCAGGGCAACCATTTCGATTTGGCTGATCGAATGTTCCATTGCGTTGGCGATGCATTCATGTCAGCAAGCAAGAACAACATGGCCGATGTCAAGGAACTGATTCCTGAATTCTACACGCTGCCAGACATGTTTGTCAATAAAAATAGGTTCGATCTCGGAATGAAGCAGAGTGGAATCATTCTGGATGACGTAGTGCTGCCGCCATGGGCTCATACTGATACTCGAGAATTTGTTCGGTCAGTTCATTGTGTGTTGTAGAATAGGTTTAAAATTGAATCACTCTAGGCTACATCGTCAAGCGCTTGAGAGTGACTATGTCTCATTCCATCTGCATGAATGGATCGATCTGATTTTCGGCTACAAGCAAACAGGACCAGAAGCAGTCAAGGCCAACAACGTCTTCCATCACCTGTTCTACGAGGGTAGTGTTGACTTCGAATCGATTGATGATCCGCTGACAAGGAATGCCACCATCGGATTCGTCAACAACTTTGGGCAAGTGCCAACGCAGCTCTTCAAGAAGCCACACCCACAGAAGAAGGCAAATTTATGACCTCTTTGATAACATAGAGAATAGCATTTCAGGTGAGCCCAGTCGATGGGTACAGCAATACGCCGGGAGTGACGACTGCTCGCTTGTTCTATCACAGCCTGCACTCTTTGAAACCGCCCCAGACTCCCATCAAAGAACTGCGTGGAGCTGTTGGATCAATCATCTCGAATGACAAAGTCGGCATGATTGCGTTGGAGCAGAACAAGGTTATCGAAGAGAAAATGAGCAGACAACGACGTTTATAATTGCAGATACTTCTCGGCACAAATCGCTATGTCTCGTGGGGCTTCCCTGACAGATCCATGAGAATAGGATCTATCGACTCGGAGAAGGTGGGGGGGAGGGGGTTATGAGAATTCCATAATTGAGTAATTAACTTTAGTCCCAATGCGTTCTTGAAATGTGCGAAACGGATGAGCTGACCTGTGTGGCAGCTGGCGACGATCGAACGCTATTCTGCGGAAGCGTATCGGGATGCGTATCCGTCTGGACTGTCGTTCGGAAGCCGCTGAGAATGAAGAGAAGGCGAGTGCTCGATGGGCACACTGATGCCATTACTGCGATTGTAAGTTCATAGAGCGAGCCATAGAAAGAGTTCTCAAACAATATAACACTCTAGGCTGTCTGCTCTGCTCATGCCTTCGTCGTGTCAGCCAGTCGTGACTGTTCTGTCCTGATATGGCAGCAATCAGAACTATCGCTGATCAGACAACTCAATCTGCACCCACAGCCAGTCTCTGCCGTCGCTGTCAATGAGACCACAGGAGATATTGCGACAGCATGTGGAACGAATCTCTTCGTCTGGAGCATCAACGGAGACCTACTTTCTACCACCAACACTTGCGATACAGCCCCATCAAGCGACCCTCAACAAATGATTTTGTCCATCGCTTTCAGCACGGTATGGCAATCTCATCAGCAGGATGAATTACGCCAAAGATTTAGATGAACGAGTGGGATACCGACAATGTCGTAATGGCTGGCACTAGTGACGGAGTCGTGAAGATCTACTCCTGCATCATGGTTGAAAATGACGGATCTGTCGACAAACCCGCCGTCACTGAACAGAGGCAAGATAAATTATAAAGTCACGTAGAGAATGCAAGAATTTAGCAAGAAGTCCGCTGCTTCTGCCAATTTTGTTGCCGAAAAACTCGAGAAGCAACGCCGACGGCTCAAAGTTGCCAGTGGAAGTCAAGAGCAGTTGTGCTCATCTGAGCAGAGTCATTCTCACTCACCAGAACCGCCAGGTATTTGAGATTTTGTGTGAAGTTACTCATTTAAAAACTTTCCAGAAAGTCCTGCGATCCAAAGCATCAACTCTCAACTTTCCGAGAGTTCTGACTCTTCAGCTCAATCGCCTCCAGCTGTTCCTACTCGGCCTGCATTCGTTCGGGTCCTAGCACAACGAGCAGCGCTAACAATGCACACGGCATTTAACCGACCCGATAACACCCACCCAGCCCCGATCACCGTAATTACTCCATCAAAGTAAGCAGAAAATCATTTGTTCAGCAGTGATACAAAAATAAAAATTCAGAGATCACAAATCGCTGTATGTTGGAGACGGCATCGGCCGAGTTTGGTGTTGGCAGACAGGGGAAGATGGTGAAAGAGCTGATCATTGGGTCCAAGTCAGTGTTTTCGAAAGTGTGCAAGATAGAAATTAACCTTTACAGGACATGGCACGACAACGCTGTCATCAGTGTCAGCACAAATTCTCGATCGCTGAAAGGAAACATCACTGCAGAAATTGTGGACAGATATTCTGTGCAAAGTAAGACGAGAATAGAACAATCAAAAATGCGAATAAAATTGCAGATGCAGTCGCTTTGAATCACACATCACGCATATGAGAATCTCACGTCCAGTTCGAGTTTGCCAGAACTGTTTCTTGCGACTCAAATCGCAGGCATAATTCCTCCGGTGATTTTCCCAACTTCACCATAATTTTTATAACTTATTTTTTACTTCCACTTATGGAAATTCTTAGGTAGTTGTATCTATTTTCTTCCAATTTTCCCTATGGTATCTATGAAATGAGCATATTTTCTAGAATATCTAAATTCTATGAGTTTCAACGGTTGGTCTTGTGAAATTTTCTGGTTGTGCTAAATTTCTATACACACATTTTCGTGGACTTATGCCTTTGTGCAATTTCTCTAATTGAAGCTTCGTAACAGTGTAGTGGATCTTCGAGTATTCGAATTGAAAAATGATCTCATTTTCTTTCTATTGTTTTGTTATGTTACCCGAGATTTTCAAACTTTCCCACTCAAAATATCATCACCGAATTTCTTGAGGGATTGTCATATCTAGCCAAAATTTGCGATTTCGTTCTAATTTCAAAACCCTAGCTAGTCTCTGCCAAATTATTAGATTCTTCCGAAGATCAAGGTTTCAGTTGAAGAAAACATTTATCAAAACTTGCTACTCAACTTGCCTAGAATTGTGAAATTCGTTGTTTTCTAATTTATTGCTAGCAAAATAGTATTTTTCTAGGGTAAGAGGATTGGGGTATTCAGTTTTCGCTATTCTCAGACCCTAATAAACAAAATCCGGATTCTGCATACTCCGCGTTTGATAATCAAAAGTTCTACCTATCTTTCGCAAATTTCGTAAGTTATTTCGGTTGAAAAATTGTTATTATTTTTTTTTAAATTCTATCCTTTCAAATAAAAATTTGAAAATACATCCAAAATAACGCAATTTTGCATCCTTTTTGGTGCTATTTTTGGACTATTTTTGGCCGAAATAATAAAAGAATCCCCTGATAAGTCAGTGATAATAAGCTTTTATCACATCAGTGAAAAGGAATTCGGAATTTGCGCAGAGAAGTGCAAAAAGTAATGCGGAGTAAGGAATTTTCGCGAAGGAGCGAGAAAGCGCAGAGAGTGTAGAGAAATGGAGGAAGAGGGGAAATCGATGCAGTGTCAAATTCACTTCCACTTCGCATTCCTCCATTTTCCTCGTTCGTTTTCGAAATTTTCCGAATTTTTCTGTGGATTTTGTAAATTTATCGGATGAATTCCTGCGAAATTTATTGACAGGATTATGCAGACTTTTGAAAATAGTCGAATTTTCTACTTGAATTTGAAAGTCACGGTTTTCCCGTCGAAACTCAAGAAATGGTTTTATTTCGACTTTTCCAAAAATTGACTGTCTGACGAATTCTAGCAATGTTTTTTTCTGTTTGAACTCTTCAAGTTCCCGACAGAACTCGACAACTTTCATCGGCATTTCTTCTTTGAAGGTTCTTTTCTGCAAACTGATGCTTTGATTTTCTCCCAAATTCATCTGTTTCTGAAAAATCGAATCATTCTTTCCGGATCAAACTCTTGACATCCCTCGTCTCAAATTTTAGAATTCATCGCTTTTTTGTCTTTCATTCGAAATCATGATTTTTCTTTTCGAAATTTCAAGAAATTGTTTTCAGCTGACAAAAATGCCAATCGACTATTCGAAGTGGAAGGAGATTGAAGTGAGTGACGATGAGGACGACACTCATCCCAACATCGACACGCCTTCTCTCTTCAGGTCAGAATAGAATACCCACCTACAAAAATGAAGAACTAGTTGGAGGACTGCGAAACTTCAAGAATTTCACCAAATTTCGAGGCTTATTCAAATTTTTAACTTTGATGCAGATATGCAAATTTTTAATGCACTTTCACTTCTTGAGGATAATTTTGACTTGATGGAAAACATTTGCGATGTTAAATTTTCGAAGTTGAAAATTTTACACTACTTTATCAGAAACTGCCAATTTGCAGATGGCGTCACCAGGCGCGTTTGGAGAGAATGGCGGAGAAGAAGCAGAAGAAGGAGGAGCTGGAGAAGGAGAAGAGCAGTGTGTCCAACAAGATGAAGGCAAGTCCAGCATTAAGACAAGTCAATGAATATGCCCATTGTAGGACCTCGAGGACAAGCTCAAGTCCTCGTCGATTTCGGGCGAGGAAAAGGCCAAGATCCAGAAGCAAATTGACGATGTTAGGGCGCAGGAAGAGGCTTACATAGCCAAGGAGAGGGAACTCGAGGTGGGGTGACAAGAGATCAAACAAAAAGAACCCAACATTCTGAAAAGCTCAAATAAACGAAAATACCCCTCGTGCTTGTCTGATCACATATCGTAATGTAAAGGTCTCTTTAAGCAATGAATTATGATGCAAAATGGCTAATTTCTAGTATTGAACATTATTTTTCGAGTAATTAATTTGGCAATTATGCAGGAGCAAGAGCGTCTGGAACCGTGGAACGTGGACACGATCGGTCGCGAGGCATTCTCCTCGTCCAGGATCAACAAAATCGGCGAGAAGAAGCCAACGCAGCAGACGCTCAATGATGAAGAGGACTCCAAGAGAATGGTTAGTGGAATTGAACGAATATTTTTTTTTTTTTTTTTCGAAAAAATGGGCAATTTGATAATTTTGTATTTTCCCCCAAAATATTCCATATTAAAGCTCAACTCACCATATATTTCTTGCTATTGTGTTGAAGAGATTTGCATTTTTCAGACGCAATTCTTCGAGCAGAATGAGGAATTGCTGCAAACGTACGGGAAGCTGCACGGTCTGAAAGCCAGCGAGGAATATTTGCTCGAGCACCCACACCTTTGCAGCGAATACACTGCAAACTATCTGACCATCGAGGCTCTCAACTTGGCCATTGACAACAAAGTCAGTTTTAAAAAAGAAAACACCGAAAAAGTGAATATGGCTTTCTTTCTGAAGATTACTCACGCGATGAAATTGATGATGACCAGAAACGAAATGATTCCTATTTGAATAAGAACTACTTTCTTCGTGATTTTATGAATATCAGAGAAAACAATTTCGGGGGATTCTACTCATTTTAATTTTCAGGACGACGAAATGTGTTGCATGGCGGAGCAGTGCGTGATCGTGCAGTACTTGCTCGAACTGGCCAAGTCCCTGTCCGCGGTCGCCACCAACACCAATGTCATCAAGAATTTCTTCAAGAAGTTGGAACTCGTCTATTTACTTCAAATAATTCGAGTTGTTTTCAGGTTCGCTGCAGCCGACCCCAGCTACATGAAGATGTTCAAGGACGAAGTGGCTTCCTTCCAGGACAGACTCCGCAGAAGGGCCAAGGAGAAGAGAGATGCCGCCATCGCTGAATATGAGGCTGAGGAAAAGGTTGGGAATGAGTTTCTTAAAATTGAAATTTCAATAACAAAACAACTTGCTTCTTGTGATTTGATGTTTTCGACTAAATCTCGAAATTTATTCATGGAAAATTGAATCGTTTCAGGAGAAGCGCATCGCCTCAGCCCCCGGTGGACTGGATCCAATTGAGGTGTACGACTCGCTGCCCGAGGAAATGAAGACCGCTTTCGACTCGCAGAACGTGGAGCAGCTGCAGCAGGTCGCCATCAACATGGACAAAGAGGTCGGCTTTTTTCAAATTTTGTATTGAAAACCTACTCTTCTAAAGAACGACCTGTGATAAATTGAAATGCGAGAGATTTGAAACGAGAAATTTTCGAACTAAATAGCATGTCTCTTCAGCTTTCTCGAAATTCGTCGTCTTTTTCCAGGTGTTTGCGTACCACTTCCAGCGTTGCATCGACTCGGGTCTGTGGGTGCCAGGCAAACAGGACGACGACGAGACCACAGCCACTGAGGACGGGGCCGTGTCCGAGGATTCCGAGCAGCATTGAACGATGACCCCCTGCCTCTTTTCCTCCATTCCCCCTTCTCGTCTTCTCCCTCCTTTCCCTTCCCACTTCCAATTCTCCTGGTCAATCAGAATCTGTCAATTCTCCCCCATTTCCCAACAGTCATCAATTTACCTACGAAAGACGTTTCCTCTCTTCCCCAGTTTTATCATGCAAATTACCGTAATCCACATTTTCTTCTTTAATTACGGTACTCGAAAAACGCCCTGATAATTATTCGAGACGTCTCCATGCGGGTTCCTATCTTTGAGTGCGCGTCTCCCTTCTTTTTCTATCTCCAAACAATCGTTGCAGAAAACTCTGACTCTAATTTTATCGATCGTTTTTATTCTTTTCATTATTTTATTCATTTACTTGGATTTAAAAAAAATTTGGCTGCATTCAGGAAATTCATTTCTTGTGATCTGCAGCTATACTTGATTTAACTTGAGGTTTGGTACCGAATGATAATAATTCAAGGCTTATCATTTTGGTATCAAGTCAGCAAGTCCCTGATTGTGTGTATTATTTGACTGTGAACATCTTAGTATCTATCATTTCATTTTTTCTTTGATTCATTTATTGTTGGCAATTATGTTATTTCGACTCACAATAAATTGTCTTTTAGAAAAAGTGACTTCATAATTTGTATGGTTCTAGAACCACTTCCCAATATTCTTGTTACTTTGTATTTGTATTGCACAAAATTCGAGATTTTTCAGGAATGATGCCAGGCTTGAATAAAATTCTCGAAGGCGTTATCCGGTTCAGACAAACCGTTCGCAAGGATTTGGTGAGTTAGACCGTCCTTCAAAGAATAAGTTGGACAAGGTTTTCCTACTGCCTCGAAATGTCCCGAATGAATCTCATGTTGAAAATTGCTATAACGAGATTTTCTTGTTCCTGACAAAATAGTGCAATTCAAGAGTTGAATACAATTTTCAGGTGAAACAATTCGAGCGAATTCGCGATAATCCGAATCCAACGGCCGTCTTCTTCACCTGCATGGACTCCAGAATGCTCCCTGCTAGGTAAATAAAATGTTTGAAAATAAAGAGCAGAAATATGAATAAAAATTGAATGGCTATCACCAAATCCCGGAGAAAATAGGTTCCGTCGATTGCTAAACCCCGATAAAAGGCCAATACAGTTTTGTCCTATTCTCACCACTGCTCCTTATCTTTTTCACCGGGATTTAGTTTCACTGGATTTAAAAGTCGCCAATCGAATCTCTCGAGACTTCGAACCCATTGACCCTAATTGATCTATTTCTATTGTCATTTACAGAGTAACCCAGAGCCAAGTGGGTGATATGTTCGTTGTCAGAAACTCGGGAAACATGATTCCGCACGCCAGGAATTACGGTTATTTGTTTTTCTTTTCAAAAATGCCAATGTGTTTAGGCTCGGCGGGCTACGAAGTGTCAGTGACGACAGAGCCGGCAGCTCTCGAATTGGCTGTGAAGAGGGGAGGCATCAATCACGTCATCGTCTGTGGACACTCGGATTGCAAGGCAAGTCTTATTCTGATAATTTTCCTATCGAATTTTAAAAGTACTGAAAAATTTTCTAATCATGATTGATCGTTTATTTGTAAAGGAAATAAGCCATTTTTCTGAAACTCTTTTAGCATTCTGCGTGAAACAACAAGACTAAATTTTCAGAGGGAGAAAGTTCTAAGTTTCAGGCGATAAACACCCTCTACAACCTGCACAAGTGCCCTAAAGCTTTCGACCCAGAATCGCCCATGGATCACTGGCTTAGGAGGTATGAAACCCATTATTTGAAAGTATTTATTTCCGAAACAATTTCAGACACGGTTTCGCTTCGATTCAAAAATTGGAGGCTAGATTGGCAGATACAAATGCTCCTCCTCTGCAGTTCATCTCCAGCAATCCGCTGTTCAGGTAAATCCTTTAAGAAACCAGCCTGTGATTTTCCCATTACTAGAATTGGAATTTTTTGATAACCGGAGAAGAGTAAAACTTCGTCTGTTTTTCTTTTCTTCTTAGAATTTTTCATGTGAGTCTCCTCTCTATTTTCTAACATCATAACTCAGTTCACATCAACATTGCCTTTCAACTCCATTTAACAAAGATTCAACTATTCCAGTTTCACAGCAATAATCGACCCCCTGAACGAGTGGGGCGTGGAGGACAAGCTGTCGCAGATCAACACGCTGCAGCAGCTGGAGAATGTGACGAGTCACGGATTCCTCAAGGAATTCCTCGAATCTGGCAAAGTTCATCTACACGCCATGTGGTTCGATGTTTATACTGGTAGGTCTATCATCTCCTTTTCTTTTAGAATTCTCATGTTAACATTTCTGTTTGTTTCTTAGAAATGAAATTTTTATGAAACACCCATTTTTCGGATTTTTATCAAAGCATTTTGAATTTGATTCATGGCAAAGAAAGGAAAAACACTTTTTGACAGCTTCGAAAATTCATTTTTTCCAAATCAACCAAACTTCCATATCAATTATCTTTCACGATATCTCGTCTTCCTATATTGAAAAAACTCGCATCATGCTTAAATTTTCAATCTTATCTTGAAAAATGAATTTATTTTCAGGCGAAATGTACATGTTCAGTAAGAAGAAAGCTCAATTCGTTTTGGTGGATGAAAATTCTGTGGACGAGTTGGAAAAGGAAGCCAGCGGAAAGGAAAACGGATTTTCGCAGGGTTTGAAAATGCAGAAGTTATAGATTTTCGACAAGGTAATGCATAAAATTACGGTATCCGAATTCTATTTCTCTGAATATCCTTGGATTGTACAAAATTCTTCGTGTAGATTTTAGCGAATAGGACAAGTTTGCATTTTACTATTGTTCATTCTTTAGCCTTTCAGAAAACAAATTCTATTGACATTCCTGTAGAGCGGGTAAATTTCATTTATGATAGATTGTAGAGAGCTTCGTAATGCGAGATGGTATAATTTGGATAGATTGCAGAATAAACGTTTTAGAGTACAATCATTCAATAATTTTCATGCGAAATTGTCGTTGAAAACGATTGTGATACTTTTAGAAAGGTACAATTTTTTAGAGAATACTCTGGAATTTAGAAAATGCTAACTTCTCTTTGTGCGAGACGACTGAGTTCAGCGGCATCTGCACTCGCAAAGAGGAAGCGATTCTACAAGGTATTTTTTTTTTAGAATTTGGAAGAAGAATAATTTTCAGAAAAATAGGCACAAAAATGAAATTATGAAAAATTCTTTTAAACGACTTTTTAGAAAGTGGATGTGATGAGCGAGACGGAAGGCACGAACAAATCGTACAAAATCACGCTGGATGGCAAAGTTCTGAAGACGCAGGCAGGGAAGCCGCTGCAGGTTAGAAATTTGAAATAATTTAAAACTTGATCCGCACTCATAAAATATCAAGGTTTTCATAGAACAAATTAGGAAAATCAGAATAGATTATGCTGTAGTTCATATATAAGAATGATCATGTCAGAAATCGTAACGTTGCATCGTCACCCTAAAGATATATATATATATATATATTCCTAAAATAGTAATAATATTTCTAACCTCGCGCATTTGCTTCATCTCTTCTGCAGTGCATCTGTTAGCAGTTTTCAATCTGGCTAGGGAGACTTCGGAGGGTTTTCTTGAAGGGGGCACCATTTTCGAGTCCATTTTTCGGCAATACAAATACAAGAAGAATAGGAACTGAAATCACGATTTTTTAATTCAGGAAAATGACTTTTTCAAATCCTCTAGTCTGATATTTTGATAGGAAACATTTCAAAATTCTTCAACCTATTTTCTTTTTTTCTATTAGAAAGGGATGTTAATGACTTACAATTAGGAATAGAAATGCACCAAGAATGTGCAACGCGATATGTGGGAGACTCATCAGTTAGGTCTGCATTCGATCAAATGCAGAAATGAATCATTCAACTGTCACACAGATCATGGGAAAGTGCCTTCTTCCACTTTTGCAGTTTTTCCCAATCAATCCTGATAAAATTCTAAAGTTAGTGATCGGAAATCACAAATTAAATAACGAACATTTTTAGTAAAAACTTGTTAAAACGAACGCTTTTGAGAAAGGAAATAATTTTTCGGTCAACTTTGAGTTAGCAAAGGAAAGATGGAAATATTGACCCAGGCAATGCAAATATGAGGACATATTTGGTTGGCGAAATAGAGGCTGGGGGAGACGAGAGAAATTAAGCCTCAGGGCTGGCACATTTCTTATTCTTATCACCATGCCAAATTAGGAAATGACATAAAATATGCGAGAAACGTTAAATTATGCCACGAATGACTAATTTAGGTAAATCGGAAAAGTATCCCAAACCCAACGAAAAAGAACTCCAATTTAAATAGCTTTATCGTTAGGAGATTGGGCTGATAGGGGAAATTGGGGTCCTTATTCATTGGGTTTGAGGGTCCTTTTCCGATTTACCCTTATTTATTGTTCTGAAAGAAGTGAAAAAGTGCAACTAATTCATTTCTCTTCAACTAATTTATTTCTTCATGAATAGAAACAACATTTTTTCTAAATAAACATTTCTCTCTGATCATTTTTATTAGAAAGACATTAATGCGATTTTCAGATCGAATGTGAGCCCCTTGCTTTGGCGATAGCCGAGGAATGGTCGTCTCAGGAAGAGCACATTCTGATGGGCCACATGCGCCTCACTGGACTCGCCTTCACTGCTCAGGACAACCCGCTACATGAGACCAAGTAGGGAGAATTCTTGATAGAAATTGAAAACGCCATTTATCATGCTTCCATGAAGATAGCCCTATCTTTACGAAATAATGAAATGCTAATTTTCTATTAGGTTATTCTACTAGAGCTATGAAATTGTAAAGAGTTATTGCACTAGAAACATCTAATTTTCAACAGGAATTTTGCAATTGAATTTTCCCTTCAGTGAGTCAATCGCCTCGAAAGTCATCGAATACCTCGATGGGGATACGATTCTTTATTGGACGAACGAAAATGAGAAATTAGAGAAGTGAGGATTGTTTTCTTTAATTTTCAAATTGATGGAAAAATTACAGATATCAAGAAAAAGCATGGCGGCCGCTAATCGACAATGCGAATAAAGAATGGGGCACTACCATCAAACCATCCACGAATATTTTCGGTAATAAAATAAGTAAATTCATGAAATTATCAAATCTTATCACATGATTAATTGAATTTTCAACAATATGAAAAAATACATTCCCTTTAATTTTCAACAAATTTCTATGTTTAGATTCCTGCGTGACTGACTCTGACCGTGAAATCGTGATGAAATGGTTGCTGTCGCACAATTTCTGGGCGCTTACCGGCATGCAATATGCGGTATTTTCCTATTTTCTAGATTTTTTCCATTTCAATATTTTGCAGGCAGAATCAGTAAAGAGCGTGCTGCTGCCCTTCAACGTGCTCAACTACAAGATCAGCGCTGTGGAGGCAATCGAGGCTGCAGCGCTCGAGCAGAGAGTTCAGAGGGAAACTTGGGGAACTGTGAGTTTTTTATTCCATTTCTTGCAATTGTAAAATTATTTGAGAAGGAAATAGAATATACTAGTGTAAAGAAAAGAAAACATGTGCGAAGCTGAATGTAGGAAGCGAATTTATAAAATGCTAGCTAATCGATGAATTTATCAAAATGCAGGAAGATCTTCAGATCTTATGTGCGATTACTTTCATTTTCTACTTTTACCGTTCCTTATTTTAAAAATTAGGTTGAATGGGCCCACAACATAGACGAGGAAGAGCAATTGTCTCGTCTGTCAGCGGCCTGTTTGTTCGTTTACCTCAACTCCAACACCCACATCAGATCCAAAACTGAATGAACCATCATCAGAAAAATAGATTAGATTAGAAAATGTTGTTTTTATTGAATTTCATTGTTGATTTTATCCATATTCATAAAAATTGCAATTTTAACCTGAGAATTGCAGCTAAATTCATGAGATTTTGAGATCAAATAATAAAAAAATCAGAAATCCCCGTTGACATCGAATTTGACCGTGTGATAGACGCAAGCCGCGTAGGAATCCTTTGGAGCGCACATCGATTCAATCGTTTTCAGGAGGGTTGACTGAAAATCAAGAATATTTTGATGAAAAAGTAGTTCAGAGAATATTTGTCAGTTTCCCCTCTATTATTCATCCTCCTCGATAGGATTTAGCAAAAAAAACGTTTCTCTTCCGATATAAAATTCCGCTCTCACTTTGTCTCTATAAATTTAACACTACTGACCCTGTAACTTCCACTAACAGACTTCTCCATCGTGTTGCACATTTTCTGGCATTGTTGAATCTGTGACTGTTGAACTGGTTCGCGATCCATTACATGAATTACTGCTGTCAGGACTCCCTGAAAAATCATTACATTCTAAACTATTCATTTTTACGAAAACCTGTTTGAGATACTGCCAATATTCGTTGAATTTATCACGCATATCCTCGTGCTTCTCTTCCATTTCCAATCGAGATGGAGTACACATCTTCGAAATTCATATTCTTCCTTGATTATCGATTTTTCCTTTCACCTTGAAATTCAGCGTCTGATGCGTTTTCGTTGTATCGCATCTGCCCGATCCCAAATTCGATACGTATTGCTTCACTTCAGCTGTCTCTTTTGTGTCAGCCTTCAAGTTGTTGCAGAGTTGACAGAATTGACTAAAACGAGTATTCTTTTGAAATTCCCGATGATAATTCCAATAGTGGTGTTTTTCGCATAATAATAAACAAGAACTAAGTGAGACAGAACACTCCACTCATTATGCTCATTTTGCCACTCATTCTAGCGTAAATGCCTTCTTTATTTTTCAAGATCTCCACAAACCAAGTGTCTTTCTCCTTGAGACTGGATCGTAGTTGTGGATTCGTGCTTTGTGGACACCAATTCGACTTTGTTATGTTCGGACAGAACGATTCCGCCGGAGAGAGTGGATGAGAATAGGGATTTCGGCCGAAACGAGCTCCCTCTGAAATTAAATTTCTATCATTATGCGCCATGTCGAAACATATAATGACGTATTTAAGACATGAATTTCTTTTAGAATTCATGACCGATGAATTCTATGAACCTTCCAAGTAATAAATCAGTACCTGTTCTACAAGGAATATTCTGACCAAGTTGCAAGAATGCTTCGATGTATCTGAAACATCATGACATTATTTGAATAACTTTAAATTCATACGGATTTTTCAGCGGCTTAATCATCCTGAAACTCATCGTGACATGATAGCAGGCAGGGAAAGAGATTTCTCTCGTCACTCCATTAATGTCGGTTACCACTGCCTGAAAATAAGATATTTCCCCTTGATATACATATTTTTTTTCTAAAAATCTTACTTTATCTTGTATTTCATCGTCAAAGTCGTTCGAAATCATCTCGAATTGGAATTTTATCGATTTTCGGTCGATCACTTCGGATTTAACTAAATTTTACCGGCCATTAAAATCAAACCCTGTTTGAAGAAAAAATACAAAAAAGAAAGATGTTCAAAATTCAACTCGGATTCTTTATTTTTGAATAATGTGCAGTTCTTACTGTTAGGGCATGGTGTTGTGATGTTTTCTCGTAATTGAATGTAGACGGTTTTAGAATAGCAAAATGTTGGTAGAATTAAAAATAGCAGAAGCATTTCAGGTTGTCAGACTAATCGAATGAAGCAGTGTTCGGACGAAAACGATCCCTTCCTTCGTCTCGTAATGTCCTTGTCTTTATAACCTAATTGTTATCCCAACTGATACCTGACTGATAAATGATAAGGATCAAATAACCGCTTATCCCAGATATCTGTATCTCCATCTGCAATCAGCAATTGGAACGGCTTTCTCTTTTTTCGTCTGATACCAATTATTTTGACCTCTTTACCGCATTTCGCTTGGAAAAAACAGTCAGATGATATTGAGAGAAATCTTCGAAAAAGTTTCTCCTGAACTATTTATTGATGATGATAAGAATAATTTAACAACATTGGAAATTAAAGGAATTTTGATTTGTGAGTTGAATAATCTCACTTTGCTAAATATTTTATCGTCTGTAATCTCATAAATAATTATTTTATGAATTGACGAAGAATTTCTGTTGAAATTACTAAAATACATGTCCTATTCGATGAGTCTAGACATGGTTCCTTAAAAATTCAAAGTTAATTTCATTTTTCTGACTAATAATGCAAAAAGCTCCCCCATGTTATTTCTAAATGAGTTATTCAGAAAAAATTCAATACTAACATTTCCACCTGTTTGTCAGAAACTCTAATGTAGCCATACAGCTACTGTTTTTTGCATACGACGGAAAATTTGGCTGATGGTAAAAAACCTATACATTATAAAAGTAGTAAATTTAAATGTCTTCGTCGATTAACGAAACTTATGAGTTATCAGAAATTATTAATTCAACTTCTGAATTTTTTGCTCAAACTACATTCATATATGAGTATTGGTTCATTCTGCACGCATATCTTTACGACTTACTACAAATTAGCATTATTCCATTTAGCACCATAAACATTCTCTTCATATATACACTTATCAAAACTCACAAGGACGAACGAAACGTATGTCTGAATTATCTTTTATAGTTAATGCTTCATCATACAGAAATCATACATCTCCATTTTATATTTAATGGAAATTCTGTCAATATACCACTCAATTTATGCGATAATTTGTCAGCATCCATGGTTTGAGTGGATTTATGAACGGTAAAATATACTTTGATTTTTATGATAAACGTATCCAAAATCAATAAAAAATAAATACAAATTAATGTTTAGGCTTTTTAATAACTTCTTAATTAATCACGATAATCATCCATTTACAATTTATGAAATTGTGAGTTACTTCTACGACTGTTGTGAATTAAAAGTAACAGCATATTCATGTTGTAACAATTTAGTTCGACCTAATTAATGAGTGGCTAGCCATCTATTATTTCAACTGGGCGATATACTTTGCTCGAAAGCTAAACGAATTCGAGCCTGTATTATCTGAAAGGATCGATGTCTCATTTATCGATAATATAAAAGAGAATTATCTAACTTATGTTCAATATATTGCTGCTATTATAATGAATATCGAAACTTTTACAGCCTATACAATAGTAATTTGTATTCCACTCTCATTCCTGAGTTGTAACAAGAAGAAACGACAAATGATCTACCAACTTCTCCCATTCAAATTGAGAAAAATTATGCAGTCCAACAAAATTGGCATTTCTTTGATTTCTGATGTTGCACGACCTAGAAATGTCGCTAAATTTCTCAGGACTAAAGCATCAACTCAATCATCACAATAAATACGTCATTATATTATTGTTTTATGGAATTTTAAGATGTACTTTCAAAATAATGCTTATTCATACAACTATAAATGATAACATTTTGTTTATATGTCTAGCATATACAAGGCTAAAGTTTTGTGTAGTTTGGCACGCAATATGTTATATGTATGCACTCACATGAATTTTCTCTAAATGAAAAAAAATTCAGCTGTTGTCTGCTGAGTAAACTGAATTGAGTGCCAGTGTGATAAACATAATAGTTTTCTAAGACTATCACTCATATAAAATAGCTAGACACCCAATTTAAAATAATATTAATCTTGTTCTTATTAGTCGATAATATTTTCTTCACTATTCAAGATAAGTTATGGATAATTCGAGTAAGTTTAATGAATTATGAAAGAATACGAAAAATAGTGTTACTGGTGAATCAATATATCCGAAAACGGGAAGATTTTAATAAAAAAAAAAACATTTTAGCTACGAATTATCATAACGATCTAATTGCGCGATACGTAAATACTGGAATAGCAATTCTATCGTTCATATCTGTTCCAATTTTCTTGAATTTATTGCTATCATATTCCATAAGGAAGTCAGACGATACGAAAAATGTAAGAATGTGAAAAAAAAAACATATTTTAGGCCTATTTTTCAGACTTCGCTATGTGAAATACTGCTTCACATGAAGAAACTTGTATATTTATATTGTTGTGTATATGCTTTATTCATCTTCATATGCTTGCTTTATCTTATTGATGAAATATTTCAGAAAAAAAGTAAATTCCTTAGATTAATTATTATTATACTAGATTTCAATTAGAAAATTTTAAAATGCGTTCTTTTCATTCGTAAAGTTTATCTTTGCTAAAAAAATTTATTTTAGTGACTAGTCCAGGTAAAAAATTATCTGAGCAGTTTTGGTCTTCACTACCAATTTATTACAAAATTTTTTACTGTGTGCATTATTCCCTCAGATGTCTTACCGCGATTATTATGGCCATTTATTTTCCTTTTATGAGTCAATCAATGTCGATGTTTAGCATTTATATCGTCATTCAAAGATTGTTGTTTTCATACAAAAGAAATCAAAATCAAAGTTGGACTAATTCGTTTGTTTGCATACATAAAATTTCAATAATTGGTGAAATTTTAGGAAGAAACTGATAATTCGCATAACTATTTCGAGCGTTCTGGTGAGTATGACACATGGGCTGCTATTGTGTTTCACTGCAGAATATCAAATGAGTACTTTAAACCAAATTCTTACGGTAAATATTCATTGCAATCGAAGTTATTTTATTTTAATTTTTGACAGACAACTATTTAGGCCTTCTCATTTGTGGTTGATTTTTCAGCGATGTTTGCTAATTTCCTATATTTACTTTTGTATCGAAAAATGTGTAAATTATCTTCAATATCTTCTCAGAGTTATGCTTCTGAAAACCGTCGTATTTTATATCACATGATTCCTTCCGCGATGCAGCATGTATGCATAGTTCATTGCATTTTAAGATTTTATTTGCCAAGAAAATTTAGCTATTAACTATTATTGCGTCAGGATGTCTCATTTTGCGAACTCCAACGATATTATTCGAATATCTGTTGATTAGTCCCGATAGACTATTCGCTAACTTTACAATTTACTTTCATGGAAGAACATTTAATTCATATCTGTGGGGCATAACATTTCCAATATCCTATATTATCTCAAGTCCAGCAAAAAGAAAGGCAATCAGACAACTTTTCAAACTCAGGTAAATTAGAATAATCGATATTTTGATTAAAATTTTTTTTAGAAATAACGAACAATCGTCGCAGTCGGTGCAAATCATCCTCTCAACAAAATCCCCTGCTGTTATGAGAATGATCAAAACCATATAATCAATAATCGTGAATTATACAAATGCTCAATAAAAATGATATTTAGTGCTGAAAATTGTAAATTAGAGAGTTCTAATTATTTAATTTATTAAAAATTTTACTATTCCTATCATAACATTCACACCAATGAGTTTTTTTTTTTTTTTTAAATGTATACCCCAAGGTGTCAGATTTTGCTCTTAAATTCGAAGAATAAGTGCCTGTTCTGTAGTTTGCAATCATTCTTGGTTATGAAATAAAGGTTTTTTTTCTGATATCCATTTAGGTTATCATGTAAAAAGCTTTAAAATTTTAAAACATTAACGCTATTTTCGGCTCACTGTAGATACAAATCTTACCACCACCATCCTTTTGTAGTTATCATCCTCTCCTTTGAGAAATAGTATTGAGAATAGAGGCCTCTTGTACTTTTTACCCCCTTTTCTGGCAAATAGCAAGAGGAAGAGAAAAAAGGGGTAAAAGTACAAAAGGCCGCGCCAAGCCCGATCAAAGTATGATTGATTTTAAATATTCACCCTTTAATCAGAATAGCAAACTTCGTGATCTGTTTATTGAAGTTAGTGTCATAAAAATTAGCTTTTAACTTTGCTATCATAAATAATATAACCTTCGAAGATCATATTGTAAATATTGCAGGAAACAGTCAAGACAATCCTAGCCGATTTCAAAAAGACGCACCTGGATTCGTGGCGTGAGCATCAAGAGCAATTCACAGGAGAACAGCTGGAAATTCTTAGAGATCTCCTACTTTCGCCCACTTATTACGTGTAGTAGGTGCATTTTTATTCTTGGTAATTTTATTGCATTTACTAGAATTAGGCATATCGATCCCTGAACATTCCTTTATCAACACATTATGAATAAATTATTTGCACAGTGAAGACATTGCGATCGAAGAATTTTACATATATGACACTAGATGAAATTAGGAGAAAATTTTATAATATAGATATAGAACGAATCAAGGAAATCGATTGAAATTTAACAACAAAAATGCAACTATCCAGGGTCGGGAACTAGGCCAGTGGTTCCAATACCTATTATTTTCTGTCCATTATAATAAACCCCATCAGTTAAGACCATCAATTGGACCTGATCGCTAAGTAGTCTTGTGCAAGTCATATCTTCCTATAGTCTTACTTCTTTTAAATTAATCGATATTTTGAAAATAAAAGATGCCCTACCATTTGGAGAGTGATAACTGAAATACAGAAAATTTTACATTCTACATAGTCTAAACACCAGTGACATAATGGATCTTTTCAGATTCTCACTTTGAATTATCGATCAATTACTGATATTCAAACTTTAATTTTATATATTCAGGTTAACATGAGCTTACACGCGGTAGCCCCGTCTCTGCCGGTGGCAGTAGCCAGACAATTAGGCGGCGGTCCCATATTAGCCGTATCGAAATCTGCTCCAACGTAACCGACGTAAATATAGCCATAGCCTAAGTTATCAAAGAAATGAAATATTTTGTTAATATTCGGATGAATAGGTTTTTACCTGGGTCTGGATCTATTATTGAGCACGAAGTCTCAGGATTTATATCTGCCGGTCGATTCTTCGTATAATTTATATCGCAAATATCTGGAAAATACGTCGTCTAGAATTTAAAAAGATAAATAAATAACTCGAAAATACCATCATTTTCCAAGTCCGGTGACGATAAGCAAGCTCGTAAAAGAAACGGTAACTTTAGCAAAACTACGATTAGAGCGAAATGGTTCATTTTTGATCGGATAGGATGTCAATCTAGGGGAGATAAAGATTAACGACTGAGAGATCGGCGGAGGCCATTTTCAGAGGGACGTCAGGCAGAAACTGGAACTTTCTTCGTCCAAAGCTGCATGTCATTGCAAAAATGCCTGCCATTAGAACACTTTCGTTAATTTCTCATAGATTCTGACTGCCAATCTATCAGTGTCAAGAAATATGGTCACGTTAAGTAATTAATCCGTTAAATTGATCACCATTGCTTTAAGATGAAGGTCGTTTCCCCCCACTTTTTCGTGAAAATAGCGTGACGTTAGAGGAAAAAAAACGCAGGGAACGATCCTCGCCCATAGCTTTACACGCGTATCCCATGATATGATAAATGTAAAAAAAATCTTTATAAGATTGATTCTGACAGCTGAACTTGCTGAGTATTATGTGAGTAAATTATGACGTTGTGGCGATGAAATAAGACAAATAAAAATCGAAAAAAGCGATGCGTTCCAGCAGAAACATGCAGTGGTAGGCATTAAATTATAAATGATGGAAATATCTTATTACAAATCTGAAAGATAATATTTATTTATTGTCTTCATCTGTATATATATCATCAAGTGGAAAATTATGAATTGGAAAATAAACAACTAGAAAAATTAGAAGACGAATAGAAGGCTTGGTCAAATTTAGTTGTAATGTGGTTGATGGATTTAAATTAATCAACGATTTTTAAATAATAAAGATCAACAGAAGATGATATAAAATGCTCGATGAACATGTGTTGAATTGCATGAGAAAATAGCATTTCGAAGAAGAAAATCTGAATATCTGTCAGAAGGGAAAAGGCACATTTTGAACACAATCGGAAATTACAGAAATGAAAAGAATTTCGATGAAATCATTACCGACAAAAATCGAAAATATCAAATAATCGCAAAAACGTAGGAATTTTTCCTTTTCTGCAAATATAAAAATAAAATTTATTTGAAATTTAGCTATGAAAGTATTCGTGATGTTTGGACTTTCGAACCTCTGTCGATAAAAATTGAGTTACAGCATCAGAACAATACCGATAACATGTTCTAATCATCTACAGATTTAATCATAGAAAAATGTAAATATTTTGAAAATACTACAAACTTTTCGTTGTAAGTAGACAGAAATATTGTAAATAAAATATACAAGTTTAGAAATTGTAACTTGATAAATAAATTTAGAAATTCGTATAAAAAAGAGGCATATCTTTGGATGAAAGAATACATAAACAGGTGTTGGGGTATTTCTTAATTTAGGATATGCTACGCGTACCGGAAATTGAGAGAAGAATTTCATACTCCATAGGTTGGATTTTAAATTATGAATGGAAGAAGACAAATTTTCCGCAAGTTGTTCAGTTTGGTCTCTTCAAGAGAACATGGGAAATATCAAACCAAGTATTGTCTTAAAATCGTTACAAATAGAAATGCGAATTTAAGAAATATTCAGCTAAAAATTCTTACGGGGGAAATTATTGAATCACGCAGCCGCAGCACTTCTTCGAGCTTCGTCCCTGGCGACGGCCGGATTCGGGATAGCGACGGTTAATTTGCCTCACGAGGTCATAGAATACCTAAAGATTCTTTTTTCCATTTCATTTTATGCAACCCTTCATTCGATCTAAAGACTTATGTTTCCAGAAAAAGTTTTATAAAAATGTACCCTATGAAACGCCAAATTTCGGTGAATTTTGGTTCAGTATTTGTAAAAATAATGCTTCATATTCAGATAGATTTTGTTTGAGAAAGATAAAACTCGAATCTAACCTCATTAACATTAATCTTGGCTTTGGCAGAAGTTTCGAGGAAGGCGCTTCCGAACTGCCTCGCCAGATTCTGCCCCTGATCCTTTCCAACGACTCGCTCATCCTCCAAATCACATTTGTTACCCACTAAGATCATTGGCACCTAAATCATAATTTTATTCTAATCAATCCTTTTTTTTTTCATTTTATTTCTAATCTAATGATAAAGATGGTTCCTCGTAGAGGAATAATTGAAAATTATCCTAGAACCTTGCAAATAAATGTAATTAACATAAGTAGCATGGGTGTTTTCTAGATTGGAGTTCAAAATTATTAGTTTTTAGGTCTATGTCTATGTTTTGTATTCTGAAAAGTTCGCCTATAGTTAGTTCGTCATGAACTTTGAAAGGTTCGCTCATTTTTAAAACCTTCTTTATGCATAAGATTTCGCCTCTATGATGAGTTAGCTATTCAACTTCTTTTTGCTTACTTCATCAGCATCTTTGACTCGGAGAATCTGATCTCGTAAGTCGAGTAGGTCGTTGAAAGTCGATTGGGCTGTGATGGAATAAACCAGAACGAAGCCTTGTCCATTCTTCATGTACAAATCACGCATCGCGGTGAATTGCTCCTAAAGCATACATTTAATTTTCATTCGAAAATTCTATTTAATTTAAATTTGAACATTTTACTTTTTATTTAGAAGATGATAATATAGTCATTTTTCATTTATATTCATCTTATTATTTGCAAAATACAGTTTCGAGGTTCTTTTCTACATTATTAAGTTTCATTTCATGGAAATAGATAAAGTTCCTACCGTTCCAGCAGTGTCGAGAATCTCGAGCATGCATTGCTGTCCATCGACCTCGACTTGCTTTCTGTAGCTGTCTTCGATGGTTGGATCGTATTTCTCCACGAAAATGCCTTGGACGAATTGGACTGTCTGAAATAAAAAAACCGTGATAAATTTAGAACTTTCATTTTAATCTCGTCAGTTATTAATTATGAAAATTATTGTATGATATAATGATATTACAGGGTGTTGCGTTCCATAATTACCCACTCTGCTTAAACCATAACATTTTAAAATCAATAAATACTCATAAATGCCTTAAATGAGGCATCGTTTTGAAGCCATGTATCAGTGGATTATCAGAAAATTTCCTTCTTGTCACAACCTCATTATTATTATTATTTATAAGAGACTGATTTCACGTCGTAGCGTATTGATAGTCAAAAATATTTATAATCGTTAGATTTTGAATCATGACGACAGCATCATGATTCGGATTACCAAAAATTATGCTATAATCTACCGTTTTAGCCCAGATGATGAAGTGCGTTTAGATTTTATAATTTATTCCTCGCTATTTTCAACCACCTGCTCGCTTTAAAATATTGCAGCTTTCAAAATGTAATTCTTGAAACAGAATACTTTATGAAAATAATGCCGTATCGCCAGCATTGCATGTTCAAATTTTATGCAATTCAAGGTGGCTACTAATCTTGATATGAGGGCTTGAAAAATATCAAATTCGGCTGAATTTCAATTTAGAAAGTTCAGGATATAATATTTTGAATAGAGTGGGCAATTATGTAATTCCCTGTACATATATGAATAGAAAGAAAACACCTGAAAGACTACAACCAAACCATCTTACCAAGGCACTTTTTCCTACACCTCCGCTACCCAAAACGACAATTTTGTACTCCCTCATTTCTGGCTAATTCTGATTCCTTTCCTACGAGAGATCTGGCGAGTCCTGAAATTCATAGCGTTAAAATTCAATATAATGAACCAGCAGCATAAATCATTCACGAATTGCCATAAAAATCACAAAATAGGAAAGTAATCCAGGAAGAGAAAACTTCGAGTCTACTATTTAGGTAATTCAAAGCATGCAACTCTTGATGACATATTCACGACATGGAGAGCAAAGCAATAGTTATCAAACTCAACCTAATTTCGAGAATAGTAGATTCTTAACGAAAACAAGAAATCGATTAGGCAACTCATAATTCCTCTATTCGAAGTGGAGATATTTATGTGATAAGATAAGATTAAAAACACGCCTGCGGCTAATCTGATAAGTCGGGAGTGAGAAGAAGCTGATGAAAAAATGAGGAATTCATGGGGAAAAAGATAGACTACGAGATTTAGGAATTGAGAATCATGAATGAATGCGGGCAAAAAATCTGACAGTCAGATTTTCTAGTTTCACTGCTCCCTTTCTTCTTTCGTCTCATCGGATATTCAGATATTCTTTGGATTTGACTGGATTAGGGGAGAATATTCGAATGCATAAGTGAAAGAGTGCTTGTCACAAACACATTTTTAAAGGAAAGGATATTTTGACTGCACTGCGAAAAATGTCGTGTGTTCTCCATGTTGAAAGATGAAAGAAATGCGCTTGGAGAGTTCATTTAGTTCAGACACCTTTTATTTGGAAATTTCACCCCATTTTATAAGTGGTTGCTGATAAAGTAGGAAGTGTGGATGAAATTTCCAATAAAAAAGATAATAGTCATGTAATCAAAACTAAATTTAATGTGAAAAATACGCAAAATATCAACATCCTTGTTTCAAGTGGAGAAAGTTAGAATAGAAATAGAGAATGGGTTTGAAAAAGGCAAATCTGAAAAAGGAAGGAGAGGAAAGTCTGTCAAATCCCTAAAGAGACAACAAAGATGCAGTAAAGGCAGAAGCAGAGAGCGAAAAGTAATTGAAAGACTCAAAACCGAACAACAAAACAAAAACACATCAAAATAGCAAAAATGGCAATAGATGAAAAGAAAAACACAAAATGAGTCAGCCGAAAAGCAAAACGATAGAAAAATCGATAGAAAACACAAAACAGATGATGCGTTTTGCATAGTGATTGGGCAGAGTTTTGATAGAATTTGGAGATATCATTTGATCTGGGATTTTAGAAGATAAAATATCTTAAGTTTGAAGAAGAGACAGAATCTTTCGAAAACTACCATAAGATACCACCTCAAAGTTCAACGTTATAGCGAGACTTTACATTATATTATACATTTTTCAAACATAATTTTATGATGGTTATGCAGACAGAAGTGATCTCAATCTAATAATTTTCAAAAACAGCTTGAATAATCGTTATGCTATTAGGGACTTCCAAGAATCGCCCTATCAAATGTTGCACAATCCTTGGAGCGGCTCGGAAAAGTGCAAAGTGGATGTAAACACGGAAGAGAAGAGGGTGTGGACTTGCTCTTGAATGCTTGCAGACCCACAACAACACTCAACACGACAAGAATTATCAAGAAGGGAGATCAAGGAATTTGGAAAGAAAAATATTTGTCGAAAATCACGAACGCTTACTCATCAGTAATAAAATGATTCAAGATACACGCAACGCATAATCTTATGCGTGAAGATCAGCTTTACGAAAACCAAATATCAGCTTATTGTATATAGTTTAAATTGAAAAGCTGATGATCTTCACGACAAAATCAACGAAAGATTAAAAATATAGACAAGAATAGCCTATTTCATCTCAGCAACCATCAATTCACAATTCAGTCGCTTACGAATCGACGATATTGAATATCGATTGTTGACCAGAGAAGAGCAGAATGAGTCAAAGTTGACAATCAAGTCAATACAAAAGTGTGGATGCGCGTATTTACTCGAGTATTCATGCAAAGTTGACAGAAAAATTGTGTACATCTTGATCGAGTACAAGAAGGAGCAAAGGATCACAGAATTATGTCTTTTCTTCTTCCTGTCCACTTCATTCCTTCATTTCTGCTAACTGTAAATCTGCTACTTCTGCAGCAGAAATAAGTAATTCGAATGCCAGATGTCCATTGGAAATAAGAAAATGAGTCAAACTACGATATTTTGAAATCCCAAATGAAAAGTTCAAGGATAAATGGAGAAAAATGTGATGACAGTTGAAGAAATCTCGCAATCGTGTAAAAGTTTGGATAAAATTCATGATAATTCGCATTAGTTTTCTTTAAAATTTCAAACAATAGACAAAATTTACAGGAGAAAATCAAAAATGAACGATATTTCGAAATCTCCCATATGTAGGCTTTTGATCGAGCGAAGAAAACGAGGAGATAAATTCCAAAGCGGAAATGTGTGTGATGGATCACTGCAAATGGAGAGAAGAAAAGACGGAGAGAAATATGCTGTCTAAACATTCAGCTTTCTGTATTCAATTCAGTCTTTTTTGACTGTTTCTGATTCTCTAGCCAATACTATTTTCCCGGTTCAAAGAGAAAATGAAAAAAGCGAGGGTGAAGAGAAGAAAAAGTCAAAGGATTTCGAATTTCGAGTAAAAAGTGGAAAAGTGGGAAAATAAGTGAAATGAAGGGAGTAACCCCGTATTTCTCTTTGCAGAAAACGACTTTAACCTCAAAGTCTCTGAGAGGAGAGAAGAGAAGAGAGGATTTGTGACTTTGCGACGGTAAGACCTACCAAATCCCATTATATCGTGAACGATGAAAAACACAAACACAAACTGTCTTGAAGCAAATTCCAACAGCTTTGAACTTTCAGGAAAAATAGTACAAGAAGAATTGACATAATTTGATTTGTTGGAAGGGAAAAATCGTTGAAGCTCAATTTGATCAGCCTCTTGAGGTAAACATACTTTTTACAAATCCTAATTTTTCTAAATGCACGAAAACGTTTAGCTTAGATATCTTTGAAATGCTATTTTTATAGATTGAAACGACAAATTTGCAGAATAAAACATTCGAAATTTTCAAAATTGGCCTCCAATCTTTGGTTTGCAATATAAGAAATTCAACGACCGAAACAAGAGTCGAGAAGCTTCATTCAAAAGGAGAAACCAGAGCCGCGCAAATTTCTCGCCGAATAGGAGCCAGAAACAGCAGCAGAGGACGGAAAACCGAACAAGCACCTGTTTTCAATTCATTCGATCAATTCCAAGGTCCTTCCTCCGCTATCTCTCCCCTTCTCGTCCTGTTACTTGCCCGCCTTTCCGCTTCCAGACAACGAATTGTTTCGAGGCAATCGCCGCTCGAATTAGTCATTTCATTTAGAATACGAGAAAATGAGTCACACGGATGCATATGGTGCGAGGAAAGCAAAGGAAAATGAATATTGCGAAGGCGAGTCAATTTTTCTGGCTACTAGGAAAGAATTATGAAATTTAAAGATGATAAAATGTGCAAAATTTTCGATAATCAAATGAATAAGGAAGATTCAGGTTATGTAAAAAATAAAACACATTTACAAGCTTCAATCTAATGGATTCGTATATTTCCTATCTCCCCCTTGCATGTTTCTGTTGCTAAATGCTGAATTCCCGATGCTGAATAAATGCATTATTAAATCCGATTAAACTACATGAGAAGTTCGGTAAATATGCACATATCATTACAGGAACCAAAGAAAACAAACTGGAAAACTAATTAAATAATAGATGAACTAATAGGAATACAATTCAGAATATGCAAGAATAGTTCTTTCTGTATCCAAAGTAATCCAAGAAAAATCCTAAATTAACACTATTTGCGTCCTCCTAACCCTCGAAAATTGGCATTTTCGACTAGTATGAACCATAACGAGAGGTTAGTGAATAACAAACAACACCAATAACAGAATAGCGACAAATTGCTATGGATGAATAATAAACCAAGTCCTCTGTGCGTTCCTCTTCCTGCGTCTACTTTCCCTAATTCTTCTCTTTTTTCTTCCCTCATCCAATTATCTCATCTTCTAGCCGAGTTGAGCTGTGTGAACGCGAAAATACAGAAATACGCCAGAAGCAACAGTTAATTACTGCACGCACAAACCAGCAGATACAGGGAAACAGACGAAAGAAACTGAGTCGGGGAAAAATCGAAGGAAAGTAAAGGAAAGAGTGAATGAAAGCAGAATACTTAGAGAAAGGGAACTATGTTTTCGATTGCCACTAGACGATGACATAGAAGATTAAGATACATCATCTTATGCAATATACAAGACTTATAGCGGAAAAGTCGAATGATTATGTCGTGATATGTCAGAAACTGCATGATTTTGGCATGAAAATGAGGTCATTGTTCACGTTTTCGTAAGAATAACTCATGAAAAGTCCGCAAACGAAACTGTACGATTTTTGAATAGAAATGCAAGTATGGTTAGATGATCAAAAAATTTCACTAAAAATATTTTTGCATCAGAACTGAGGCATTGTTTAACCTTTCGCATTAAAACAAATGACAGAACACTTTGTAACATTACAATCTATGCTAATTTAGGTAAAATCTAATGAAAAGTAAAAGAAAATAAATGAAAACATAACCAGAAAATGGAAGAATTCTAACAATTCGGCTAGAAGCGACACAGCACTGCATTCTGCAGAAGATATTGATTGATCGGAAAAGGAAAACGAATAAAGGAATGGGGAGAGAGAAGGAGGAGAGAGAAAGGAAGGAGGGCGTGAGAAAGAGGAACACAGGGGGTTGACTAGAAGAAATGTTGAAGGAGAAAGTGTCACAGATCTACAAAATCGAAGAAAAAAAGAATATTCAAAGAAAAATGATGGTGTAATTTTTTTTTGAAATTCCACTGGAAATCTAGGATAAAAATTTTGAGAGTAGTTTTGACCGACTTAAAAGAAATAATAAAAAATGAAATGAAGATGGAGAGATTTTGATGAGAAATTTACTTTGAATTATCAAAATTGTGGGCGTAGTTTTTCTCCAAAATTATAAGAAGTCAGACAAAACAGGAAATCACTGCTCGACTGAATTAAAGACGATAAAATCCGAGGTAAATCAGCATAGGAAATGGAAATGTTATTTATCACTCGAAGATTATGGCTTGGAACGGAAATAGGTGGAAGAGATTTGGTGATTTGGAGCATAAATCCTCGCAAAAATCAGACGAAATATATGAAATGATAAGGTGAATGAATCAAACACCTGAAAGAAAAATAAGTTAGGAAAATATGATTGAGCAAAAAGTGTTAGTCACAGTGCGAAGTGCGCAGTGATTGAGAAAATGTGGGGAAGCGAGAGAGTGACGAATCGAAAGTATGGAATGAAATGGAGAAATGGACACCTAAACAAGTGGGCGGCGAGGGGCACAAAATATTAATGTAAACAGCCACTTGTAGGGGACATCAGAATGGTCTTTGAATATTCTGAAAGAAAATGTAAACTAAATAAATGTTTGAAAATGCAAAATTACGAATGAAATGGAAACGATAGGGCAAAAATATTGCATGATCTGGATTTTGTAGGTTTTTCGTCGCTTAATTAAAAAATAAAACTGATTTTACGATAAGTAAGTCAGAAATCTAAAGACTAAAATCTATACGACTCAATCCATCAGCTCTTTGTTCCTTCACTATTCTGATAACATCTGCATTTTTCGTCCTTTTCGACTGGACGCACAAAAAAAGGGGAGTGAGTAGCTCTTTGCTACTCGATACTTTTCACTGCAGTTTACAAAGAAAATGAGCCGTTCTTTCTGATGCATAAAATGCTGATGGAAGAATTTGACATTCAGACTAGAGTCCAAGAAATTATGATTTGAGCAAAATCCAAGTTGATCTTCAGGGAAAAAAAGTGAAAAAAAAAACTATTTTGAATGTTAAAAAAATGCAAATATGCTAGTCCCTGATTTAAAAATTAAAATAGTCAAAGTCAAAAAGTTCGTGCGTGTGCATAGTTCGAACCGAACAGAATTATTTGAACAGCATGGCGATGAAGAGGAATGCGCAGATCGAACGAATAGAAAGTCACATAGGGAAGGGGGGATAAAGGAGGAATGAATGGATTAGCGGACACGACAGAGGATAGAAATTAGATAGCCCTGCTAGACCAGGTCTGGAAATGACTGAATGAGTGAATGACTCGGAAAGTGCATAGAGATGCGTAGAGTCAAAGGGATAAAGAAAAGGAGAGGATGAATAGGGGATGGATAGGAATGGATAGAGAGGGATGGAGGATGCAAGGTCGACAACCAGACCGTGTTTGTTGGAACGCCGAACGGGTACAGCTTGCTTCCCCAAGCATACATAACAAAGGCTAAGTGGTTGCGTAGTATAAAAAAATAATTGAATACCTCACAAATAGTAGTCATTTTTCTATGCTACAATATAAAGATTATATTCGATTGATAAAAAATAAAATTATCTCGGGCGATTTTACATTTTCAATGCTACAAAATGGGGGAAAATGACGTGCTTTGATAAAAATTGAATTATCTAAGACATTTTTGCACCTTCTATGATTCAATATTGAAGATTTTATGCGACATATTCGCTAAAGCCTATGGTTTGTGTTTTTGTCCACAAAGAAGACAGAAATCTGTTGAAAAGAAAAGAAACTTGAATAAAGCGCAGAATATTCAAGCGAAACGAACGGATATGTGAAACAATGTGAAATGGACGAATAAAAATGAAAAAAGACGAAAAAGTAGAAAATCATAAACCATCCGAATAAAAATTAAATGTAAATAAATATCTTCGCGTGGTTTCTAACCAACGATTTAATGAGCAGAATCAAATAAGATTTTTGGTAAAGCATTTATTGGTAACAAAAAACCAACTAGTCATAAAATAATTCATCTCTCACTCTAAAAATGTACAGTTCCACTAATACTCGTATGATATTTGACTTCTTCGAAATTTCGCAGAAATTCTTGGCATCGCTTTCTTATGGCGCGGCAGCTCCAGGTTCAGGCGGAGTCAGAACAGCGGGAACTTTGACACCAGCGTTGTTTGGTTTGATGCCTGAATTTTTCTTAAACTATATATACAGGGGAAATTATTTTATTTTAAGAGCGCTATCATATGTTCATTACACCGTGTCGATGGTAATCTATTTGCATGTCAAATTTTCACACATCTGATATCGATGTCGAAAAGTAAGAGCGTTCTAGTGAAAATTTCCAAGTCAATTTTTCCATTTTTACTTATTAAAAATCAATTAAAATCCGAATCTTCTGTCGAAAAGTTGGCTATTTTTCACGCCTTTTCATAAAGCCAAAACGCTAATTAGAAATTCAGACCAAAATCAGTAGTGGACACGCTTTTAGCAGCATCTCAATAATTCATAACTAAAATGGCGAAAATAAATCTTTAGACATCTCACAAATACCCCTAGCGATATGATATGAATTTATCATTATCTTCAGATATCAATATTTTGATGACTCACCGAACATCATGGCCCCTCCAACGAGGGCAGCGACAGTGAGTCCCTGTGCCGCACAACGACCTCGCATGAACAGCTGGGCCTGAGACGAGTTGCGCTTCAGCATCGATGTCATTATTCGTGAAAACAAAGAATAAATTTACATAATTTAGATGCTGTACGATCAAGACATTTTTTAAAATGATGTGAAGCTCAATCTCTACTAAAATTCAATTGTCTTTGAATTTTCTCTAACAATTTCTTGGAGGATTTCCTTCTTCGAGCGTTTTGCTTTGCGTATCAGGAATTATTGAAATTTCAATCATTTCACATTTTAGATAAGAATATAAAATTCTGAAAACTTATCAATGAGGCATCCAACAGTAGCGAACATTCCGATCGGGACAAATGGATTGGAGAGGGCCTGCTGAACGATGCTGCCTGAGTTCTTCTTCTGGCGGGAACCACCTGAAATTCATGACATCAATTTTTGACTAACCTACAATAGCGGACAAAAGTATCCGTTAACCAACAAAAAATTTGAGTAGCTGGTTTGAATCATAGTGACAATTCACTCCGGCAAAACCTGGTCGAGGGTATGGAAATAATTTGTATGCTAATTTTCAAGAAGATTGGGTATGATAACTGTCCAAACCAGGCATTCCAAGTTTCATTAGTGGTCGGATACTTTTGTCCGCTACTGTGTTCAAAATAATAAGCATCGCGATGTAAATCTTTTAAAACGAGCATTCAAATATTTTACCTGCCAAATCGTTCGGAATTAGTGGAACACCTGCCTTGCTCGAGTACAGCTCTCGTTCAGTCTGAAAATGCAATTATAACCCAATGTTCAAGCCTGTGGAATATAATAAAATATACAAATTCAGCGGTTTGCATGAAGGATGATCAACTTGTTCAAATAATCCCACCTTCCATTTCATATGCGCTTGATGATCGTAGAAATTGTGTGGCGGTGGTACGCCACCTAGTTGAGGTTTTAATGTTTCGCCTGACGACGACATTCTTCCTGAAATAATACGAAATTAAGAAAGATCATCGAAACATAGGCAACTATTGCCAAGATTTATGCGATAAGCAGCAACAACCTTCACTAAATTGCGCTGTAATAGACGTGTAATTCAGTCCAGTTTCAGTTCGTCGGTTCATATTCATTTTCGGCGTTATGAATTTGATTTTTTCACAAATTTGTCAACTTCGATCTTCATGTGTTGCGATATTTATCAGGAAAATGTTCAATCGATTCCGCACTCGATTAGGAATCTGAGCTTATCTACTTTTTATGAGCCTACTTGTCCTGTATTTAATCGCCTATCCAATGGGGGATTACCACGTTGAAAAATGCACCGATGTACGTTTCTGTTATCGCTTCCAATGTGATTTCTATTATTTTTAGGTGTAATATTGTGGATATTTTATATTTACCTTATAATATCGTGCTTACTTTAGGTAAAGTATGTCTTGTATGACAAGATGGTGTTGATAGGTAGATTGGTTAAATCGTACGAGTTTTCAGTCGATATATCGATTTATCATGTTATTCGTTTTCAATTGTACTATTTTGTCTTATATTCGGTGTATTATTGCTTCGAGCGCATTGATTTAATTTAGTCGAAAATGGTTCAAAGAGCTGCGCAAATGTTGTATTTTATAATTTTTAATTCTAAATCTGATAATTTTAGAAAAAAAAACGATGATATCAATAAGTTGAAGATGATAATTCGATGACGATTCAACAAAAAATCATAAAACGCTCATAACAATTAACCGAAAAATACCAAAAAAAACAACATGTTACCAGCTAAACCAACTATTGATGATAAGAATATTGCATTTTTATTCATCACTAAAGAAGGTATGACAATTTTCTCATCTGAAAGATTTTATATTCTAATTTCAGAATAATTAAAAGAAATCTATTGCATCCTGCATGGTTCCTCAACATTTTACTGGTATTATTCCAAATATTCTTCTAAATATTTCCAACCCCGAGAACCTATTCCATTGCAAATTACCATCCACTTAATTCGAAATTTCTATCAGCTGAGCAAAAGGAATTATATTAAAAATTCAAAACAACTTTAAAAATCTAAAAAAAAAATCACGGTCAGAAGCAGCCGATTTATTCAGTCTTAGGTCCTAGTCACCACGGCCCAACGAATTTTCCAACATCTAAAATAATTTTAAAAATCTGAAAAAAAAAATAAATAATAAATGAAGGACTCAGTCATTCTAGACCCCACCCAATCTCTCCCGTCTACTCTGTGATTATTCACAACATCCTTATGAGATATTCAATCCTATGATCATGTATTTGACTAACTATACAAAATCTACCATATTTCTAAATGGTTCAACCAATACGCATCAGCAGATGCCAGTCACCAAAACAATAAAATTCAAAAAAGGTAGGCATTTAATGAATTTCAAAGAGTAGCTCATTGAACCAAATATGAATTGAGAAGATAATAGTGCATCGAAGATAAAATTGACTTTGTAAATTTATTATTATCGTTTTGTTCGTTTAATTTGATTGAATAAAATTGTGATCAATATTTCCTTATTTTATGACATTTTTGTCTGAACCATGAATATTTGCAAAAATGTGGAATCTTCGAATAAAGACATAAAGTTTGTTATCGCCAAATTTTATGTGAAATTATCATGTCGATTAATGCATAAAGCATGAAAGTTTATTATCTCTTCTTACAATAAAGTATCAACACAAATCGTAAGATGAAATTATGATATCTCCTACTTGTGTATTTTGCACGGTTTCTTGTTTATTTGCATCCCTTGTCGCCTGAAATTACTTGAATTATTTCCTGGATCATAAACTGCTAAATGAATCTATCTATTGCCATGCATTCTTTCTCAGTGGTGGTCAAAAGTTTGAAACAATTAATTCTGAATGAAGTCTGGTAGACCGAATTGTAGTTGGCCAATTTGAGCAAAATTTTGTAAAATTCGCAATTCAATGAGGAGAAAATATGCAAAATTCCATTCAAATCGATCAGTGATAATTCGGTCTACCAAGGCGCATTCAGAATCACAATTTATCCGAACTATTTACTATCATTGCATATTAAATATAGTAGAGGTAATCAGGTTGATCATAACTCAAACGTACCCCAATCACTGATATCGTGCTGGAAGTAAGTCAGGTGATCAGTAATGCTAGCAGTAATCAGCAGTCCATCCGAACAGCCATTGTCTTCATCTCCTTGACAGACTTTGTATGACGATCCAGGCTTCATGTCATTGTGGTAGAAGACCTAATGAGTACAAAATTACGTAAATCAAAATCATCTGCCTACTTCGTACTGCTGATGCTTGTATCCGAACGCTTCTTCAGGAATATGTGGAACAACCTAGAGATCGTTGTCAAATTATTAGCGCGAAAGATAAATAGTAGCCAAAATTTATCAACCTACATCACGAGAATGAGTGACTCGGAAGTGGTACGACAACTAAAACAAATCTTTCCTTCAAAATAAAACTGGAAAATTGCCTGTTTGTCATCAGCAGCTGCGAAGGTGGGGTCTCCCACTCGTGGCTCTTAAAAGCAGCGTTTCAATATGAGAATAGAAGATCACATGAAAAACCTCCAAAAGTGACGACTTGCACATTAGCAGCATCAGCCAGTTTGTTCGCGATCAAATAGCTCGCAGCCAGATTGGCCATGGCTCCACCAAGAGAATGGCCTAATTATTTGAGTTGAAATATTCGAAAACGATAATTTTAGTACCAGTGACCCAGACTTGATAGTTCGGATATTGAGAGCGAAGCGTCAGATAATCGTTCTTCATGCCGTGATTCCAGACAGCCATGAAAGCATCGGAGAAGTACTTCGAGACTTGGCCTCCAGCAATCCAATTCACCTAGAATTTGCTTGGTCTCAAAGACGTTGCGGCTCAATATTCAATTCAACTACATACTACACCCTTTACACTTTCGATTTTGAAATGGGGGTATATTTTTTCAGAAATTCTGGTTACTCCTGCTCACTTTACTCTAACAGAACTATGAAGCAAAACTTACATGATCTTTGAAGACACTCTTGTCGGCTTCCATGACCAATTGCAAGAACCCTTGCGTGCCTCTGAATGCAAGGAGGATGGCTTGGTCACCATTCAGAGTGGCTAGATATCCCGAGCAGGTGTCTGCGTGCAGCAAGTCGCATCCGATGTTGTATTCCTTCTTCAGCTGAAAACCTTTCAACTCTTTTTCTAACCGAAGATTTGTCATTACTGACCACTGCATTGGTGAATTTGTTGGTCAAGCACAGCTGTGGATTGTTCGAATAGGCAGCCGCTGCGAGGGGCAGCATTTTATTCCGAGCGACATCGTCGGAATAGGTTGCCGCACTCAAAAGGCCCACCAAGCAGGCAGACAGAACCAAGCTCAGCATCTAGATGTTCCATTATCAAGATCCTTCAGGCAAAGTTGAGCCAAATACAATAATTCGAAAGATTTTTTTAATGTTAATAAAAAATACAATTCATAAATCAAATAATTAACAGAATATCGTTCATAATAAAGCTATTCATCATGGAAAATAAATGAAGCTAAAAATTCCCAAATACAAATATGGCATGAGTGTCATAACCCATTTGTCCAAGAAGTGAGGATATAAAATTTCAAGCAAACGGAAAAATACATCCGTAAAAGAATCAACTGACGCCAGACACATTTCGGTTGATGAAATAAAAAGTAAAGCGTTATCTCGAAAATTTTCATTTAGAGGTAATAAAATGATAACTGAGCTCAAAATTTTATTAGGTCATTTGCAATACGCATCGAATCTGTCGTTGAGAATAGAAAATAAAGCAGAGAGATACAAACGAAGAGCATAAAATTACGAAACAAAACTATGAGATCGTTACTTACAGACACAGAGATCGAAGAAAAAAAAACTAATCAGATATAACTTTTAGCAAAATGATTGCACATTCTCTTTGCAGATAAAAAAAAATCAGAAATTCATCATAATTCCCCGTTATTCTTCAATTCAGCTGTTTCCAAACGGCTATCGGCAATAACTTCGATCGACGACCTTCCGACAAGTCTGGCATTTCACTTCACAACACCAAACAAACTGACAATGACAGGGCTCTTCGACCAATTCGCGAATTGTTTTCCAGCCTAAACTTTCCATCATTTTTCAGGAATTCCAGAAAAAATGACCTCTTCCACAACAAATTTCGTTGCAATTGTCTCCGCATTCCCTGCCTGACATGTCTATGCTGCAGTAATCAGGAGAATCTTCCAAATAAATCAAGTCACTTTTGGCTATCTGAAATTCATCGGTTCAATTTAATTATTTTTGGTATAATTTTTTCAAAACTAAATTCATACTTTATTAGCTTTAGCTTCGCTGAGATATCTTCCCGTCCTTCCTCTGCCAGAGGAAGTTATCGATTGAATAATTAGAGCGTTGGAATTCGGTTTCACAATAACCTGTTGTGCATTTGTGTACTTCTTACGAAGAAGTGTCGTAATGTTCGATAGTCTGTAAACTGCTTTGTGCTCGATGAAATTCAGGCTTAATTTCTGTCTGACCTATTGGCAACTTTCCAACAGGTCTTCGTCACACAGCTGCCACTGACTCCATGACATTTGCACTCTGTTCGCATCGTGTTCGCAGCCACTCGTCTGCCAACTCGGTTGTTGTGTACATTCATTAGCCATCTAAAAATACCCATTTGATAAAAATCATGGAAGCTGATTAATATCATTGAATCATAGAGATTGAGATTTTATGATAAGAGCATTTTTGTAGTTTACATACATGAAAATGGATAAGTTCTTTATGTATCAGCGATTTTCAATCATACGATCTTTCAATATACCTCGCACTAGCATTCTCGTCGACCTTTTCCCCAGCATCGAGGAATTTTCTTCCAAAGGAGTTGCCGAATTTGACATTGTCTGAGCATCCTGACCAAGCGAATTGACTGGCATGAGCCTGAGTCGAGAAGGTTGTTTGATAGTAGGAAGACTGTTGCGAGATGGCAGGAGCCGACTCGGAGAGCAGAGGGCCACAGCCGCAGTCTTCAATCAGACCCTAGAGGAATTGCATAAGGGAGGGAGCAATAAAGCAATAGAGTCGTAAATTGGCGGGTGCATTCAAAACAGAGATGAATTACGATCGAACGATCGAGAAGGTGAAAGTTGAGTAAGTTGAACATCTCATGTGAACATATTCAAACGAAACTTGGTAAATTTCAACTGAACAAGTAGAGAAAAAGACATAAACTTGGCATTGCATTGCGTTTCCAACTTTTTCCTTGCTAAATTCTAAATCTTTTGTACCTTCGCACAGGCCTTCGAAATGGAATGAGTCACACCAGCCGAAGTAAGGGCATAGACGAATGCTGATTCACGAGAAGCAGCTAAATTTGAATAATCACAACTTTGTCATTTCAAATGAGTGAAAATGCCTTGAAGTGGTTGAAGATGGTTTGCATCTAACGAACAATTCCAGCGTTGGTCAGCGAAAGAGTGTTGGCATTCTGATATCGACTGGTGGATTCCATCTACCTAAACACTAGTTCTACATTCGGAACTCATTTGGAAGTTGATAGCATCCAGGATGCTAAAACATTAAAAAAAGCAGTAAAGGAAAGACTAGAGATTGCCAAACATTTTCGATTCTTCGTAGCCTATTCTGTCATCATTGAATGTCTTGTGTTATGACGTTTCAGGCTATCTTTATTTTAGCAACTCTATGCTTTCTATCATATGACTTGAGTAAATAGATTCAATCGATTACCAAGAATCTCATAGCATTCGGATATCTTGCGCATAGCTGCCGTTGTTTGGAAGTTAAACCAGGGACAGAGCCACAGAGAGACGACTGATTTGAGAAACGAACGGGATCCCAATATGCGAGGAGCCTACAAATTTCTTACTTATGATCGACGCGATCTGTTTGTAGTGACGTTTGTCGATGTTATTGCACAACGTAATGTGACTTGCCACTCTCGATCACAATAATAGACCTCATCTGCTATTCACCTCTTTGAATACCGCGAAAAATCACAAAATCACATGAATTTAGCGAGTTTATGTTTCACAATGATTAGTCTGGTAAATTCTCGCAACCTTTCAATTTTCAATCATGAATTTTAATATTTCAGATCTCACCACCATCCCCTGGTCAAAGAAATGCAACAACACAGCAGAATGATCCAAATCCGCAACATCTCAACTCAACACGTGTGGAATTTTTGCTGGCAGAAAACTGAAAAACGATAGGAATATGCAGGAAGAACCAATAGAAACGAATATCGAATAAAACTGCAGAAAACAAAGCACTGCACAAAGAGTGTATCAGGGATTGTAAATGCTATGGTAGAACAAGTAATAAAAATACGGGAGGGTGGGTCAGAACAACTACCAAACAGATGGGAGGAGGGGAGAATGAGGCACAAGGAGAAGTGCCGCTCAGCAGGAGAGGGATACTGGAATTGGGTGGGATGGCTTTAAAATGCCAGAATCGGGATAGTTGCTGAGAAGAAATGCATGTGTAGCAGAAGGACGAAGTTGTAAAACGAGGTGGATCAACAATAACCACTGACAAGACGTGCAGAGAAGGAGACATCCAATTTGCAGAGGCAAAGAAGCAATAAGGAAAAAATTGATCCTGATTAGTAGATTCGTGTGATTTATTAGCAGAAAGATAAACTGACTGTTGAAATTTCCGAATATCAGGACATATGAAGGCGAGGAAAGAGCAAAAGATCGATAACCGTAATCCTTTGGATATCATTTTTTTTCTTTTAATTTGAATCTTTAATTTACTTTTAAACTCTGTCAGGTTCAACATATGGTATATGTTCATAAAATTTTTAGGATTTTAAAATGAAGATGCATAGAGTTAAAGGCGTTGTTGTTTTTTATTGCTAAGACGGAGCATTTCTAAGACTCGAACAAAGAATTGCATGTGGATAAAAGTCGTTCTACCGGGATATGGCCTATATGGGTGGATAGCCCCTTGGCTACTAGTCACAAAAATGAGAAAATTAGGTCCCTCCCTCTTTTGTATGCGTGGACACGCCCACCTGCAGTTTTGCCGCAGACGAAAAATGGTCGTCAGAAGGTAAAAATAAAACTTGCTATAAAAGATTTTCGAAAAATGTCTATAAATAAAAACCGAACAATTCGTGAAATTTGACGAAATTTCTACTCTTCAAACGATGAATTCTGTTGAATAATATTCTTCGGGGTTATTCTGAAACCAAATTTGTTTGCTAACTACGATTGTCGTATACCGAAAACCAACGTTTCCAGAACAGATTTTTATTTTTATCCTTAGTTTTCATGGAATACGCCCGGAAGTGAGCGCAAATCAGGCCGATAAAATCGTACTCGTTGCAAACCACGAATTTTCCTTGTTCCTGGAGCGATTTTTTCGGGGTTTCGACGATTGCTCATCAAAACCAATATAATTCCACGTCAATATGTAGAAAAATCTTCGCGAAAATATGCCTACATGATTTAAAGATTTTTTTTAAAATGTCCAATTTTGCGACAAGAGAATTTTTTATTTCCCAACCAAACTGGACAAATCATATATGAAAACACTCGTCAGGTCAGTCATTGCGTTCATCCGTGAAAAAAACACTACCTTGTCGCTGAAATTTGACGTTATCTGAAAAAGACGTATTTTTTGCGCTAATTCGTCACTGTGGAGAGCCAAGTAGTGCGTCTCCAGAGCTGAAACTCGGTATACCCACTAATTTTGAGTTGCTTGTTCTTCGATCCAGGTACAAAAAACCGAAAAACGGCGTTAAGTATGAGTTTCAAAATGTTTGCGAATCTTCATGCCCCTTTGCTTTTCCAGGGGACAAAACATAAAGAGACAAAGCGGCGTGCTCGAGTCTTAGAAATACCGCCCTAAAGAAAATGATCGTATTGTAAATATATGCCGACAGACAAGCAGGCTTCTTTGGTACTTGTTCTGTGAGTTCTAATCTGAGGTGTAGTGATAGAAAGACGGTTGGTCTATTCAATAAGACCGCGAAACGAGGGGATAACAAACGAAAGGCTCACAATCAGGTCGAGAGATCAAAATATTGCCTGTCAACCCTTTGAGAGGAAAGATCGCAAGAGGCACAGGAAATATAGGCGGAAATGATGCGAGGAATAAGTTGCGCGATTAGTGAGAGAAGAGAAGACGCTTGCCAGTTGCTACAATGAAAGATGAAGACTTGGGGTATTAACCAAACTTTATCATTTCACAAAATTAAAGCACAAAAAATACAAAAAAAAAGATGTTGAGGGCTGTACAACTGCTATCCAAAGAGGAGAACTGACTCTTCTCCCCAAGTCGCGCCTATGTGACGAGGCAAAGTGGAGGCTCCGCCTAAAGTTGGGCGAGGTTTTATTTGAATTTTTAATGGGTGAATGTCCTACGAACTCCTTAGAAAAAATTAAAAAATTATGAAGGGTTCGCAGGACAAAGTAGAAGAATTATAGTATGTGAAAGGTTGTTGATATGCATAACTCTTACTTGAATGCGAAGAAATATTTCAATTTGAATTGCTTCCATTTTCAATAAATCTGTGCATGAATAGCATGTTTGATTTGCACATCAGAATACCATTTTTAGAATTTTAAAGCTACGATTTGATTCTATCCTTTTTGTAAATTATTGTTAGTGATGATCTGCTTGCTGTTATATCTTTTCTGTAATTTTACACATCAATATCATTTTTACGGGAAATCTGAATATTAGCAGAAAACGATAAATTCATTTTCATCGTTACTTCAATATTTATCAGATTTTGTTCTTGATAAAAATGGAGAAAACTGCTACACGAATAATTTACATCAATTGAAAGCACGGAAGAGCATCCTGATAGTTTTACTAAAATCAGACACGAAGTGGCATTTCTCGGGCAACGATTCCCCGGAAAATAGAAAGCGAAGGAAATGAAATTCTGTATGAATTTTTTGAAATTATTTATCGTGAACGAGATCAAATCCGAGCCAACAGATTTGGCCCGCCTTCTCTCATACCTTCTCTAATGCCTCTCTCTATCTCACTCTCCACTCACTTCTCCCCCTTTGCTCTCACACACATCAGTTGTTGATTTGTGTTGCTCCCAAGAAATAAAGTAATTGATTCTCCCTGAGACTATTCGGTTTTACTGTACACAACCAACTCAGTAAATTATTGATCAAATATCGTGGAGTTAAAAATGAAGATAGTACTTATTGTTTTAAGGCTTCAAAAAAGTACAATCGAATACATGTAATTTGGATGACCCGTAGAAATGAGTAGGCCTATTGAGAGATTTGCCCAATTTGAGTTCTAAAGAATATGGAAAAGCTGGGTGATCTTCCCAAGAAAGTGGAAGGAAGAAATGATGAAGCTTTCACAGATAAATTGATAAATGAATAAATGAGTGGACCTTGGATGGTTGAGTAGTTGAAGGATTGAAAGAGTGAATGAGAGAAAGGAGAAAGAAACGAGTGGGTCTGGCAAGTCTGAAATGTCCAACTCAGTTGTTTTAGACTAGAGTTAATTGTAATGCAAATTGGTACCCGAAAGTAGCACTGTGCATTTTGAAGTGGGTCGTGGAATCATTCCTCGAAGAGTTCGACGCCGTTGAGCAAATAGACGCGGGCTGTGTTCTCGCGCGTCGTCTTCAGCACATGCGGTAGGTGGACGTGCTTGATGTCCGAAATGGCACATGCTGTCAGACACGCTGAAATCGAACATATGATCAAAGGAGATTCTATATTGGTATTAGTGCCCATTAGAGCGAGGTGCGACCTAAAGAAAATAGTGTGCAAAAGCGAATTTTTGAATCGCACCAGAGACTCCTTTCATTTCTACACTATTTACTTGTGGTATCACATCTCGTCCTAATAGGGATTAAAATACCATTTCTGAATTCGTGTAAGAAAATAATAAAATATTTGCAAATGACTTTGCATGAGTAGATTCATTTTTATCATTTTTAAAGAAAAAACTACTAATCAATAAGTGCATAATTGAAAAAAGTTGCGAATAACAGAATACGAACGTTGCCAAATCTTACCGTACGTGGGGATGGTGAAACCCTCGGGGAATTCGCTCGGCGTCTGCCCCTCCATCCTTCTGAACTGAAACAAAACGTTTTTCGTTAGTTAAAAAAATCAATACTCACACCAAAATTGAAATAGGGGGCGTCGGTCTCGAGGACGATCCTGGTGAGTGGCAAGTGTCTGACGGTGTCGCGAACTGGCGCGTCTTCTTTCGTGATTATCGGTGTGAATCCTGCAAATAAGATTTTTTTGTCTTTCAAAAGTTTCATGAGTTTTCAGTAAAAATCGCTCCATTTTTGGAGTACCTTTCGAGAAAACAATCGACAAAATTAATTTCAACGGATATTATCATTTCTTTCCGAATTTCATCAAAATTCGCTAAAATTTAAAAATTCCAACTCACCAAACACGATGTGCGGAAACGCGTTGATCCACTTTTGCGCGTTCTGGATGGTTCCCGTGTAGCAGTGTCGATGAATTGGGTGGAAGCGATGCAATTTCTGAAAATATTGAACCATTGCCAGAGATGAGCAGATATTACAGGCAAGTTACAGGTACGCAATTTACTTTTAACTTTGGAAGGAGACAGGTATATAACAGGGATGAGAATTTTCAAAACCTGTGGCATCCATGTGCTAAAGAAGGTAAGAAAGTGCTGGCAGGTTGGACTTTTGACAGGAGTTGCTTTTCTCCAACACCGTCACTTCCCGTCTTGTTGAAACGCTGCTTTTCCCTCCACTCACGGTTTTGGACGACTTTTCCTTGAGAGTGCAGGTGGGAGAAGAAAATAATGCGTTATAAACGAGGAGAAAAGTAACTTTGCATGATTTTTAAAGAGAACCAATATAGAAAACCTACTCTCATCATGATTTGCAGACAGAAGTCCTCTGCGTCCTGTTCATCGGGATTGGCTGGGTCGATCATGCCACTCCTGCAGTGGATGACCACTGGCAGTCCGAATGTGGTTGCGACTTCCAGCTGGCGCTCGAAGCATATCACTTGTGCGTCTCGCGTCGCTCCGTTTCTAAATTCAAAATCATCAAATCATCTGATAGAAATTCAGATGCAAAAAGTTTCTGGCACAAGAACAAAACTTGGTGATTTGCTATTTGGTCGGTCAGAAATTTATGTTACGAGTCGTGGCCCTACTCTTCATCGAATCAAGAATGCATTCAACTCGGACTTGAATGAAACTTTGAACAGTTTTCTAACTCATTAAGGAAAATACGTTAGAAAATTTTAACGGACTAAAAGAGATAATAAGTAGATGAAATTAAGAAGAATATGAACATGATTCGTACCAGAACTTTTCGATTCAACTAATACTATTTGTGAGAAATTGTAAGGTTTTCAAAATTCCAGGATTTTAAATCGTGATTTCCACCTGTAGAAGTCTATGCCGCATTCACCAATCGCGACCAGCTTGTACTTCTTCCTGTTTTCCGTGGCCAGTTGAATAAGAAAGTTGTGCACTTCCTCGGTATAACTGCCTGCGTTATTCGGGTGCACGCCAAAGCAGGTTCCGAAGACGCCAACGTGCTGAAACCAACTAATTCTACTAAAGAAGCTCAGCCTTGTAAGTTTTCGAACCGCAATTAACAACATGAAACGAGATAGTGTGCGTTTTCGAAAAAGAAAGAGCATGTCTTCTTCTTTGTCTCTCGAAAATGTGAAATATCTCGTTTTATGCGGTTCGAAAACTTACAAGTCTGGTGAAAGTTACATTTAACTTTTAGTTGGTTCTTTGCATGAAAAAATGCTCAATAATTTTCAGTGAAATCATCAAATTTTTGGCTAGAAAAAAACAGAATTTCTTTAAAAATTGAAAATTGACATACCCGCAGTTGAGCGGCAAGCCAGCTCTGATCGTAGTTGTTTTGACGATTCGGCATGTAGAAATTCGGATCGCAGAAATTGGGAATGCAGCCTGAAAAGATTTAAAAAAAAAAAAAAATTATGTTTCAAAATAAGAACGTCATGTCATTTGCTCACTTTACTAAAATTAAAAGAAAGTCCAGAAATAAGACGCATTTCCATCAGACCTAGCCAACTTTTAGTGGAAACGAAAAAATTATAGTGGAGGAAATTCGCACGCAAGCATTTTCTGAAAAGGCTGACGCATATTGAGTAGCAGCTATAATTAATGGGACATTCGGGCTTAAGAGGATCTGCATGGGGTGATCTGGCTCAAGTCCTGATTTGGTCTCATTGCCGTTTTTCCTCCCTACGATGATGAATGATAGTTGTTTTCAAGAACAGAAAATTTTTGCTAACCCATGAAGTTGTGCGGAAATGCTGCGGGGAATCGCGCTCGCAGGTCGTCGAGAGTGTCGAATTTGTACTTGAACCAGATCAGGTCTAGATGGCAATGGCTGTCAACGTACCCAATGCGGCATTGGTTCGTCTGAAATGAAAATATGGTTTATTATTTTTGAACAGTTCATACAATTTCAATAATTTTCTATGGAAAAAGATGAAGTGTGAAAAAGCGAATGTTTTGATACTTTTCTTTTCTTGCTCTAAATTCTACACGTCTCGATTTCATGATTTTGGAAGGAAAATTCCTCACCAAATCACTCTTACAATCTCTTCACCTTTTCAAAATGCACAGCGCAGTACCAAGCAAATATTCGACATCAAAATTTAATGAAACCCTTTAAAACGGCTGTAATCTTTCAAATGACAAACCCGCAGAAACGGTGACATGTTCTTAAAGCTGTCGTAGTAGGGACTTGTGCTCGGCCTGAATTGGTGGGGCATGGACCTCGTGGCGGAAAGAGCGATAAGCTCATTCGTGGAGGGAAGGGATGGTCTGTCTCGCTGCCATGTCTTTTTGGCCATCACTACTGGGCGGGGAGTCGCCGAGATGGATGGATGGGGTCGGTTACGATATTCCCCCCGGCGAGTGAACAAATTCGACCCCACAGACACAGGCACGGACTGCATCGACACCGCCGCGTTGCTCGCCACTGTCAGCTGAAAAACAGGTATTTTAAAAGCCAGAAAATGCAGATATTTCTCAAGAAACAGAGCAAGAAAAGGAGAACTTACAAGCGAACAATTGCACAATCTCCCGCATTTGCGCAATCACATGATCATCGACTTTGAAATATGTTTTTTTTTCTTGGAAACTGCTATTTGAAATATGCATTCCAACAGAGATGTGTTAGTTTTGACAGCAATTGCTAGATCAATGTTTATCTGCATATTGAAACATTCACGAAGTACATGTTTCTCCTCCAATCATTTACAAAGTCACGAACTTCAAGAGTATTCAAAATTCATTTGACCAACCATCGTGTCATCCGAGTGACTGCTGACGACGGATTGGCTGTCCCTCACATCCAGATAAGCCTCCGATGCGCAGGCACGTAGCGACTGGAACGGCTGCAAATAGCTTATTTCTGCAGGAGAAAATATACAAATTTTCCCAATTCAATTGACATTTACTTCGCTTTTCGAGTCATGAAATAAAAATGTTTCAAAACTAACTTCACCTTAAAATCCCAAGTCGACAACTATTATAGATTTTAAAAATGCAATCGCGAATTGCTTTCAGTCAGAATTGTTATGTTTTTTGTTTATCCGAAAATTCGCACTATTGGATTTTCCGAGATGCATTCTTCTCTGAAAGAATGGCAATTTCAAAATATGCATCTTTTCGAGAGGCGCAACAATGTAATTTTTGAACAACCCATTTTTCCAACTTGCCGCTTTCTTGACCTTGGTTCTGATGGGCTGATTGGGCCCGACGGGGAGATTGTCCCATTCCTGTTCCTGTTGTGTTTGCTGAGCCTGTCCTCTTCTGTAGCTGACATCCTCCTTCAGCTGCAATTCATCTTCTTCTTCATCCGTAGTCACTGCATTCACAGCCTTTGTCTTCTCATACTGTAGTGTCTGCAGCAGCACTTCATCCACTGCCTGCCCCTTTTCCTGCCAATCACCCGCTTGATCGTACTGTTCTTGGAGCACTCTCTGAATCACATAAATAGTTTTCGTTATTTCGGAATTATCTCTATCCTTGGTTTGAAAAATTCATTAGTTCATGAAATTCTACCTGCCATTCCCGGACTGCTCTTCTGTCTACATAGTGTTCCTGCCACTGTGCGTTGTGCTCTGCCTCTATGTCAGTTGGTTCGTCCTCCCAAGCAGCATCTCCAGCCTGTGCCTGTCGTGTCTGCTGCAGCGGTCTCTCCCATCCCTCAGTTTCCTTGGCCTCTGTCTGTCCGTTCCGAGGTCCATCTCCCTGAGCTCCCTGCTCTGCCTCTTCATCGACTAGCCCCACTTCCTCTTTCTCCCTCACTTGACCCTTCGTCACTCCATTCGCGCTTTTCATCCAAAGTTCTGAAAAATCACAACCATCTCGAGAGAATCTTCAAAATCTCATTTAAAAATCGGCAAATAGTACACAAGGAATGGTATAGAGTAGATATTTAAGATTTGAAATTGGTTCAGAGTGCAAGGATATTGTTTCTTCTCGTTCGTACGTGAAATGAATAAGAAATCACAAAAGAATGGAGAAACGACAAGTCAGAACTGTTAGAAAGAATCTAAAGGAACGAGAATATTGCAGATTTTCAGAGGAATAGCGGGCAGAAATTTGTCAAAAATGCATCTCTATGGAAAATTAGCATTCGACTGGCTGACGAATGGCAAATTGAGCGATCGTTTTTCATTCATTTGTAAGAGAAAGACATTTAGAAAGATTTCGATAAGATCGGGTAGATAAAACAAGTAAAATGGAAGAAAGCCTTCTACAACAAGGAAATTTTGTCAACAGAAGGGTGGGATGCAAAAATCTGGCAGTTTCTCGGAAATAAATCAAAGGCATTCTCAATATTCTGAAGTGATTTCTATGATTTCGCAAAATTTGCGACATTTTCAGAACAGTCCATATTGGCATGACTGTCAACATGAGGAGAATGTTCAGACAATGTGAAAAAACAGACAACGAAAACGAAGAGAAAGTCGACGAGAAATTTTGAAAATGCTGCAGACAGTCGAATGAAACAGCGGGGAAAACTGAAATACGGTAAGAAAGGGTGTTGCATACACTTGCAGAAATTATTCTTTCGCACTTTTCGTTATTTTTTTCTAAAATTTATGCTGATGTTTCGTGAATTTCTTCGTCCCTTTCACAAATCCCTCGTGAATTTTGAGATTTCAAAGTCCGGTGATCGAATTTGTGCTGCTTTTCGACGGCTACTTTTCTGTGAATGAGCCAGTTCGCTGGCCGGACACTCGCGTAACGAGATAAAACACGCAAATCTGCAGAATTCAAAGGAAAGAAGAAGGTCAGCGGAAAATTGGGAAGAAATCGAGGAACTAGAAAAGCTTAAAGGAATCTTTGGATTTTCGGTGAAAACTGGTCATAAAACGGAATCCTTTGGAGAAATGAGCGAAATGTTTATGAAAGTTATGATGCAGAAGAGTACGAGATTAATGGCGAGTTCTTGCAAGAATTGGTTGGAGAAGATACATCAGAGCTGTGAGAATGCTCAGTGGCTTTGGCGAAAATGTTGAAAGTTTAATAGGGGATATTGACCCTATAATCGAAGATTTTGGTAACATTTTATTTGAAATCAGTTTCATAGGTGTGGAGTGAGGGGGAATGCTAAACATCGACCAGCCGTCGAGAAAAGTCGGCATTCTAAAGGTTAATGCGAAAGTCATTGCAATCTCTACTAAAACTCGCCTGGTTTTTGTTGATTCTACGATTTTTGGTTATCGTTTATAGTATTTTAATGAACCCAAAACCTGTAATACAGTAGTCTTAGAACATTTTATCTAGAGATCACTCTTACTATGCACAAAGAAATTGATCTTTAGTAGAACTCGGTAAGATTTGCTTTGACCAAATGCAATAAGCTCACGGAAATCGTACTAGATTCGCCATTGGTTCCAAAAGTTCGGGGATAATCTCGATAAATAAAATTCACCTCGGACTGCAGAGCCTGTACCAGACGAACGGTTTGCTGGAGTCAAGAGTCGAGCGAGTCTGACAGCGGAGTTGAATGCGATGCGCCTCCGAGCGGAAGGAGCCCTGAAATTGAATTTGCAAGAAAACTGGCATGAGAATTGAAAAAATACCTTCGCCTATTGACGAACGGAATCATCGCAATGGATAAGACTTGTAAGGCAGTGAACCACAGGAACTACAGATGATAGGGAAAATGCAGTGTTCAAAAATGCAAGTGTTCAGTTTCACAGGATTTCGAAATTGTTCCCGCATTCGTCTCGCGTGAGGCGAGTGCGGAAGGAACGCGGGAACTTTTCTCTATGCAAGCAGTGGATTCCTTATCGCACAATATCACGGTTATTAATAATTGGAAACAACGTCATTGACATATTCATCCCATTTGCACGAAATTAAAATGGTGGTTGGTAGAGTTGGCAAGCTAAAAGCGAACTGCAAGAATTATTGATCGCTGGAATTGTGACCATTGCTTGTATGTAGAATTTGAGTCATTGCAGACAAAAAATGGCGCGGCATAGGAAAATGACCGAGACAGAATGGGGGTACAAATGACTGCGAAAGGGTGAAAAAATTTCTTACTGAAAAATCGCAAAAATCCGTCACCCAAAATGAACACATTTTTGCAAACAATATTGTTTGTGATTGATTGTATGCGGCTATTTTTCCTGATTTCTTTACAGAACCATTTTATCAGGTTTATCGTTGATCTAGACTGGGGTTTTTTTTTAAGACATTTTGGGTTTGGAGGGTACTTCCTTCCCAAATTTTCTGCTTCAAACTACCACGTTTCTATCACAAACGCATTTTTGCAAAGGGGCGGAGCTTGAGGACCCTATCTACTAATCATTTTTCGTTCAATCTTTCATTGTTCGAATTCATGTTATCCCGTCTTTGAAATTCAAGGATCTTGCATCATGTTGCAAATATTTCTCCTTCACTAATTGAAATTCTAGATAGACGACGATGAATAAAATTTTTAAATTCGATATTTAAATGAAAAACTTTATTCTATTCTACAAAAAATATTATATACACCGATTGCATTTTCAAAAAAAGAAATGATAAAAAAAAATTATCAAATGTTCAATGATATGTCACGAAAAGCCAATGATAGATTTTGTTAAGGCTTACAAAAACGCTCTCTATAATATATTTATCAAAAATTAAACTGATAAATGCCGAAAATGATCATGAAAGTTTTGAAAGAAGAGCATATTTTTCAGCGACTACTCTACACAAGAAATTATTGCAAGTTATCTTAATGAAATATCATCTTATAACTCTTACCATTCCTAAAAGTACAGTTCCAACTCTTACTCCAGCTTCAGCAATAGCTGCACCAACTCCAGCAATTGCACCAGCTCCAGCAATAGCTGCACCAGCTCCAGCAATTGCACCAGCTTCAGCCCCAGCAGCTACGGGAGCAGCAGCAGCAGCAGCAACAACTACGGGAACAGCAACAACAGCGCCACCCACTCCCAGCGCAATTCCTGTCAATAGACCCACGTCCTGCCTTTTGAAGAAGTTTATCCAACTCGCGTTCTTCTTTTCTTCGGCCCCAGAAATGTTTCTTCTGATCGAATCAGCAACTTTCTGAAATGTACAGGGTGGTTTGCGTTATTTTAGCACTTATTTTTTTTCGATTATTTGTAAAACTCGTGACTTCATAGCATGCGAGGAAGTATAGAATAGGTGGAGGGTTGGGGTAGGCTAGAATATCTTTTTCTACACTATCTCGCATATCATGAAGTCACGAGTTTTACAAATGATCGAAAAAAGTATTCAAGAAATAGTTACTAAAAATAACGTGGACCACACTGTATTTCTCTAAATCGAACAATTAGATTGAGAAAAGTCTTGTTAAATCTAATAATGACGTCATAAGTGTAAAATGGAAAATAATCCAAAGTTTAACGTCACAAGATTTCTAGTCAACCAAATATTTTCATAATATCCTACTCCCATGCATGAATTGAAAAAAGCGTTTGCAAGATCATCTTCAACAGGATTAGGCTTGATGTGGACCGTGCTTCTTTTATAATTGCCAATTGCATCTGACTAAATATTAAATTTTTTCCTAACGCAAAAATTCTAACTTACTTTTAGTGTATCATAAAAAATCTCAAATTCTTTGCTATCTTTGAATTCAGGACCGTTTTCAATTCTCTCTTCAAATATTTCCATACAAAGTTCCGATTCTTTCCTTAGTTCTCCACAACAAAATAGCTCGTCATGAATCTATATATAAATATGGCATTAATGCAAATTTATAATCATCATACTTTTGAAATTTCTCGTGGGTCTGGCAATTCATCACTATTGCATGAATTTACGAGGTTCTAAAATGCTTCGATAGCTAAATCAAAAATAAATTGTTTAATACCGTTAAAAATTCAGTGAATATTGGCCCGGTAAGGTGACCATTATTGATTCTTTTCGGACAGTCCTTTATAATGTCAACAGTCGTTTCAACCAGTTCTTTAACATATCTCAGGAAATCATCATCAATGCCTAAAGATGCATGTGTTATTTTTGGAGGGCGCAAGTGCATTTTGGAAATATATAATGTGCTAATGTATTCTATTTAATCTCAAAAAGCCTATTTTTACGGTTAATTTCAGCTTTAGCTCACCATTCCCTTAGCCAATACTATTTTGTTAGTTTACTACTCTACCACTGATTTGATCGTCATTTATCTCACCTTCAATTCTTGTATCCTTAGGTAAATTATTGACGACGGGTTTTCCAGGATGAGGCAGCAACGAGCAGCGACGATTTGGAAAGGCCATACGAATTTTTTCTCGGACTCGCTTGTTGTCTTCATTGGTATTCTAAAATCATTAGAATTTTCGCAGCAAAAAATAATTGGTGTCGTTTGATTTTTGACAATTTTAAACCTGGAAGGTGCGGTCCAAATATTTAGCTCCTCCAGAATTTCCATATTCGTTCCCATGTTCAAAATCACGAACGACAAACATTAGTTCCTATAGAATAAATATTTCTTTGATTGAATGGCGATGCAAGATTATTAGGATGATTATACTCACGGCTAGTAAATTTCGTGCCTGCTGATCATTATTAGAAACTGCTTGACTATACTCTGTGAAGTTCTGCAGAACTTGAAGATCTATTTCTTGAATGTCTCTCAACACATTGTACATCTGAAACTGTTCATGAGACTTTTATCGAACCCATTCTATTAGATTTATTATTGAAGAAAATTTCCCTACGCTAAAATTGTTATAGGCCATCTTGGAAAAATAAAATTAGTGAGCTTTGGCTAAAATCAGTTTTTTAATGATTTTTACGGTTGTATCTTTGAACGCCTGGGCCCGTACTAAACTTCCCAAAAAGAAGGAGCGAATTTGACTTGTCGTGAACTAATGTAAGATTTAGTCCGTACCCTGAATGTTTATAACCTTCGAAGATCATTCCATCGCAAAAAAGTGAGGTATTGCAGTTTTATCCACAACTATAAATTCGCGATTTAATTTTTCTAGAATTATCAAGATAGATTATTTTCAAAAGAATTTCCAAATCTATGGAAGCCTTTCGATATTGCATATCTAACCAATTCAAATGAAACCGAAATTTCTTCAAGTCAAGTGGAATTATTTCCTTTCAATAATAAACCTAATTGAGTTTTAATCTTTAATGTAACCTGCATAGATGAGAATAGTGTTGATATGGTGAATATGGAATTGTCCGATTTGGAATTTGCTTGTTTGTCAAATGTTCCTTCCGTGTCAATAAGAACAATGGAGACCTATAAAAGAAGGTGAACGTTCGGAAACTATCATAATTCTATATACATTCTGTCCATGGCTGTTTTTGATTACGAATGGTCTGTGATACATATTAATTCCTTGAGTCTCTCTGTCACTTCCTTGTCTCCAAACGAATCCACTCAACGGTTCATCGTTATGCAGCCAATCGAGTGGTGCCATTTTTCCAGCTAGAAATTCCCAAATCGTTGGATAAAAGAATTTTTAGTTGATAAATTAAAATAGTGATGAGGTTATATTTTAAAAAATTATTCATAAGATTCGGTTTTTAGTTTTTTTCTGGTATTAGAATTTGGATTTCAACACCGAATTTTCAATTGAGACATAGAACAAATTTAAGGGTCAGAATTTTAAATAGATGATAATCAAACCTAGGAAAACTTTCAGTCAGGATGGAAAAGTTTACAGAGGGGATTGCTCAAAGGCTAATGACGCATATGATAGCTTCGTTGAAAATGCAAAGATAGCTGCGCAATCGATCGATGATGAACTTTATTCCTCGTAAAAATTATAGAGGGTACTACCAAAAGCAATCTGACTGAAGTCCTCCTAGGTCTGATGATAATAATTCCGTTTTTATCGATAAAGCACTCGATTTGATCAATTTTACCATCTCTTTTCTCTTTCCATGTCAAATATCGAACGAAAAAGTTGAGCAGGAAGCTTTTGCCTCTTCGAGCGTTGCCGACAATGCTCAGAATAGATACCTGAAAATGAATTTAAATATCAATCTCAGCAATAATAGTAATTTTGTTACCTCTGTGTCTTTCACTTTCTCATTGGCAAATATTTCTTCTAATTGATTGGCATCATCCACTTGGAATTTCGTTTCGTTGTCTCCATTAATTACCGACACCAGTTTTACCGTCAGATTAATTGTTGGTTCATAGACAGGATTAACAAAATTCCATCTATCGGACTAAAATCAAGCATTTAAAATACTTATGAAGAAAATAATTGAAAATGGCATACCTCCTCCATTGCGCCTAGAAATCGAGAAATCGATGAAGCTTATAAAAAATCAACTAGTACTGATAAAGCTGAAAAGAATTGATACAATAGTCAAGAATAAATTTCGAAAGCGAGTCACGAGTCCATAATGTTAATATTCATCAGCAGGTGAAATATTATAGCCTAATAAGGATGCGTACAGAGCCGAACCGTCTCGAGCAAGCAGAAAAAATAGTATGCGAAAATGAGAGACAAAAAGAGCATGCCTCTCACTTTCGCATACTATTTTTTTCTGCTTGCTCGAGACGGCTCGGCTCTGTACGCACCCATAGAAAACTATGAGCTACTGAAAAACTTCTCATTCTTTTTTCATCCCTTTATTATTGTAGCATTTCGACTTGTTTTTTTATTAATCTTTTGACGTTGATCTGATGAAATTTAGCATTTTCATTTTCAGTCCTCCATTTATTCATTTCATGATGAGTGGATTTCATCTGGCCGCATTCCGCATTGCGAAACGAGCCCTTGCCCTGCGACTGGTGCAGTGGAGCTTCACATTCAGGTACTAATTATGAGAGTAATGCTCAGATCGAGAATGGCTACATAGGGAGTGTAATGTGAAAGAGCAGGGATGAAATGGATCTTTCTTCTTCGTTTCCCTCTATTTTTATCTAATTCATGGTTCTCTGTGCCGCACTCTTTCTCCTCGTTCCCTTTTTCGTGTAACCCTAGAGACAAGGGCAGAACTCAGCGAGATGGAACGGGAAGGGAGGGGAAAAGGTTAGGGAGTGGTGACAAGCGGAGGAGAGCTTGACCAGCGGATGAAATATTAGCATATTGCAAAGAGAAACAAGAGGCAGTCAAATTGCTGCATGCCTAGATGCAAATGGAAATGTACAGTTGATTGAAGAGTTTCAATTTGCAGTATTCAATTGTAAACAAATAGTGAGAATTTGTTATCTTGATCAGTATCCTGTGATCTGCATTCCACTTTCCGCACACACACACATCCATTTGTGATCTCTATCCAGTTTCTGCACAACCAAATATCATTTATGCAGAAACTAGCTGTTATTACAATTGAATGCGGGTGGAGAGTGAATGAAGATCACGAAAAATCGTCCTGACCTTATCTTTGATTTTTAATCCTGCAAAAGCCATTTCTCAGAAACAGCTGAGAAAACCTCTAGAAGCATTGTCAGAAGAATTTTCATTCTTGGTTGAAATTGAAATTCATTTCCAAATCACATCACGCCTTTCTAACCAACCTTCATGCTTCAAAGTCCCTTCTCATCTCAGAATTCCCCAATCTATCTGTCAGTTGCAGTTTCATCAGTTTGCTTTATTGTCCTTCTCCTCTCTTCTCATCTCATTCATTAACCCCGTCCTTCATTGTTTTCATTCCATTTTCTACAACAGCTTGCATCTCCCCTCTCCATGCTCTTGCCACGCCCATTTACGGGTTCTCGTACCCATTCCCTTCTCTCCCTCTTCCCTCTCTGCTCCCTCCATCTGTCTCTACAATTCTCATTCCAGCTAGCCAAGTACCACCACATTGTTACCACTCCAGAGGCTACCAATTGGCACTTACTTTGTTTCTTTTCTACTTTGTCTGTCCTGAGATTTGGGAATTTGACAACATTTTTATTCTCAGCATGTTTTTCATGATAATCAAAATGACAATATCAAACTTTTCTATATTCCTCCATGTCTTTAACTCTGAACATCGTCTTTTATATTTTTAGAAAAAAACAAACATTTTTTTCAGATTCCATCTCAATTCCACCCATGCCATCTCCAACTTGAGAGCCAATATCCTGCTCTCCAAGAATGACCATCACTCATTTCCTGGTCGTCTCTGTCTTGGTCCTGTCCTGCCAAGCAGCCTGCCTCCTTCCATCAGCTAACGAAGTCTCGTGGCTCCCAACAAACGCAGCTCCCTGTGTTCATCCTGGACAACCACTTCTGAAACTCGGAGGAAATGATACTGCTGAATCGGGAAGATCAACTTCGGGAGCATTGCGAATCCGCTCTCCATTCGTCTCGTACGATCCTCCCTACTTCTTCGCTTCTCAACGACTCTGCTTCTACGATGCCCCTGTTCAGGTAAACAATCATTCTTTTTTCATGCAATTTTGCTGTGAAAAATTACCGATGCAGAAGATCCCACATTTCTAGGCGGCATTCCTTCTACTGTGAAGGATTTTGAGCTTTCTGTAAAAATTTATGTCATATGTAAATTATTGATGTTTCCTAAAAAGATGTCATATTTCAGATTCCATTCGAATACTTCTGCGATGAAGAAAACGAGAAGGAATGGCGACACTCGCTTCTGTTCATCGGACATCCGACATACTCGAAGCAGCAACAGAAGAGCAGAAGGGTCAAACGATTTTTGAGACGGAGGAATCCGCTCTCCTCTGTCATCCACTTCCAACAGGAAAAGTAAGAATTTAAAAATATATTCTCCTTTTCAGTTGTTTTTTGTTTAATTTTCATGATGAATCTGATACCGATATCAATGTAAACACTGATAGCATTGTCATGAAGTTGTACTCGAAAATGAGCATTTCTTGAATTTTGAACGAAGAATACGTTTTTCAGCTACCTGAGAGAAATGCCCGAAGACAGCCCAGTCGATAGCCCGATTGTGACAGTCAAAGCGACTCACGCTTCGGGAGCAGCCCTGTACTACTCGATGATGGCTCCTCAGGACTCCAGATCCCAGAATGTCTTCTCGCTTGATACGGTAATTGTTCATCAAGTTGAATGCTAAAAAATCTTATATTTATTTTTTATCATTTACTTTTCGAGAAAGAATAGGGAGATGTGTTGTGACGCATGCGCGATGAACCAAAAATTTATCCTTGACAATTCAAAAGTTATTTTTCATTTTGAGTTTTTTAATCTTCAGATGTCCGGTGAAATCCGCTTGGCTAAGTCTCTGGATCGGGAAGTCCTTGACAAGCACGTGCTGAAAGTGACTGCCTACGAGAGGACGGATCCGACGGTGTCTGGCAGCACGACAGTCACTGTGGAAGTGAGAGACGTGCAGGACAACAGTCCCATCTTCGAGAGAAACAGCTATTTTGCCGACATCAGGGAGGATGCACCGGTTTGTTAATTTCAAGATTTTATCATTTTCGTAATTTATTCTTTGACTTTGATGCCTTCTTTATCTTACCTTTCACTGCTATTAGAAGGCCTGCATCGTTAATCATTTTCAACAATTATTTTTCAACCATTGTATCCCGCTTCTTTATCATTTGCAAGCAGAAAAACGCGCATATTTTTGATGGACTGATATTGGTTTTTTCATCCTATCCCTTCTGCAAAATAATTCTGGCTACATTTTCCAGCATCCGTTTTGCTTCTGTAACCAACCCATTATGCTCTCCCTTCCACATTTAGCATTGTGCATTCAATGTCCAACCATCTAGCAATTCAGCTTCACCTTTCATCCATCAACCTCATTCTGTCTTTTTGTAGTGAAAATGAGTCTGACTACGAATCCTTTCATTCTCCCTTTCCATTATGCAACTCACTCTGCCATTCTGCAGCTCTATCTCATTTCAGTTCATTTATTATCCCTTCCCAGTCCATCTCGAGTCATTTGCATATAGAACATTCTGAATGAAAGGGAAGGAAGACGAAACTGTTCGGATATTTCTCGCGAGATAATCAACTTAAGAATATCGTTCCCTCGGGGATGGATTTTAAATTGGGGATCTTAGAAAATTCACATGCTTTGTCTGTGAAATGGTATTGGTAACGAAGAATATATTATGAATGAATTTTGCAATTTAATGGCAAACGAATTTTATAAGACGCTCATTTTAATTTAGACGTGAGATAGAATGAAAATTTTGTTAGTTGGAGTTCATTTTCACTATTCCTCCAAGTGCTCTTTCGAGACAGCTTCCAAATTTCACCACAGTCATTCTCCCGAACCATCCACCCAATCGATTTTCGGACATGCCCTGTGCGTTGTCTTTGCCCGTCAGGTGCAGCTAATTAGTAGCCAGTCCTGTGTCCTGTGTGAGCTAAAGGATAGAAGGAAAGAGCAGAGAGAATGGCAATGACCTGATAGGAGGGGAGATGGAAGCAGAATGACTGGGTGGAAATGCGAATCGCGAATTGCGAATGAAATGGGGGAAGATGGTCATCCAAACTAATGGAATTAGATGAGGAGAGGCTAAAAGTTGCTGACCAATGAAAATGATACGAAATTTTGCACGAAGACGAGTCTATCATTTACGACACGAAAAGAGGCACTTGACTCAGACTGTTCTTATTTTGAATTTAAAAGGGAGTTCAGTCTGTTTAAGCTGATAAAAGCGTGTTCTTCACATGCTAAGTGATATTCATGCAACTTTGTAAATCAATGCATCGTGCAGGTCAAGCTCAACGTGTGAAGTATATTGTTGAGGATCTGCGCAAAGTGATCAATTGCCTGCATATCATGTTCTGCAATATCTTCTTCTTGCAGTAACATGTCCACCCAAAGACAATTCCCCTATTCATTTCTTACTGTAATTCGATAATTCGACTAATGGAATTATGCGTGTATTGGTCATTTCTCGTTTCGCAATGAATAGCCCCATGGCTCTAGTCTAACCACATTAGGCTTTTGGTCATCATAACCCAACACATGCAAAAGAAGGCATAGAAGAAGTATGTGAATGAGTTACTCGCCCTTCCTTCCTTTCTTCGTTCTCTTCCTCTTTTCATCACATCTTTCAGTTTTTGAGCACTCGTGTATCGTGTAGAGTAGCTAGTATCCATTGGGGATTACATTTTCGGACCCCCTCTGACACTTTGCCGAAAGCCACTTGGCCACTAGACGCGAAACGAGAGATAGAAGGATTGGAGGAGGGAATGAGAACGAGAGGAATAGATATTGAGGGATGACAGAAAGGACGAGCATTCATAATTAGAAGGAGGAGGGCATAAATAGATATTGGTAAGCGGCTGTCCATGTAGAGGAGAAATATTACCAGAAAACGTGAAATATGACCGGCCAAATCGAGAAGGAAACAGGAGGATGGTCATGCAAATTGAGAATTATGAAAGTTAAAGGAATAATATGAAAAATGTGCAATAAAAGGCAGAAATATGTTGAAACTACATGGTGTATTGAATCGCCAATTTAATCTTTAAAAAGCTAAATTCTTAATATACACAATTTTGAACACGTGGCTGAATAGTTGACAATGCGATATAAAGTACTAGCTTTCTTGCATAAATATTAATCCTATCAGTTGCTTTCAACTTTTTACAATTCCATTTCAGATCGGCACAACAGTTCTGTCAGTGTTCGCTCGAGACATGGATGCCGGCTCAAACGGGGAGATCGAGTATCTGCTCGGAGAGGGCGATGGCAAGGAACTGCTCGTAATCAACAGTAAATCGGGAGTAGTCCAGACAAATGCTCCCTTGGATAGAGAAACACTACCTATGATTCGGTGAGTTATATATATATATATTTTTTTTTTTAGTTTTTAATGCCCTAAGCTATAATTTAGAAAACGAATGAAATCTGAGTGGAATATCACATTATTTGAAGTTTTACGATATTGCAAAGCCTATCAAGTCATTAATTCAGTTAATTCTTCTCTTATTAAATACTACTTTTGCCTATTTTGGAATACCTTCTTTTTATTTATGAGACGCTCTTATTTTATCTGGGAAACGTTCCCTTCTCACTCTTCAATTCAATAAGAAGAAAGTACGAAAATAGCTTCTTAGCAAAATTATTAATGATTTCCCTACTTTATGAGAATTCTGTAGAAGCAGAAATAAATGAAAAATTTGATGAAATATTTTTAGACTGGATGTAATTGCTCGGGACCACGGAGAGCCTCGAAGAGAGAGCTCAGCTCTGATCGAGATCTCGATTCTGGACGTGAACGACAACGCGCCTGTCTTCGAACACGACTCCTACAATGTGACGATCGCCGAGGATGTGCAGACTCCTCTGCTCATTGCCACTGTGCAGGCCACTGATAAGGATGCTGATACTAATGGTCAAAAAATTTAATTCTACTAAAATATCCATATTTTTCAGTAGAGAATGGCTTTAAGTTTATTTAGAAAAGGAAAGTTCCTAGAGTAAAATGCACATTTTAGTCCTGCAAGATTATTTTTATAAGTTTTTTTTTTCTAAATTGCTTTTTTCAGGCAAGGTGCACTACAGCCTTGTGGCGTCTCAAACCCTGCCCATCACAATCGACTATTCGACAGGCGAAGTGACTCTGCGCAACAAACTCGACGCCTCGCACTCGCCACTGACTGTGATTGTGCGGGCCAAGGACGGAGCACAGCCTGCGCTGTCGAGCACTGTTCCTCTCAACATTCACATCGTCGATATCAATGACCATGTAAGATTTTAATGAACAGCTTATTTTTCAGGAACCTAAAAAAGTAGTTGCATGCGAAATATTATTATGAAGGTTGCATTTTCTTTGTCAAATCATTCGTCCTTCTCCATTTCAGAAGCCGACCTTCATCGCAGCTCAGAAAGTGATCTTTCTGGAAGAGAGCGTGTCTGTTGGAGAGGAAGTGGGCAGAGTTTATGCGATAGATGAGGACAGTGGGGATAATGGAAGAATTCGGTTTGGTCTTTTGAATTTCTAGACGACTCAAACAATCTTTCAGATATTCAATGGACGGGCATGGGGATTTCGAGATCGACGAGCAATCGGGAGTGATTCGGACTGTGAAGACGTTGGACAGGGAGAGGACTGCTAGATATGAACTGACTGTGAGCATTCAGTGCATTCCTTAATTAGACAGTTCAAACTTGGATTTTTCGCATTACTTTTTTCGTTTGTTTCTATTCAACTGAATGTCTAGAAGCGAAAATTTAGTGATTTCAAAGATATCATTCCTTCTCTTCAGTTTATAGCAACTAATTGTGCAATTCTCCCCTTCTTTCATTGTTAGATCATTTTTTGAATGGCCTTGATTTTGCAGGTACTTGCTCAGGATGGAGGCTCTCCCCCTCTGAACTCGACAGCCACAATCGAGGTGATCGTGAAGGACGCGAACGACAATGCGCCCGAATTCGAACAAGCCGAGTACAACATCAGCATTTCGGAGAACGCACCTAGGGGAAGTCAGATCATAAAGGTATCCATATTCTTATTCATTTTTAGCAGCTTATAAGATTCACTACTAACTTCTCCAACCAATTCTGAATAGACATTTCTAGCCTTTTATCCTTTTTCATACACTTACATTGTTACCTTCAAGATAGTAATGTTTGGTATTTTCCCCAAAACTATTTTATTATTTCAGTTGAAAGCCATCGATCGAGATGAAAATCAGAAGATCGTCTATCGAATTGAAGGCGATGAGGAAGGCAAGGGAAGGGTGGCGATTATTGACATGGGAGATGAGGTAAGGATTTCATGTGAACTTGAAATTCTATAATCGGTAATTTTAGGGGGCGATATTGAGTCTTTCCGCCCCTCTGCACAACGATCATTTCATCGTTGTCAATGTTTTGGCGACTGATCAGGTAATACAACTTCGAGTAGTTTAATCTTTACTGCAAAAAAATGATTTTAGGGTGGTTTACAAGGCCGTTGCACAGTGAATATCATCGTCGAAGATGTGAATTCTCCGCCCTACTTCCTGCCGCATCCCTACACAGTCAAAATACCTGAGCATTCGCCCATCGGATTTCCGGTCATTCTTTTGAAGGTGGGATTTCATCTTTCTAAAAACGTCTTTTTGTTGAAATTTAAACTTTCAATATTTTCTTCTCAAATGATACAAAAGAGTAGAAAATCTTATCAAGAATGTATTCGCATCCAAATGCCTTACCATCAGGGATGAACCTACTTCATTTAGCTATTCACAATATTTGCTTCAATGAATCTGAGTAATAATAATGTCAATTTTCAGGCAGAAGACTCTGACCGCGGTGTGAATGCCGAATTGCACTATTCCCTGGACTCGTCGTGCTTTTCAATTTCAAATTCTACTGGTCAGATCTCGGTCGCGTGTGACATTGACAGGGAGACAAAGGCCTCGTTTGCTCTGTCTGTCAAAGTGTCCGACTCTGCACCGACACCTCTCACGACTACAACGCAGATCGAAGTTATCATCGATGATAGTGAGTTTTTCTTTTTGTTTTTCAAATTCCTTTCAAATTTCTTATTTTCTGCCATTCCATTTGTCGCTGAACACTCATAATTCTGCTTGAAATATGCGACAATCCAATTTTCATTTGCATATTTTGTGCATCTGAGAAACAAGCCTGAAGCATTCTTAATTTGCGCGTCTTGAACATCTTTATTGTCACTTCTCTTCATAAATAGGACAGAAATTCTAATTTTGATTTGTTTACGACTTCTCGTTTAGGTTATTAGCTTTCTTCATCCATCTGCTTCCCTTCCTCCCTCCTTCCGCTTCTTTCTTCCTCTTTCCTTTTCTGCTTCCTTTCATCACCTCGTAAACATCTCGCATTTTGTGCCAATTAGCTGCAAACTGCTCATAATTTGCATAAATTCGAATGGAAATCAAAGTCAAAAGAAAGCGCCGCTTTTTCTCCTTTCTTCTCTCATAATTGTTCACTATTTCACTTATGAAAATTTCTTTCTCTTTTCCCCTCTTCTAATTGCTGGCTATTTTCAGCCAACGACAATGCCCCAGTGTTCTCCTCTGCCAATTATGAAACCTCGATTTCCGAGGACATTCCTGTCGGCACTTCGTTCATCAAAGTACGCGGATTTGTGGATTAACATAGAGAAATTTGAATAGCCACAAACGAATTGTGCAACAAATTATTATGACATACAGAAATTACACAAAGCAGGCTCATTTTATAGCAGAAAAAAGATATGATTACAACAAAAAAATCGGTTACAAAATTGAAACTCAAAGGAGTAAGTAAATGCCTTTTCTTCTTCAGATCTCAGCTGTGGATGCCGACATCGGTCAAAACGGCATCGTGGATTATTTCATCAACGAGACTTCCTCCGGCGCGGGCAGCGATTTGTTCCGACTCGATAGGACTTCGGGCACTTTGCGAGTCAATGCACCTTTGGATAGGGAAGCTACTCCTATGTATGTTTTTTTTATGAATAACTTATTTTTGAGCATCATTCAAATTATCGTCATTCTGATGCTTTACCTTAACAAACAAACCAGCTCGCACTCGTGTTCAATCGATCGTCAGGCCATTCCATCTGGTCAAATGTGCAACTTATTATTTTCGAGCGAAAATGTTCTTCCCGTATGATTATTCTTGTTCATTTCAGTGTACGCCTGAACGTGTATGCTTCTGACCGTGGTGTCCCTCCACTTGCCTCCTCTTCCCTCGTCACAATTCGTCTCTCCGACGTCAACGATAATCCACCCAGATTCGAGCAGTCTGTTTACGACTTGTACATTGCTGAGAATTCTCCAATTGGATCTACTGTCGGTGAGGAAATTCATACATTTTTAATCGCCTGAAAGAATCGAGATTAAATGTAGCGAAATTCTCATTTGCAAGATTTTTCGATCTTTTTCTTTCCAAAAATAACTCTGCTCATTCTTGATTCGACCGAAAGAGCTTTCCTTCGAAAATAGTAATGTTTGAAAATTCAGGCACAGTGGTCGCGAATGATCCGGACGAAGCAGATAACGCTAACATCGAGTTCAGAATTGTCGGTGGAACTGATGCGAGGCTATTTGATATCGAAGGTATTATTTTATTTTCCGAAAAATGATTATGACTTTCACCGAGATCTTTCAGCGAGTGACACGAATCGAGGCGTCGTTCGGATCCTAACTCGGAGTGTTTTCGATTATGAGGCGAAAACCAACAAATTCCAGCTGGAGATACAAGCTAGCAGGTAAAAATTCTCGTCCAGTTTGGGTGTCATTCATTTGAAAACAATTATTTTCGCTGATGACAAAAGTACTGTTCGAAAGAAGGGTTATGAACTGGCTAAAATAGTTGTCATTACCTTCTTTTTTGCAATTCACTTGATATGATTTCTTATGAATTAGTGATGATTTTTTGTATTTTAGTGGCGAATTGAGTTCCACAGCCACTCTCCGCATTCATGTTTCTGATGCGAACGACAATCAGCCGATTCTGAAGGACTTTACTCTGCTCATCAACACTTACGAGGAGGGACCCTATCAAAGAGAGATCGGAGCTATTCCTGCTTTGTGAGATTTACATTGGTTTTCTAGAAAACATTTCACCAATGTTTCTCATTGTCAACAATATTTCCTACCCAATTTGAGTTAACTTTTCCCAAAATCGTTATCTTCTGTCAAGATGTTCTAAAACTGAAAATTTAGTGACCCCGATCAAAACGCGACTCTGGAATATTACCTGGAGGAGAATGACTTGATCGAGGCAGACAAGTACTCGGGCAGATTGCGATTAAAGCGACAGTGGAAGAGGGCCATCGAGATGAATTTGAAGGCTTGTGTATCAGGTAAAATAATAACAGCCATAATCTTTTTTACTGCCGAATTGAGATTTTGATTACTCTACTTCTGTAATTCTTTGTATAAAAAGTGAGGAAAAACAAACTCCTATTTTTCAGACGGTCCAAACACAGCCTGTTCGACCTGCCAACTCATTCACACCCCTATTTCTACTGCCTGGCTAAGACAATCAGTCACTCTCTCGTTGAGGGGAATCTCCATCGATTCATTCTGGGATAGGGCTATCTTCAATCGTTTTAGGTAGATATTTTAGGATTTCGAAAAAAGTCTTCGCCAAAATCAAGAAACGTTAATGCATTTTTCAAAGAGCAGTATAGACACCATAGAAACTTTTTTTACATTGAACTTTCTTAATTTCGATAAAAGAAAATGATCAAACTCGTGCTGCCGCGTACTACTTCTCTTCTCCTTACACAATGATATTTTTAACAACTGAAATTTTCGAATGCATTTCTATTTTTTCCAGAGAATCTCTGTCAACCCTTTCCACCTGGTCTCCGCAATCCATCCGAGTCATTTCTGCATCTGCTGTCGACGACAATGTTCATGTCAGTTTCGCAGTCGCTCCATCTGACACTCCAATTCGGTAAGCGAATTTGGACTCTTCCATAAAAATATCTATTTCGTATATTCGAAAAGTAATTCCTGGGTTTCGAAATTCTTAGCTATTTTAGTTCAAATGTTGTTTTGGTCACTCGTTTACACTATGGAGAAGCGTAATTTCGAATTCGCGATAATTATCAACGGAAATAGGGGAAATGCATAAATTTGCCTGAGCGGTTTATGGCAAAATTGCAGAGGGGAAGTGGAGATAATTCGATCTTTTTATAATCGAATTCGACACTTTTGGATGTGCAAAGAGAGCGACTGATGAAATGAGCAGAAATGGGCAGGGAATAGAAAGGAATGAGGGAAAGTGGGGGAGATAAAGGAAGACCATCTGCTGAAGGAGATCGAGCAGAAAGGGAGGGAGATAAGGGAGGGCAAAATTAAAATGAGGGATGAAATGAAATGACAGGGAGGGAAACTGTTTGATGTGGAGTTGAAAAATGGGGATGGATTTTTGGCAAGTCACTTTTTCAGTTTTTCAAAGATAGAAAGCGAGATTAAATCAATAATTTGAAAAGCCAGAGTAGAAATTCTGTTACACTATTATTGACAATAATAGTAATAAAATTGCAGTTGAATTTGAACATTGAGCAATGGATTGTTTATCATTCAAAGTGCAATTCTACTAAAATAACGCAATAATGAAAGATTTGCAGAGCCTGGAACGTGGAAGAGCGTCTGAAAGCGGAATCGAAACGAATCGAGCGAATGGCTCTGATCAAAATGAACGTGGTGAAGGAGGAATCCTGCGCAAAGGAGCCCTGCACTCATTTCCACAAGTGCAGGGAAGCACTCAAATATGTCAATCAGATGCAGGTAAAGGTTGCGCTTGATAATTTTAAATTGGATGTTTGAATTCTCTTTAACACCACTGATTATGCTTCTTGAGAAGGCTGACTGAATAACAATTCCATGTTTTTCATTTATTCAATTTTTGAACGATTAATTTTCAACATTTTCAGTTCCACCAAACTGACAATTTCCTTGCTCGGACTCTGAGGACTGTCAACACGTTTGTGTGCGAGTGCCCCAATGGATTCACGAGTGAGTTCCATGTTTGTTTACAGCCTACAAACATGCAGACAGACACTTTAGCCACTGGGTCATTTAACCAATTGCTCATATTCAAATGAGCCAGAAACTAGGAATAAGGCAAATGGACCTGAGCTTGTTATCGCTCGTTGCGTGCAGGGGAATTGCCAGAAGCATGAATAGTTCGCGTGCAGTGAGTAGTAAGAGGAGAAGTTTAATTAATCGCACAAATGGCCAGGCAGAAGGAAGAGGGAATTTAAGTGGCCTGGTCACTCGGCCGATGGGAATTGGAATTGTTTGCACTACGGGAAGCGACAGGGACCGAATGGCCACAAATGCGCAGAGGAACGGCAGCCGCCAGCCCGTGCACTGAGAGGCCGATGAATCTTTAAGACGCATTCTTTGAATAACCTGAACAAACTATTAAGAGCGACCGGACAACTGCAAAAGTGTCTCGGATCCGAACCAAACTTATATGGTGGATACACCCATGGGTCCTAATCACAAAAATTAGGTTTTTAGGTCCCGCCCCCAAAAGTGGGCGGAGCTAGGTGGGGGTCAAAGTTGGGTGTTTTCACGATTTGGCACCCCTCAGGGGGTATAAAGAAAACTTTTTTGCTATAAAAGATTTTCGAAAAACTTAAAAAGCATAGAGTAGCCCATGTAATTGCGCACCTTCTGGTATATAGATTTTCGAGCAACAACCACCTGCTGGGTCAGAAAGGGGTCCTTATGTCAAAAATGGCGGTATGCTGATGCCCCATTTTTTGCATAAAATCGATTTTCCTGAAAAGTTTAAGGCGAGTTCCAAAAATCTAATGCTATATTCAGATTCTACGTATCAAATTACCCTAAAATCAGTCCTAAAAGGCATAGATTAGGTATGCCACTTTTGAGAAAAAAACGGTTAAAGTCCGCAAGTCAGAGTATGCTTGAATATTAACTACTGCAAATAGCAAAGAAAATTTTTTTTCTATAAAAGATTTCCGAAAAATTTTAAAAGAATGAACATGGCCATGGAATGTACTTTCTAAAAATATATAAGATTAGGAGATCAACCGCTTGCTGGATGTGGGAGGGGTCCTGATATCAAAAGTGGCAGTTTCAAAAACATGTATTTTTGCATAAAATCGATTTTACTGAGCAAATTTAGAGGGAGTTCCAAAGATCTAATGCTATATTCGAATTCTCCAGGTAAAACTACGTTAATATAAATCCTAAAAAGCATAGGTTAGGTATGGTCCTTTTGAGAAAAATGTCCCGATATCAAAATGAGTGTATGCTGACCCCGGTTTTCTGCAGAAAATCGATTTTTCTAAAAACTTTTAGGAGGAGTTCCAAAAATTTTATGCTATATTCGGATTCTACGTATCAAATTATCTTAAAATCAGTCATAAAATCGATAGGTTAGGTATGACCCTACACTTTACCATTGCACCAAAGTTGGCGACCCAAATATCGAAATTTCAATTTTGAGGGTTAAACCCCATAATCTGTATACCAATTGATAGCTCTTGAAAAACTAAGAAACTTTTGTGAAGACACCTCATGGTTATCTATTATGGTATGCGTGGTATGGAGGCTTGAATAGATCAAACCCAAGAAAATGACAAAAATCTTCAAAAATTCATAACTTTTGTAAAATAAAACCAAATTGAAAAATCTTTTCGGAATATAGCAGATTATGGGCAATACTTCATTTTCGCTTCCTAGAGTACCGTGCTACCACTTACTATGGTACCATATGGGTCCATGGTATACCACCAATATGGTACCCGAGTGATACTATACTAAAATGGATATCATTCGACTCGAAATTGACTGGAGAGTAATATTCGAGCCCATTCCTATCAATTTCAGCAAATGGTTTCATTATACCATCATTGTAATTGGCTATAACCACCTGCTGAAAAAGACCAAAAATGGGGTATTTTCAAATGACCATAAAAGGCGTTACACTAATCTGTTTTTCAAGTGGTTTTCAGCATATTACTCAGCTCGACAGGAGTTTTCGTTTGATGTATAACATGATGGGTATTGATTACCAAATGGTAACTTGGCCATATGGGTCTCTACCATTTGGTACCATACCATGTTTGGTATTGTTCGACTCCAAATTGAATGGGAATAAATACTAGATGTCTCTAGCTTCAATTTGAGCTCGAATTTTGGTAGACTGCCTATGAAAATATTCTCGTATCATTTTCTTGAAAATTGACATTAAATTTTGGTTTTTGGGGTACCACTCCCATACCATAATAGATAATCATGAGGTGTCTTCACAAAAGTTGCTTAGTTTTTCAAGAGCTATCAATTGGTGTATAGTTTGAATTTTTCCGATCGATTTTGTAAAATTCGACCCTCGGGCCACGCCCATTTGATTACTTTTTTCTCAAAAGTGGCATACCTAACCTATCTATTTTATGACTGTTTTTAGGGTAATTTGATACGTAGAATTCGAATATATCATCAGATTTTTGGAACTCGCCTTAAACTTTTCAGGAAAATCGATTTTATGCAAAAAATGCATATTTTGAAACTGCCACTTTTGGCGCTTTTTGACTTTGGGACCCCCTCCCATACCCAGCAAGTGGCTGACCCCCTAAACCATTATATTTTTAGAAAGTACATTCCATGACCATGTTCATCCTTTTTAAATTTTTCGAAAATCTTTCATAGCAAAAAAGTTTTCTTTATACCCCCTGAGGGGTATCAAATCGTGAAAATGCTCAACTTTGACCCCCACCTAGCCCCGCCCACTTTTGGGGGCGGAACCTAATTTCCCCAGTTTTGTGATTAGGGTCCATGGGTGTATCCACCATATAAGTTTGGTTCGGATCCGAGACACTTTTGCAGTTGTCCGGCCTTTGTTCGGGTTACTCAAAGAACGCGTCTTAATTAAAGCCGATTGACACGCGCAGATGAGACGATGAAAGCACATGGGGAGGGGAGAGAAATCAACACAGACCAAATTGGAACTCGGAATGAGCAGAGAATTGGAAGGGACCGGAGTAAATTGGGAAACTTTACAGGAAGGTAAGTTTGGGAAGGTTTACCTGCGCAATGCTTTACATTTAAAACTCTCACTCAAATGAAGGAAAATGGATTTTGTTCTGCATTGTTGCTTACAATTGGAACAGGAATATGGGAAATTCAGGCTATGAGTAATTTTCCATCAAAACCTCAAAAGGAATGACGAAGAAGGAATGTCGTTTGGGAGGAAAATACACGCAATTCAAAATTCACACATGCTGCGCCAAAATTGCAGAAGAAAAATAAAATTTTTATCGTGCAGTAATTTATTCTCAATTTTTCAGCCTCATCCCGCTCTGCCGATTCGTGTGACATCCGAATGGACCTGTGTTTCGACCAGCCCTGTCAGCACAACGGCACCTGCATCTCCCTCGAGAACTCGTTCAGATGCGTCTGTCAACCGCCTTGGACAGGTAAAATTTATCGCTCTTTACATACAACATTCGGAGATGATCATATGAGTTACATGAATAATCATAAAGAACTAGAAAAGTTCATCTTCTATTTCTAAATGCATAAAATCGGAACCTTGAACATTAGAGAGCTGCTCACTCATTCATACGAATTGTTATTTTCTATTGCCAAATTTAATGATATTTTCTCAAAATCAATCAAATCCTCTGCTTGAAAATGTATGAATTTTATGATGTAGAGATTTTCCCAAACGTAATAATGTCGAATTAGCTTTGCATTCATTGCCAGGCAGGAATGATTACCGAACGACCATCTGTCTTGATTTCCCACATCATTCTGCCATTCTGCCCTCATTTGTCCCTTTCTCCCATGCACAATCCATTCAGTCATTCTTTCATTGCATTACGGAATTAGCTCAAATCGCACAAAGAGCCTGTTTCGGTCACTGCAATTTGCAAATTTGCGCGATTTCGCAAGGCTCGATGAATTACGAAAATGAACTCGTTCACCTCATTTCGCAGAAGATTTCATGATTTTATTCAACAAGGGGATTTGCGAGATAAAATAGAACATCGGACTCAAAATTAATTCTGTTAGTTTGACAATCTATTTCAATTATTAGATGCCCAATGATTTTGTCAGTAAAGTGCAGAGAAAAATCTGCAATGAAATTCAATTTTTAAGCCAACACCCATGAAAATTATAGATTGATGGGCCTTGATTTTTCAAGACTCCTAAAATTTGAAAACTTCTGGAAATCTGAAATTGAATTATCCTTGCAAATTACTAAATCTTTACTGCATCATTTCGTCGGAATTTCTTCAATCGCGTCGAATTTTGAAGCCAATCGCATTTCGACCGACCACTAGGCGCAGAGTCAATTCCTTTCAGGAAGCATCGCATAAAGGGAGGCTGAATTTGGACTTTTCCGTCTGAATCTCTCTTAGGCTCCCTTAGATTCCCTTTATCTCCTTCCTCCAGGCTCATTTTGTGTGACTCCTTAAAAGGGCTTAATTACGCCGGCTAATGACTCTGCCAACCAGTCAGGCAGTCAGTCTCAGGGCTATAAGCAGGGGGCGTTACTATGAGCTTTGCTTGGATATGAGAACGTAAATCGAGACGATAAGAAAGAGAAGGGAGATGAAATGAAGGATTATCTTGGATGGAAGAAGGGAAGAATATGGCATGTAATGAGATTTCTGCCAAAGGCTGTCAACAATGGAAATGGAAAGAATCGAGATTTGACATCGGGAAAATTAAAACAACGAAAAGACAAAATTAAATCGGGAGATGAAAATAGGGAAATCGAAGATGTGCAAGGCATGACGAAATATGCGAATATAAGAATATTTGAAGAATGATAGCATGCAATTCTTCTTCCATAGCTTGCAATATTGTTTATATTCGTAATTCGGTCAAAAATTTAGAAAATCTTCAAATTCACTCAGAATTCAAACTAGAAAAATCACAGTAAAATCTACTAAATTAAATTACATCTATTTGCTTTAGGAGATCGCTGCGAGACCTCTCATGCACTGACCTGTCTGCCCGGTTACTGTAGTGGCTCTTCGAATTGTGCTCTCGTGGAGAAGAGCAGTGACAATTCGGCAATGAGATGCGAAAATTGCGGCTACAGTAGGGAGGACTCGGATGAAAGATGCCGACTGAGGGCTGTGCACTTCGATGGAAGCGGAATCATCAATATCAATCGAGACCCGAGCAGAATCGAGTGGACTATTAAATTCAGGTAGGGATTTAGAACTGAAATTTGAGATATTTATGCAAGCATGGTAATACATGCTCCTTTTTACAATTTTACTATTAGACAGATTAGTTTCAGCTTATGAGTATTTTTGTTATGTTGAGTGTTATTTTTTATGATTTCTCCAAAAATAACATTTTATTCTTTTCAGCATTGCCACAATCTCTCAAAACGGTGTCCTAATGTTTTCTGGAAACAAGAAATCGGATTTTGTTGAAGTTTCCCTGAAGAACAGAATCATTGAGGTCTGTCAGAGGTCTCTGAAATGTTTACTAACATTTTTCAGGTCGAATTTTCGCTTGGAGGCAAGAGCAAGTCGATCAAGATGAAAAATGTCCAAGAAAATCAAATGAATGATGGAAAGTGGCACAATGTCAAGCTGGAATTCTATGATAAGGTTCCCTTTTCTTTGATTATTGGAATAATTTTCATTTTTCTCCAGAAATTGACCGTTTCCCTCGATGATTGTGACACCCAAGCCTCGCTCTTCGTTGCAAATTCACATTGTGCTACTCAAATACGAGCAGAATTGCCTGCAAAGTGAATTATTCTTATCGAAATTTTCATTGATCATTGCCATTTCAGATGCCTCGACCCAACTGTGCCCTGTTTCAGATTCCTCGACACCAATAACGGAGTTTTCTTCGGTGGACGGCCTTCTGGAGTTAAACATGTCGAAGAGGGATATGAAGGTAAAAATTTTTAACGCCTTCATCCTCGAAATTCGTTCTTCTCCGACAAAAATGCAGCCATTTTTTCGAACAAAGATATGCATAATGAATTTCTCTACTGCCCTTACGTTATTTTGACTATAGTTCCATATGATTAATTCACTTCTTTTACCACATGTATTCGTCGTTTTCAGGTTGCATTTCGAATGTGACAATCGACGGAGAAATCATTGATCTATCGACAGAAAATGTTGACAGAAACACGGGAGTGCAAGACGGTTGCAGACCGATGCAGAACTACTGCAGAGGAGGAATGAGCAAGTGTCCGAGAGGCAGGAAATGCCATTCCAAGTGGAATGGACACATCTGTCATTGCGCTCATTCAACCCATGACGATAAGAAGGAGTGTGCTGCAGGTAGGAGTGATTTTCTTTCTTCATGGATAACGTCGAATGACAAGCTGTAGAAATTCTACCTTTACAATTTGCCACTACTTGCCTCCTGAAAGTTTGCACATTTCGAATGAAAAATATCATTGCTAAAGAAGAATTATACGAACATTGCAAAAAAGGCGGAAAAATCATTTCCATAAAATGTGCGAAAAAAAAAAATACATACATATTTGCGTGAAGGATCTGAATCTCATAGAAGATATGCATTTTGAGAAGGGAATGCAAGAAAAAAACATTCAGAATCGCTCTCTCCCTCATCCCGTCCCCTATCTCTGATGGACGAGGAGTCGTTCATCTCTCTGCGTCTGCCTCCAGTCACTTCCCTTCCATTCCACTTCTCTGCAGAATTCCGCACCTCCCGCGACGACATTCAGCTGTTTGTCATCGAATTCGAGCAGAGGAATGTTTTCTACAAATTGGAGGTAAGATTTTCAACAGCAATAATACGAGAGTTTTCGATTATTCTTCTAATTGAAACCCTGTTCTTTTAATATTCTCTTCAAATTTTTCAACATTCTTCCAGTAAAAGTTATAAATGCTTTTTTTTGTTTATCTTTTCCCTCAAAGGCCTCTAAAAGGAGAGCAAAAGAAAAACTAACTGGCGGAATTCATGAATAATCTTTTATTTCCAGATCTCGAACGGTCTGCTCAAGCCCTCCCTTCCTTCCCACTCATCTTTCATCGATTCTCCTCTCGTCCCACTCGGCCATTGGTTCAAGATCGATGTTTATTTCAGCAGCAGTCAAGTCGTCACAACGTTCGATGGAGTTTACAAACTCGTAAGTAAAGATTAAATTGATTCTAAACAATGTTCACCGTCACTATAAATTACAAAGAAAATGTCATTCTTGTGAGGTTAGTAGGAAATGTATGATAAAGGATAAAATTCTTATTGAGGAATGACATATAGAAACTATAGAAGGGACAGACTGAAAAGAGAAACACATTTCTATAGTTGTAAATCTTGAGAAAAGATCATGAAGGTCACATATTTAAGGAAAATTTTCAGATTCAACCAGTCGATCTGCCCGACGTGAGCGTGGAAATGATCTATTCGGGAGTGGCCCCATCAACAGGACACCCATCTCGATTCGAGGGCTGCATTCGCGGCATCGCACTCAACAATGAGCCGCTCACTGTTAAGGAGAAGAGCAAGGTACATTTCATTTTCGTTGCAATTCATCTAATTTCTGGCAACCTGCTGTATTACAAGATGACAATGCGATAAAGTAGCATTTAAAAGAGGATTACAAAACGTTTTCCATACTTTTTTTTCTATATACCGTTTCGTATGTCGTTTTATTGCCGTCTTACAATTTCAAAATCTTTCAATTTCTTGATATTTTCCAGGTTCGAACAGGCTGCATCGTAACGAATCGCTGTTCTCTGGAAGGAGTCTGTCCGAGAGAAAGTCGCTGTCACTCGATGTGGGATCAACATAAATGTGTCTGTCATTCAGGTTTGAGCATTTCTATTTCATGTTCCCTTACATTTCATACAAATTCTCTTCAGTAACTTCAATTACATTCAAATACGAAATGATTTATGCAATCTTTAGTTGGCATTGTTTAAGGCTACATCAGCGATAGTTGCGTGTCTGCCTGCTCTGTGAAGGGCATCTGCGGCCCCGATGGAACTTGCATTCGATCCAACAACACGAGGGGGTATGAATGCATCTGTGCTAATGGTAAGCAAATCGAAATTTATGAAAATGATAACTTGGAAGATTATTATTGAAACCTTCACATGCAAAATAAAGTAGGAAATAAAACTTTTGCAAGTAAGTTCCTGCTTTGCATAAGACGATAGTGATTTTACAAAACTATCGTGAAGATCACAAATTTTCAGGTCTCCGCGGTGTGAATTGTGAAAGAGCAGCTCCAGAACAGATCTGTCCTCTGGGCTATTGGGGCACATTTCCTGACTGTCGAATGTGTGGATGTGATGCGGAAAGAGGATATGAACAGCAATGCGAACAGAGCACTGGGGAGTGCAAGTGCAGGGTAGAGAGCATTTTTTAGAAGAAAAAATCTTTGAAAACTAACGAATGTTGTTTCTAACAATCAATAGGAAGAAGCCAAAGAACAAGCAGCGAAAAATTTACCCGGAATTACGAATTTTCTTTATTATTTAAAAAAAAGGTTATTCAATAACTTACCAAACCTTAATTTCGACAATTTCCAGAAGGGCCACTTCCCTACTCCATTCGGGTGTGTTGCCTGTGAATGTGGCTACGGAACGACATCGATGGAGTGCAGCAAAGAGGGGCAGTGCGAGTGCAAGGGGGAGGCTACAGGCAGACGCTGCGACAGATGCAGGCGTAGCAATGAGGTTTGAAGAAGTCGTTGCTTTTTAGAATTTTGAACATGGCATTCGAAGTGTAAGATGAAAACACTGATATTAGTATAAAACTTTATCTAATATTTTTCATGAAATATTTAAAAAATAGAAATTCACTCATTCTGAGACATTTGAAGTTTACGCATTTCTGTAGATTTAATAATTAATAATTCATCCTTCCAGGTTCTCGATCCGAAATCCTTGAAATGTTTCCGGGTGAAGAATCGATGCGCTTCTGAAATCGACTACGGTATTCAATGGCCTACAACTTTGAAGGGTAAATTCACACATCATAAAAATCACATGAAATTATTTATTCATTGATGATAAACTTTTAATGTTTCGGCATCTTTTCTTATGGTCTAACATGACTTATCCTAGAAAAAATAAGAGAAAGTGAAGATAGTGCGTGAAAACGAAAGTAAAAAAAGTTACGATATCGTTGAGACTTTATGTTTTCATCATTCGCTGCTCTATTTTCGAAAAATTTTATAAACAGAATGCAGCTCTGAAATCTTACAATTAGCATTGACAGGTTGCTATTTTCGTCTTCCAATTTCGAATCATCATTCGTGATTCGTGAATAGCAATTCTTGACTTTCCTTCTGGAGTTCTATTTCTCTCGCATTTTAGGAAGCATTGCCCGTCAATCATGTCCGAATGGGGAAATCGGCCTGGCGACTCGTTTATGTGCAGATACAGGCAAATGGGGGGAGGTGAACAGTTGGAATTGCACAAGACATGAGTATTCCATCATGGTCTCTAAGGTAAGCCGAGTGTTTTCAATAATCTTAAAAAATCAATAGTTATAGTTCGACGTTCTCGATTCTTTTGAGCTGTTGGATATGCTGAAGAATGCAACCAAGAAAGATGTCTACATTCGGGGCAAAAATCAGCAAATTGCCGCCGTCGCTTTGATGAAAATCATTGAGAAAGAGAATGTGTAAGTTCTTTTCTTCGTTTTTATTGAACAATAATTTCTACAATTTTTCAAGTCTTTTTTATCCTTTTCATAATTCCACAAGAAGGACATGAAAAATCAATTCTCGACCGAAAACTATTTTGCTTTTCAAAAAATCTTTCTAATTTAGTCTGAAATGCCATGACAAAGGTCACGTGAAGGACTCGTCATTTTCGCCCTCCCTGTTGGAATGTGCCTCGAAAATTTTACAATCAGAAAGTCCGTCTGAATACCTTCGACTGGCGAGAAGAGTTGCAGACTTCGGCCGCTCTCTGTTCGAGTGTCATCAGAAGCTTGGATTTCTCAATCCTTTCCAAATCACCCAGAATGATTTTAGTGAGTTTTCCCTAAAGTTTTCATAGAAAGAGACTTTCTCATTTAAAAATCATGGAGAAACGAAATATTCTTTTTTTTATACAATTTCCATCCTCTTCTGCATTCTTCTTTGTCATTAACTATGAATATCGTCATATCATCTTTATTTCTCATTCAGACAAACTAAATCTGCCAACCAATTTGCTGAAGAATTCAAACATTTTCTAACTTTAGTGTTCACGATCGACCGTCTGGACTATTCGCATATTCTGCCGAAATTCAACAACCTGCTAGACACTCGCCCCGCCTCGCTTCCCTTCATCCGTATCTTCCTGTCCCCCGACTCTCCCTCTTCGTTCTGCTTCTTCTCCATTCTGGCCCGACCTCGATGCACTCGCTGCAGCAGTTCGCTTGTGGCCGTCCACGCAAATCTCACCAGCCCCATTCGAGTCGAATTCCCATTGACTGAGGAGAACGACTGGAAATATCCCGAATGCGCCAAGTTACAGGTAAATATAGCTTGACTACTAGTTTCTTCTTCTATTGGTTGGAACATTTTCCGTATGTTGAGGTAAGGGCGAAGAAATCGCGTACGAAAAGGAGAGATTGGGTCAAATTGGCCTAAAATCACTCTTTCTCCCCTCTATTTTCGACTTCCCAGATTTTCGGACCCAATAAATAACCCTGTCCAATATGTATGACAAGATTAGCTTTTAAGAGACTTCTTTCACAAAACAAAACCATTCTTCATCTGCCGAAAGATGAATTCTCGATCTTGTAGTATACAAGAAGTTCTGTTACAAAAAGACTTTTATCCATTCATTGCGAGCAGTAACCAATAGGATCTGCATAACAATATGAAAAATCTTAAGAAATATAGCACTTTTGGTGAAATAAACCAAAAAATACTTGAATATCATGAGATTTTTCGGTTTTCGCTTGCTGTTTTCCAATAAGGTTCCTAATTTGTAGGGCTCTGACGATTCCTCGTGGACTGCGAAAGACGCGAATTTGATCGGTCTGAATTTGACCCACGCGGTCTGTGAATTCTCCCGAAGCGGCATATTCACTCTACTCACTGCTGCTCACAAAGGACTCTATGTGAGAAGAGACATTTTATCTTTCCTTCCATAGTGGTGAATTTCAGCTCCGTTTCTCCCACTCCTCTTCCCTCGCAGCCCCAATTCTGACAGGCATCTCGCTGCTTCTCTGCCTGTTCTCCCTCATCCTCACATTCACTCGGAGAGGCATTAAAACTCATCTTATCAGGTAATATTTTAGCCAATTCCTAATATCCGAATTCTATTTCATCCTGACACGGCTTATTCGAAGGGAAATGCTAGAGTTCTTTTGAAAAAGATGAAAACACTTTTGTGGAATTGTGAAAGAACATCTTCATAAATTGAATCTACAAAAAAATTCTTTGGCACGTATTCTTTCCACGTTTCACCATTTGTGAGAAAAAGTGCTTGGCATGCGATAAATCTTTTGAATCAAATGCGAGTTACTATTTTCCGTACCATTATTCGAAATTCTAAGATTTCTTTGATTTCCAGAGTTGGTTTCATCTTGTTCTTCTCACTCAACGTCGTCAGTCTCTTCTTCGTGCATCGAGTTTCAGTCAGCCAGGTTTGAATCTTCATTTTCAACTACACGAGTCTAATCATTCACCCATTCAGGTATTCTGCCCCGTACGCAATGCACTGCTCTCCTTCACTACCTCGTCTCCATTCGGCTGGCTGCTTCTCTACTCTCTTCACATTTACAGAATGCTTTCCGATGGAAGCACTAGAACTAGGTAGGGGCGAAATCATTAAATATTCTTTTTCAATAAAAGACTAGAATTCGAATTTAAATAATGAGAGTACTGTAAAATCTATAATTGACAAAAATCAAACTTCCACTCTTTTCTATCAGTAAATGCAAATAAATTGAGCTGAAAAATCGAAACTTAATCAATATTGATTTCTTGATTTCAATAATTTTACAAAAGGATCACATCTTCAGCTCGACAGTATGCCTACTCCTGGGTCTCGTTCTGCCCTGCCTCTTCTCGTGTTTCGTCTTCATCTTCACTTCTTCCTGCACGATGGCTCCTTCTGGGTGGCTCTTCTGGTTTATCCTCCTGCCCATTGGACTATTCCTTTTGGTAGGAACTTCATTTTCTTTCATTTTTATGATAATTTTAATATGCATTTGGGGGGCAACTCTTCCCATCATTCTTCACACTGAAATTAGAAAGATTCTTCACACGCTAAAACTTTCTTAAAGAACTTTCATGAACAAATTTACGGATTTTCAATGTATTTTTAAATGTATTTTCACCAAAACCGTTCATTTTTTTTTGAGAAAATATCAATACTAACTTTAAGACAAACGTCCAAATTTCAGTTGTCTTTCTACGCCTTTGCCACCTGTCTGCTTGTGACAATCCACAAGCAGTATGATGCCTATGTTATGAAATTCAACCTCCGCAAAGCGCTCTTTCAACATTTCATCTTGGTAAGTCTGGAATACTTTACAGAAAAAGCCAATGACTTTAGTCTGCCATGCTATTGATAAGTACGGTTTTATGTTTGCTACTGCCGAGAGGAACTTTCCCTAGCCATATCGAGGTGAGCAGAATATTTTCGAAATAATTAGGAAAAAACGTGTGTTGAAATATCATTTCAACTTATTCTTTCTCATTTTCAAACCAGCCTAAAATGCAAAAAAATATTTTCATTTAGGAATTACTCTGCTCAATTAGTTTCGTAGCGACTGCCCTGTACATCGCGATTTGGAGTGCTTGTCCTGGGAAAACTGTAAGCGAAGTTCAGAAGTGAGCAGCATTGGTGAATTTGCAGAGAGAGTCCTCGCTGCCAGTGGCGATGTGGGTGGAAGAGGAGAAGAAGATGACTGGGGCGAGTGAGACGGGCAGTGGAAGAGGCACCGACGGGGTGGGCAGGAATTGCGACAGTCCACTTCTTTATGAAACTGGTAGGCTTTATTCTTTCTATCTAAATTAAAGAGTGAAACGCTTCCTGAGATTTGACAAATTTCATCAACCATGAACAAACCTGTATCGTCGAAAAAAGCCGTCTTATTCTTTGTGAATTTCCCGAAATTCATTCTTGATTGCGTATTATGCAGATTCTTCGCATTCTTCCTGTAAAATAACTTCCAAAATAACTAAAGATAGAAGTTCGAGCGAATAATAACTTTTAGAAGATGAAGGCACGACCTGTACGAATTGGATGAACACAACCGGAGACTCGGATCATCATGAGAGGCGACTTTTGTCGCAGCAAATCAATACAAACCACATCCTGTCGCCTGCTGATAAAATCCTGAATGAAGGACTGGGACATGTTTATGGTAGGCATTTTTAGAAGGGTTGACAGTGCGAAAATTTGGCTTGCACTGCAATTCTAATTTCTTTGTACTACTAATATTCCTGATTTTTAAAAAGTTTTCTAAAATGAAAAAATTCCAGATAACATGAGCACTCTGAGTCGTCTCCGAACTGAACGAGACGAAGCAGACGATGCCTATTATTCCTACACTCTGTCAAGGAGGTATAAACCTACCACTTTTACCTCGTGATTTTCTATAAATTATCAACTTCGTGCCATAGTTCTTCCTTTCCAGGCTAATTTATTCATTTTTATGTTTCGATCAAAATAATTCGGGTTTTGAAGTTTTTAGAGCTACAGTTGTCAATTTTTGAAGATGATAATAAATCGTTTTGGTCAGACAAACTGAAAGTTTATTTGTTAGTTTCTAATATTTGCTTTTTGATGTTTTTTTCCGTTTCAAGTCTTTCCTTTTATTGCTGATGCACGACAAAGTTTCGAAGCGTTTTCGAAAAGCCTATTTATAAAATTTCATAATGATAGACAACACACAATTCGAAAGGTAACATTTGATTTCGTGTATTGATTTCAATGAATTCAAACTTGTATGATATTTATTTAATTTATAATCTTCAATCTTCAATGAGTGAGAATGTTAAAGAATAACTCGAAAGGATAGAAAACATCCTAAAAATGTAATTACCAATTAATTAAAATTATACCAAGACACTTCTTTAATATTTCAATATCCTTCTATTTTAGAAGAATTAGAGCGAATGATGTACAAAACAGAATCTAATCATACATTTAGTAACTAAATCATAACAAAATTTTATATAGAATTGGTAGAAAACACCAATTCATAAATGCGGTATCCGTTTCTAGTTTGTTATCATACATGGAACACAGTATTGCCTTTCATATATCAATTATCTACAAACTATGATAAATCGAATTCCTCGATGCTACTTCTAGAGCTAGAGGGACTAGATTTTTCGTCAGTTCCTGGTACTTTCACGACTCGCAATAAAAATATTTCGTTGACTCTTGCGACGAAGATTGGTAATTTCAAATTCGATGCTGATAAATCATCCATTTTCTTCTGCAAATCGGATAGGAATTTCGATAGACAGGTGTCCTCGTTGAGCATCGCCGTGGAATCGTTTTTGAGTCGATCGGCAATTTGAAGTGCATCTCGAATTGATGGATAGAATTGGCCATCGCACATCGAGGAAAACAGACCGGCACGATAATATTGAATACGGACAGAACCTAGATTTAGCATATTTGAAATAATTGGATTTTCTATGATTATATTGCGAATAGATATTATCACAGACTTATTGATAATAGTTGGAAGGAATCACTTTTAATGACTGACTTCTTAGATTCGCGAATAGTATGACTACTTTGCTTTTGAGGCATTCCTCGTTGATCTAAATTGTTATTTGAAATCATCTTTACAGAAAAGTAATGAAAAGACTAACATCTTTGACTGCTTCGATGCCCATTGAGTCGGTGTAGATCCAGGTGCTGCAATCGAGAATAAGGGGAGCCCAGTTCTTGAGCTGCGGTAAATCACACGAATAACCGCCGTTCTCATCTTGAAATAATGCAAGTGTTAATTTTGACGTAGCTTTAAGTAATTTCAAACTCGATACTATTTTGATTAAAACTGCCCTAATTATAGTATCGGTCAAAAGTATGTGGCCGAACAAAGTATTTTAGATTGTTGGCTCATTAATTTGCTGTGAACTAATCAACTGAAAATTGGCTCAACATATGAGGATATGTAAAGCAGAAATACCCATGAAAATTTCAGACTGATTCGATTCTAGAATAGGGGATAATATAGATCTTGATACAGAAACTATGTGTGGTTTCATATTTGTGATCATCGTTATTCCAAATTGCTCACTTCCTTCATCCAATTTGTCAACGATCTGTCTGAGTTTCTTCTTGAAAATGTCGATGTTCGTGAAGATGGGGGGAGCATCGAATCGAAAGATCGGCACTTGGAGTCGAGTTGCCTTGCCATATCGAGTTATTTCACGAAAATCCGATTGAGTTTCATCGATTACACCGAGATCGTAAAGACGAGGCCTGAATTTATATAACTAGATGTGATTCAGTGGGAACAAAAGTATTATCAGTCCTATTCTCTGCCCGCTTTCCACTCCAGCACTTTTGTAGTGAACAGGTTCATATGAAATTTTTGCACGACAACCTGCGTTCATAAAAAGACACCACTTTTTTCATCTCGTTTCTTGTTCCCTCATACTATTTCTTAGAAAAAGTGGTGTCTTTTTCTAACTGGTGTCCCGGTTTCCTGGTATCTTTTTCTATGAGCCCAATCTGCTAATGTAAGACATGGAGTTATGTCAGATTTTAATCAGATTCGATTTCTATATGATGCACATTACATTTAAAAAATGACTTGAAGCCAGAGTGATTCAGTATATTTGTTCAAACATTGGCCATCGTGCTTAGTCAGCATATTAAAAACTGCCAAGAGTCAGAATTATTTTTCATGTTTGATCATGATCAAGTTGGAATTTTATATCTCGAATGTAAGACTCATACGGTGTGCTAACCATTGAGTTCTGACAACGACGAGCAGAATTGCAATGATGATTCCGGCAACCAGCCCTTCGATGATGTCCCACAGAATTGTGACGATCGCAGTTACTACCCAAATCACCTAAATTCGGATATGTTGAACCAAAAAACATATTAAAGGAGAAATTGGGGAAATTGGGATGTACGAGATTATTTGTAGGGAAACCTGAGCGATTCAGGATATTCCAACTTGCGTGTCGTATCAATCACCAGCAAGGTGTGTCGAGGCAAAGATAGCGAATCGAATCTTCGATAGATTCAAATTAAACGAGATGCTCGACTCACCGTGTCCAATTTGCTGCAGCGCCACAATTTAGGAAGCTCCAAAATTTTGAAAAGAAGTGAGCGTAGGGAAACCAGGACGATGCACGAAAGGATGCAAACCGGAAGGTCCTCAAGCAGAGGGCCCATCCACAAAATCGCTATCAGCAGGATGACACATGAAACCATGCCGGTTAGCTGAATGAAGACAATTTTCAGAATCGAAAGACTAGAAAAGATAATTCCGAAATTTGTGAAAACTTTGATAATCGTTTTCCAAATTGTAAATTTTGCACCTGAGTTCTGGCACCAGCTGCTTCACTCACGATAGTCTTCGACAAAGATGTACATACTGGAAATACGCCAAATATTGATGAAATTGTATTGCTTAGGCCTAAGGCAAGCAGTTCCTGAATTAGCCGGTATTTTTCTCGATTTGTTCAGCTCTAAGCTAAAATTCTCAAATACTTGATTGGGATCAATTCGATATCCGTGTTTCTTTGCGAATAGCTTTCCAAACGATATTGTGAGCGCAAATCCTACGACTGCAATGCTGATTCCATTTCCAATCAGATATTTCATAACGTCAAAACGAGGTATTTCAGGTGTTGAAAATCTAAAGAATGTTTCTTGGTGTTATTTATGGCAAAATCTTTATTTTAGACATAAATGCACAACATACGTTATACTAGGACTTATTGTTAGAAAAATCGAGTACAAGACTAGGAAGATACTGTTAACTTCGATCTTCCATATTTAATTTTGCAATACTGTGCAAGATTAGTATTGTTTCTAGGTTATTCAGTTATTGAAATTTATTTGATGCCCACCCTCGCTTGATTTCCGACACAACCTTGACTTTCCATCGTTCTTCGAACTTACAGAAATGTGATAGAATCGTCGCAACAATTATCTAAAACGAATCTATGATTCACGGGTGCTACATTTTTTTATGAAAATGTTTACCACTATGAGTTCCGTCGGAAATGGTACTCCTTTTTTAATCGTTCTGGTTTCAATCATATATTTCGAAGTTAGCAGAATAGTAAAAACAATGATTGATATGATTAAAGTGGCGATGTTAGTTTCTCCGATATGCTTGCAGATATCGTAGAGCTTCTATAAATTTATCATATTTTTAATTTCACTAATTTATCTAATTTCTAACATAATAATTCTGCAGGAAGGTGCGATCGATCGTGTGAGATTCTGTGCCTAGCACCCCGTTTATCTGAGAGAGGAGTGCTTGAATCGCAGCGCCGAAAGTCAGTCCGCAAATTGCTGCATCAGACAGGTACGAAACGAGAATGTCCAAACGGGCCAGCGCCATTCCCAGCTAAATAATTTTTTGAAAGATTGCAAAATGCAGCAATCAAGATGTGAGAGAGAAATTCTGTGTAAGGATTTTCTCCCTGCGATGTCAATAAAATTCCACTATTTTTAACACAACAAAAGCGATAAATTCTAGTCTTTTTTATTCAGATTATAAAATAGCACTTCTCTTACTATTTAGCCTTTCATAATTTTAACACATTTTATTCATCTAACAGTATCAACAAAGACTCATATAGTGTCAGATCTTCATAATATTGCAAATGCACAAATAATTCACCTGAATCAGTCCCGTTAGCAGGCATAACGATGTAGTCACAGATATCGGGGTTAGGTCATGAATATCTAAATTAAGAGTTTAATATTTTTCATAGCTTTGATCAACCTTTGTATTCAGTAGCTGTAGTTCCATTGTCAAAATCGGGAAGAATATTAATCCTCGCCTTTGCAATCATAATGCAGAGCAGAGAAAATATACCTAAATACGAATATTTCATTCGAAAAGAAGTCTCAAAAATTGTGATAATTCAACTGAATTGAATTCTAAAATCAGGAAATTAAAGCAATCAATTTTGAATAGAAATGAGATGTTCGTAAAATCGGTAGAATTGGATCAAAATTTTTCTGCCCTTTATTATAATTGAAAAAAATTACCGCATGAACAGTGTTTTGAAGATCCGAAGAAGAAATAGATGAGTGGAGGGAAGAACGATGCATAGAGTCCGTAAACTGGGGGAAGCGAGGCTAAGACACTGTATGACATTCCTGAAATTCATTTTGACGGTTTTCAAAGTAAATTTATAATTTTACCTTGGGGAATACTGTAGATGCCAGTAGTAAGACCTGCTAAAATGTCAGGCACGAGATCAGCGATTTTGTATCTCGGTATCCATCTTAAGGCCGGAATTCTTCTTTGGACAATTTTCCAGATGCCTAAATTACGATGCAATTCTTGTGATAAGACAATAATTACCTCTTGCAGAGCAGCATTCACTCGCGGACTGTTTTGCCTTGTTCAGTACAAATCGCGGCAGAGAGATTTCTTCACGAGCGATGAACTCGTTCTCACAGTCGTATTCAACCTGAGAATTCATGAAATCACAAAAATTTGTTAAAAATGGGTTCTTTCAGATACAATTCTTGGATTCCCGAATTCTATCGTGAAAATTTAGAATATCTAGAAGTTAGTGAGAACAGAGGAAATCTGGCGTACCTGATTCATTTGCGGTGAATGACGATTATTTCTGGAGACCTTTCGGATTTTATTGAACTCGCTCTGAAATGGTAGGATTGTTAGCATTTGAGGAGAGGATGCATAAAAATTCTCGAACATTAGCGGGACTTTGATCTAACAGCAAACAGATGATTTTTACCGAATATTTCAGAATTATAATGAACTTTAGGATCCAAAAGGAAACTGATATTTTGAAGACGGATTTTGCTGTAGAACTTTGTCAAGAGTTAATTTTACATTTTTCAAAAGAACTTCTCAAAATGGAGGAATCTAATATCTTGAAAGTTTGTTTAACTCAGTAAAACCATTTTATTATGATGACTACCTCTTCTAGCCACAATGATAGTTTGATAAAATTAAGATTTTGAAGAGTGCGAGTCAGAATTGATACTAAAAATTTGTAGAATCTGGTTCAGAAATCGGGAAGGAATTATTCCAAAATTTCTGAATTAAGTTTGGGACAAAAATTCATCTCTATTTTCAAAATTGTGCATTTATCGAATTTCATGGAAGGCAGTTTTTCCGAGTTATTCAACATGCAAAGAGATGGAAAAGATTTCGAAGATTTTTGTAAGATGACACAATAAAATCGACGTTTATTATTGTGCTTTTCATATTTTATCTTCTCTTTTCCATTTTATATTCATTCTATTATTGAATAAGAGATAGAGAATTTATTTAGAAGCACCCCAAAGAAAGCGGAGATGATAGGACAAGAGTTGGTATTGTTTCTCACAAACCTTTTGTATGGTTCTGATCTTACGAAGGCTTGAGAATTTTAAAAATCAGAACAAGTTTCGATACTTACCAAATATTTACAAATTCTCTCGTGAGAAAGGTCTAGCTTCGTGATTCGGCCTTTTATATCTCCTTGTTCGTGCAAAGTAAACTATCCCAAGTTGGGCATTTGGGCATAGAAAACTAAAAGATCAACATTAATGTAATCATTATGTGGCTGAAGTCATGAAGTTTGGTGCCACAAATAATCTCTTAGGTAAAGACGTTAGCAGGTTTCAAACCGCTCTGTTGATTTTAAAACACATGTATGTAGACTTTAAAATTTACAGTAGCATGTTTAAAATACAGTAGAGAGCAGGAATCGGGTTCTATTTTCTGAATTTCAACATCCAAAAAATCATTTTCGAGTCTGTAGATAATCAAATAAATAGAGTTCTTATATGATACAAGTTGTATATGATCAATCTTCACTTATTCAGTGCTTATTATTAGTAATTTTGCCATTATTATCAGTTTAGCAAATTCACTATCACCTTACATCGGATAAATCTTAAACTTTTGCAACATCAATTGCATATGATTTTTCACCTTATTATTTAGTGAATCAAATTTGGCTCATTCCCATAAACACCCCGTTTATGGTATCCAATAAATATGTTGAAAAGTATCACAGTATTCAAAGATTACGGTATCACAGAGCAATCGTCAATATCCACTTTTTTATAAACAACTCTCAATTCAGGTAGACTAATTTTTCTATTCACTAAAAATGATCGTTCAACTTACACGTAACAGTTGACCTATTTCGTCCAACATCGTCACTAGGTTAGAACCCACTTTATTTAAAGATCGAAAAGTAGACTCAAGGAGGTAGTCCGGTCTAAGTTAATATTTGCTTAATATGGGCAGGTACCTTTCTGGAGTTCGCTTTTTACTTTTTTCACGTTACTGTCCGAAGTAAAGTGTATGAAATGGAAAACTTACAGACTGTTGTGAGTTTGCGATATTTCAATCACCTCACTCGATTGAGAGTTCATCGACCGTAAACAAAAACTGAAAAGGAACACTTTTGTCGGCTTCAAAAATCTCACGTTTCAAAAGAAATTTATGGATGAAATCAATTATTCGGGGGACAGGAATAAGATGGTACTGGCAGCATATATCGTCTACAATATAACAACACAATTTATGGCAACTCACAACATGTTTCATAGATGCATGCTAACAAAATGTAGAAAAAGTGTGCCGTTATTTTAAAACTCAATAATCTGCATTCGATACGGCTGAGCATGTTCAAAATATGTAATAAGAACCCAATTCATGCCTTTTGTGAAGTATTTAGGTATTTCTCCTGATGTGAATATCGGGGTCAACCTTCATCTTAATCCTGACTTGGCGATTTAAAGATGAGGTTAATTTTTGTTGCGCTCTTTATTATATCAAAATCGAAAATTAACGGAAATAAATAATCATTATAACAAAGTTCTTTACAGAATTTTTGAAATTCATAGCAATCAGCTCTGTTTGACATGGAAATCAGATACAAATCTGACTAGTTGAACAAAGAATTATATTATCATACTTGACTTTATTCGATATCATGGTCTTTACCTTCCAAAGTGACGCAATGAGTGCGTGCAAGTACTCTGCTTCATTCTGTTTTACTTATTACACCCTGTTTGCTGCTTCGCTCAGCTGCTCAGCTTTCTCTATTTCTGCTAAGCTTTGTCCTCCCTCTTTTATTCCTTCCTTTGTTTCTCTTCTTCTCTTCTATTTCTCCACCTTCAAGCCTGCATTCTCAAAATTTGTCGATTTTCCAATCACAAACCGATGTGTTCTTCATCCAATGATGTCTGTCTACTCGACTTGCTTCCTTTGGTAGGCCTATTTTCCTTTATTCGCTAAAAATTGACGAAATTTCGTTTATTTTGATGTATATTTCAGAAAAGAAAGCTATTCGATTTTTGATTCTTTTATAAAAATCTGAGGCACTTTGCTCTTACATGATTTCGTAATAATTTCTGTCACATCAACCATTAGCTAATGAGCAAAGTTCACTAGGTCAATAATGAATTAGAAAATAATTATTCTTTAAAGATAATTATAATTTGTTGATATTATTATTATTCTAATTCAGGTTTGCGTACACCGTCTGTGCAATTTTCTGTCAGAAAAGGACGTGTTCCACTGCTGCGAAGTGTCTCGACGATTCTACGCTCTGTTCATCGACAATCGACCAAATTGTTCCATAACCATTTCGGTTGTGAGTATCCCCCTCTATTGATTTTCCAATGTTTGCCAATCTGCAAAACTCTTCATTTTTAACCGACTGTTTTTGAAGCTATTACATAAAAAAAAAGCTTGTGATAAGATAATAATGTTATCGTAGAAGATATGAAGCTGAAATGAATAATCTGCAAAAGTATCAACATTGCATCGTTTGAAATATTATAGATCTTCTAAGAAGGATAACTTCTTCTCATAGCGCAGTAACGGTCGAAAGTGTGAAACACGAGCGTGGTGTTTAGAAATAGAAAATTTGCATAATTATTCTTAGTCGATTCTTCTGAGATTTATCATGCCTTAGATGATACTAAGCACAGTCCTATGTCAAATTTTAACTAGGCCGTTCAAGATAACTCTGCAAATAGTCGATTCTAAAATAATCTTTCCGGTCAAGTTTAGCACAAGTGCATTTCGTATTGCTATGGTATTGCGACTACAATCTAAATTAAAAAATGTCTGCAATTTTATTATTCAATTGAATGTTTATTTAGTCGCTACTACCAGCGGAAGAGCACGTGGATCGTCTGTTTCATTTGATCTATGAGCACGGCCACACGCGGCATCGACTCTATGCTCACATGCGGCTGTGCAAGAAGTGTAGGAATGAAGTGAAAAGCGTTTTCAGGCTTAGGTTGGTTGTTAAAATATTATATGAAGCCGTTCTGATAAGATCATCTTGACAGTAAATATCACAGATCCTTCATTTCAGAAAGAAATCCGAGATCAGCAATGACAACTCCGAATTTCTGACGGATATCAAGAAGAAGCTGGAAGCCGTCAGGGATGTATCGAAAAGGAAGTTCGTCGAGCAGAAAAAGATGGAGATTCGAAAAGATCTGAAGCCGGGAGAGATGCTGAAAGGGGACATCGAACAGAAGATCAACGAGAAGGCCACGGAACTGCTCAGACAGAAAGTGTAGGTTTTATTTAGAATCTTCAAAAATGTCATATAGTAATATCGCAATTTGAAGAAATGCTAAGGATGAAGAAAGTGATATAAAACGATATAAATTATCTTGATTACAATGTCTAATTACACTATTTTACAACATTAAAAAATTCCTAATTTTTTCTATTCATCATTTTCTTTAAAGTGAAGACAAGCCTGAGCCTGTCCCGACACCTCGACCTGATGCCGACAAACAGAAGGCCATTCTCGTCAGAATTGGAGGGCAGATGAGACTTCTCACAGAAAAGGATGTCGAGGAGAATAATGTTAGTCTTATTTTCTAGGATTATTTAATTTTTCAAATGGGTGTGATGTCCCAGATTTGAAATGTGAATGCATAAAGTTTATGAAAACCTGATTATGCATCCGGATCTTTATATTTTTGAGTATTGCAGGTAGAAATTTTATTCCAACTCTTGAATGAATATTTGCTGAGAGTTAATCAAATCATAAAACGACCTGAACCAACTGGGGACATTAGATTCAATGCCATCAACTTGAGGCATTCCGCGAGCAAGCTGACATGGGATGGAGGGAGGAGCCGACTGGATGGATGTTTGGCTACGAAATGAGACTCGAGGAGGAGATTTGCAGGGAGTGTGCTGTGCACAAGGCCAACTGCATCCGGATCGATGTTCAATATGAGGTAGAGTGATATTTTCAATTTGTGATTAAGCTGATTTCCATACTGATATAAATGATAAAATGGAAAGTTAAATTAAGCTTGATCTTCATTTATCCCCTACTGCTCATATAGTAAATTCAATAACCATGAATAGAATGAGAATTGATAAACTAGAATAGCCGCAAATGGAAATCAAACCAGAATTAAGTTATCATTCAATAAATAAAAATCTGTCATTCGGAAATTATTGATAAGTTTTAGAGTTCTTCTGAAGAAATCCGAACAGAGCGAATGCAGTATGACGAAGCGATTGAATCACGACTTACTTTGTTCTGTCGACTCTACAACCCGAAGAAATTGTTGGTCCGATGTGTAAGTTTCAAAAAATCTTAATTTAATCGTCATTCCCAACTTCAGCTCGACTTCTCTCAATCGTATCTGCTTCCCCCTATTGCCCATTCATTCTCGGAAGTGATGATCGAAGCTGCCCCGCAGGATCTCACCTCTCTGCAGACATTCTACAAACTCTCGCAGGACACGACTTTCAAATTCGTCACGATCGATCCGACGATCATAATGCTGAGCAATGAAATGGCCGAAGATGATGACGGCGCATCGTCAACGTCTTCTGATGAAGAGTAGATAAATTAGTGTGATTCAAGGGGTGAAATGGAATTCACTCATAGAGACTGTTTAGATTAGATATTCCTGGCAACCAAACATCATGTGAGGTTAACGACTTCGGGAACGATAGTGAAATTTCCGACCCACCCTCTTACGAATTTTAGGAAATGTATTTATGAGATGCTCATGATATTTGTCTGTGATATGTCTGCAAATTGTTTCTTGCAACTGTTTTGTTCAAACGAAGTTTGAATTTCAATAAAACGAATTTATTACCGAACGAACGGAGGAGCATCAAAGTGAACAATTTATTGAAGTGCATACATAGTAACTCAGAAGTACATTTTGATCTTATTACCCAAGTAAATCGAAAATCCCGGAGAGATCACCTCTTACTCTTTCGTTTTCGTCTCCAGACTGATAATTGTTATCGTCAGCCAATCCTTCCAAAAAAATGTTTGCTCCATGTAAGATACTGATGGAATTTTTTCAGGATGACCTCGTGATTTTTAATTTCTTTCTAGGAGAACAACTGGATCGATGCCCCTGATGCTCATGATCGGCCGCAATAACCAAACTCATTCGACCTAGAATCAACACTTTCCCCAAAATTCATAGTTCCTAATTTGTCTGCAAAATGTAGTTTTTTTTTTTTTTTTTTTTTTTTTAAATTTTAATAATAAAATATATCTTTTCATTAAATATTAATGGAATTTTAAAGTCGATGATATTTTATTTGCATCAAGACGAAGGAAATGGAATAAATAGATTGTTTCTAATGTCGTTCTAATTCACCTGTCGACTGAAGTATATAATTTGAAGTTTTCTAGAATGTATCAAGACAGCGCGATAAATTTCGATTCTATTGGTACCTATAAAATTTTCTAATTTTTCGATAATTTTACCTATGAAAATGGAAGGATATAATATGAGCAGTAAGATATATTAATTTAAAGGATAAAAAATTTCTCCATAATAATATCACTATATGAAAAATTTTGTAGGGTCTTAATTAAAATACGATTTTTCAGTGTTAAATATTATTGAATTCATTAAACAGTCTGGAGGTTTTTACTTTGTGTTGATTATTGTCCCCATTATACTTATTTTTCTAATTATTATACCTAATCTACTGCTAATAATTTCCGACAGAGAATTATTGGAATTAAAGGATGTAATTTAACTTATTTGGCAAATATCATAAAATTATTGATTATAGGCGCCCTATTATCCACTATATTATCAAATGAGAAGATTGGCAAATTTCTTTCCTGCTATGTTAGCTTCATTATCATTAATAATATTTGTCTCACTTGTTATGGATGCATTAGGCTTATATCTTTCTGGTAATTCGCATTCTTTAAAATTTCTCTATACAGTAGTGATTAAAAGTTTTGAAAAATTATCGCTATGAACCCAGACTGGTATATTTCATAGTTGCGGATTAATTAGAATGAAACTTCACACACATATTCTTCTCTATGTATTGAGAATTCTTGACAATTTTCACTCGAATTTATCTACAATTAGTGATCCTATCAGACTACATTCATAATCAATTGTTCCAAACTTTTAACCTTCACTGTACACTCGTTTTTAGAAAAGTAATTTAGGATTAACTGTGAACAATCCTGATAATATAATTATTCATTTGGTAAGAAGTTCGCGAATGACGAAATGAGTTCTTGAATTGGAAACTTTTGAAGTTCGATTATTGCCTACACTATTTCATAAATACACTCGATTTAAAACGCTATACTATCATTTTCTCATTTCATCATTTGGTCATATATACAAAAAAAATTTCATTATTTGATCAATTACAGGCTAAACATTTGCTAGATAACTATGCCTTGGTGCAATTTATCATATGGTTTTGTTATTTCTTCATTTGCCTCGTCTTCTTGATGCCGACAGTGAGTTCAACCGTAGCATTGCTTAGCATCTGCCTTATTATCCAACGACTTGTGCTCATATATGAACCACCACGACTAACAAATCTGCTTACCAAGTAAGTGAAAAATCATTTGCACTATTAATACAATGAAAATTGCAGGGATAATTTGAAAAGGATCATTCGTTGCATCATGTCGCTTGCGATAATTCTAAATCTAGTGTATTGGATTATAATCATGTTTATGCTTAACTATAAAAAATTAGAATATGGACTAATTCTAATCGTAAGTTGAAAACATCACGTTTTTAATACTTTAACCATGTGCAGTGTTATGATTAGAGAGGCCAAGTCTACTTCTTTCAAAAGAGGGAAAGAACGCATGAAAATTTCCGTCGCTTCAATTATCGTTAATTAGTTGATAATTTCATGAAACCGAAATACTAAATAAGGTAATAAATAGTTCCCGAAATGGTGGCGTCGTTGGTTTTTCGAAAAAAAAAACACTTGGCCTCTCTAGTCATGATACAATAGGAGATAAAGGTTTCGAGTCACCTATCCTCTATCCCTGTGTCGATGTTTAGAAAAGTCGCTTGCACTTCTTCAGGTTTGGCTGAAATTTAGCATAATTTCATGTTTTCCACGTATAATATGTTTTCACCAATTCAGCTAATTCAATCAGTGCAGAGTGCAGATTTTGAAATTTTTGATGTCGACACAGAATGAGGATTATCCGATAGTTTTGTTCGACACTGTGTAACCCTTTCTTACGTTACTTCATTCTATTTTATTTTTGATGCACTATAAATCGCATAATAATTCAGCATATTTAGGTATCATCCTTATCTTTGGATATTCTGGCTCTTTTTGGGTCGCTTCTCTACTTTGCTCTATATTTCAAATTTCGTGATTTGACAAGAATATCGACAAATCCTCAACATAAAGCCGGTAATCGAAGGATATTATATACAATGATACCTTTATTCGTGCAGCATGTAAGCAAATTAAACAGTTGGTTTATTTGATCTCTTTGGCTGTTAAACTCGGACATCACAGGGACAGGATGCAAAACCTGATCTGGGATGCCCCTTAAGGCTTAACTTTTTAATTGGGCTTTTATAAATGTCAATTCAACTCTAATTCATCGTGTTATAACATTGTCGAAGAAATGATGATGTATTGAGATTGAAATCAGTGAGAAAAAGATTTAAGGAACGCTTTAATCCGAAGATGACAAACGGGGAACGGTCACTGCATACCAAAATCTTTGGTATGCAGTGACATACACCCATTTTGTGGATAGGGGTTACTGCCAGTACAACTAAATTCATTTTTCTATTGAGTGATTTGATTTACGACGTTTGAAATTATATAATTATTTCATATACAAAAATAACCATAAAAATTAATTTAGATATCAACGATCAGCTCGTCAGTATTATTATACTTATATTATAGTAATGATTTAAAGCGTGCTCAAAATAAAACAAAACTTTAAGCATCAAACATGGATGACACTTTCGCTAAATATGAGGCGACTTTCATAGTTTCACGGATATTTGACGCATTCTTGTCGTGCATAACTATGCCACTTTCGTTTATAGTTGCCAGTCCGAAACGACGCCAGGCCATTAGACAATATTTTTCGAAAATGTATGAAATTACAATATTAAAAAATGGCAAATTTCTAAATGTTAGTTGCGTAATTCTTAATTCAGCTGACATGAATTTCAGAAGGAACAATAAACTGAAGCCTTTGACGTCCATGATCAACGACAATAATCGTAATAATGAAATTAATTCATCATCGAATCAAAATATATCTGCAATTGCATGATAAATGTCAAATTTCTAACCTCAATGAATGGTCTTTAAAAATCTTATTTCATAAAATATGTTTGCGATAAACCTAGCTCATAAATAAATAATTTGTCTGTAAACCTAAGCACAAGGCACAAAATAAAAATGTCAGCTTTTTTCTAGTCAATATGCCAAATTGCTACATATGATTTTATAATCAGTTTTTATATAATGGTGTGAAAACTCGTTTTTCAATTTCAACTTCATTGCATCAAATCATAAAAGAGATAATTACTCCCATTGACTCTTCAATGATTTTACCTGAGCACATTAATGGTAATTATCTTAATTTTCATGTATCTGATTAAATTATGCATATTGATATTTAGACTTCAATGTTATCGATTTTATAGGATTATTTGGAATAGTCGCATTTGCCGATGCGATTATTTTTATTCCAACAATTTCTAATATCCTCTTAGCAATTTCAAACGACAAACTAAGGGAGTTTAAAGATGTGACTCGGAATTTTCGAGAATATAATTTCCAATAGTTTGATTAGGCACTTTATTATCCGCTACTGTTTTATACGCGACGAATAGCACGTATCTATTCGCTAACTTTAATAACATTTGTTTCTTTTGATTTTATAAGAATTCATTTGTACAAATCTACCAACTGAAAAATATTATCAATCTACGAATTTTTCTTAATCATTAGATAAGTCATGAATTAACATGCTCGATATTTGAATTTACGATCATCATAGTTTAGCAAAATTTATTCAATTCAACATTCAACGAATACAAAATTTATAAATATATTTGTAGAAATTTACATATTTCATCATCGTAAATAGCTAGAAATCATGAAAAACATCAAATGAACGAATGAATAAAAATGATAAAATGCACATTTGAAAGAAAAATCGAAAACAGCGAAGAACTACCGGTTGAGAGGAAGACATAAGTGCTTTGATGCAGTGAAGATTGAAAAATGAGGGCTTATTTAGAGAGAATGCAGATTTGAAAATGAACGGAAGGAAATAATATTTTGGAATCATAATTTACATCTGATTACTGTAGCAGTCTAAAATAAGTTGTACATTCGTGAGAAACGAGTTTTATAGATATTTTTCCAGTGAAGATAAACTCATTTGGTCGAGAAATAAATTGGAAATATGCATTTCAAAAGAGTGTGTTTGAAAATCTCGAATAAAAGTAAAAATTTAAAGAAAAAATCTAAAATTGTTTGATCCATTAGAATTTGATTGACGAATTTTTCGGACAGACTTGTAAAACTTATAGGAAACCTATTTCAAAATTCTGAAGTATAGATTTTACAAGCCTTGTCTGTGTCTATACCCAACTATCCTCAGGTACCTTGTTATTATTGTTCATGCTCGACTTCTTGAGCGAGGCATAGAGCGGCTCTGCGTGGTGTGAGTGAGGCTTCCTTGCCTGACTGTGGCTGTTTGTAGGTTGATCTGCATTCCTGCCCTGTTGTTGGTGTGGCACAGCCCCATATCCTCCACTGCTTCGAGTGTCGTCCAGTCCATTTCCACTGCCCGGTTGTACATAGGGCTTTTCTCGGCCTTGGGATGAAATTGGTCGAGCAAGAGTGGAGGAATCGGCTCTAAAATGAAACTGAGAATTTTTAAAGTCGGCTTTGAAAAATGAATAAAACTTTACATCCTATTTACAAAATGTGAGAAGCGGATACATCGTATTATATATGCAGGAAAAAGCATGGAAGAAGCTCTTTCCAATTTCGCCATCTTAGATTCAACATGTCACGATGCAATGATACATTTTTAAAATTATCATTTAGCAAAAATTCAACTCTCAAAATTTCGAATTTAAAAAAGCAAGTTTACCTCTTCTGCGGTCCAACGAAGAAATCGCTATCCTTCAGTCCACTTCGTTTGAATCCATCGTGCAACTCCTTGTGTTGCCACATAACATACAGCAGCTGACTGGCGTATTTGCAGACTCTGCTCGAATACGTCGGGTAGCTCTTGGCGAGGGCGCGCAGTTTGTCTGTGCCTAAATTTAAAAATGAGTAATTTAAAAATCAGTGGATAAAAGAATTCATTTCTCTGATAATATGAGAAATTAGTGAAGAGACGGTAAGGAAAAAGATAACTATTGGATAAATAAGAAATTTGATGCTTTCAAAAATGACTTTCATGTTTCGTGAAGATCTTCTTTTAGAACTTGATGAAGAATTCAATGTTACAAAAATTCGGAAAAACCCTTACCTTTCAATTCATGGAAGTCCCTTGTGTAATTCGCGCTATTCTTAATTACTTCGAATAGAATGCCCAGCACAGCTCCAATAGTCTGATCACTAACATGTGGGCGAGGAAGGGTTGCATCGGGCAATTTGCTGACTATTTGTTTCAGAGCCCATTTCCCTGAAATCCAGTACGTTTTATAGTTTCTTAAAAAATGCAATTTTTCACTCATTAGATAAATAGTAAGAATAAACTGGATATTGTTTAAAATTTTTAAAAAAATATAGTGAGTTAATAATGTCTATAATTGGTGAAATTTTCGTCACTCTAACAATTCCTTACTATCCCAAAATTTTACAAATTTCTAGACTAACTGAAATCGAATTTACTCACCAAGAATATCCCTATTTCTCTGGTCGAGCGCCAGATTCCTCAGAGCAGTAGCCACGGCACAAACTAGGTAGTCCTCAGGCTGCTGGATGAGTTCGACGAGGACAGGCAGTCCCTTCTCGACTCGAACGATTCCCCGCACTTCCTGACTGGGTGCGAAGTCGCAAGCGGCCAGGTTCTGAATCGCACCCGCCGAGGCTTCCAGGGTGTCCAAATTCGAGGCATCTTGCAGTAGTTTCAGGTAGAGTTTCACAACGCTCGGCTGCCACAAAAGTGCCGCGCCCTGAAATTTATTTGCAATTATTAAGAGATTTGGGAAAATAAGAAGAGGTTTTCTATTTTTTTCCTTTTATCACCACCTTTTCTTCGGAGTTTCATAAACAAAACATGAAAGACGAGATATTACGCAAGAATTTTGAAAAGATTTCTTACGCTATCCTAATATAAATTTTCATTTTTATAAATCGAAGTAAATTTCCTACCAAATTGGCCTGATCTTCTTTCGTATCCTTCTTCTTTTTATCCTTCCGTTTCGTTTTCGGGCTGATTATCGATGTCTTCGAGCCTTTCACTGACTTCACATTCAGAGTTGACGGGTCGTAATTCGGGTCTTCCACTTCTTGGATTCTAAAGATATTTTTGAATAGTTTGATAAGCTAAAAATATTCTAAGGAAAATGATCACAAAAATATCACTTCTCCAAGTTATTGCCAATGCATACTTTTATAATGGCTCGAGGTTTCAGATAAATCGCTAAAATTAACCTGTAACTAAGATTTCTCAGTAGGCAGACGACATTTTCGACCGACTGTGAGTCGACTTCGTTCCTCTGAATGGCTGTTGTGAGAAATTGCACGAGGCAATCCAGCAGCTGATTCTCTGCTCGCAGTCGTTTACGGGCAGACGCCGACGCAGCTGAGATGTTTCTGAAAATGTTCACTAGTTAATTTAATTTTTATAAAAATGACAAATTTGCAATGCTTATCATATTTGATCTTCAAATAGTTTTGTTCTTCATAAAAATCATTCTGTACAACATACAGAATGAAGTTTCTTTACCCCTAATTCTCTATGGAAAATTCAATGATAAAATTCCGTACCTCAAAACCCCTGTAGAATTCTTGAACAGCGTTCGGCTAGCAGCTCCATCAGTCTTGTGAGTTCTGACGGCCTGCTGGACGAGGACGTCTGTGGAGATCTCGAGGATGACTGGCTTGAGCATGTCCGAGGAGGACAGATTCCACAGGGCTGCGGTCGCCTCCTCGCGCACGTGCTCGTCAGACGTCGTGTGCAGAAGGGCTGTCAACATCCGAACACCGTCAGCATCCAAAATGGAGATCTAAAACATTTGATCGTTTGCGGAGCTAGGCTAGAAATTACTGAGAAACGTGATCGCAAATAATTTTTAATATGGAATTCTGGAAGTTCAACCTTTCTTCATTAATAATTTTCGTCTAAAATGCATACACTTTCAAAGATGTCTTTTATATGAAAGTTGAGTTTTTTCAGTAATAAAATTTCCACCTTATTCTTGTCATTCTCCTTTCCAAAGCATAGATTCTTCAAACATGCACAGGCATTTCTCTGTATAGCGGGAGAGTCGCTCTTGAGCAAATTGATCAGTTTTGGAATGCCGCCGTATTCTCTATAAATCAAGGCTAGTTAAAGTAATCTAAAGAAACGCGTGCCTAGTTTCCTCTTTGATAAGATTGTCAGTGAATGTGAGATGTTGCAAATATCCACTCGCGTTCAGCTGTTTCTCCTTGTCAGAACTCGACAAATAATCGATCACTTCCTTCAGAGACGGGTCACGCCATTGGACTAAAATTTAGATGATTTTTTCCATGAAAATATGCAAAAAGTGAATATTATCCTTTCGAAGCATAAGTTTTCAGAGAGAAATAACATCGTTTAATTTAAACCCTAAAATACTCAAGGTCATTATGTTTCCAGAGGATGAAGAATGAATAAAATTTTTGCTAACGGTTCAGAAAATTCCTAAATTCTACCTCCATTATGTCCTGCCCTCAAAGGTGGTGGACTGTCGTCTCTTTCCGGCAGAGGTGGACTTTCCCTGACCATTTCTTCTTGCAACAATCTGATTGCACCAAATCTTTCTGCTTCCACGTATTTCACGTCGTCGTCTAAATAAAAGATCTCTTATGGTCATTTTCGAAAATGTCAAATTCGAAACATAAATCTCCCAGAACTCACTTCGACTCGCAACAATTCTGACGCTTTCAGATGGTTCGGACGGTTCCGAGCAGCCAACCACGTTGTGCGCCAGCACTCGGAATTGGTAATCGTGGCCATCGATCAGGTCACCAACTAAAAACTTATTCTCGTAAAATTCAAGTAAAAAAGTCTCACCCATCATTTTGCAAGCGTGAACAGGCTGATCGTTGACTTTGTACCAATTGACATCCTGTTGGAAATCACGGAATTCAACGTCGTAGCCCTAAAAATAAAATGACGAAGTTTCAGATCTCTTCATTCCATAAAAACATAGAAATCTCCTAAAAATGTTTGCTATCATTCTAAAGCTAATCGAGTTGGAAATACTCCTAAGGTTATTTAAAGTGAAAAAACAAATGAACTAAAGTATTTTCGAAGAATTTTTTGTCAGCTTACCAAAACAGGCAGAGTGCTGTCGGCAGGCAGCCAGCAGATCGTGATTCTGTCTCCGTTCACTTCGAATAACTCGGGTGGCTGGGGTCGCTTCGGAACATCTTTGCCTGCATTTCCTGAAATTCGTTCTTTCCTCTTTCCAACTCTAAGAAAATATCTACTTTTCCAAAGTGGTCGAAGAACGATGACGTCTGACGTATCAGATGGCTGTGAGACTGCGTTGCCTTTGACACAGATCACTCGGAATTCATAGGTCGAGCCGGGACGAAGGCCTTCCACTGAAAATTCGAAATTGAATATCAATTGGTTCAAAATGGGATTCAAAATTCCCGGTCATTTATCGTTTAGAAAAATGGAAACTTTCTAAATTTTACCATGAATACAGTTCTGCGTGATTGGATGTCTGTTTGCGGTGTACCAATTTGGGTCTCCCACTTCCCGGAATTCCACAATGTAGCCATACGGTTCTGCAGACTCGGCCCACATCAACTTCACCCAGTCAATGTCTGCTTCGACTAGCTGAAATTTCGGCGATTTTTAACAAACATTACAATTATTTGCATGTCGCAGCATTGCATAGGGGAAATACCTCAAATCCTATTTTCCATAACTAGATGTTCATAATTTCCTAATGCGATGCGTAAAATTTTCGAAATTCGATTTTCTAATCGAAATAAATTTTAGACCCAGACCTGAGGCTGCCCGGGTGGTTGAATTCGATCATCGATAGTCCGACTTCCGGTGCCTCGCTGAGGAGCTGCAGGTCGAATAACTGTGGCAGGGGAAGGTCGACTCGGTGCACCAAGTCCTTCTGCATTTCGAGCTCGAATTCGGAATTCGTAGATTCCATTCGGACGGAGATTTTCTACTGAAAATCGACAATTCATTTTTTGATTATCATTGCCAAAAATAGAATACTCTTGACTTTGTTCAAAGTTTACTTACATTGAAATAAAAATGGTGTAAACAGAGCAGTAGAAATGGATTAGTCTTGCAAAATGTCTATTTTACAGAATTTAAATGAGGAAAATTTATCATTTTAAACACTCGCCGATATATCGATGGTCCTCAACAAGATTGTCGTTAGCGGCCAACCAATCGACGGTTCCATGAACCCGATATTCGATTTGATATCCTGTTGGAGGGGAAATGTCTTCGGTCAACACAGGGGGAGACCACTCGATCACTGCCCGCTGACCGTCCACTGCAACGACCGAGGGGCGGGAAGGAGGCAGAGGCGCTCCTTGGGCTGAAATTTATCAATTTATGAAGTAGACAAAAAACTAAAAGAAAACCTCCACTGGAAAATTCGCATTTTCCACAAAGTAATCGTAGATTTAGAAATGAAAAAAATATTCAGAAGCATTTACATGAATTTTAATGATTTTTTTCGGTATTGCAATTAAAAAAGTCAAGAAAAACTCACAGGTAGTTGGATGGAGTTGGCCGTACTCGAGGGGAATTCTGATGGGAATCGAGCCGATTGATGGAGGGCCGAAACCGTTCACAGAGGCGGCAGACACGCGGAATTGCACCTCGTTCAGGCATTCCAGATTTGTCACTGAAACTTATGACATTTTAAAAAAAATTTTATCATCGTGAGTCAAAATTCAACTCCATTTGATTCCTGCTTCCTCTAAAATTTTAAATTTAACCTGTGCATGTAGTTTCTCTCAGCAACTCATCGTGTGCTCGTTCCCACTCTCCATTTGGACATTCGCGCATTTCGATCTAAACTCGTTTGATTTTTTTGCATAAAAAATTCGAAATTTTTTTTTTCATTTTCAAATTAAAAAATACCTGGTATCCAATAATTGGCGGCTCATTGCCCTTCTTTGGGGGATCGCTCCAAACGAGAGTCACTTCAGCGACTCCAATATCCACAACGTCAGGCACACCTGGGGCTGGAGGAACTGCTTCTTAAAAGAATCAACGTAATTTTTAAAGGAGATTTTTCTTTCATACCTTCCGAGGGCATGGAATATCGTCCTCCTAGAGACGGTGCGGGAGGGGGCGCTGCTCGTTCGTAGCTTTCATTCAGTCTGGAATTATTCATTGAAGAAAAAGTATAGCGAGTAAAATTTCAGTTTAAAAATTTGGATTTCATTTTTTCATTATTCATTGCTTCGTCCTTTTCTAAATATCACGATGAAAAATGAACAAATTTAGAAGAATGCTATGAACAAATTCCATGTTTATGTTTATATCTCAAAATCTTTCTTTGATACTTTTACTTTTTCAATAAATATCTTTCTCACCGTAGCGCAGCCGAATCATTGGCATCGAAAGCGGGTGATGGGGTGGGCATTCCACTGGCGTCGAAGTACATGTCTCCGTAGGGCGAGTCCACGGGGATCTGCCTGACTGAGCGGGTCGTTGTCACTTTGGTCATTCGCGTTACCTGCAACAGCAAAAACACTTGTCAACGATAAAATCTACTCTTTTTTTTCATTTCAATTCGATAAACATCGGCGAAATGTCAGGTGAAGATACGTTTTGCAAAAAGAAAATCTAAAAATATCACTATTCTCGAAAGTTGTTCTATCACTAAAATAGTGCAAAGACCACCTTTTCAATGATCACGTGAAATCATTTTCGTGATCCTTGGGAATACCAAGTCAATTTTGAAAATCCTGATTTTAATCCAAGGAAAACCCCACCCTTTGCGTATGCCCATCCAGATTGTCTAGCTGATGTTCATCCTCAGGCGGGTTGTCATAGTGCGTCTGAAATTCAATTCGATGATTCATTCTCCTTCCTCACTCCATTTCTTCATTTCCTTTGTTTCTCCCGCAAGCTTTCAAAGTGTAAGGCAGTTTATGCTCCTACTCAGTGCAGCGTGTTTATTGCAGCCTTTAATTATCGTCTCTGCATATCGCATCGTAAATTTTGGATTCGATGAGAAAATCGAAAGGATTCAAAAGTACACATTCCTACTTACACAATCAAAACACATTGAAGATATTTCACTTTTCAAAATGGCGTCTTGAAATAATCATTTTGGAAACAAAATAACATTGATAAAGAAGAAAAGTAATTTTTTAAAATAAATTCTCAAGAAACTAACCTCATAAGTGTAAGTGTAACTGGTTCCTCTGGCGCTGTTCGGGCCCGCCAGCGATTCTGTCAGATAAGAAGTCGCCATTCTAAACAGGCATTTTATCTTATCAATCCTTTACTTGTGATACGGTATTAATATGGGTTCAACGATCAATCAAAAGCATCATTTATCAAAGTTCTTCATATTAGCTAATCTAATCATCTAATAAGTTGTTCAACACTTCATCGCCTTCAAAATTAATATAGAAAAGTTATACATTTTTACTTAAAAATTAGGGTTAGAGACAATTTGTAGCACAAAGGGAGTGATTTGTGCCAAAACTGTAGAGGCTTCCCTCGTAAATTTCGGTACAAATCACCTTCAACCCTAAAAATTATATTTGGATATCAGAGATTTTCATTAAAAAAGGATTAAATTTTTTAAATGCACTTACTCCGGATCGACGACGACCTCGCTGTCGATGTTCCACTCGCGGGGAACGGCCTCTTTCGGGACAGTGCTGAATAAATTACTATATTTTCGCATCATCACTCCTTGTATAGTTCACTAGCAAAAAGCATTTGTAAAATTCACTAGACTTTTCTTCTCTTCTCTACCACAATTCCTACCCCTCAAGTCTGACAACTTTTACAAATGTTTATGAATTATACAGAAGGAGCCCACATCATCATACAAGGTAAATATGAACAGGAAATGCTGAATGCATGAAAAGAGGAAGAAATGAGGAAACTAAGGGAAAGTGAATGAAGAAGAAGAAGAAGAAAATGGATCGAGACTAGTCAGTCAGGAGGGAGGAAGGGATGGAGTAAAGACAAGACTGGGAATTCTCACTTCATCGAAGGGGGATCCAGAAATGCTTCAGATAAATGGAGAACAGGCCTGCTGTATTTGTCGCTTTTTTGAAAATAATAATAAGAACTCTTTCATGTCCATTAACGAAGAGCGTTTCCCTGTACCACGATTGGAAGTTACCAGTGGGCGTGACTAATGCGCTATAGAATATCGATTTTAAGTCTATTCAGATCTACTAATTTTTGAAATGAACTATTTGCTGCCTATCTCATTCCTTGTTCCTGATTGTTAGTGAATCTGTAACACTCTGGCTCACGTCGCGCCTCTGCCTTTCTTCGTTAACGAACATGATAGAGTGAAGGAAAAGAGCAACAAGATGGGGTATGCGAAAGTTCGACATTTGAATATTTCTAAATCGAAACCACAATTTCAAATTTGAAAATTTGTTGAAACCAGAACAGAACTTTTCGCACTTCTGGTGAAAACTACAAAGGGATGAAGATGATAAATACAGGACGAATCCTGAAGGGAAAAAGCTTCAACTAGAAGAACACAGTCTGTATCTATTTCTAAACAAGGTCACAAAAGGCTCAGACGATTTTGGAAGGAATAGATGAAATGGAAGTGCGAGAAGTGGCCGACAAGAAGAAAAGACGAAAAAGAAAGGAGATAAGACTCATTACAAGATTATCGCAGTCCAGATATGTTTGAATGTTTGGATATGAAAGGATGAAAAGGCGAGAAAAACCGGATGCAAAGTGGCGAGATTTCACGAGACTTTTTCGGATTCAACAATTGTAAATAGTCGAAAAAATCTCACAATATCTAATGAAAACGACTATCTTTCTGAAGAACTATATTCGATCTTATGAAAAGATATGAAAAATTTGTGAAAGTAGTCCGAAATTTGTAAAACCTAAACTTTCTTGAAAGATTACTTTTTTATCAGTTCAGGATCTTTCATAGAAGTAGAATGACCAAAACATGATCAATTTTCATCAAAAACAGAACTGTACGATGACTAACCCAAAAGTGACGCGCGCTATTTTCTAATTCGTTCTTGGTGAGATGTGAAGGAATTAAATCGAACTGTATGAAGCAAAGAAAGAAATGGGTAGAATGAGGGAAATCAGAGAGAACGTTAGAAAAAGATGCAGGAAAGTTGAGAAATAGTGCATGAAAAAAGATATGGGCAAGAAAATGAAAGCGAGGAAAGAAAAGAACGGCGCACTGGCCATTGGCTATCGCTTCGCGTTTTGCAGAGACCGTCCAAGTGTGAAATTTGGAAAGAGGAAATAGAGAGGAGAAAAGAAGCAGAGAAACATGAACATACAAGGTCAGAGAGAGCAGGGGAATTATTCAAAGGGCAACGAATACCTAGCGGTAGAAATTTGAGAGGATCAAAGGAACTACCGATAGAAATTCCGCAGAAAGCCTAGAAGAGAAATGGAATTTTCGTGAAACTTACAATTAGACGAAAATCAATAGAGAAAAGCGATAATTAAAGAGAAAAACTGTCCTCATTAGCAGTTTTCTTTAAAACTTATAAGTCGAAACGTTTCTTAAGTCTTATTGAAAGAAGAACTGAGTTTTGTTCACATTTCGAACAAAGGTAATAAAGGGGATAGCAAAGTTATCTCGATCAGAAGCTATTTTTTCCCCGAAAATTTATGGGAAACCCAAACCTTTTCTCAGTTGTGAACAAGAAGAAGTTTGAGTGAAGAAATAAATCAAAGGGGAAGACAAACTCTGAAAGGTAGAAAAATAAAAGGAAGAGAAAAAGTAAAGAGAGGAGAAGACAAGAAAATAATAGAAAGGACCGTTAGACTGAATTGTCTCTTCTCTCTCCTTCTTTTTATTCTATCGGTCATTCGACCGATCGATATTACTTCTCTTACTCAACTCGTCTAGTGCAGCACTAATCAAACGTCCTTTCTCACTCTTCTTCTCGTTCTCTAACTTTATTCCATTTATTTATCTCGGTATTTTCTCTTGCCTCTCAAAATCCCTTATCTCGCATCATTTTCTGCATCTTTGTCTCTCTCTACAAACACCTAGGTCACTGTCTCTCTCCTTTGCATTGGCATCTCTCATGTGCGAACAACTACGAGGAGAATGGAGGACAGTAAATAATGTGTCATTCAGAAAAGAGGAAGACAATATCAGATGATATCAATCAATTAGTCACTAAAGCAAGGTCGCAATTACTATTTTGGAAGGTTTCCATATATCAAAAGTGAATTTCTATGTTTAAAAATGAAGATCAGGCTTGAGGAAAATGATCTTTTTTATTTTCATAAAGAATTTTCTTTTAGATCTGTTGAGATTATGTCAGTTTGAAGAAGGAATAAATTCAAAAGAATCTCGAATTTTTAAATCCTTCACATGTTTTTTAATAGAATCCCAGATATTTTTTTCGTAAATTCCCAGAAAAGTATACCTGTGAAATTCAATATGTTGCATGAATCAATAGGGAGAATCTTAGAAATCGTGAGTATCCCTCTGAGAATGAGTTGTAAGCTTGGAGAAAACACCTGCCAAATGCTGAAGATCGGCAGGAAGAAAGCTTATAACTACAAGATAAAGTGATTCATCAAAATGCGAGGAGAACAGAGAAGAAGAAGATACGAAAGAAAGAAGATTGTGGGATTGCTTTCTGATAGATGAGGAAATTAACAAAATGATGGACAGAAAATGCATTGTTATTCTGCCAGCAGAGAAAGTGATTGCTCATAATTTACAGAGAATGAAAATGTGATGACTTCAGAAAAACAGAAACAAAACGAGGCTTCGGGTCTGATTAGAAAAGATTTGAGCAGCTTTTTAGCTGTTCATCAGATAGTTTCTACCTACGCGCCAATGAATATGTTGCAGAAAAGCTTGCGCGCTCAATGTTTCAAGGAAAAAACAAAGGACTACTTTTTCGCTCAACTTTTGCAAGAAGTCTTTGTATTTTTGCTGCAAATTTTGACGCTTCTTTTGCCGAAACCTAGAAAGATGCTGGAAAAAGTGCGCGAAAAACGTCAGAATAAGATTTCGAGAAAAACAAGAAGATAAGTTTGAATGATGAGAAAAATCAATCACTGATCAACAATTATCAAAGGAAAGAATTGCGCGAACCTGACAAGAGTGTTGATTTGCTGGGAAGTGAAGACCTCCCTTTTTCTGACAGTCCGCTTGCCCGTGTCCGTTTCGATCACCCACTCTCCGTCCTCCCCGCCCTCTTCAGGGATCGGCTCCATTAGCGGTTCCGCTATCCACGCCATTTCTGATTTTCGCAAATCGTTATTTCTTCTGAAAATCAACTTTTTTAAATCAAAAACAGTATTTTAGAAACCCTTCGATTTTGAGATTTTTTCAAAGTTTTTTTCAAATGAATTTTAAGCTTTCTAAAAATGAAATGAATTTTTCTGCATCAAGCGCGAATTTCCAGAGGGTGTCAAACGTTTTATGCCAAAATTATGCTAGAAACCTCAGATAAATTATGTTACTGAACTCAGCACACGTGTTACAGAACGTCTGATGCCCATTTTCATACATCCCTAGCTCAAATCAAAAACTGATGGATTTTTATTGTTCTAATAAGAATGGCATCGTTTTCACTTTGATTCATTACTTCTCGATGCCTTTAAAGTAATTTTTGAAATTCTCTCACCAGCTTCATATTTGCCAGTTCGCTGTCTTTCCAGTTCTGCTTCTTCCTCTCGTAGTCTTTCTCGATTAGTCTGCCTCTCTATGCTCTCGTCTCCTGTCTGTTTCGTTCTGCTCTCTCGTCGTCAGTCAGCAGCCTGTCAAAGACGATAATCATCTTCACGTTTGATTGCCTTTTCGCGCATCTCACAACACTATTCATGAATCGAGGAACGAAGAATCGAGAAGTATTTTGGAAGTGTTGAATTTGAAAGGGAGGGAGGATCAGAGTGGTTGTAAATGAAGGGAAAATGGTGAAAATAAAGAAATCGAACAGATATATCCGAATATGAAGAAGAAATGGAAAGATAGCTTGAAACATGAAATGGCAAATTGAAATTTAGAAAAGGCGAAATCAAAACGAATTGTGGAGAAAAAAAACTCATATGGAATCTGAATTTCATTTCTTCAGAAATATGGAATTTTAGAAGGTTCAAGAAAAATCTGAAAAAAGAGTCAGGAAAAAGTCGAGAAAAATGCAACGAAATTCGGTCAAGAATGTGAAATGAAATCCGTTCTGTGTATACTTCAGAATTACAACTGCTCGACACGGCAGCAGCGTGTAAGCTGGACAATAAGCAATAAACAGAACAGGAGCTGCAGAAATGAAGAATAAAGCAAACGACGAATCGAAATAGAAAAGTGGAGGAGAGAAAAATTACAAAACAATCGAAACGTAATTGACAATGAAAAGCTAGCATATCGAGAAAAAAAAAGACAAAAATCGATTTATGATTCAGGAGAAAAATGAAATTCCGCTCATTTCCAACGGACTGTGCAAAAATAGCAGCAGTCTGGAAAAGAGGCGGAAAAGATGCATGAAATTGACAGAGTTAAGAGGGGAGCAGAGATAACAGGGTAGAGGATAAAGGTTGCAGAGTAAAAGAGTCAAACGGTGAAAATGAAAATGCATTAGAGAAAAGGGGACTGTTAAAGGGTGGGAGAGGTAAGGAGATTTGGAGAGATTAGAGAGATAAAGGGGAGACTCTGTGGCAAATATTTATCTATGTTATCTGCTCGAATGCTGAATGCTTGATGAGAAACATTCACCTGCATGTGAATGGGGAGGCAGAAGACAGAATGTGCAGGGCTGAACAAGCATGTTGAAGAGTCCAGGGGTGGACAAAGAAAAGCCGATTGACCGGCAAATGAAGAGGGTGACAGAAACTTTTTTCTGTAAAGGAAAATTCCATTTCTTTACGTGCTGAAAATTAGTCAATGAATTTCGAATACACTAAAAATCATGAAAATCTTGAGAGAATCTCATGAAGATGGCGATAATCCAATTCAGAGCAATGCAAATTTCACCTATGAAAGATGACAAGATGAAAGGATCATGATCTTTCAAACATACCTTGTGTAAATTTTGACATTTGTGACAACGAAAATCAGTGAAGACTAGCTTTCTTACAAAAGAAAATAAGATCTCGAAATCGCAACAAACGAAGGAAGAAGTTTGATCTTCACGTAATTTATGATTTTATAGCTCAAAGAAAATGTGCCAAAGCGTTTCTGCCAACAATTCACCACCCGCTCAACCACTCATTAATCAATACCTCACTTCCTCTTTCTCTTTCGTTCCTTCATTCTTCTTGACTTTCTGCCAGCCCATCTGCAACTTTGATGCTAATGATGCAACCCACATTCGCACACAACAACAACAATACTCACTTTCTAATGTTAATAGGGTGATATTTGCATTGCTAATTATACCAATCAAAGGATGAGATATGAATTAGAAAGCTGAAGAGTAAGTTTGTCGAATAGTAACCTCGTGAAGTTGAAAGAAAAATCTAAATAATGAAAAAGAGATATTAAGAAAAGTAAAGTAATTCGTAGCAAAAATCGAAAACTCTAAAACTTATTATGAAAGACCTTCAATAATTCAAAAACTCAAACCGAGTCACTTTTTACGGAAAGACATTTGGAAGCAATGAAACACAAGACAAATGACGAAAAACTCAACTATGAAGAAAGAGAGCATAGTCTTGAAGGTGAGGAGAGGAAAAGATGGAGAGAAAAGCTAGAGATAGCGAGAAAATGCGAGGGACAGACAGGCAAAATAATCCTCGAAATTCAATAGCAATATATGAAGATGGAAGAGGGATGGAAGGATGGCACAGAACCGAGACACAGGACAAATAAATATGAAGAAGTAACGGAAGCTGCCTAGGGCGAAATGGAAGGAAAATGGGAATTTAGGGAAGCTGAAAGAAAGAAATTCGAATTGAGGTTGGGAAGTAAAGTTAGAAAGGGTGAGAAAATTAGAGGAAGAGGCATCAAATAAGGCAAGGGGGAAGGGCGAAGGGAAAGGCAATCGAGAGCCAGAGGGAAAGGCAGGACGCAAGCTAATTTGGGCTAATGAAAATGCCACCGATAGAGCAGAGCTGAAATGGAACTGAAAATGACACAGACACCAGGGAAGCACCGAAGGGCTGCAATGTCGCGAAGATGAGACTAGCAGAGTTTAGCAGGCTTAATTAGAATACGACAGGGTGCGATTTCGTACAACCAAACTAGAATTAGACACTTACGAGAATTCGATGATAGTAAATTGCATTTCTTTGAAATATTTATGCAAGCTACAAATAATTTACGCTAAAATGGCATGATATTCAGGCATAAACAATCCGTAAAAAACAGAAATGAAAAGTGCTGGATTATTATCATCAGAAACTAATAAAAAGATTAACTCTAGCTATAAAAGTGGGAAAAATTTCTGCTAATCAAACAGAAAAAGTGCAATTTTCGGATGATAGTAGCGAAATTGGACATTGAGAATGTGTTACACAGTGATGCAATGGGACACTATAAAATTGACGATGGAGCAGACATTCGGGCAGTGCTAATAGATCATAAAGGAAACAAGATGATTGGATGAGAGATTAGGAGGTTTGGAGAGACGGAAAAGAAGTCAGAGGAGAATGAAGAATGGAAAATGGAACAGAGGAACAGAAGGTCTTGCCTTCCCATTCCTGCTTAGAGCAAGCCATAATGCAACACGAATCAATATATGGGCATGAAGCTGAATGAGAGTGAAAAGTGACTAAAGATGCAGAGAAATCGAGAAATAGCAGAGGAAAGAGATAGAGGAAAAGTAAAACTGCAAATGTGAAGAGATTCTGCGTAAATAGGTTATTTTTGCATATCGTTGATTCTCAAATCTCTCCTCAGAAAAGGAGTTTCGGATAGGAAAAAGCATTCATCTCCTCTTCCTTTGTCATTTTTCCATGCTCTAGAAAAATGTGTGAATTGAATCTAATCGAAAAGTTTTCTATCAGCTAACATTGGTAATTTTTTATTGGAAGAAATTTGGCTTTTTTCATATAGGAGCACAATGGAATTATTTGTTTAAAATAAATTCCGAATTTCATCCTGCTCCATACGATTTTTCTAAATGGCAAAATGCATGAGACAATATCATGCCTCACGCTATGATGATTTTTCAATAAAACGATATTCTGTCTAAACTAAAACAAAAAATGAGGAAATCGTAAAATGCTTGCTCGTAATGTTGAAAAGGAAGAGAGATTTGTCATTTTACTATTGATACTTGAGGATTTGGAAAGAAAGGAAGAAAAATTGTTGCGGGACATTTTGTCAGGCTCTGCAGGCGCATTTTTGGGTTGAATTTGACGCTGTCATCCGGCCATTTCTCGCTTCTTCAAAGGCAAGGGGAAGGCATAAATCACTGCATTCAGTCGGCAGAAACGCAAATAACAACAACAACCAGAAACAGAAGGACTAACTTAACGAGTGTATGAATATGTCGCATGAAACATGAAATGAAGAACCAAAATACAAGTACAAAAGGAAGCCATTTTGGACAACAAGATATCAAAGCCAACTTGAAGCATACTAATATCATGAATACTAAGACAGACAGGTGATCTTCACAACTTGAATGATGAATTCGAATTTCTATAGTTCAATGATGTGCTTGTAGGCATGGAGTTCATAGTATTTAATCGATGTGACTGCATAAAAAATAATTTTCTATCAAAAGATGAGAAAATAACTTGCAATGCAACATTCATTCCATCATCATTCTATCATTCATTGGAAGTACTCTAGTGGAAAGAACTTCTTGAGATTATGAATTGCATGGAGAATAGTGAAGGAGTGGGAGGAAATGGGAAATAAAGGGAGGGGAGGGGAGGAGAAGTGAAGAAGGGAAATGAGGTACCCTGAGGCGATTGGCACTTGCATGGAAGCAGAAGCTGCAGAGCAGGCCAATATATTAGGGGACAAGTGGAGATGACAGCCAACAGCCACACAAGGGAGGAGGGAATGCTCTGCTCAGGCAGAGGGAGTAATTACCCTATTAGATGACCAGAAGCTGGCCACGAAAAGTAACAATGAATGATGAATGACCAGGACGAGAAACGGGCAATTCGAGAGCAAGCAAATGCACAACGCATAAAATGAAGTTTAGATCATATTCTGTTGATATAACCGAACATTCACCCCCCACCTGAATCCATACACAGCTTAGAAAGCTTTCAGCATGACTTTTTTCACATTTTCGATGAAGATTAACTCTAATCAGGCCTAGAGAAGATGATCGTCAGAAGCTCCTTGCTATATACTCCTTACACATTTTCTTAATAAATTTCCAGCTCTAACCGGCCAATAGCAAAAATTCTGCTGCCGCAAGGTAATTTAATAATTTATTTTTCTCTTGCAATCTGCCCCTATATTTTATTTTCGTTTGACGAAAGTGCTCCCTAGGCCTGACTCTAGTGTTCTAATTGCTTCAGTCTTTTCATAGATCTTAGTGCTGGATCAGTCAGATTAGAGCTTGATGATGGAAAATGTCAAATTCGTTTAGAACTCAGCGCTATCAAGTTTGCAAAAGTTCATGATGCCACTATCTCATTTCAGAAACAACGAGGAAAATCGACCGGAAATGAGATTTTCAATGAGCCACACAAGAAGGTTAATGAGATTGGGTGGTATCAATGTCTGCTGGTGTAAGAGCAATCAAGGTTTTTTTTCTGTGCATACATTATACACTAAAATTCTGGGTCGCTAAATATATTTTTCGAAAAAAAAAAACTATTAAACTTCTAAAGATAAAACTTCGGAGAACTTGTATTTCACGAGACCTAAATTCAAACATATCAACGACATTGCTTCGTATCGTTTAGCTAAAATTATGTCACTTTCTACAGCCTCGAATTCAAATTTAAAAGCGACCCACCAGACTTGGCGCACCTTGTAGATTATCTACAGGAATTTGACTGAAGTAGATTGAAGAGATTTTCGAGATAACTAAATATTTTGAAAAAACGCGTCAACTCAAAACCTGAAATTAAAATCTTAGAAGGCGGTCGTGAAATGTTTTAAACTCCAATTCAATTAGTGTCAAAATTTCTCGAAAACTGGAACATTCGACATCATGCTCCTGATGATTCTGGTTCAAAAGTTTCTCTGATGCTTATTCGTAAAGACCATTCAACTTAACCTGTAGAAATTAATTGCTGATCTTGAATACGTATGTATAAACCTGAATCTAGCAACACAATCCTTGAATCATCGGAAAGATCCCAAGTCCGAATAAATTCATATGAATACTCAAACCCATCGAGCAGACGGCAATCTAGATCCAGCAAAGAGGATCGTGGGAAATCGGCAGAAATGAGGAAGAAAATGGTTTTAGATTAGAAAGAACGTAATTATGTTGAACGGATATTAGGATTGAAAATCTCCAATAAGAATTCATCAAAAATACCGCTCGATTTCTTTCCCACGCTCTTTCACGCACAGATGTTCGCATTTCCTGCAGGAAACAGCTTGTCGTTTCTTTGGAAAAATATTAAATCCATATCCGAACGAAATTTATGGATCTAAGGTTTTAAGTCTATGAAAATTAGATAAATTCTCAGGCATTATTGTCATCATTCTATTAGATCACTGAAACGATTCTGTAATGGAATCAGTAGTGACTATTCATAAATAGAAATTCAAGATTTAGTGGATCAAGATTATGTGCTTACGAAAATTCAATATATTTATTCATCATGTTATTTTGTGAATTAAATTTAATTCCATAGTAGCAGATTCTATTTTACATTTGGAATTTTTTTTAAATCACAAAACCATGATGTCGAAATTTAGACTACAGATGTATGAAAAGTTATAGTATCATCAAATATGATGAACATTTCGTTGAATTCAATAAATACTGTCGCCAGCGATAGAGAGATAATAATTCAATTGCAGTTGTTTTCTTGTTGTTTCTCTTGTGCTCTATCTCTCTGATGAGATTGGATCTCATCAGATTCATTCTTCTCAAGTTAACTTATCACCAACTGCTGCACTTCGATATTGATATTAATAAAGTATTATATTATTATATTCGATAGATCTATTGGGTAACAGTACGTACAAATACATAACATCTAACAAGATACTGCTTGCGCCAAAATTAAATTGATACAAAGCTATATCTATATAACTATGCATACATAATTCTGATTAGAGAAATCTTAACAAATCGATCTTCTTCAAGATATTTTGGTCAAATTAGTTTCTGAGTTTCACTTATCAATATATCAGGCTTCAGTAAGCTACAAATTTTATGAGCACTGGAGCAATGATAATTAGCTTCCGTCGATGCTAAAATGTGGTTTAGATTTTAAACATAATTGATGTGGTTATGTGTTGCACAATAGAGCATGTTAATAAATATGAAATTGTAATTTTTCGCATTATTTATGCACGAAGAAGAGATTTTGATTTGTTATATTTGTATTTTCTAGAATTCGGCTTTGGTGATTGTTTTAAAAGTTGTACTAATTTCATAAATGCAATGTTTCTAGGAAATATTTTGAACGCCTTTCGTCAATTTTCAAGAAGGATAAATAAAATTTCATATTTCATTTTCTGTTCAATATTTGCTCACCCGTTCTCTTGAGTTCATCCAAATTCCAAATTTGCTAACTCGGGAAAGCGTTTTTGAAATTTTCTGACGAATATTCGTAACTCGCTGAAGAAAGAACGAGACATTTTGAAACATTTGGAAAAATTTCGTAACGAATCAGATATTTTAGTCATACACATTAGCAGCATCACGCAAACTTCACTGTTTGCGTGCAAATAGATCGATAAACAATCGATTCGATTTTTTCTAGTTCTATAAATTAATGGTCACTTGTGAAAATGGCTGCAGGAAAGTCTAGTTTCGCTGTGTCGGACATATTTAGTTTTATTCGGAAAAAAAATCGTATTAGGTTGCGTTGTAAAAATGGTTCTCGAGTCAAATCAATTCGACGATTGACGTATTGTTCATTGACACTATCAAAGACAGGCAAGAGAACTGGCATGAGATATTCAAGACCTCCTCCCCCTTTCGACCACCTGCCAATCTTTTTCCATCTTTAGAAAAGGCCACCGTAATAAGAATCGCCAAATGTCTCTAGCAGAGAGACTATTCACTCTCTGTGTCTCGGCCTTTCGCATCGCTTTGCATCTCTCGCCTTGCACTCCCTCATTTTCTCTAGCTTCTCTACACCCTCATCTAGGTCTTTTCGCTAGTCGAGTCTCTCTCACATGACGAGCCCAATGTAATGCGGGTACCTCTGCTAAACTAATTATGTTACACGGATTTGATTTCAGAAGATGAAAATACCGTTCGTCGATGTGCTAATGTGTTGAATACAAAAGCAGAATTTTACATTTTTCCATATACCCTATCATTCCTCATCTCCCACCATTTCTTCCTAGTTTTCTATCAAACTTCCATCCTAGAACTCCGCAATCATCCTTCCATCTATTAGAATTGCCTTCCAATGTGCCCCGAATAAGCTGATAGGGCCTATAGAAAGTTGAAAATTGACCAAACCCCCTGAAAAATGTCCCAGTGAATATTTCACGCAGAATCTAGGAGAAGGCTGGTCAGCTAATGCTAGACCAACAAAGGACGTTTTTAGGATGCTTGTTGGAGGCTTTCTAGGTTGCATATCGTATCAGGCCTTTGCAGGAAGGTTCCATGCATAGTTCAGGATGCGATTTTATCTTCATTTCTTGCAAATCGATATTTTTGATAGTCGTTACTTTCGATTTTTCCCTTGCTAGCCCTTCTTGTTGGTTGAGTTTACGCTCTTCGAAGGGGCCGACAAGTGTCGATCGATAGACGAAGATAGCAGGGGAGAGGAAGAGAGCGCAGAGACCGGGGCTGTGTGAGCGGAGAAATAGCAGAGGGGAGGGGGCACAGACAACTGGGCTAGTTCTAGGAGAGAAGCGTGCGGCTGCGTTGCAACCGACGGCTGAGAGAGTGGGAGAATTGGAGAGTCTCCCTCATTCTAGCGCAGTGAAAAACACCCTGCGATGGAATGAGAATGGCCTAAACCAGGGCTTCCCAGCGCTTACTACACAGCCATTTCTCCTCTTTCCACATACAATTTCGCGATTTTTCAGATTCCGACAATTTCAACACAGCCGCAAGCGCAAAACGCACACGTCCTGTGCTAAAATATAACGATTTCGCCTATAAAACGCATAGAAAATAACGAATGTAGTTAGGAGAGGAACAATAAGCTTCAGCTTATCTGAAAATCGTCTTTTCATTATATCACCTCGAGTCAGAAGTCCTGGAAGTTTCTTTTTGAGTATGAAATGCTCATGTTCAAAGTCTCATGGTTTTATCATCCTGCTTGAAGGTTTCCAGAATTTATGAATCACCCGACCAAATGTAACATTTCTTATTACTTGAAATCGACGAACTTGGGAAACAGTGTCCGAAAAAGGATACTGACTCGAACGAGATATGGTAAAATTCTGCAAAGTTGCCGAAAAGTCTGACAAGTTGCTGTGAGCAACTTGCGAAAATTGGACATGATTCTCTACGAAACACTACGCAAAACTAGAAACCGCTCACAGATATTCCCTCATTCTGACTGATTCTGAAGTCTAAAGGAATTCGAAATTCGAAAGAAAAAAGTAGAAATTCACGAATTCAAATCAGAGATGACAAGGTGAGTCGTCACGTGACAAAATTTGATGAAAACCTACCAAACGCAAAACAGCAAATGCCACGACGAATGAGAATTTGACAATTTTTCGTTAAAATAGGACAAACTACTATTATTCGCTTCTACTTGATTCGACCTACTTTTGTAAAAAATTTGGTTTGATTTCCAATTTCTAGATTAGATTTATTTTAGATCACATTTAGATTATCTTCTTTCATCTTTTATTTATTACTTTACGTAGTTTCTAATTTCCTTTGATTCGAAATTCCCCCGTCCGAACATTCCAGGCGCTATTTTTCTGCTGCATTCATTTTTGGCCGGGCATTTTTCAATTCAAACCCGGTCCTGGTCCCTCTCTGTCGTGTTCTTATCTCCCTTACTTTTGACGCGTCTTTCCCCTTTCCGTCTTTTTTCTCTCGTTCTTCAGTTTTCTGGTTCTAGTTTTGTGGGCGTGCCTCCATTCTCTGTCCCTCTTGCATTTCTCCTCTCTTAAAATTTTCCAATTTCTTTTCCACCTTCTATTTCTACTCGATTCGTGTTCTTTTTCCCCTTATATCTCGCTCTTTGTCCGTCTTGCGCTGGATTACGGTAGCCAAGATGCAGGCGAAAGAGACGAAGAATTTGCGGGGTTACATATGAAAGAATCCCATGGAAAATGTATCTAAATCACAGTGAAAGTCGTTTAAAAATTGCAGAAAATGTATCGTGAAATTCGTGAATTTTCGTTGAAAGTTATGAAGAACGCTCACGCTGTATGCGTGGACGGAGGAATGGATGAGAATTTGAGTGCTTGCAGGTTATGGTAGACGTGATGGCCTCGCCAAGCGAAGACTTTGAAGATGGAGAGCTGCTCGAAGACGGAGAGATTTGCGACGATGAAGCCGAGGAAACGCCCACTCCGAAACAAGGTAGGATTTTTACCATATTTGCTGAAAAAATTCAGACATTCCAAAGAGTTGGAGAAATTTGAACAACGATTATGGATTCTGTTTGTTCAGCTTCAAATTTTCTAGTGTCTTGTTGGCATGCTAGAGTTTTGGCATCCCTTTCCAAAAAGTCCGTTTGAGAAAATCAAAGTTCACTTTCTGGGAAAAAGATGAAAAGTGGAGAATTTTATTTTGCGATTTCCAGAGCCTCCCAAGCCGGAACCACGTCAGCGTTCGTCTCCTGTGAAGGAATTTCCACGCAGCGGCAGTGGATCGGCACAGCAGCAGCAGCAGCATCACGAGAAGGAGAAAGAGAGGAACGACAGAGCAGACAGGGACAGAAATGACAGGACTGACAAAGACAGACAGGATAGGGAGATGAGGGAAGGCAGGGAGAGCAAACCTGACAGACAAGACAGACCTGATAGACCTGACAGGGACAGACGTTCGCCTGCACACCCACAACAGGCACATCATCTACAGGCTGATGTGGTAAGCACTTCTCAATATAAGATTCAGAAATGACCAAGAAATCATAGAACGAGGATATAGAAACCGAGAATGGAGATAAAAGAACAGATAAAAACAAGCGCATTGAAAATGCAAAATCTACTTCAAAATATCATATTACTGAAGAAGAAGAAGATAAATATGAAAGAGTTATTATCAGACGAAACTTATAAAAGAAGAGAAAGAACAAGAAGGCGTAGATTATCATATTGGACGGTGAATTGATAGAACAATCATTTCATGACATATATCTTTCCAATCATACATACCGTCAGGTGAAAGTGCGACTGAAAAAACAAGAAAACGAACATTTCAGGACCTTCGTCGAACTGCGCCTTGGGGCGATGGAGCGTCGGCAGCGACGTCGCACGAGAACGAGGAGGGCTCTGCAGGTGACTTCTTCAACAACGGACAGGACAAGGACTACAGATTCGAGGACGACACTTACAGGGATTTCGATTACAGGCCCAATAGAAAGTGGGTTTGCAGAACATCAATCATCAGATAATTTCATAAAATTCATTTAAAAAATCGATCATTTCTGTAAAATTAATATCGGGGCGATTTTTTTTGTTTAATTTATCGGTCATCTTTTTATGTTTTTCGCAAATCAACTTATTTTCAGAAAAGCTATTCGAAAGGAACTTATGAAGTTCTAAAAATCAAATTTCCAGGAGACGCGCTTCCCCGATGGAAGATGATTGGGACCCTCGAGACAGACGTCGTCCGTTCGGAGGTCGAGGGGGATTCAGGGGCGGTCGACGGACCCGATTCGACACGCAGCAGCAGATCTGCAAGTTCTTCAGAGAGGGCTACTGCAGGGACGGGAACGACTGCGCGTATTCACACGATGCCGCTACGAGCATGAGGAGGCCAGAATTATGGCAAGTTTTTTTGTTTCTTTAAGAAACATCTGACTTTCTAAAGTTGAAAAATTTACTTTTGAAATTCTCAACTAGAAATATCGAACGAACAAAATGTGTCAACAAAAAATCTAACTTTCGGAATTTCAGCAAATTCTACGCGACTGGCTACTGCAAGAAAGGTCTAACGTGTCACATGCTGCATGGCGAGTTCCCTTGCAAGGCGCACCACAAAGGTAAGGATAAACGCTCATGTCTAGTTTTTCAAGGAAATCATATCTAACTTCGGATTGTCAACTCCACATCTCGAATTAGATTTTTACGAAGAAAAAATAAGTCATTTTTAATAAACAATTCTAGGCGAATGCACTCACGATCCATGTCGATTCTCGCACGTGCCCCTGACGGACTACACTCGACCCATCTTCCAGAAGATGATCGACGAGGACGAACTCGTCAATGCCAGGATGCCTACAATGGGATATATGCATGCGGTTAGTCTTTGATTTTTAGAGTAAAAACAAAGGTAGATATTTTTGAAGAAAACCATAGATTTTCCTTAAAAATACTTACTTTTGAATAAGTAACCGATATCTGAAGATATCGATTTTTGAAAAGAAAATTAGCGAATTTTCGAAATGACAAATCATACACCAACTAAAGTTTTGACAAGAAAGAGGACAGATATAAAGAGAAGAGTGAGAAAAATAGACAACGTTATCAGTCTCCAAAAATGAATAACACTTAAAAATATGAATTTTTCTAGGATAACAACAATGCAGAAAATATAGTATTATCACCTCCTTGCAATGAAGATTTTTTAACGAATGCGTATTGGGAGAAAAAGGCGCAAACATTGGAAGAAAGTTCATCTAAATTTGAACGAAAGCAGGCGCAGCAGATATTAGCATACATTAGTATTGATAGGAAAGCAAGTGGTGAAGATAACACAGAATAACGAATTACTGAAGAGTTGGAAGAAGGGAACTTGATGAATTAGGCTTAAAAGAATTTAGTCTATCCAAGATTTTCGAACATGTCATATTTGACGAAATTTCAATGATTAATGATTTTATTTCCAGATGCAAATGCCAACGCAAGCGCCGCGTCGACGAGTTCTGTTGCCGGGTGGCCCTTCGGGCATGCAGAATATCGCTGTCACGCAGGCCGCTGCCGCTCCAATCATACATGTGCCTATACCGAATCAGCAGGTAAATTCATGTTCTATTTTTATCATCAGTTTGGAAATAACAAAATGTCAAGTTATAAATAACACACAGAGTGATAGTATGAGAAAAACATGAAGAAAGCTGATTTGCACCACCCTATCAAATTCGAATCGTCATTCTATATACAAGTTATGTAAAAAGAAAAACTGATCGGCAAAAGTATTTTGACTCAGAATTTATGAGCATTACAAAACTCTTGTCTGACGTAAAAGAAAATAATAATAACTTATCAATTTTCTTGCAGACATCCACGAACGGTCAACTGGCCCCTCCCTCAGTAGTTGTGCCCACACTGGCCAAGCCTCTGCCCGACATTTCAGCAACGGCAGCCCTGGTCGCCCAGCTGCAGTCCTCCATGCGTCCTGTCCAGCCAGTCTCTGCCGTCTACAGCTCTCCCCAACTGGACACTGGCTCGTCCCCTCAGCAATTGCCCGCCGCCACCGCGTCCATGTCTCTGCCGAACAACAACAACCAACCAGGTTAGTACTATAATATTCATCAAGAGTACAAACCATCGAGTTAAAACCTAACACTCGAAAACTAAAATTTTGGGTGCCGGTCGTTCTGTTTAAAACAAGTGCCGAGTTTTGTAACAAAACAGCGGAGAATATTTGATAGGTTTTATTACAGAATGCCGCATTATATCCCCGGGCTTTCAGGGTCGATTATAATTTTGAACCCGAATTAAAAATAGCACCGAATTCTAGACAACAACGAATTTGATTCAGGGACTGGAGGTCCGGCGCCGATTTTCAACATCAACGCGATGCTGGCTCAACTGTCAGAGGGAGCCGTGCCCGAGGAGTCGCCCTCATCTCCTCCTCCGATGCCCTCCTCAATCCCCCTGCCTTCCGCCAACATTCCCGAGTCCAAGGAAATCAGCTGGCGTCTGTTGCCCGTCAAGTGCAATTCGCCCTATTCGGGCCTGGCTGGAGTGGAGTTCGATGCCTCTTCGTCCGATCCGAGGAAACCCCGTGTGCTGGCGAGTCTGTTCGAGGCGACCACGCAGTCCCTGCTCTCGTCCCCTGGCGCCCAGAGCGGCGATGCCTCTTCAGCTGCTTCGGCCGCTTCCCGCGATCCTCGCCGTCGCACCACAGCCCCCGTTCCGTCCGGCTCTGCAGGTGCTGATTCCCCTCGGGTTCGCTCGTCCTCTTGGATGCCCCAAATTGCCTGAACAGGTGCTTTTCCCTCCTTATTGTTTTCATATCAGAGTTTTCTTGTGTTATCATTTATTCTTTTCCTTATTTAGATGTGGAAGCTCTGATCTCATTTCTTCAATATCCTTCTTCCTTATTTATCCTTAGCTGATTGTCAGATGAGATTGCCAAACATCTTCGAGGATTTCATTTTCGTCCAGAATTATTCAGATCCCTTCCCCCTTCTCTAAGCAGGTCTATCGATCAATCTTGACTCTTGTTGCTCTGAAAACATTGGCTATTTTGCGGGTATTGTTGTATTTTGTAATTTCTCCCTATTCTCCACCCTCCATTCTCTATCTTTCCTTTCTACTTGTCCCTATCATTTCTTGTTCTATCTGTCTAAATCGAACTTCCCTTTTATCTTTATACTTTCTCTAATTTCAGTTGTACTCGTTATAATTCAGATTTTTGTAAGATCTGTTGTTATTTGATGGAAAATCGACTCAGCAAGTGATAGCGAAGAATGGAGATAAATGTTATTCATCAAAAATGAAAGCGAAAATGAAAAATGAATAAGAAAAGCAAAAGAAGAATGAAAACAAAGCATGAAAACATAATTGAAAGAAGCACCAAGGAGGAAAAGAAAGTATTTCAGAAATTCACCTTGAACGTCACAATACGCCCAGCAAACAATTGAATTGAATTTGCCTTCAGTAGGGCAAATCGATTTGACTTTCTGATTGAAATAACAAAATCAAGAAGAATGAATTATGTCAGGGTTGTGGGAATATTCAGGAATCCAAATTAGATTCAAAGAAAAATTATTCCCACTTGATATCTCAGGAATGATAATGATGTCACTATCTGATTATAAAAGAGTGGATATTTGATAGAAAATTCGAGAGAATGATAATCTTTTCACATGCTTCCTATAGCCTTATAATATTATATGAAACTAGAAATTGAATCATCCATTAGAAATATTTTCTGGTAAAATTATGCACTATTTTATCTTCGAAAAGGCTGATCTTCATCGGACAATTATGGTCGTCGATAATTTACGACAATGAACTATACAAAGCCACATTCGAAAGTAATCAGAATCTCGTCACTTTTATTGCGGTGGTATTTACCCGACAATCGGATCAATGGGCTATCGTTTGCTAATCTTCTCTTGGTTCCCCTCGTTCTTTTTTCCCTTCGGTCAAGGTCTTCGTTTTTTGTCTGTTTTCCTGCAAACTCGGCTGCTGTGCCCCTCGGCGGTTCGTTTTTTCGTGTCAGTTTTTTCATTTCGTCTATGTCCCCTCAAACCCACACAATCAATCGACCTAATCCACCCATCACTTTCCATTTTCACCTTATTTTCAACCTATCGATTACAGTTGTTCTCATTCGGGAATTATCACTTTCCTCCGTCTTTATCGATCTGTCTGAAATTCTTTTTCTTAAAGAATGCGACGAAGTCCAGCTTTTTTCAAAATGAAATAGATCAAACGAAAATTTATCCTTTATTCCGTGACCAGATAAGAACTAGTCATAGTTCATGATAATAATAAGTTGAGTAAGGATTTTTCCAAGACAAAATCAGAAAAAAACTATCTCCTTGGCTTATTTTCCATTATGGATCAAACGAGTTTCATCTATCTGTTCAAAAACTCGATGAAGCTCAGCCCTTCCATGATGCCATTTCATCAGATCAAGTATTTAGGAGTTCATTAAGCCTACATTAAGAATCTGTAAAGAAATGTCTTTGTAAATCTTTGCAAAACCATTCTGATACCTATTGATTTCTCAAAGCACGATTCTTTTCCATTTCAACTTGTCAAACGTATCTTCAGTGTTCAAGATCATAGCCCCTAAGATTTCATTTAGTAGAGTTTCGTTCTTTATTTCTTCACTTATTCTCAAGAAAACCAACTTTCGTTTAGTTTGTCGGTTTGCATATCGGTCATTGTGCTACTCTTCTATTCGCCTGTTCAGCAATTTGTTGTTCGGAATCCTCTCTGTGAGTCAAAAGTCAGCGAATTTCCATTCCAGTCAGTTTCTCCTCGAATCCCCAGTCTCCAAATCATTGCCCATCGGGGTCACTTCCCAGTCACTCACTCACTCAATCTCCCAGACGATTATCATTTCCGCTGCTCTCTCGACATCTCCCCTCATTTCCCTTTCACTTTCGAAATCGCACGATCATCCACTTGTTGTACGTACGCAGGAACTTGGTAGCTTTAAGCTCGAGTTCCAATGTTTAGAAGGTGGAGTAGCGTTCGAGATTCGAATAGCAAGTAATTAGATTTGAATTGAAGTTCCCGACTAAAATTTGCTTCAGACACAAAGTGGGAATGAAGTGTTCTTTCCAAAGATCTAGAGCTAATCTTGAGTTTCAATTTTTACAAATTCTATAGAAAAGCCCTGTACATAAATATCGGTTCATTTGCGTAGTTTTGTCTGTCTGTTTATTTGGTCATTTTCGCTTTCACTCGATTACGAGCTTTTCTTCTGAAATGCAACAGTTCTCTGCAATTCATACAATTTTTCATCGAATATTCTCATTTTCTCTTTATTTGCATAGAGAAATGTATGAATTTGTGGTTGTTTTGAGGTCGAATGCACTATTTTATTTGGTTCACGATGATTTCAATCTACGTTTCTTTTTCTTTCTTCTGTAAATGTTCATTTTCGGAATTTTCTATTATTTTTCAGATATGTCAATTCAATGGTCCATTCTACAGTTATTGGCAGCTAGCGTTTTAGCACTATGTAAGATTCTTTGTCAACTTTGAAACTGCGATACGTTGATACACGAGACGTGAAGAAAGCGTGAAAGAAGATGCATAATTTTAGCATCATCGATCCTGTTTTAGTCATGTTTTGTGATTTCCGGATAGCCATAAGTTTTTTTCAATACTAATGATTCGATTTAGCCTCCCCTCCTTGCACACCTTTCTATGTTCGATGGCCGAGAGTCCGCTTAAATTTCAAATCAGTGTCCAGTGCGAGGCTGTCGCTTAGGGCGTGTCAGAGTGCATGCTCGATAGGGGAAGATCCAATTGAACGGGGTAAAATTGCCTAATCATAGATTTGTCATTTCACGTAAAAGTTTTCGTTAGAAAACAGTGAAGATCAGCTTTGATGAATAAAAAATACAAATTGAAAAACGATTTTCCGCAATCAATCCGATTTTTATGAAAATTAGCTTTGTTATGACGAAAAGGGGTGATCTTGCTACATTAGATAAGAGCTTTCTTCAAATAGTGAGTTTCTAGGCCATTCCCTGGAATGTGCAGCAATCAACCATCATCCTTCCCCCGACGGTTTCTCCCATCATTGTGACGTCTTCCAGCCCCATCAATTGCAGAATGTCGACGGCTATGTTGAGGCTGATGATCGATATTCCTTCTACTGGAAGTATTGCTTGAATTGTGAGTATTTGATGTTTTCCTTGCCTAATTTTCCTTGAATTCCTATCTCAGCAACCCGAAAATGTGGTGGTGATTATGCATTCACGTACCTGTCGGATCGATATATGGATGGGAAGGAGATAAAAAGGATATCGAAGAAAAGTAGCCTGGAAGAATGTTTGACGGAATGCATCGAAGAAACTGCGTAAGAAATTTATAATGCTTTGATAGAATTTGTTCCAAATTCTTGTCTATCTATTCGTCAAATTATTGAAATTTATTTATGATGATCAGCTTTTAAAATGACAGACAATAGCATCCAAAAATATGTTATGCAAATAAAATTATTTCAGATTTGCCTGTCGCTCAATATCCTTCAATCGCACCGATGGTGGATGTCACTTGTCTGACGAATCTCAGCTGACGAAGCCTCGCTCGATTCGACTCAACAACAACCCTAATTTCCGGATAGACTATTACGAGAATAACTGCTACAATCGTGAGCCATTTCATATACTAAAAAAATAATCCTGACAATGACAATAGACTGAAGCAAACTGTAAGCGAAAGAGTATGCATTCATACTTTCTATTATTCTTGTTATCGAATGATAAATCTCTATTGCAAGTTTGAAAATAAGTCATTCTGACTACGGCTAAACTATCCTTTCTCTACACAAACTTTGAGAGAAATCTCCGCAAAACCAATGGTTTTTTGTACAAAGGCTAATCTCCTATTGACTTACTTTGCGCAATTTTCCTCTGATCCCCTGCATTCTTAAACCCGCAATTCTTCGAGGATCAGTACCAATTTCTCCTGCTTCTATTCCCTTTGTTCCACGATTTCTACCCATTTTTGCTTCTTTCGATCTCTCTAATTTTCCTTTCATTTTCGATCTCTCAACCTCCTTTCATTGCCCTCATTTTTATTACTTTCCAATGGGCCGACTCTAGCGAACCCACAATAACTGCATAACCCATTCTGCTTTTGACAAGAGATGCCGAACAGATGAAAAACGAGCAGAGGAATCGAAATGCAAAATGCAGATCAGGCGAATAAACAACCCATTATAATGCTATGCAACAGTCTGAGAAGACGCACAGTGGGAAGAATCCATCAAATTCAAGAGAATACCGACTTTTCTGAAATACAGTAAAGATCGATCATCTATGTAGATCTCATGACTGACATATTCGATATAAAAAATCTCTTTCTAAATTTTCTTTCCTCATACTATTTCATATCGTAAGCTTCAAGATTATGCAGCTAATTTAAAAAAAAAAAAGATACAAGAATTAATTTTCAAATTTCAGTGTCTGAAACATTCAAATTCGAGCAGCAATGCCTGGAAGATGGCGTGATTGTGAAAGTGAAGAGCAAATTCCCTTACACAGGAGCTTTCTATGGAATCTACGATTTCTTCTCCTGTCGAATCGAACCGAAACAGCAGAAGGAATTCGAGTTGTTCTTTCCTTCACCGACTGCTTCAAAGAACTGCAGTGAGAGCATACGGTTCAAGGTAAATCTACGGTGCTTTGAATTTCTAACAACATTATTTTAATTTCAAATTCAGCTTGAAAAGGTAAGGTCGCTTACCTGGTTTTAGAAACTGAGACCTTCTTTCGAACATTTTTATTACTAATTGATAATTTTACTCTTAAAAGCGATTTACTCAAATGTTATGCACATTCCCTTTGCTTTTTGAATGAATCATCAAAGAGTTCTTTCTACAGCAAATGCATTCAATCTTCCATAGCTCGAGAACGAGAAGTGTACTTTTCGAGCCAAATTTATTTGAACTTTCCGAAGTTTGGTTTTTGATTCGTTTGAAAAATACTGGATTTCTGTAGTAAAAATAAGGCGCAGCTTGTAACGAAGACCGTGTATTTATTGACAGATTGCAAGCGACAGAAGAAAGGGAATAAAAATGGAAAGTGAAATGCCTGAAATAGAGAAACGGGACTTTTGATGATTCAATTATCGAATATTAAAGCTGAGATATAAAATATCGTGAATTTGGCTTGGTATAAACCACATTGAGACGGAATTCCAACCAGATTTATCTTTGACTCTTTCAGATTTTAGTTGATCTTCAATTGCTTCGAATTATACGATTTGGTAGATTTATCACAATTTTATATTTAGGGCGATGAGATGATCCTGGAAGTAGTCCTGTCGACAGATGGCATTGAGCCGTTGTATTTCATCACTCCCGATGATCTGACCTATCAGGCAAAATGCCCGATTATGGGGCAAATGAAGCAGCGACAGCTCGAGACTAATCAGATCCTGGCTGAAGATGCCAAGTAAGAAGATCCAATTTATTGAGAATGAAGTTTCTGTTTCCTTCACAACATCCCTTGTCAGTTTAGTTTGATAAGCGATTTCGTTAATCTTATTTCAATCCGTTATCTGCAAGGAAAGAATTATTTGCTTAGCAGTCTAACTAATCATGATTTAGAAAGGAGATGGCAGCCTCAGCTCATGCTTTATTCTCCATGTTGGCGAAGGAGGATGTTCTGAAGGGTCATGGAGAACCGATCGAAACAACGACGAAGGCACTTCAGAAAGACACCTATCCACTGCCTCTGACCTCTACTCCGATGCCAATTAGAAACTCAACGACAAGTTCATCCTCTTCGACCACGACCACGACAGCTCCGAAAAGGCACGAAGTTACAAGAAGCATAAACACCGTGAACACAGTGCAGACACATCAGCAATCCAACCACAGTAATCCTCCACCAACTCCTGCATCCTCAGTCAAACCTAAAACAACCACAACTGAACTCAAACCACCGATTTACGTGAAAATGTCGGATGAAGCGCTGCAGAATGCACACAGCACTAGCACGACTGTGAAATCGACCACAGCGAGTCAAACCGCGAGAAGTAGAACCACGACAACAAGCAGTACCGTGAAACCTAGCAGCACCGCCACTACAACCTCAACCCAATCAACTACTACCCAGACTTCCTCAGTTCCTCCTCTCACGACCACTCAGAAAATTTCCGTTCCAACCTATCAGCCTTTCGTTCCCATTTCACAATCACAAGTTCTAACAACCAGCACGAGCAGCCCACGGTAATAATCATTTTGTTTTTCACGACTCAGAAAAGTCATGAACATTTTTAGGCCTACCGAAGTAGTGATGACTGAATCCACAACAAGGAGGATAGAAGAGAGCAGTACTTCAAGTCAAGTGACATCTGTAAGTGTTGAATTTGATATATGGGAATGTGGGTTGTCTTACTCCTTTGAAGATAAAAATTCCCTAAAATTACCTCCCAATATGATAAAACTGATGCTAAAATTTGAAATACAATGAGAAACTTATCTAAAAATTTTAGACAACAACCCGAATAGTTCCTCCATCAACTACGCCACCAAATTTGAAGCCTTCATTTGGTCAAGCAATGCCTCCTTCACCAGCTCCTTCACGCAATGAAACAATACTAGAAAAGTTCCCAAGCGGGTAAGCAGAAAAATGTTCCACAAATTAACGATTTTTGTATATTTTTACCCTCCTTGATCCAGTTATGCAGATAGACGTCCTTGAGCAATATCCCCATTCCCTCGTTTCTGCCTTTCTGCTGCAATTATCCAATTTCCATGGTCAAACCCGAGTATCGTATCCTTTGTTCCTACTTCTCCCTTATCTCGTATTTACAATCGACGATAATTTATGTGGCAAATTGACAGTTAGGTTCTGATCACTCACTTAGAAGGATAGAGTAATTTTTCGTAATCCTGCAACTAATTGTGTAAATCTTACAAAACGATGCAAAGTATTACAATGGAAAATGCAATGACCGTACAATATCAACCATATTCCAGAGTTGTGAAGCCTCGTCAACCTGTGCAATTCGACATCTACCATAACGGTCATGCAGTCGAGGCTGTAGTCGTCGGCTCGAAAGTCACTCTCGCATTCACTCCACATTACGCCATTTCGCGTAAGAAATGATAACTACTTTTTGAGAAAATATATTACCTCCTGCAGTATTGATATCCAGAGAATATTATCTTGACAACGAAAAATTTATCCACTATTCCAATTAGGCCGTTTTTTCGAAGTGGTGTTGCCGAGAAGTCTTATCATTTCCGAATAATCAAAGCATCGAGAAAGCTAAAAATGCTGAAGCATATTTTCGCATTTCCCTAATTATCAGTCTCACATTATATCAAGCGAAAGTTGCATTCCATAAAAGATATATTTTTCGATGCTAATTTGGCAAACTGATGTTAGAATACTCTCGTCATCAGAATTGACTGACAAGAATCATAATTGTACAAAAATCTTGTGTAGCATTCCTTTTAGATATTCAAGAAATTTGTTTCAAAAATCCAACACTTTAGCCGACTACATGTCCCTACAGAAGTGTCAAATCGAACCGGTAGATCCCCGCTACGAGTGGGAGAGAGAGCCTGTCAGAATCATCGATGACGGATGCCCTTCTGATCTCGTCGGTTTGGCCTGTCCGCCCACTCATTCCGAGTACGGTATCAAGGTAAGCATTTTAAAAAATATGATCAAAATAAAATGAACATTTCATTCCAATTCTTACATTTTCAAAAAATTCATTCGGATGCTAATTGTGAACTTCTAAAAATTACATTCAATTTCATTTTTTTTTTTAGAAATTATCGAAAAAAAAAAATGACAGACTAACTAGGGATCATTAATTATTGCCAATTGTTTGTCATTGCCGACCTCCTTTTTCCTCTTTCAGGTGACAGTCGAGTCCTTCCGCTATCAAACAACCCCCCAAATCCAGTACAGCTGTCTCATTCGCATCTGCCCCTTCGCGCCATGTCCTACGGTATTCCATTCGAATTTATCATTGTCAAAAGCAACGAGAGAATAATTGCATTCAATCATTTTCTCAACTCCATCACTCAATGCAACAAATCTGATCATGCTTCTTCGAGAAAGAGAAATTTGAAAACAAAAATGCTTACGTAGATAGAATCGAGCTTTCTGAATAGATCTAGAATTTTGACAGGGATGCCTTATGCAACTTTTTCGAAATTATTATGAATCCTATAAAAAATATACTGAAAAATATCTGAAAACTGAAAATTATCCTACTTCCAGAACATGTGCCATCCAGTGGATGGCTGCGCAACTCGTCGACTTCGAGATATCGCCACTGATGGACTTCCACTGACTAATCCAACTGCTAATTTCAGTAAGTCTATCCTCATTTCATATTCCTTTTTCGCCTTGATTCGACTATGAAAAATCTCTCATTTTCACGCGTCAATAGATCTGTCTGCCATCTGCATTCATTCCTATTCCATTTTCTTTCTGGCTTCCATTAGATACATACCACAAATGGAAATTGAATATGAATCAGATTGAATTTGTGACCGAGCTGTAACTAAAGAACTCAATGGATTCTCCTATCTTTCAAAGATTCACGAAGAATGACTCATTCTGATAGTGACAACGAATCTGGAACCAGACAAGATTTCTTATCCCATTTCGGATCTATTCAACCTTACCCAGAATGTATATTTCCGAAAGTTTGATCTGACAAATGCATATTCGTCTGTCAAAATATTCTACGTCTTTGTCTCTGAATTCACACAATTTTCAAGCTCTAGAGAAATGTCCAATCAATTCATCTAACTTTTCAGATGAGCAACAACTCCTTGCATTAGGAGGAGAGCACGTTGTCAAGCGACGCTTAGTCGTTGTTAACTCCGAAGACCAACTACGGTACTACGTCAGGACGGGCGATCTACCGTAATCTCAACAAATTATGACACTTTCAATCTATTATTTATTGTTCCACTTTACATTGCGGTTCTTTCATGATTGATTGGCTTTCACTGTTATCCTTTACTCTTTATGAAATTTTGCAATACGCTTAACTTGACATCAACAAATAGGGTATCTATCTATGAAAATAAGCATTCCAAAATCGCTTACAGTAATCTCAAGTGTGACTTCTTTCGGAACATTCCCTGTGTGTTATCCTCATTTGCTGTAAATATCATATGAAGTGCCAAATTTTCGAATTTCGTGCAATTTTCATGTGTAATGGTTGAATAGTAAGCGATTTGGAAATTTGATCACTATTTTTTTTTCGAAAATTCGCTATAGTTTCCAAGTTGTTCTAATAACTTCACATAATTTATGAAAATTTCTAAAATAAACAATGCTATCTAGTAAAGTGGTTGTCCTCTGTTTGCATGACGGTAAGCTGTGAGCCGTCTCAATTTCATTTTACTCTTCTGCCTTTGGAATTCGTCCGTCTTTGTCTGATTCCTTGCCTCTCTTGCTGTGTCTCTGCTGCTTCTTGGCTTCTTTAGTCCTCGTTTTTCACGCACTTATGTGAGTATATTGTATTCGTGCTTGCTGTTGGGCCGTAGCTGTGGGGGCAAACATACATCCTCTCCTCTCTCTCTCTGTGTCTGTCTGTCATCTCTGCCATCTCTCCAAATGGCATTCTTTCTCATCCATTTTCTGCCTTCTCAATTTGTCATTATCTCCTCTTCTCTCTAGCATTGCTACTATATCTTCCCTCTTCTCTAATTCTCTGTCATCTCTTTCTGCATCTCTGCACATTCTCCATTTCGTGTGCTCTCTACTGCCCTGTAATTTCATCCCTCGTATGCAAATGGGGTTGGCTTTGTTGCATTGTGAGGTTGAGATGGGCGGAGATAGTCAAAAATCGGAAAAGTTGGAGAGAAGCGGAGAGGGAAGAATGGAAGGAGGAGGCGAATTAGAGAGATTGCCGGTAGGAAGAAGGAAGAAAGGAGTGGAATGGAAGGGGGAAAGCGGACACATACACACACACCAACTGGTGTCGTAATAACGTAATAAAGCAAGAAGATACACATAAAAAGTGGTGCAAATTGGTGCAATTCTGTTACAATTTCCATAAAATAACAATACCCCTCTCCAAAATTCAAGTATGTGTGTGTGCATGATTCCGTGTTTCTGTTTCCACACTTGCGCACTGCACAATTTTCATTCGTACGTTGCTTGCTCCAACCCTTTCCCTCCTCTTCCATTTCCTTTCACTTTGTTTGCCTTTTTCTCTCTACTTCTCTCTTTGCACTGCTCTCCAGCCGACTCTATCTGTTTTTCTCGTTCTCTCTCATTTCAACCCACTATCTTCACGCATTTTTCCCGTCTCCCTGATCTCTAATTCCCATCCATTTTCTACATCTCTACGCCCTCTTCAATCAGTCGCTCTGTCATTTTTGGTCTTTTTCTTCCCTCCATACTCTCTCCATTTCTCCACCCTCTACTCCGTTTTCTCTTTCTTTTCTCTCGCTCTTTTCCCTCGCCCCGTATTTCTTTGTTTCTCTGCGTCTCTCGTCGTCTAACTTGCCTCTTATTTTTTCGCTCAGCTGACAGACTTGGCTGTGTGCCCTCAGAAAGAGTGGGCGTGGTTTGGCTTGGCGCCAAGTGGCGCAATGGAATAATGCTTGGCTGGCGTGGGGCGGGGCTTCGCAGAGGCAAAGAGCGAGGTGATTGGTGGGCGGGGCCTGAGACCGAGTGGACTTATGCTGGAGGCGGAGTCGATGCGACGAAATAGCGCGTGGAAAATATAGGGCGCAGAGAAGGTAGAAACAACCGGCTAGACGTCTCTTGAGGGAGAACCGCAGGGACGCACCCCCACCCCTCAGTCTCCACCCAGACGCGTACATAGCGTACATTCACCCTTTCTAACCGCTCTCAAATTCACTTAACTCAACATGGCAGCCGTCGCTAAGCGAGCCGTCAAGAAGACCAAGGTAGGTCAAATGTTTTCGGATTAGACGCAATGGTGTCTGCCGATGGCATCGATCGATCGATCGCGACACTCATGTTGTTTATTGCAGGTCGCCAAGAAGCCCAAGGCACCCAAAGTCAAGAGGGTGAGTCTTATTGATTTTCGCCAAACCTGATATGGGATTTTGATCGTTCAACTTTCAGGCCAAGAAGGCATCGCCCAAAAAGGGATCTCCCAAGAAGGCCAAGAAGACGAAAAAGAGCCCCAAGAAGGCCGCTGCCGCCAAGGCATAGTGAGTCCATCGACAGCTCCAATCAGCAGGAAATTCAAACCAAATATTTCAGAATCGTTTCACCTACCTCGTATCCATGTAGCCACCTCGCTTTAATCACCTACCCCGTCCAACCAACCCCGCCCTCATCTTCCCAATCTTATCATCCACTCATCAATAATCAGTTCAATTGTCGAATGCGCCCCTTTTCGGCCTGCCGTATTTCTGTCAATAGATCCAACTCGATGTTGCCAAGATTGTAAATATCCGATGGTCTCATCACCCCTCCCTCCCAATCCCTTTTTTGTATATTCGATGTTCTTCTAGGAAGGACGCCTTCATCCTCGTCTCACTTAATTATTCGATTGCAATTAGACTAATTATTTCCTCGTAATCTCATCCAATGACCTATTGTATTTTATGGAAATGAAATCACAAAAATTTTCAATCCTCTCCTTTTGTGGCGAATCAGGGAATGCACAAGTCCAAACTTCGCTGTAAAATAAATAATTAATGAAACTGTATTAATGGAAAATGTCGATTTGCCGCAAAAATAGCAAAAAATACACAGTAGAAACAGCAAAATCGAACAAATACGCATGCGGAGAAATGGCAGACGAAGACGAGTGTTGTTTACGAAGACAATGCATGGGAAGTTCCACTCTTATCTTATTGATCTGTGTTCTTTTTGCTATTTATTTGGCATTTTGGCTTAAATAACTTTTATTTTGGAAGAAAGTGCATTCAAATCTCCAATTCTCCTATTCTAACCATCAATTTTCTTTCACAGAAAGAGAAACTTCAATCATATTGCCTCTCTTTGGCTAAAAATAAACAATTTCCAGCGGAGAACTAACGTTTCGATGAAATTTCGACTGTGAATTATCAAATTTCGTAGAGGAGTATGAAAATTCTAAACGAAGTTTATAGCAATTTCGAGAAAAAGTTGATCTTCATTTGTTTCTCATTTGCATCTTCATATTTCTCGAGTTCTATGCAGTTCTGCATGAAAATTCAAACTTTGCCTGAATTGATGGGCGTTTCGAATAAAATCTGGCTGCCTTTTGTTGGCGCCAGCCGATTAGCCAACAGAAGACTGATTGAGAGATGGGCAATGCGGAGATTGTGAAGGAGATGGCCAGAGGCAGATATGCAATATGAAAGGCTGGCGGAGAAAGCGAGAAGAAATGCCGAGAGGGTTGGCAGAAATCACTGATTTTGTCTGATTATCAGAATTTGAATTATTTTTCAAGATCTCGTAGACGAATTTCGCACCCAACATCAGGATCGATCATCGAATGATCAGATATTCAGCGATGTTTGCTGATAGAATATGGAAACCTCGAAACTCTTTCGAGAAAATTGTAGAACCAAGTAGAAATTACAGATTCAGTTGATTATTCGTCCTGATAAAGTGCAATTTCTATCAGAGTCGATCAAATTCATCACTGCCCATCAATCTCGAGATAAGGTCCTAGTCGATGTCAATTTGAACATTCAATTCTGATAATGATCAGTTGAATATTCGATGAAAACGTTCCAAAAATCTCATCGAGAGTTTTACCAATATTCATCACAAGTTTCTATTGTTTCTCTAAAGTTCACGTTCATAAAATTTGAACTCTCTTGAATTTTTACAATGATCCCAGGTCTTCAAGCATCATCAGCCAAAACCATACCGTAATTGATTCGATCTACCGAATTTTACGACTTTTCTGATGTCGTCCGAACGACAATTTCATTCATTCCCTTCTTCGTATGCATCTCCGAATATTAGTGATGGGCTAGCTTCTTCATCGCATGTCTCCATTTCTCTTTCTCTCCTCTTACACCCTTCTTCATTCTTTATTTTCATTTAAAATAGTATTTTCCCTATTCCCTAGCTCACTGATTTCTTCGTCTTTCTCGAAAAATGACTAGTTTGGCAATAATTTTACAGTTCCCCCCTCCGCCCAAGACGCATAGTCCACAAAAACGGGCAATTTCGGAGCGGTGAAAAATGAGACCGATCGATTTTTTCAGGGAGAAAAAAATTCACGGAATACTCGAGGACTAACTCCGACAAAATATCGAACAACAATTGAAAAATCATCTGAAATGGAAATTTTAAAAATCAGTAAAGTTCGGCGTTCAGCACACAAGAAGGCAGAAGAGAATACATAAATATTCTTCTCTAGATCAAAAACCAAGAATTCGATCATAATCGCATGAAAATACCCAATGAAAGCGTCTTCAATATTCGAATAGTTATAGATTGCGGTCGTCCGAATTTTTGTAATGTTTACCACGTGCATGAGTCGAGTAAATTCGCCAAAAATCAATTCGAGACGAAATTCTCATACAAGTTTACTGTGAAACGCTTAGAAGTGCTCTATTTTTGTGTAAAATAATTTTCATCCTTTACTTTTTTCATAACTTATCATAAATCTATTACATTCTAGTTTTTTCTGGATCTAACTCACGTGGTCAGATCGCAAAGGGGAGCGGGGAAAAAGGGGGAAAAGAATGTGTGCAGGTGGAAATTTTTTTTTTGCTATTTTGCACCTTGCACCAATTATTTGGGTTGTTTTTCTTTGCTGATGTGATTTTTCTTTTTCGAATTATCGATTATTTTGTTGTTATTTTGCGTAAAAGTATATTTCGAAAGGTCCCATGACAAGGGAGGGGGCAGTCTTATCGATTTTCTTCTCCCCTCCTCTTTCTACTCGCCACTCGTCGGCGCCTATTTCGCCCGAACCAAAGCTATCGATCGCGAAATAGTGAGGCGAACAGAAGAGACGCAGACAGACAGACACTGGCACAGAAAATAAAGACGTAGCTGCAGGAAAGAGAAGTAGAGGAAAAATGGGCAAGGGAAGGGAAGCGAAGGGAATAGGAAGGGAGAATGGGAAGGGACAAGACAGATCCGATACGACTGGAACTAGGGAAACTTGTGGAAATTGCATATATGAACTGGACAGAGTATGAAAACATTAGATACTATCGAACTCGTACAGTAACTAGATAATCGATGCGAGATTTGATAATATCGAATCTGTTTTGCTGCACGTTACCCCATTATTATGAAGGCAACACATCTCAGTTATCAGAAGTTTGATATCATTCGGTATCGTTAGCTTAACGATCTCAGGAAAATCTAACATGTAAAATCAAATAATTTACCACTTCATTGTGTCAAATTGCGCAAAATCAATACATACAGTAATGGATTTGATATAATTATGTATTCACGATTCATTGTTAGACAAGGCAATGGTTTTCATACAGAGAATCGACCAGTTTTGCACGCGGGCATGGAAAATTACAGTAACTAACAATCACAGATATGAGAGGTGTTTGAATGTATGACGAAAATGCTCAATCAATTGAACGAAAATGAGATCGCTGCTAAACAGATGAGGCATTGATCTTACATTCTCGTTAATATTTATGGAATTGTTTCTAAATTTTATTTCAGTCAATTTTGGTACAGATTTTTCTTATGTACCACTTACAGTCGATCCAGGAGTTGTAGGGCTTTCCGTTGATCCAGGAGTTGCAGGGCTTTCCGTCGATCCAGGAGTCCCAGGGTTTTCCGTTGATCCAGGAGTCCCAGGGCTTTCCGTCGATCCAGGAGTCCCAGGGTTTTCCGTTGATCCAGGAGTCCCAGGGCTTTCCGTCGATCCAGGAGTCCCAGGGTTTTCCGTTGATCCAGGAGTCCCAGGGCTTTCCGTCGATCCAGGAGTCCCAGGGTTTTCCGTTGATCCAGGAGTCCCAGGGCTTTCCGTCGATCCAGGAGTTGCAGGGTTTTCTGTTGATGATCCTGACGGTGGCACAGCTGACGAAACAGCAATGAATGACGTAGTAGTTGAGAGACAAGCGTACGAATCGGGTGAGAGGGTAGCATCTAAATCATACATATTGAAAATTAATAATAGGAAATAAAGTTATTTACCTTTGCTATAACAGATTTTGTTATTACAAGGGTCGGCTGTTCCACTAGTACAATTACAACGGTATGCGCAAGAATCCTTGATATCTTTATCTTCTTCGCAATAACCATATCCCTTACTTTGGCCGCAAAAACTCTTCGCCTGTGCCGTACAAGGATTCCTTACTATAAAGATATTGATTACTATGCAAAATTAACATATCGTTGATTGGAGAAAGTCGATATGCATGCAGTAATTAGAAGTCGAATTTAGGAGCGAAATAGTGAATCGCGTAGAAGAGAAGCGAGACGAATAGTGCAATTTTTGAATATCGACGTTCCCTCCAACAATAATACGAAGCTATAGATTATCATAAATCACGAACTGGTGTCGCAGACGTCAGTTCCATTCATGGCGCAAGGATCGTTACATACACAATAAGGTTGACCAGATAGAGTAAGTACGCAATGTGAGTTATTAAGGCTGCCTGGACAGACATAGTCGTCGCATGAATTTTCTAAATAGGAGAAATTTGAAATTCAATATATCATGCATTTTACTGTACCTGCACGATAGGTAATATCGAATGACATTAGATCAGAAGATGACCATCCAGTGCCAAATTCTACTCTAATCTGCGTGGAATCCGTCTTTATTTCATCTTGAGTCGTGTTTACATTTGTAGTATAACTAAAATCACGTAAATTAGAATATTTAGCGTTGTATAATGAGCAACAACTCCTACTTTTTTACGTATCGTGCACCAGGAATATCATAAAATCGAAGATATCCAGTCACGTCAAAAGTAAGACTCTTAACAGCGACAATAACTTTCTCTCCACCTACTCCATCAATCTCTATACTGCAATCCAGCAATGGACCCTAGATAATCATCACTAAAGTAGAATTTTTAGTAAATAAATGAAACTTACAGATGGCTTTAAATTATATTCGCCAGAAATAGTATTTGTCACGTTTCTTTTATTATCAGTAGGACACGAAGCCCACTCTGTAAAAATCATAATTCATTAGAAAGTATGTATGATGAAGGAATACTCGGTGTTGTTGTTGTTCCAGCAGTAGTAGTTGGCTAAAATTATAAATCCTCATTAAGACTAAAAGTTTCATGAGACATACAGTAGGAACGCAATTAGACCCAGCGAAACAGTTAAACCATCCAATTGTCTGCGTGTAGTTCGCCATCAGAGAACCATAGGTTGCATTAGCTTGCTATAAATTTAAGAATAATGAGAAACTTTTTATTAGCTTACAGTAACATTCTGCAGCAGAACTCTCACAGTGATATTGAGCTGAGTGGCATTGTTTTGGATTTGAGTTAACTGAGCAAAATATGGTGAGTTCACTGGGTCCACATTGGCTTGCAGACTTTTCACTTCATTGATCAAACTAAAAGAATATCTTATCATATATATTTTGATTTCAAGGATCGCGTTTTCTCAAAATGAAGTTCCCAGAGAAATTTCAATTATTTACAGTGGCAACAAACTTTCGTCAGTCATAAAATATTACAGCAGTTTGAAGCAATTTCCTGATAAGTAGCGCATAGCACATTGAACGTCAAAAAACGAGCCTACCGAGTGATAAATTTTGGCTATCAAACGAAAATGAACTTAATCGACAAAGTGATTGTTTTTATCTAATTTTTTCAATAAAACAATGAAAAATAGTATCGAGAAGCCTCATAAAGATAAACTAACCGCATAAAGAGTCAATCTGAAAAATAATGAAAACTGACTCGTTGTTACTTTAATATGTATTTATTCGAAGAAAATAATAACCTGAGGACTTCAGCATTGAGGTTCGCAGCCTGTTGGAGAATAGCCTTATCATCCATAGGAGTGAAATCGTCGTTCATCATAATGTGAGTTGTCAAATCCATCGGTTTTGCTGTTTGTGGTTGACCAGTAACTGGTAAGGCAGCTTAAAATATTAGTTCGCTTAAAATTAATAATAATAGTAATTCTTACAGCTTCCTGCTGGCAGTTGCGTATTAGCAGGGGTTGAACTTCCTTAATAAAACAGGTAAAATCATTGCATGTCTATTTTGAGTGTTATGTATAAAACTCGAAAATGATCAACTTCAGAAATCTCTCAACACGTTCCTAGAGCCTATAAAGACTAACAATTGAATTACGCGAATGACGCATTGAGATTTATGAGCAGACTTATAGCTTTCAATGGAAATTGATTAGATGAAAATCTTATATAGCCCTACCTTCGAGTGCATTAGGTGAAGTGGGTGAGCCAGTAAAGGAAGTTGTTGAATCTCCTCCTCCGTTGGGAGTTGTCGAATCTCCTCCTTCGTTGGGAGTTGTTGAATCTCCTCCTTCGTTGGGAGTTGTCGAATCTCCTCCTTCGTTGGGAGTTGTTGAATCTCCTCCTTCGTTGGGAGTTGTCGAATCTCCTCCTCCGTTGGGAGTTGTCGAGTCTCCTCCTTCGTTGGGAGTTGTTGATGATTCAGTCGTTGATGATTGTGCGTAAATTATCTAAAGTTTTGGAATTAACATTTTGGATCATGAATTAAAAGCACTGTTCTAGAATATAAATTAATAAAATGAAGATCGGATATAATTCTATCAAACAGCCAACTAACCCTACTGCTACATAGTGCCAATAGAAATAGCAGCAGAAATCGCCGCATTCTGAAGTTAAAATCCGTGAAAATTGCATACAAATTGATTATTTGGTAGGAAAGGAAGTACAGAAGAAAAGCATTTTGACTACGTCATTTCGACGGTGGAATGAGAATAAATCAAACAGTGGCAATTAATTAGGCAGTAAAATGGAAGAGAAGCTGCTTCGAGCAGAGGATGGGGAAGAGATAAGACCCGCCCTGAGCGCTGAAGCACACAAGCAACTGGGATGGAAATCGATTGCGCGAATAGAGCAATCAAATAGCAATTATGGTTTGCATGATTATTCGAGCCACTTCTCATGTCTGGAAAAATTATCATCGATGCTGATCAAATAGACATAATGCTAGAGAAATTTTATAAACAAAGTTTAGCAAATTCAAAGAAGATTAGAAAAGGTCGTTATCAGTAATCGCGCTACCGACGATCAGTCAAAATTAATGACGAGCTACTGGCAAAATGCGCCTTAGAAGAAGATAACAGCGATAAGTTGGTAAAGGGGAAGTGACAAACTGACAAACTTGGATAATAATCGGTTTGAATTTGATAAATTATCGATTATTAATTGCATCATTATTTGAAAAGATGTAAACAGTTCTGTAGGCCACTAATCACAAAAACACGAAAAACCGATTTCATTTCTGAATAAGCATTGAATTGCATGATACCGGCTTGCAAACTGCGCATTTTATGCATATTGTCAACTTTGAACCAGAACCAACGTCCATTCACTTGTTGTAATTTCTAATCTTCGTGAGTAATATGCATCCCGAATAATGTCAGCTCATATCAACACCTTCTATTCCGAAAAGCAATATTTACCACTGACTAAACAATTGTTGATCTTCGAAGTACACCTTTTCAATAAGATATCAGACACATCCATTTAGCCTATTGTGTTCATCCTCAAATCAGCCATGTGTATTTGAACATTTTTCTCCTAATCCATCGACAATGCCATTTCGAAGAAGCATATTTGCGTGTTGATGGAACTACGCTGTTCGACAAATGCTATCGAGTCATAGAGCGGATGAAGGCGAGGAGGGATAAGCGTTAGCTATGGACAGATGAGGATTATCATATTATCTCTCCTCGAATGGATAAGTCTTCTCTTCTTCCCTTTCTTAGTCACTTCACCTCAAATCCTCTCATAATCAGCTATCTACTGGATTAAACTACTTCATTTGCCGCTATTCCTCGAATCTTTCAAAGCAAAAAACGATGTCCGTTTCTTCGATTTTAGCTCACATCAAACCAATCATCTTTCATTCCTGGGTCTCGTTGACGAATACATTCACGGTAATCAGTAATGGTAAAACCTACTTGTTACACAAATGATATTTTAGGTTCTGTACATATCCTTGACGCTACCATTGTTGTCAGCTCCACTCTCATCACATTTTCATTTCTGGCTCCGCTTCGTCTTTGATTCGGCTATTTTCTTGGGTGCGCTATTTTACTGGCAGGTTCCAAAGAGGTTACTCTCGTTCATTGTATAAATGAGGATAATTGTTTTCAGCTATGCATCGCGTAATCGTCTTCTCACGATCACTCATCTCTGCTCCACAGTCGCCACTTCATCGTTCTGCTTCCATCCTCCTTCTCCGCTACTGTTTCCTCTTCTGTTCATCTGCGGTTTCGCTTTCGGAATATCTTCGCCTTGCCTTCTGTTCAACTTCATGTCCTTTTTCTCGCAACTCGACCATTCACCGATACATGTAAGTTGGATAATTTTATCTCTTGGTTACGTAGAACAAGGAAACTAGAAGGTAAACCTCTCATTTCAAATGAACCAAAATTATCATGAATTACAAAATGCAACACGTTTAGCGATGCATAAATTCAAGAATTGACACATAATTTTAGCCACTTCATATGATTCACATACTTGCATTCCAAACAAAGTTCTGCATTTTGTGCAAATGCAGTGCAATCCATTTCAGTGCTTCTTCATCGCTTCCTCGCTGGGATTTCTGTTCTCCTCGCTCTCAGCAATCCTCTCCTCGCCATTTTTCACATTCCTCAGCTCAACATCATATCCGCATAACATTAGGCGAGGACACACATTTTTGAAGAAATATCATCGATAGAGGAAATATTTAAAATATTTACGATCTAGACGTGTCAGTAGTTTTAAACTTTTAACATCCCAGAAAATGTCTGAGAATCTGATAACAAATGATTGATGTTTTCATGGAGTAGTCGGCAAAATAAAAACGATAATTTAGTGACGATGCATACACTTCATTCGACGCAACTCTCCTTATCTATTCTGGATTGCAGGTATTCAAACAGTCAAAGTCAAATCAAATATTCACAGAATTGATGCAGAGCCATAAAACAGCGAAATTTATGAGCTTTGCCACTGGAAATGATAACCTCAGAAAGGGAAATTGCAGATTCCCTCACTCGTCTTTTTGTTCACGTCAAATATCGAACCGGAAGCAACAAACACCGAAGAATCCGATGAATATCAGGAAATAACTGATGGTTAGAAAGGGTTTCTATTATTAGAAAACACCGGAAATGTGTGATAGCTGATGAAATTTTGTTGCATTATGCATGTAGCAAATCCTTAGATCGACCAAATTTAATGAAAGTAGCTTCCTGGATTAATCGAGAAATAATCCCGACAAAAGCAGGTACTTTTCTCCTGAAGCGAGAAAACGAAAAAAGGAAAAGGGAGAACTAGGTTCTGAGTGGAAAGTACTACTTTTAGGTATCAAGTTCTCATTCAGTGGAGTTGTATTCAATTGTAGGGGAAAATACTTTCAACTTTTGATAGACTTACCAATTCATACCGAATTCATTCTAGGAAAATGATGACAGACAGCAAATTTCCGGAAAAAGTAGTGCTATAATTCAGAAGTCTAGTCACAATTGATAAAATTATTGCAGCGACTCCGGCCAAGAAACAGCTGGAATCGAATATCCAAGTTCGAGCATTTCTGCTGGCATTGGGCGGCTCCATTTTACCGCTTCTTCTGCCATACTTTCTTCTACTGTCGCATACAAACGCGTCATTCTCGCATTTGCAGCTGTTCGCAGTATGTAATTATGAAGAATCATTTGATAAAAACTCGTATTTTAGCTCTTCTCCGTGTGTGGTAGAATTTGTCTTTGCATTTTGTCAGCTCGATGCACTCCGTACCAGCTGATAGCTCTATCGATTGTAAGAGAAACTTTATTTTATTGATATGATCAATTCATTCAATCATGCAACTGATACGTTTAGATCGGCTGTGGACTTGCAACATGCTTGCTGGTTGAGCCTTGGCTTTCATTCGGTTGTTCCTTGCTTGGATTCTTCTCTTCTTTCTTGCTTCCATCAATTCTCATCTACCTCCGGATTTCGCACCATTTTTCAGGTACAAATTCTCAACACCTGTTAGAGCGGCCAAACCCGGCTGAGTGCATTAGAGCGGGAGTGTGCAAATTTGAATTTGGAAAAATTCGGAATCAGAATCAGAGTCGAAGTCGAAATTTTCGTAACCACGGAATCGGAAACGGAACTACTTCTTTTCACAACCCGGAATCACAATCGAAATCGGAATTCCACACATTCATACAGCTGAGGACATTTTTTAGTCTGACCTCGACTTATTCCACAGTATGAAAATTTTGTACACTCTGAAAACAAGATGAGCTTACTCCAAGGCGAATCTCAGCGAGCACAGTCTAAAATTGGACTGAGAATAGGCTTAGTAAATTCCAGTCATTCTAGGTGCAATTTCACGACTGAGCTTAACTCAGTTGATTCCTCGTTCTCTATCAAAGTTGAGCTCGGCCATATGCTAACAGATTCAGATGGGTTACAACTACAGAAGCGAAATGTTTCCTATATTTCAGTTCAACGATGCTTGCCGATTCTATGCGCATCTTCATTGTCTCATCCAGTTCTCCCAATCGCCCTGTCACTATCGTTCTCCCGTCTCTTCGTTCTGATTTACTTCGGTACTCTGATTATTCTAATCCTGGTCTTCGTTTCACTACTCAACCAACATGCGCAATTGGACAGACAGAATGGTACGCTCTTTTTCGCTATGCTCCCTGCTCTATGCAAATCCATTGTTAGTGATCCTTGTGTGAAAACAAACAAAGCGTGAAAGCGAGTCAGGCTCAACAAAGGGGTGTGTTGATGAATTTTGCATGTGCTGAAGAGCATTCATGAGAATTCTCAACAGGAAAAAAATAAAATTGACAAAGTCACGAATCATTTTAGGCACATCGTCATCATTGACCTTCCTCCTCGGTGAATCTCTGCTTCGTCGAACTCGATCTATTCGTCCATTCATCAATCGACTGCGTACGTCATCTCGTCGGCTTCGTCGCCCTCCTTCTTCTGCATCTCAACCGCTCACTCCCTCGCCTGTTCCAAAGATTCGAGTAGATAAGCCAGCAAATGTAACATGAGCATACTCTTCAAGTGAATCGTAAAAATGTTTCATCATTTTTCGAGTTAATTTGACGGTTCTGAAAATAAATTATTGTGCAGTAAATGGGTCTTGTGATTGGTCCAAGATTGCAACAATTCTCAATTGATCTAAGTCCATATTATCTGAATTAGCATACATCCACCAATCAGCCAATAACCAAAATCCACATTCATCTCTCCCAACGCCAAACCTACTTGCCTCACTTCGTCTCGAACCGATCAACCTAATCTTCCAAGTCTACCTCCGACCAACCCCACTCAAGAATCAAGATTACCAAAGCCCTAACAGGCATTCATGCAATTAAAGTGGTAATAGAAATATTGTGACTTGACTCGAACTCGGCAGGAATGAACAGGGCAAAGCAACACAAACAGTCTCAAATCTTAAATTCTATTCTCCCACACACGCGCGCGCCAAATCGTGTACATTATAAAACCTTCGAGTTTATGTTTTAAACATTCTTTATTTGGCCAGTACAAAATGACACGTATAGAAATATTAAATAAAAAAGTTTTAACTTCAATGCAACGACGAGAGATGGTGGCATTTGGTTATTCCTGATGAGGGCCGGCAATTTTATGTTGGTTATCTCTTACGAGATTTGCGACGTTTTCGAGTTGTTTCAAGTTCAGTTGGTATCCAGCCCAGTATCCATCGACCATGTATGGCAGACCATTTTCTTTGCAGAAATCTCGGACCAGCATTGAGCATTTTCCGAGATTGCAGCGCGGCATCGTGGGGAAGAGATGGTGCTCAATTTGGAAATTCAATCCACCCCACAGCCAGTCGATGAAGGGGCTAGATTCCATATCCCTTGTCGTCATAATTTGCAGGAAGGAGAAGTTATTCAGCAATCGACTGTGTGCTGAATAGTTTCCAATTTCATTTTTCCGAACTCAAAAGGTTTCTTTAGTAGGACAAAGCGACACATACTTGAAAAGGGCACAGGGCTGACGAATTAAAACTTGGATAAATATGGATATAGGTAGATCATGCATGGTAGGGCGATCACGATCTCAGGATGACTAATACATCGGGGAGCACGTCCTGAGACCGTAATCAGCCTGCCATGCCATGCCCTATCTCTGGTGGTTTTTTCGAGGACTGTTCTTTTCAAGTGTGTCCCCTATGTCTTATTCAAGTAGCCAATCAAAATTAAACCTGGATATTTATCGACGGAATTGTGGTTGAATGTCACAACATGGGCTATCAGGAATCCGGCAAGGGACTGTGAAATGAGGAAGTAGGAAATACGAGTTGACCAGTCAGGCAGACAGTAGAGCTGGAAGAACACCCACGACCAGTGAATGAACAGGCCCCACTAAACGTTGTAATGAAATTTTCAGATATAGGAGAATAAAATTTTTGTGATTTCAAGAAGTAGGAATTTTCCAAAAATTCGAATAGTGTTACTGCTCTAAACACTTCGTCTACGATCGCTACAAGCGAAGTCACGAAGGATTGGAGTTTCTCAAATGCAATAATATCCTACAGCTTCCATCCTGTGATTCTTCTGATAGATCGCGAATTCCTTCAGCTTGTCATTTGGCAGAACCCATTGAATTGATTGTGAAACCCAGCTGACTCGTAACAGGGGAAGAGATAATGTGAAGTACAGGTGCTGGTAGGGAATGAACTGAAATCTCCTTTCGTCAGAAATCAAGAGCAAAAAATTTCAACTTTGAGGAGAAAATGCTCTAATTCGGCTTTGTACTTGAACAGATCTGATGGTATGAGTGCGAACAGAGGCGACAAGTCGATGTCTCCATCGTGTTCGACAACGTTCGTGGCAGCATGATGAGTATTGTGCTGCAATTTCCTCATTTCAGCATTATTTCATCCTTTACAAACAAAATTCAACCTTATCCTTCCACCAATCGATTGAATATCCTTGAACGACATTTCCAAATATCAGTGAGAAGATATTATTCATTCGCCGATTCTTGGAAGGCTGGTGGTGACAATACTCGTGCGTAATCCACCCGAACTGTTGCCAGGCCAAACCCAAAACTATGGCTGATGTGTAAACGCTGAGATGGATTATTTTTACAAATTTGCCAGTCTTTTAGAAAACTCACTAATCTATATATTGAAGGTAAAAGGCTAAAAACAATAATCCTAGTGTAGTCGATGTCTTGAACACATAATAAAATGGCTGTGAATCCATTAACCCGTAATCGATTATCTTCTGTCGTAGCTTTTCGAAGTTTTGGACCATGCGTTTCTCCTTCAAGCATGAGCAGTTTTTTATGAAAATTCTTGAAAATCCTACTTCTTCGACAGATACATCGTATGTGGATACATTAATGTCCTTTTCGTCATCACGAATTGCCAAGTTAGCTTCTAGCCGCGCAATTAAGTCTTTATCCGTAACAACTCGAGTCTTTTTCAGTACCTAAAATAATTTTATTCGCAATTTTCAAATAACAAAGTGCGGAAATTCATTCTATTCGACCGTTCGAAAAGTTCTTGAAACTTGATAGGAAAGAACCATGCTCTCAGAGCTAAATTCTATTCTACCATCTCCGAACCGAAATGTTATAAGAGAAGATTCTTTATAATTTTTAATTCCAATAAATTTTTAGATGTCGACTAAAGACGTGGGAGTAGCATCTCCATCGCATTCAGAAATAACAAATCATGTCTTGTTTATGGTGTTTGCTGGTAAGTTACTGATCTCATTTTTATCATTTAGCATTTTGCAATTTGCAAGTTTTACCTCCAACTGCTTGAATGCCTGGGAAGAACCCTCGTGGAAGCCTCTAAACACGTGAGTTGCATCCGCATTGCTACAATAGAATTTTTTCATTCAAAGATTAATGCTTCCCCCTTATCGCCAACTTTGCATTCATAAATTTGATTACTTACGCATATTGTCGAATTACAGGTCCGCCAGGATGCGGAATAATGATATCGCTAGTCAGCCTCAACCATTTGCCATCTATCTGTAAATCAAACTCTTGATCTTGTGCTAAATTTCATTAACTTATTTTACTCAATCCGAATCAAATTTATTTGTACTTTGTGTATCTCTATCTCGATTTTTTAAAATAATAAGTCAAATTCATTCACAAACGTGATAGTTCAAAATTTGAACGGCCCCAGAAAAAGGGTGAATGAAATATAACGAGAAAAGATGTAGAGAAAAATAAAAACACTGCGAAAGATAAGGAAAGAGAAAAGCCGCGTTGGCCAGTGAAAAGTGGCGTGAGAATGAAGGAAGAGGGGAAGGAGAGGGCAATCGACCAAAGGCAGGAAAAGAGACTCAAGTTGCCAGTCAAAAATGGACGAGTGCACCAAAATCAAGGTAGCCTGATAAAGAACCGATAAAAATTGTTGGACTCTCGATTTTAAGGGCCCACTAACTTAAAATTTACAGTGTCTGTAGAAAAATGGGCCCAAAGTTGCAAACTATAAAGAGAATCTTTAAATAAATTGAATTTTATAGGAAAAATATAAAATTGTAAAATCTCACCTTCGTATGAATAATCTCGTCGCTGTCGCCCATCGTTTTGAGTGGATTCGAACAAAACTCGCACTAAAAGTAAAAAATTAAAGGGCGACTTTGCTGGCTATGTAACGCACAAAATGATCGAACGATATAACGGGAAGAGAGAGAATGAAAGGGAGAGAATAATGAACGAGAAAGAGATTGTGAGAAAGAGAAATCTTTATAGCAAATAGACTTTTAACGGATTTTGAATTAATTAAAACCACGTATGAAAATGATGAACAAGAATCTAATTTTAAAGAAATTGCTCGATTTCAGTAAAATAAAAAGCGAATTTTTCGAACCAATAAACCAAAATCAAGTCAATGGCAACTAACAATTGTCTTTTTAAAGAATAATAAAGAATGCCTTTGAAGTGGAGAATAATCCAGTAGAAAAAGTTTAAACAACGTTTGCTCGTGCTAATTCCTAAAATATGCAGAACTATTATAATTGGTGTTGAAAGTGGATTGAAAAGAAAGGATATGAAACAGATACATGAGATTCAAATTGATCGCATCACCCGTCAATAATAATAATACATCTCAGTGGAAGGCCTAACAGAATGGTAAAGTTTCTGTGAGAAAATGAAAAATCATAACTCTGATCATATTCTGAGAATGCGTATGTTTTACAAAAAAGAAATAGCTGAGGGATATGCGACCCTAGTTTAGTCATGAATACATGAATAAGTCTACGAAATAGAAGAATATGAGCATTCCTAGCCTCAAAATATCAATAAAATCATAAGATGAATAAAATTTTCAGTCTTTTAAAGAAATGTGCATTGATGAGAAAAGAATTACAAAATTCGATAGATCAGAACGATATCGCTTGATTAAAAGTGAGCTGCATCTTTTTTGTTGGTAACTAACAGGACCTGATGTGCATGAGAAGTGAAGAACAAAAGATAATAAGTGAAAATATTTGAAGGGAAGCACTAAAATTGTGTAGATTGATGCTGAAAGAACGAAAAATGCAGCTAATTCGCGTGCTCCCTTATCGCTATAAGCGGATTTGCGTGATAACTCGCAGAAAACGTTAATTCCCTTAATGGACAAGTTGCGAGCAAATGGTAATAATTGAAAGGAAACTGAACTTGGAGTGGAATGCGACGACCACATGGCAGTTCAACTGATTTTTGGGTTCGAGTGAAAATTGAAATGATTGATGGGGGGAGTGAAGAATAGACACGATGCTTATCATTATCGTATGACAAAGAACTGTCTGCAAATCACGAAAATTCAAGTTGATTTTAGGGTTCAACAGAAGAATAATAAATTTCGGAAAGTTTTTTGTAAAAACGGAAAAAGGATATACACAAATGCGTTTGGGATGAAAGGTTTAACTCTAAAACCTTGGATGCATTGCATTATGCATGAAAAGAGTGCTCTTACAACCCAATAAATTATTGAAAAAGAAAGACCGTTCGTACTCATCTACATTTTGAAATTGATTCGATAGAAAACAGAAGATAGGCGGAGCAAGTCGAATAAGCGATGAACTTTGATTGCGAATGCACTCTTTACTCAACACAATTGATAAATCGCTGGGGATTGCCGTCAGCACAAATCAAGTCAGGAAGACGAAAACGAAGACAATAAAGTATCGAATGAAATGAATCAGTGATAAGACAGCGTGGTTAATTGAGATTATAAGACTTCACAAAAATCTACTGCATTTGAATACAATGCACAAAAGCCAAATAGCGATACGAGCAAAGTAGACTATGGAATAATCGGCTTAGAATTGGAAAAGGTACTCATCGTTCTACCTTTAAAAATCTTTAATTTGGTCGATCCTACACAATTCATTTCCATCTTTCGACAATATAGTATTTATTTCGATTTTTCTCTAAAATTACAACTTGGAACTTTATCAGGATGATATCAACTTTTGCATCGTAGTTTCTTTCACAAAATAGTAATTTATTATCAACATTGATTATCACAGTATGAAATAATATGCATGAACTACATTGTTTTTTTCAGAAACAACCATATTTATTCCGTTCCATTTAGCGGAACTACACACACACGTAATAATGCATTTCAACAATGCTCTACACACATTTTACAACAACAAAAACACGTAAAAATCATCACAACTTAGGCAATTTTGGATTTTAACTTTTCGGCGACCTTTGCAACATTCTCAAATTGCTCGACGCCAAGTCTCCATCCCTTGAAATAGCCGTCCTGCATGTATGGCAGGTCATTTTCTTTGCAGAATTCTTGAACCATCGGCATAACCTTGTTCAGATTATGTCTAGGCATTGTGGGGAATAGATGATGCTCGATCTGAATCATTGCTCCGTGAAGAAATGATAGAATAGCCATGAATTGCCTGATAATTCAGTCCACCCCACAGCCAATCGATGAAAATTCCTGGCTCCATGTTTCTAGTAGTGTACAACTGAAGACACGCATAGTTGGACATTATGCGGGATGAGTCTAATTAATTGTCGTTGCCAACCATTTTGGAATTACTAAACTCACAGTCATATTTTGGCACTGAATAGTGATTGTAGGTGACGACGTGAGCCAAAAGGAATCCGCCCGTCAGTTGAGATACGAGGAAGAAAATAAGCCTGCAGTTGAAGAGTAAAATTGGTAACATTCAAAAGGCCATACATCGTTTTGACGTCTGGCAGGAAATATAGTTGGATAGCGACTAGAATCCAGTGACCAGTTAGAGCTACCTAAAACTTCAATTTTGTCACTTCCTAAAAATTTGATGAACCTGTTCGTAAATAGCTCTTTCTCTATGATAATCATAGAAGCTGTTCTTCATGTTTCGAACGAATTGAACTGACTGCATCAGCCATGAAAGTCGCAAGAATGGCAACATCAAGGACCAGTAAATGTGCTGGTAGGGCAGAATATACAGCAACCAAGCATCTGCCAGCTAAAGAAATTCATTTTACCATCGCGAAAATCGATTCATCTAGATCTGTTCAAACATTTGCATAGAGGCACGGCATAAGTCAAATTTTGTGATGTGGATTTACTAAGGAGTCAATTACAGTCAGACCTAGGGAGCACTTTCGTCGGGCGAAAAAATCTATGGGGGGTAGGTCGCAAGGGTTTTCTGACGATCGTTTCCCCTAGGACTGATTACAGTGTTAAAAATGATATCAAAGTCAAAATTGCACTCCAGCATCCGGGTTCAAGTAATTCGCTAACATGAACCAAAAGATTACCTTGAGATCTTTAGCGAGGGTGGCGAAGAACGGCATCAAATCGAGATCTCCATCTCTGCCGACGACATTCGTTGCAGCATGATGCACGTTGTGTTGTTCTTTCCATCCGCTTGACGAAAATCCTTGAAGGAAGTTGCCAACAAAATAACTAAAGTTAATTACTATTTACAGATGGAGTTCGAGAATAAACTACCTGGCCAAGTCATTGTAATAGTGATTCGTGAAGAGTTGATGATGCGCGAATTCCTGCAAATTCTCAATGCAAAAGTAATCATCTTTCAAGAATGTCTTTCTCGCTGCGTCACATGGAAATGGATGCATGAAGAATTTTCATGAATACCTGACACCTTGCAAATGATAGCTCTGACGACAATGTTACGTAAACGGGAATAAAAAGATTACGTGAATTAGCCATCCCAATTGTTGCCAGGCGAGACCCATCAGAAGTGCAGAAGCGATGTAGTAACCGGTAGATTGCAAAAATATGGCTAGACCCATTGTCAGAAGTGCTTCGACAACCTAGAAGCACAAACAATATTCAACAGTAGTTAAAAATATGATCACCTTTCTAATATAGAAAAATGGATTTCCCTTGAGAAGCCCCAACTGTCGAACTTTGATGCGGAATTTTTCAAAATTTTCTGAGATTTTCTGCGAACGTTCTTCGCTGATATCGAAGTTTTCAATGTTGATATCATCGTACCCCAATAACTTATCTTCCTAAAATTAATGTAAGTCGCCTAAATTTCACCATTCTGAACCTTTTCTTCTTTGATTGTTGGCTCTGGAAGTCCCTTGTTTTCTTCCTTCAACTTCTGCAGCCATTGGTATGCAGTCTTCGAGTTGACGTGAAATGTGTGAAATATCGTGGAGGCCTAAATATCGTCCGATTTTCACTTTGTTCCATTCCAAATTCCACCTAATCATAGTGAATTCACTGACTGATATGAGTTCGAGAAAGCATAGTTTACAATGCGAATAGATAAGGAAAAAGTGCCGAGTCATCGAATTTTATATTATTCTCGTAAATTTTTATGAAATCCAGAGAACAGAATTAGAGTGTTTTCTAGAAATAATGAAAATGCCTGACCCATTTTATGAGAAAAAAAGTGGAAACACGCCAGCATTTCATCGATCTTTGAAGGCAGAGAAGAAAGAAAACGAACGTTTTTAGGTTTATCGATGCGGAATAAAAGCAAATGAAAAATGATTTATAATAATCCAATAGTAATGCAGTAAAAGAAACGAATAATCAATTCGGGAAATAAATTTACAAAAAAATAGGTTTAAAAAACACGAACCTCTTTGTTTCTGTAAGTGGTAATTACTGTTCCTCCTGGGTGCATTTTCATGAAACTCTCGTCGATTTTGAGCCATTGTCCATCGACTTTTATGTGAAATGGACTGTCTCTGTCCACTGATCGAATCACCATTCTGCAAGTTCTTCAGTCAAATAAGATCTTTACAAAATTGCAAAGTGAACGCGTCAAAACAACTGATGGAAACATGTGAAAAGCCTGAAAAATGTCTAAAGATAGGAAGTTTACGAGAAATATCGTGTGAAATTGAGAGATTAAAGGCAATAAGAAGGAATGGACATTGGTTTAGGAGAGAAAAAGAATCGAGGGAAAGGAGTTGGAATGGCGTGATTCTGCCGGCGCGCAGTGCTGGGAGCGTCGACCTCTTTCCTTTCTCCCTTCCTTTTGTCTTTTCCTCTCTTCACTTCGCAGGGCAGCCCCTCTGTCCTCTGTTCCATTCTATGAGCCTGTTCGAAATAAATGAACCAGTGGAAAAAAGAAAATTTGATCAATGAAAATCGAGAGAAATAAAGGATAGAAGAAGAAGAAGAAGAAGAGACTAAGCAAATGTGATCGAACTATGCAGTCATAGTCAATAATAAAGAGAAAATGGGAATCCACGCAAATGAAAAATTCTGTGATGCTAAGAATTTACATAGCATAATTGAGCAGTTTGTGTATAAAATTACGACAATCCTGATCGAGCATTTGCTGATCATGAATCAATTTCATCGTTTCAGCGATAATACTATGAAAAATAACTTCAGATGTAAATCTCATTTGTGAAAGATGTACACTTCAATGAAAAAGATACAAAAATTACATCTCAATCGAATAGTATGAATAAAAACTATAAAGAAGAAGTTTCGGATTAATTTGCCGCACAAACCCTACCGATCATCCTCCGATTACAAGCGGGGAAACGCTGTGCCAAAGAACAACTCGAACGCGATAAACAGGCAAATCTTATCACCTTCATTTCGAGTTGTCCATCAGGAAAAAGGCAAGCAATGGATACTTTGATCGGGCAGATCAAATTCGAACTTTCTATTCAACAACGAAGAAAGCGTGATTTTCACACGACTATCCATCAAAGTGAAATAAAAATAAAATGGCGCAATGGGTTTAACCTGGTACGATTTTTTCGATAGCATTTTAAGTCTGAACCATCTAATTTGATTTAGAAACTACATTATGCATATTCAAATTTGGTTTGACAGTATCTCAAATAATTTTTGAATAATCAAACTCACGCCAAATTTCTTTCTCATTAGTCCATTGCCTTCACTCTTCAATATGATCTATTTCCGATTACAAATTCATCTTTCTTTAGATTTTTAGGTTTAGTCCAGATTCAAAATCCTTCCTTATTGCTTTTCTCCATAACTTATTTGAAATGATTCGATGTGGATGGAATTTGTGTTGTTTCGAATAATGTCTTGTCGACTTCAGTCTCCCAATAGTTTTTATCGTGTTTACCGTTTCGATTCCTCTCTGCTCTGCTATCTCTCCGCTTCTTCTGCATACATTTCGTATTCCTCCACGAATGCGGCTATGTCTTCTTCTTTCACGGCCTGAGTTCTACTAATTGAGCGGATGATAACGGAGCTTGCTTGAGGATGAAATTCATCAATACAATAAAATGCTAATTTTATATCCCACGGGAAAATGATAAGATTTGAATACATCTATTTGAGAATATGAAAATTTCGCCAACCCCATTTCCCTGTTCGATCGACGCGAGATGAACGACGAAAAGCAGAAATCGACTGAGAGAGCGGCAGAAAAGGCGGACGAAAAGTGGATTGCGTACACAAATATGGACGGGCAGACGGAGTTGATCGTACAGAAGCTCAGACTCGACATCAAACAGGTCGGTTGGAAAAACTGGAAGGAAACTAACGAAACTGATTGCGAGGAAGAGAAAGTGACAGAAACTTCAAATTTTGTTTTGTGAAGTTGACATTTGTGGGTTCGTCGTGCCCTAATCCAACAACTGACAGTGAGCGCTTATGGTGTGTCGTGTTGATTCGGACTGTTTGCTAGGAAATTTTGCACAACTTGTGGAAGAATCTGCCATCCGCCATCCAACTTCCCATCAAACCAAAGTTCCACAAATTCTAGAATCCCCCTTCTTCCTCGACTCGTACTCAGCAGCAGCCCTGTTCATCCCCGGATCCGAGTCGTCTCCTTCTTCAAGTCCGCATCGACGTCCCTCTCCTTCTCCTTCCTTCCTCTACGTCTCCACCTCCCAACTGATTTACTTCTTCTTCCTCCGTTTTAATCTGCACCTCTCAACCAAGTTTCATCTCAATTCTTTATTACAATTTCACAAATAAACTCTTCGACCTTATCACGAATCAAAATCAAGGATATCTATGATCTACTGAAAATTATCTAATAATTATAGCGAGATAGAACGGAGACGTGAAGATCTAACAACTGAATGAGTATATATTGTCGAAGCGCAAATAGAGAATAACAATGATCGTTATTAATCAACGAAGTTCAACAGACAATAACAATAGGAAAATAAAGGACAGATAGGTTACTGAAAGATTTTTCTAGAAACATTGAACAGGACCCAGAATTTTGGACACTGGCACGTTAAACATGACAGCGAGAAGAATCGTGCGTCGCTATGCTATTTCTCCTTTCTTCTTGCTGTCATGTTTAACGTGCCAATGCCCAAAATTTTAAGTTCTGGTATTGAAAAAGACTCGAATGACTTACCTGATGGATATGAAGGAATAAAACCTGTTCGGAGTCATAGAGAATCAGAAGGGAATCTGCCAGTCGCCACGCAGCACCATGTCTTTGTAAATGTAGTGCTGAGAGAACTTGCTCGCTTCGTCGTGCAAACGTCTCTTCTCGCTTAATTTCATCATTGTCTGCGTGCGTTCTTCCTGAAATTCATTTAAGTTGAAAGTTAGTGTTTGACCTGATCATTTTAGAAATTTGTATACTATCTACTTTTCTGCACACAACTTTGTAGACTTTAGAGAATAGTATTCAATAAGCAATGGGGTAGAAGAAAGTACACGAATGATATAACTTACATTTTTAATTCCAAGCGAATTTTCGCACATCTGACTCTTCGAAAATCCCGTGTGAAATTCTTGGAACATCGCCTGAAAATCTTATCATTTTCTAAAAGGACTTCAAGGAAAAATCCTACGAGAACAGGCAGAAATCGGCTGTTTTGACCGTGGCCGTCGAGCTGCACGACGAAGTGCATCGAGGCACGCGAGTCGCCGTCAGAGTCCGGTCCGGGCTCAGCCAGACGACGGTGCTGAATTTTTAGAAAAAAGAAAATTTATCGGCAAACACAGAAAATAGGCGAATGCCAAAAGAATTTATTTCTTAATTTAGGAGCTCATCTCAAAATAACTACCTCAACCCTTGCTCTTGTAGATTCCTGCACATAGATCTCGGGCGTGAGAGTGTCTTCGAAATTGGTGTGCACTTCGAAATAAGGCACTGGGCAGCCCATCTGAAGGAATTCAATGTTTTCTCGAAGAATTCGTTCTACTCACAAAGAACTCGAAGAAGTATGAGAGGTTATAGAAGGAAGGCACATCGGATTTCTCCCTGTTCAGCAGCGAATAGTAGATCTTCTCACTCATTATGTCTTCCAGGGGAGAGTTCTGAAAATGAATGTGATTGATTTTGAACAAACATTCTGGAGTTTTCTTTTCTGAATCTGACCATTTCAAATGCGATTTGTATGTTCAAAATTTTCTATTTATCACAATTATTCAAGAAAGACGACTTCTTAGTTCTTCGTCATCTTACCCACCCATTAGTTATGCCTTATAATATTTACAGGCCATCCCAAACCTTCCAATACAGCTCAATTCTGTTCATATTTTATCAGTTTACCGAATCGAGCAGATTGAGGAGAATGTGTCTGCAAGATTCGCCGATATAGCAGGAAGCCCCCTCCTCAAGAAAGGCCTTCATCCACTCGGTAACCAATTCGATGTCGATTTGAATGAAGAAGCCGTAGATCTGTTTCTCACGCCACGAGCAGTCGTCCAACATCTGAACTTGGAAATGCCAAAGTATTTCAGGAATGTCATTCCAAAAAGGAAAAATTTTGAATTTGCATGTCATGAGTCTTCGTGAAGTGAAAGATACAGAATTCCCGAATTCGTTTTTTTATCATTATTTCAAACTGCTCACCTTAGCCTTAGGCAGGAACTGTTGGACTTCATCGCGCTGCAAGCACTTGGTGACGATTTCAGCGAGAGAGCAGCTCGTGAAGCACTGCACGGGATTTTCCTTGATACAACCGCTCTTAAACGGACAAAAACGAAATGTTTTCTGCTGCGCTGCATTAATTTCGAGAGTTTGGAAACAAAGAAAGAATGACTTTTCAGAAAGAATACACAAAATATTGATTGCTTCAAAAATATATCGTGAAAAGGACCATTTAGCCACTTTTTATTGATGTTTCACGTTGTCTGTCAAGCAAGCTAACCTTACATACGTGGAAAGACTCGGAGTCCTTCGCGGCGACGAGCAGCGTCACTTCGCGGCTGCTCCTTCTGCCTCCGTTCTCTGCACCGTTCAATACAAATTCCTTCCTGTTCTTACCGTCTTCCACTGCTCCACACGTCATTCCGAGTTCTGAAATCGAGAAAATCACCAGAATTCACGGAAAAAAAATCACGAATGGAAATGCCAAAATTCAACACAGGAGTTCACTGCGCAAATTTCTTGCCGGGTTATTTCACTCGTACTATCAAAATTCCAGTCCCTCGTTCAACCTTCGCTGCAGTATGTGATTTTGATGTTCAAAAATACAGTCCCGAGTGCGGAAGAGTGAAAAAGCTTTGTTTCTTTCGCTAAACACTCATTTCGCATCGATAGCGGGCGGGGTTTTCTCTCGCTCGATTTTAGGGGCAAGCGTTCAGAAAGCTGCCCCATCGCTAACTATTCGCAATGGTTCGTTTTTCTCCGAACTCTCTCGATTCTCTCGTCGCGTGTTTCTCTCGCTCAGCGTCGAGCGAAGTTTTGCTTTTTTTGGTTTACGGTTCCGAAAAGTGACATCTTTTATTCTGTTTTGTTTCGCAAAATTTGAAAAATCAAATTTCGCTCGGCCCTGCCCCCTTCAAAGATACGAACGACGAATTTCATTCTTCTTTCTGTTTTCTTGGGGGCTTTTTTTTGCAGCTTCCATTCTCGTTTCTGAAAAAATTCGCTAGAAAAAATGGGTAGAAGTTACAGAGGACCGTCGTCGTTTCGTTCTGATATTCCTCGTAATTTTCGTTTTTTCTTCGATGTTCGCTATGAAGAGCTCGCGTTCCCTGGTGAACTTGTGCCCTTTTCAGTAAACCAATGATTCTGGACGAGCTGCCCTTGGAGCTGATGCGGGAAGTGCTGTTGGACTTGTCCACGGTCGATATCATCCAGACTGTCAAGTACACTCGCCGACTCTACCACTTCGCCAAAGCCGACAGGGCTCTCGGCCGTCGTCTGCGGAATCGCATTTTCAATTTCTGTCTGCGCCTCGGCAAAAACAAAGTCTTTGCGGATTGTGGAGAACCGGTAAGAAATTTTGCGATTTAAAATTCATTATTATAACAAATTTAGGTTTATGAAGGTTTTTTTTCTGTATTTAGGGATAAATTATCGTTTATCTACACATTTTTTTAACTCGAGACATGAAGAAACGTAATTTTCTGATAGTGGATTGCTGTAATTACACACTAATTCTCCAATTTTTTCGCTGAATACAAGAAAATGTCGAGTGCCTAACACAGAAGTGTATTTACGATTTTGCAACATTTGAATGATTTGTTTTAAATCGCGAGACTTATGTTCATTCGTTTGCAGATACTGTGTCTCTATTTGGATGCGAGTTTTCGCGAGAAACGTGGCGCGATGACTCGATGGCGCATCAGCAGTTTCATCTTCTGGTTTGAAGACGGATGCAAATGCGGCTATGGTCGGACGCCAAAAATCGAGCCCGGCCTTCTAGACCATCCGTCATTTCTCTATGACAGACACCTTCTGGGGGCCTTCGATACTGGAAGTAAGTTATCGTAATGATTATTTTTCAACAATAGGTTATCTCCAGGAGAACCACCTCTCCTTTATTGTCCTAATCTTTTTCCTACTTTATAAAAAAAAGACTAAACTAAAAGGGGTCTTTTTAAGGCAGCTAATTTTGTCAAAAATAATGAACACTTGCCAGTTACGAACATGAAATCGCTTTCCTTTTGATTTTGATTGTCTAATTCAGGCAGGCTCATCATCAACAATGGCTCGCTGGATGATGCAATCATCAACTGCGCCAAGCTCTTCAACATTCTCATGAAGTTCTGCGTTGTCCGCAAGCTCGAATTGGTCAGCTTCTTTATTCACAAAATTTTCTAATTTTTATGGCCTGGATAAGAACTTTGAGCATAATTTTCAGTATTTTTCATACAAAAAATACTTCATTATAATGAAAACCAATGTATAAACAATTTTCGATAGAAAGCAATTAATTGAAAAATAATGCAGAAGAAGCGGGCTTATTTTAATTCACATCTTCCAAGAGTAACACATTTCTGAAGAAAAATCGATAATCACCTCATACTCAAAATGGACTATTCGTGCGATAATTCGATCATTTTTACAAGATGTTGAAAATAATGTTGGATGCATGCATTTCAGGTGCTCTACAATAGCGATGATCATAAGTGGGACAAAATGAACGCGTTCTTCAACGCCAACCCTCCAGACCTTCGCATTCAGCCCTACGTTTCCATCGATTCGGCGATCAACCTGGATGATTTCTTGACGGGCAGCATCTTCTCGAATGGTAAATCTCTAGATTTTTTTTTTTATAATTTTTTCTCTTGCCCTTCTAGAACTTGCTGAAAAATTTCGTAGTCAATTTTAATACTGAAGAAACCTGAAGTAGAAAAACTGCTGTTTTGTTGACATTATTTAGAAGTGTGCTTTTGTTATTTAGTCTTCTCCAATTTAGTGAAATTCATTGCTGAATTCAGGACTCGCTGAAATCAGGCTCTACGATAAATTCGGTCCGGTTCTCTTGGCCCCTTATCATGAGGTGTTTAGGAGGGTTAGTAAAGTTATTCTATTCTTTCTTCATTTTTATCGAGAAATTCATACTTCGGAATTTTATTTTTAGTTATGAAGAAATAGAATTGCCTTATTTCAGACTCCCAGCGTATCCTTTTTCGGAATGGACCTCCCGTACGACTACGAGGATCTGATCGGGTTTTTCAAGGACACTAGAAAACTGAGCCTCCATTCTGCAACCCACATAACCAAACAGCAAATCCGCCAGCTCGTTCAGGTGGGAAATGATTATTTTTTTTAAATAGGAAGATGCATAAAATTCGGTTATTCTCATCCGAAACCAGATCTAGGGGGCACTTTCGCCAGACGAAAATAAACTAGAGGGGGGGTAGGTCACACGAGGTCTCTGACCGATCGTCCTCCCTAGGTCTGTCCGAAATTTTATCACTTCGAAAAATTCGATTCAATTGCCAATTTTTTCCTTCCAGAATTTTTACGAAGTCGAGCACGACGAAGAATGCTTTTTCGAAATTGCAATTAACAGGAGCTTCCTGGTCAAAAATTTCCTGACGCTCATTCCGAAAGAGGCCTACAGACTGCATCCGAAGGTATTTTCATGCGAATTTTGAAGCAAATTTGAGATCCTTATATGTCACCCAATCTATTCCCTTTCTCTCTAATTCTACTTATCAGGACAAGTACATAAGATCAGTTTGCGCTTGCAATCAAGCAGTGAAAATAGCGTAGTTTTTTTTTTTCTCGAAAGAAGCACGCAAAAAATTAATCTTATAGTTTTATGGTTGATTTTGCAAATCAACTTACCGTAGAGTTTAAAATAGAAGTATTTTTCGATCCCCAGATTTTTTAAAAACTCGAATTTTCAAACCGTGATAACTCGTCATCTAATGATCGTAATCACTTCAAACGATGACTAAGTACATTATACACTCAAAAGAACATCATAAAATACACATTACCCAACTCATATCATCTCAGAAAGTAGTATGAGCATTTTGGGGGGGAGGCAGACTTCTATTTTAGAATTTACGATAATTATGGTTTCCAGAGAAGCGGAATTATGAATATGGATTTTGATGAACCGAAAATTATGACTTGGGCCGAGATGACGGACAGATTCGGTGGAAGATGGGCTCTGATGGGTATGGTCGTGTGCTATGGTTGTGAGATGGAAAACGACTTCTTGCGCATCTGCAGTATGAAGTACTTCACCAAGCACAAGCTGATCAAACTTTACAACAAATTTGATTCTGATCCATCTGATTCCGACTAATTGTAAACTAATTTTGGCAACAATATTTTCAATTTCATTTTCTTGAAAGGCACGATTTTTTACTTTATTCTTTTTGATAGAATCTCGTCATTTCTAGATTCCCATTTATTGATTTTTGATCTTTTGTGAAGGTGGGTTCCATTTATACAATCATTTGAATCTTAACACGTGCTATGTGTGATTTTTGAGTCGATAATTATTAAAGTTGACACTTGGTTTTATTCATTTCTTTTTCTCAAATCTAAAATTGCTAAGAAATAAAGCAAAATATCGCTTATGTAAAGAAATATTGAAATTTTTAAAATTCCAGGTGAATTAACAAATCAAAAATTTTATTTTTGTACATCTCTGATGAACATGATCGTGTAATCTTTGCCGCTCGCTTTGAGTGAATTTATGATGTCCATGAACAAAAACTAAACGAACAGATTCACACTGCAACACAAACGATAAAAATCCTAAGAAAAAGCAAAATTACATCGAATATTACAAACAATCCTACTCTCAAAACATAAAGGAAAAATATCAAATTTTCAAGGAAAAAGGCGATAGTTTTGCATTTCCGTCACAAAAACAATTTATCTTCACCTCCATCTGCACATGTTGGAGCTGTAAAATCTCAAAAATATTCTCAACACAAAAAAACAACGAAAATATTGTCACGCAGTCTAGATGACCCCGTGTTGTTGATATCTAATGGTTTTTTGCAAGCACGTTTTGATCCTTCACTTTTATATTCGTTCTCGCTCTGCTTCTCTAACTCACCTTCTTGCCTTGATTCCTCCCTTTTATCAATTCATTCAATTCATTTTACAGCGATGCGATTCTCATATTAGCTCCGTCTTGGCGCTTTTTGCGTTAGAGCTCGTCGCAAAAAATCACTCGAAGAGATCGGTTGAAATAGGGAAGCGAGTTGAAGAGAGGGGAGGGAGAAAAGGCACATTTGTTAGAAAATCGGTGAGACAAACTGCTGCTGCTGTGGTGCAGCTCTGTCTGTACTCTCTGTCACTAGCCCAGTCTCTCGTCTGTCTGTCACTTTGTTTCTATGCGTCGTTTTGTCGTACCTCTATCATGAGCTCCTCACTTCATGCGTCATCGACACTGGGGGCTTTGGTTTTTCTGCTCCTGCCTTTTCCCCTCCACCCGAACCGACGTCGATGCACTGCTCATCGTCCCCTTCTCCTCCTTTCCCTATTCTTTACCGCTTTCTTACTCGTCTCGTTTTCTTCTTTCCTTTTCTTGCCTTGCCTTGCCTTTCCAACTTTCATATTCTCTTTTACCGACGATTGTGTCTGTTAGCTACAAGATGCGCCATGCTCTTGTATCAATTATCCATTACAAATTTATTATGTCTGCTCATTTATGCTCTTGCAAGCGCTAATCAACTCCTCATTCATCATATTTAGCACTGACGCTGTTTTTATGAACGTCTCTAGCTTGGTCGTTTTCGGATTCTATTTTAATTCTTTTTTTTTCATCAATTTTGCGTCAGAAATGCTGAACAGCAACCATAATGCTCATGTATCGTTTCTGTTTTTCATTGTATGTCATCACCAGGGATGTACGAAAATTGAATTTTGGGTTCGTGTTTGCGTTTAACGCAACGATCTGGTAGAATTTGCGTGTGCGTTTCGAAAATGACCCCCAAGAAGTGCGTTTTGCGTTAAAGTTATTTACTAGCGCGTTTTCTTTGCATACCCCTGGCTACCACTTCGCCGATTTTTAAGAAGTTTATCTAGAGCTCTGGACATAACTGGAATTTTCTAGACGCTAAAATCAGCTCCACTAAGTTATTGGTAGTTTTGGGGAAGTTGTTTGTCATTTCATCGAGAAGCTCCAAGGGTTTTTTTTTTCTTTTAGTTGCATGTTGAATTCCATCTCATTCAATACTTTTCTCGATTAGGATATGCCATATTGCTCATTTGCTCATGTTGGTAATTTATATGCTTTGGCGGCATTACACAAAGGTTCGACAACTGATTGTGAGACGTACGGGAAAAAGACGAGCAGGAGGCATGAGAGAAGGAGAGGAGGTGATGGGGACACGAAAACATAAAGTTGAAGGAAGAGAAGAACAGAAAGGCAGAAAGTTGAGGAAGACGGGTGACAGGCCATGGATGAAGGGGATTGAATTGTAACTCTGCTGCTAACGAGCAAGCATGCACACGTGGCCGCTAACACTCCACGACATTGCTCGGTGCTTGCGTCGTTAGTCGTTCGTTTCGCAATTTTCTCCTATCTCTGCTAGAGGTCAAATGGATTTCGAACTTCGCGACTGTTTCTTCGAAGATTTGCCGCTGTAAAGTCACATTTCCGGATGTTGAGTTGCAAAAGATTAAACTAGACTTTATTCTAAAATTATCTAAGTTAAAAATTGCATTATGATCTTCATTCATAGAGAGAGTATTCTGAGATTTGAACCTCGTTCCGAAAGTACATTTTCTCGACTAACTTTCAGCGGCTTTAATTTCATATCTGAAATCTTGTGGAAGTTATTTTCGAACATTCCTCCATTTTTATGATACTTTACATATTTAAATAATCATTCTTTCTAAACATTCTCCCATATTTCCTCATAAACGCTCTCAAAACTAATTTTCTTCATCAAAGCCGAGTGTAAAATAAGTCAATTTCATCTCGATAGGCAGCTTCACGAATTGCTTCCAGGTGCATTTATAGGTGACAGTGTGATTGCTGAGAGCAATTTCAACTTCAATTGCATTTGCATTTGTGCATTTGTACATTTTGCAACTCCGTGAATTCTGTTTCCCGGGCGATATTCACTGCTTTGTTCAATTCCATTATCGCCCCTCAGATTTCCCTATCAGTTCTGGTTTTGTTGTGAGCACTCAGCCAGCCAGCCAGCCAGACAGACAGACAGACGGCTCTATGGATAAATGCATAACTGGCACATTCACACATAATGACTAATTGTATTTTCCCTCGCATTTCCCTCCACTTCTTTTCATTTCTTATCCATTTCAGCTTCGTCTCTTTTTCTTTCCTTTGCCACACGTTCGCGCCAATTTCATATTTTCTTCTCTTCTTCGGCTAATAGTCTGTTTTCACGCAGCTTTTTATTCCATTCATTCAAAAGTCTCCACCTAGTAGTTTTATTTTTGCAAACACAGCAATGAAGTCCTATGCTGATTGGGTAAATAGGCAGGATATCCGTTAGAAAATGAAAATGTAACTTGCACAATTTTAGATATCCTAGTTCCTTTATTTTGCTCGAAAAACCTTCGTCCTAATTTTTAATTTCCTTTCGATAGTTCGTTTCTAACTCTCACTTATTTTGGGAAGCTTAATTTTACAGTACACGTGGACTAAAATCCATTTTCTATAAATCTGATTCGCAATATTTAGTTAAGCCTTCTTACTTTTTGATTAGAACTTCACCAGTTCATAAATTAGGAGATTAGAAAATCACGAAGACCATCTGCATTATCTTCTTTAAAATCTTGTTCTAACTTGCTTAGAATTGCATATTTAGCAGAAGCATCTCCGATATTTCATATCTCTTCGTTCTAAGGCTTCAAGTGATCTCCTTTTAGTTCATATTAGAGGCCTCTTGTATAGAAACATCTTGATATCATGACTTGATACGTTGATAAGTGGGGTTCAAACTCCACTTCATTTCAATTTGAGATAAAGATTGATGTGGTAATGCTTAGTGATTCCCCACACTTCCTTCATTAATTAGCTATTCCTTTAAAAAATGTGTTGATTGAAAATCGATGTAGATCGAGATCCAAAATCATTGACGTGATGTAGGCTTGTATGAGATTGTCGATATTTCTGATTTTCGTTGGAGAGAGGCTTTGACTTTGAGGTGAATAAGTGAATGAAGCATCGCAGCGACTCATTTTTCTTCTTCTCATCTCATTTCTTTCAGCTTTCGAAGTCAGTCAGTTTTGCCTGTCTTTTCACGTTTCTGCTGTGGCAGCAGATGTTCGAAACCGAAACCAGCAGAGAAAATGATGAGGCTGCTTGCTGAGTTTGAAACCGATTTGCTCTGTGAACACGAACCATTTGATGGCTGCATGCTCTGTGCTAATTGCATTCGTACAACTGAAAATGTATCGCAAATCTTCGAATATCATCTTCAAAGGCCTTCGAAAGATAAGCGATCGAATTCTGTATCGAAAATTTTGAGAAAAAAAAAAATGTTAATGTGAACATTTTCATGTGTGCATTCTCACGGTGATTTTTTTCAAAATTTAAAATTCTGCTGAAATGGTCGATACAAATCTTCAAAAGGCACCGAAATATTTCGAGAATTTTCACGAAAAAATCAATGTGATTTCCAAAACGATAATTTTTTTATTTCGTATGAAAATAATGCAATTTTTACAAATGACCGACGAGTCTCAAAATATTTGGATTAATTGATGTCCTCTGCACTCTTTCCGGCGCTATTTGTGATTCCAAATGCCTAGCATACGTGCGATTTTACACCAGTTGGGTCGGTGATTGATCCGCCAGAAAAATCGCAAAACGTAGACATTTTTCCCGATTTCGTACAGCTCAGCTGCATTATCTGCTAGTGTGACTCTGAATGCACGCGACATTTTGTCGAGGTGCATGAATCACTTTTCCCGACCTTTGTTACTGTTGTTCTGATTGCGAACCAATCTGGTCGACCCGACATTTTTTTTTTTTTTTTTTTGCATATTTTGACCGGGAAAGATTTTCTTTCGTACCATTTTCTGCCAGCCTTCTCGAGGTTTCCATCTGTGTCATGGGAAAACGCTCTTTGAAAGTCGAAGCAGACAGAAAAACCGTTAAAAGAGAATTTGCCTTGTGAATAAGCGATATGTTGATCGAGCATAAATTTCATATTTTCGAAGTTATTTTGGAAACATTACACTGAACAGGCCACATATAATTTCCAAAAGGAATGATTTTGGTCGGCGTGGTTTGATCAAAAGTTTTTAGTTTTGAATAATTCTGATCTGATATCGATGAACTTTAATCTTTGTCTCTGAAACTTTAAATTTGCTCTTGAAATTTATTGTTTTATTCTATCTTTGACATGCTCAAAATGATTCGTTTTCTGATTATTTGACCATTTCTGATCTCGATCCAATTTCTCATGCTCCTAGCAATTATCTCACTCACAGCCACTGCATTGTTGAGTTCAAATGAACTGGACTTGTCTTGGAAACGTCTCTAATTCTCTATTCTCACAAACTATCAATATTCCTTCTTAATTTAGTAATTTTCTAAATTGGGTCACTTTTCGTTTGCTTTCGGCACTAATCCCGCGTGATGCACTCAAAATGGCCGCATGGATGCAAGCAGGTGGACGCACTGCATATTTATTTCCCCACTCTCTCTGGATCGACAATTCTCGGTCACAATTCCCGCGTTTTCTTCATTGTCATTGTCTTCACGCATCATGTTCTAGAAATGTCATTTAATGCATGCATATTCTCTCACTTTTCTGACCAGACAATCAATTGCAATTTAAGTACACCCGATTTATCCTATTCTTATTCTGAAAGCATCAGCATCAATTTTTCTTTGCATTTTTTCAAATTCTAATGACAGACTTTCTTTTCATTTTTACAGGCCTATAATTTTACACAAACTTTACCTTCGTGATATCATCTTATCAGAAACTGATATTTTATGACATATCAGATTTTAGTTCCTAATCCCATAAAAATGAGTCTGTTATTTTCTAGCCTATCCAATTTCATTTTGATTTTGTCGCTGAAAGACTCTAGTCGAAGTGTTCATGATTCTCTTTCTGGAGTCTTTTAGCATTCGGGAAAATGACTTCTTATAGTTAGAGTGCAAATGCTCAAATTTGAATACGCAAAATTGCAATTTTCATTGACAAAGATCGCGAAATTCGTCAAGGCAATTATCGACTTAATTAGTGGGTTTAGACCGGGCCAAATCGGAAATTCCTTTTTGATGAGTGTAGTTGGAGCGTCTCACAATATTTTTGCAAGTCCCATTCCCACCAACATCAGACCTGAGAAAGCATTTGTGCTCTCTAGGCTATACCCTATTTTATGCTATTTTTACAAAATGTGCCAATTATAGGGATGCCAAACAAACGACTGCTTGTGGCAGTTTCTAGCTTCTGCTTGTTTCTCTTCTATTCTTCTTGCGTGCAGACAGCGTCAATCCCTTCTTCTTTCTCTCGTTCCCGAGTCCTCGAGTCCTCGGTTAATCGAAATGGGCTAATTTACATAAGAGAGTCCCCTTTTCCCGTCTTCTGCCTTGGCTGTCTTTGCATCGTTTGATTTCATGGGATATTAGTCTTTTGCAGCTTTGCATCCCCATTTACCTCTTTCCCTATTATCACAAGCGTCCTCTTCTCTCATATGTCGTCATTTTCGATATAAATTTCATCGCTTTTTGCATAAAGTATCTTGAATTTTCCCCTGAATATTTCGTGCATTTTTGACACGAAAAATCTCAAGCCTGATCAGGGAATAAGGCTATTCCGCACCAGAGATTCATATCTTTCAAAAACATCGCGATTTTCATAAGCATCTAGCTGAACTTCACGATTTCAAACCATATCTTCGACAATGTTCAGAAATCTTACTCGACTCTAAAATCTTGTATCAAACCACGAGAAGATAAGGTTTAGACTCACTTCTTCCTGAAACATCTCGATCTTCATCGACGAGCCATTTTTATCCATGTTAATTCTTTAGAATAACGCTAAAGTTTTACATTTTCAAAAATTAAACTAAGATTCACTTTTTCAACAAAGGTCTTGATCTCCAACACATGCAAGTCATACTTCATCGTTTGTCCGTGGAATCTGTTTTGCTCGTTAATCCTATCGCACAATTCTACCAATTTCTGCGTTTCTACCTCCACTCTATTCGATTGCCTTGTCCCGTGCCCAAGGTGTGTCATTCTGGCATTTCGCTTCTCCACTTCCACTTCCGACTTGTATCGATTCTCATCGGTGATAAATCTGTCTCCTCTTCTGCTTCTGCCTTTGTTCTGCTGGTTGCTGGTTGCTGATCTCTGCCGTCCATCTTCTTCCTCCTTTCCCCCTTGCTTCCATTCCCTGGCTCTTTTCTTTCTTCGAATGTTTTGTCATTTTTCTGTTTTGTTTTATATTTATCGCCTCTCGCCTCGTTTCTGTATCCATTTCATTCATATCGCAACCGCAATTCTATTTCACTCTGGTACATCAAATTTTGGCCTGGTTTGAGCATTTGCTATAAACTATCTGCGTCTGTTTTGCACAGTTATTCATCATTGTGTGGCGATTGAATTAGATACCTCAGTCAGCGCTAAGGATGGCATGCTTGACTTCACTCCTTCAACAATCACATATCCATGTGCCTGTGCGAGTATTTGCTCATCTGCTTTATAGTCTCTTTCCTTTCTATCTTTTCAATGGTTTTTTAAGCTTTTTCTGTACATATAACGCGATTCTAGCAAATGTCGTGTGCTTTCGATCGACACGCGAATGCATCGCAAAACCCTCTTAATTCAAATTTCGAGCATTTTGATATTCGACATTTCTGATTCGCAACCCAACCTTTTTTCTGAGAATCCACGAAATGTCAGGTGTGAAAGTTATTAATAATCAGCTGTATCTGAAATGATCCACTTTCTCCATGATAAATTCTAGCTCATTTCATTTTATCACATGACATTTGAGAGCATATGCAATATGCAGTCATCGGGAAATAGTGCTCTTGCTTACTTTGACAATAATGAAAGTTCATGCATAATTTAGTGTTTTTTTTCCATATTATTAGCATGAAAAACTGACCATTTCATTAATGATTACCATGTTCTATGATTTGCTAGAGGCGTGTTTAATTTTTCCGAAGGAATATCGTGTGATGAAGAGTGTCATACATACCGTACTGTAAATATCTCCCTTCTCCAGTTGATCTTCATTTTCGATGACCAGTTTATTGCATTTCAATGATAAACTCGATTATCTTATTAATTCTTGAAAATTCATGCAGCTAAAAATTTCTCACTACTTCATTTTACAACTCTCTTCATGTGCGATTTTTCGCTACAAAATTATGCTATTTTCTTTCAGTTTACTTTCCCTTTGCTGATTAGATTGTCATTGACTATGATGTTTATTTTGGTCTGTCCGTTATTCGATACATTTCTCCTTCATCCCTCATCGTACAAATTGCTCTTCCCTGGAGCGTCTCTAATTTCTCTTCCCTCTCTTATTCAGGCAGTCATGTTTTTTGGCCCAGGCTTAGTCCTTTATTCATGAGCGATTTGTCCCTCATTCCGATCCCTCTTTGCCTTGTTCGACTAGTCTTTCCTTTTTCGGCTTTTTGAATTCAGGCCTCCAAAATTCAGCTTCCAGAGATGAATTGCCTTTTTCCTGCAGCGAATTAATGATTTCGTCATTGGCGGCAATTTATTGTCGTTTGCTCATTCATTCAGACAAAGTGTTTGTTCTTTAGCCTCTTTCCTCTATACTTTTGCTTTTTCAGCTATTTCCGTATCTCCACTTCACACCTTCACACTTTTTCCTTCAAGCACCTTCAGTTTTGACAAAAAAACTCACGCATTATTCTATTTGATTTAGCGTAATTGACTCAATCGTTATTTTTGTCTCGTGAAAATCAAATCGTGCAGTTTTCGCAATTTATCAATTTTGTGGGATTTTTGATAGTTTCGCCGATTTCAGGCGATGTCTCACACGCACGCCTCTCCGCCTCTGTTCTCCAAAAATGGCTTGCGACTATTCGCCCTCTGCTGGATTTTCACTATCATCTGCAATTTTCCGTCAGGTAAAAATTTTAATATTTTTTCTTTTGAAAAAATCACCCACGAATTTTAAATTCCGAAACTTAAATTATTACATTTCTGTAACAACAAAATTTAGTACAAAATTTGACAGTTATTTTGAAAACCGTATAGGTTTTCATTTATTCATAAGTGAACGACTACAGCGAACTCTTCCATTAGCAGTCCTGCATAATTACCTCAAATCCTGCGACTTTTCAGGTTTCTCACATACGTCAATAAACACTGCAGTGAACGAGCTGTACGAGTACATCAACGGGAGCTACATCGAACGCAACAATGGGTCCATGAATGCCTCGCTCAGTGAAGGAGACGTTAGTTGTTTATTCATTTGAAGAAATTACTTGAACTTAAGAAATCAGAAAGAAATGAATGGCATTTTATATCACCTATTTTGTGAAAAGGTGGCATTCGTTCAACAGAAATAGCATTTTTGCCAATGAACACCTATAAAAGAAGCGGATCTTCTTTTTTAACCATGAAATCGAGCTATACTCCTCATGATAATCAACCATAAAAATGTCCTTTTTCATCAGATGCAACGTTTTCAGTTGACTCTCTACAAGTCGACAATCAATTCCGCATGGTACATCGCCCAAATTCTGGGTGCATTATCGTCGCCCTATTTGTGCGACAACTATGGAAGGAAAGGTTAGATTTTGATTTTTGCTGTTGGTTATATTAAAATTCTAGTTGGCTTGCTCAACTCCTTAAATCTTGAATTTTTCATTAGCTTTTAGCTTAGCCGGATTTCCTTCCCAATTCTGGAAGCGCTCGTTTTTAGTTTCCTCAATTTCTAATTCTCATTTTTGAACGAGCGATTTTTGTTTTGAAGCCAAAACTCAATTGAATATGAGTCAGATTTTTGATCAAATTTGGAAAGAAATCGAAAAATAAAATTGAATTATTGAAGATGAAAGATTAAAAAATACCGTATGATCTGTTCCACAATTTTCAGTGGCGTTTATCATTTCTGTGATCATGATGAATGTTTCTGCCGCTCTGCAGAGTCTCGCCACACTCACCATATATCCGGAAGTAAGATTTTCAAAATAAACTTTTTCAAGTATTCAAACGGTACAGCAAGATATGAATAATTTGAATGGAGAGTTGGTAGTTTTTGATATTTCTTCCACAAAGTAGCTTTTTCTTCGTTTTTTAATCATTTATGTAAAAAGTTAATCCTATCGCTTGTTGCTCGAAATGCTCATGTGAACAGGAAACGTGAGTGAAGAGGGGAGAAATGACAGGAAAAGATAAAAATACCGAGGGCGTCAAACGAGTGCAGGGGGGTTGATAGAGCAAAAGCCGCTTGTTCGCTTGTCATTCAATCCCCTTGTCTTTGTCTCTTCCCTCCTCTTCTTTTCGTTTTTAGCTGCAAAAACTCGCTGCGAATTTTCTAACCACAGAGTAACACACGGCGCAATGCGTGAATGCACTGAATCTCCAACTAAATCCATAATCATGGTCAGTTTCTTCCGAAAATTGATAAGATACGACGTAAACGAAATTTGAAACAAAGATTTATGAAAGCTTTAAAAAAATAGTAATTTGAAAAATAAATATTCCAGATTTACTTCGCCGGTCGAATAGTCACGGCGATCTTCTCGCCACTTTCTGACTCGGCACTCATTCTTTATCTGCAGGTAAACTACTGTATCTTGTTATTTTGGAAGGCTGGGTAGAGATGATCAAAAGTTGCACTTTCAAACCCGAATTTCCTTTCGAAATTAAACCTTTTCCTTCTCATTGTCAATTTTTCATCTGAAAACGGCAGAGACTGCTACGAATAGGAAAACTCAAAGCAACCATTTTAGGAAGTCTCCCCGCCCTCCCTTCGTGGCACAATGTCTTCCCTGTTCATGACCGGATACAATCTGATGGGCCTCATTGGAATGGTCGCTGGAGATAGGAGGATACTTGGTAAGTTTCTTTTGTTTTAAATACGAAATCATAAATGATTCTAAACTCGAAATAAAAATGATTCCTAGCGAATTGGTTAATTTTTAATTCATTCTTCTATTCAGGTCACAACCTGACCCTTCTGCTCTTCTTCCCCGTTTTCTTCGGCATTCCCGCGGTCATTTACATGTGCTTCATATATGAAACGCCCAAATTCCTCATGCTAGCAAGGTAAACTCATCAGTCAATTTTAGAAATTTGTTTATTGGTTTCCAGAAATGACCGAGAAGGCGCGTTGCGTTCGCTTCGATTCTACCAGGGCAAATTGCCGACGCACGAATGCCATCTTGATGAAATGAGTGGGGACGGGACTGAGACTAAGAAGGATGAACCGCACTGGAAGGAGGCTCTCATTGTGAGTTTTTTTTTGAATACGTTCTTTCATATTATAGAATTTAACGAATTCGAGGATCAACTGCATTTTGTGTAATTTAAACCTGTCCATTTTTATGCCGATTTTGCTTCATATCCTTCGTTTTAGGACATCATTCACAAAACACATCTTCGTCGCGCCTTCTCGATTTCGATGGCCGCCCTCGTTCTGACTCTGCCCTTCTACCCTCTGCAGCAGAACAGCACTCTGATCTACCTTTCAATGGGCATTTCTCTGTAAGTTTCATTCGGAGATTTATTTATGAGTGAATTGATTCACTTTCAGATCCACAGCCCAAACGGCTTCCAGTTTCACGATGGTTTTGCTGACAATCGTGTCTCTGTTCGCTACAACAATCATTGACCGATTTTCGAGCAGGTAAATCTTTTTTATCGAAAAGTAACGTTTTTCCCTTTAATTTTCACTGCGTTTCTGACAATCTTTCCAAATACCTTACACCATAATTGTCAATGGATTTTTAGAATAATTAAGACTTAGCAATTCAGGTCAATTCTTCTGCTCTTCGGCACTCTGTCGTGGTTCTCTCTGCTGGCCTTTGTCGCCTTCGAGGAGTTGGGCTATCCGATGCAGGCTCTCTACGCCACTTTTGCTTTCCTATTCTGCTATGGGTAAATCAACTGTTTGCATCTTCAATTTTACAGAGGCAGTATATAAATGTATGATGGAGCGAGTTCTATCAAATCACACCATTTTTCTTCTTTACCAAATCTCGTGTCTCCATATTGTAGATAGTATACTGCCTTCCATCCACTCATACATACCGTCATTTTGTAACTTCCTTTCAATGTTGCAAATTGACGTTCCAGAATCGGCATTTCCCCAGTCGTGTGGAGCCTGCCTCCTGAAATGTCGCCGATCCACTATCGCTCCCTCATGCTGGCCATCTGCTATTCCACTCACAGTTTGCTCGTCTTCGCCGGTAGCTTCTTGACTCCTCCGCTATTCAAGGTATAAAGACATTTTTCGAACGTACATTTTTCATCCACGCTAATTATGAACGCAAAAATTGACCAAATCGAGGTAATTTCAAAATTTGCCTTGCTCTAATGCTAAACTCGAGAAAATCTACATATTTTCGTCTTCAGAAACTCGGTGGATTCTCGTTCCTCTTCCTGTTTGCAATTCCGAGTGCATTTGCCCTGGCCTGGCTCTACGTCCGACTTCCAGAAACACAGGGCAGAGAAATCGATGACATCATCAACGAATTGAAGGGGCACAGGAGGTTAGTGTTATTTTGTATCGTTTTTATTTATTCTGAATTATTTCGTCACTCTTTTCTATCAAAAACAACTTTGCCATGTTTTGCAAGTTCGACTTCTGAAGGTCAGCTTTCCTGATAAGAAAGTGACAATTTTTGTTAAAATCTTCAACCTGCAAAATTGATGTTGAGCATATTTAGTCGATCGGATATCAAGAGCTGCGTGGACGAGGGAGGCAGCAAGCAGACATCGAAGATGGCCTTAGCTGCGAACGAGGAGACCCCCATGAGTCCCTGATCGAACCAAGAAGTCGAATCATTCAAGTAAAATCAGCCACTTTGGTCATACGTGCTCGGATTCTTTCATTCGAATGTTGGCGCAGTTCACTTGAGGTCCTTTCCTAATATTAACTTCCTTTCTTCTTTTTCTAGGTTTCTTATTTTCACACTATCAAAGCACGACGAAGCATTACGTTTTCCGTAGTCATATGTTCTAATCGTAGGTTTTGCTCATTGATACAATTGCTATATTCTAGAAGGATATAACTTGAGGTGGGTCAGAAATAATTTTTTACATCGAAAATGTGAATTTGATCACTTTTCTTGAGAAATGATTTCCAATTCATCTCTAAATTCTAAATAATATCTCAAAATTTAATCTAATCGTCCTTAGACAGGTTGTATTCCTCTTTTCTCAGCCAGCCAGGTCCAGGCTCATTTGTGCCTTTCGCATAATTCTCCTTCAATTAGCATATTTCATATTTCTCGTCAGGGATGTTGGTGGTGCAGCAAAATGGCGCACCGTACCGCAAGCTGTTCCAAAAATTGCGTACCGCACCGCAACACATCCCTGTTTCTCGTTGCAAATCGTAGGTCTAGGATATCATCATTCAATCATATGGTTGCACACAAGTGTCGAGGGTAAATTCATTGCAAAACAACGAATCAAATCTTTTCCTTTTCCTAGGTAATCTAAACCCTGATATGTATTATGATCATGACATTCGAGCTGGGTGCGGGATTTTGAAGGTGCAAGTTATTTTTCTTCAGAAATGACCTGAAATTTTTAATTTTTAATTAATCAAAGAGTGAGAAATTTGAAATTTCCAATATTCCAAAATTGAGTATTTCTGTCAGAAATCAAATTTGTCCCTTCTAATTCTCCACTTCAATCCTCTAGTAATGTCCTTGTTCGTGGATAACGTGTAATACAAAACTCGTACAGGTCCCCCAGTAGAATTTGCTTCGAACAGCAAACGAGTCTTATATTCTTTTTCTGATCGATTTGAATTGTGAATTGTGACTTTCATCTCTCATTTGAAGAGCTGACCTTGAAGTGAATTTCCGATTTATAGCAGATACTTTCTTATTAACGCCATTAGATCTAACATGTATGATGTCCTGAGAAATTCATCTCAAAAACCAGTTCCGCTAAACAATCTCCTTTCAAATCACCGACCTTTCTTTTCTTGTATATTTTTGATCTAACTAACATACTGTAATTTTATTTCTCATTCATGTTATTATTTTCACGGATTTTCATATACGCGTTGCTTGGTTGATACGTACACATTTTTTTGCAATGTGGAAGTTTATATTTCAAGGAATTATGCAATATTAAAGCGGAATTTATCATCTTATTGAAAAACTGATGCAATATCATAGAAATAGTATCATGTTGTGATTTTAAAAAATCACGATTATTCAAAAGTGCAATTATTCTTTGGATTTATGATTCTTCCTCTAAATTGTTCAAAATTGTGACTGAAGAAAAGTTAATTTTTTCGCATCAACCATTCAATGATAACCTAATATTAGTTATCGTTAATTTCCTAAGTTCGGAGTAGGCTTCTTCGAGTAGCATATGCTCATTTATCGTTGTGACTTTGACTTTAATTTTTCACGATCACATTTCGTATTTTCCGCGTGTCAATTCATGCAATCTAATGTGCATTTGGAGGCTATACCAGCGAAAACAATAAATATTGAAATTAAAATGACTTCGGCGAAACATCGTGTCGGATAGAGTATCAAATCGGGTACAGTTTGCAATCTGATGAATAGATCTATGAGAAGTATGTAAACAGTCTCTGTTGTGAAAAGGAATCATAACATATCTGTGGAGAATGGTTAGATGACAAGTATTTGGAGATTAGGAAATATCAGACTTCTAAAGCCTTCGAGTTACTTATGTATTTACACCATCTAAAAATGAACCGAAGGAAAAGTGACACGCTGATGAATGAGTTTATTACTCTCGTTATAAGTTAGATTTCGCAAAAACGGATAACAAGATTATGACGTGTTCAGAATCTCATTGATTTCGAACCACCAATTGTTGACGTATTCAGCATAATACTTGTCCATGAGTTCCTTCGCCTTGGTCTGAAGATTTTCAAGCAGCTATCAGAAAATAATGGAAAATTATTGCCAGCGAATCGATGAACCCGATTGCAATAAGTCGATTGCTCAGCTTTCCGACCTTTGTGAAAACTGAAATCAATTCATCAACTATTCCGCGGTAACATTACAGGGTGCGGAAAAACTATTGTCGCACTTATTATCTGCTGCCAGATGCATAAAATTTACTACCTATGGCTCTAAATATCCTTAGAATTTTTCGATTCTAACGATCATAAACTCATAAGAACTTTTATAATTGTGAAGTATGAATTTTTGGGGCCATGACACATGACTATTAAAGGTCCATAAGGCACGCTGTATAATTGGAACGAAAAAATCAAATATGGGCATATAGTAAGCAAAATTAAAATTTTTCTTATCCCTAAGATAGCTTGATTCACCAAACATAGCATACTTTTCTCTCAGTTTATAAAAGTATTTTTTAAGGAAATTTTTAGCGTAATTATATCACATAATGTTAAAATCTATGTAGAAAATTATCCCAAATTATCGGAGCTTATAGTTCGCTAGTATTAGCACACGAATAAGTGCGAAAATAATTTTTCCGCACACTGTAAAGGTTCAATTAGGGTTTGCAATAACTTTTTTAAATTGATTTTGCGAGTTAAATTTTCTGATTGATCATTATTCAAGATGTACAAATAAACTGATTTATTGGTTTTATTGATAGACAAAAAGCATAAATAATTATTAGTTACTATTTCAAAGATGATTTTCATCATATTCAAGTCTCGTAAATATTTCATAAGGTTAGGACAACTTTATTGATTGCAGTTCTAATTGAACGAATAATGCATAATTTATGCCGTAAGTGCAGCTGATTTATGCTGAAATTTTTGATGAACTCTAAAAATTGTAATCTCGAGTCAGACCTCAGGCTCTGGTGTTTCAGAGGTTTGTTTCTCTTGTGCCGGCTGAATAATTCAGAACATGAATGTATTTATCATTCACTTGCTTACCGGATTAAGGAGAAGCTCTTTGATGAAAGCAGGAACGAGTTCACTAACAGCTGCATAGAGGGTCTGTAAATAATATTCTTGAATAACAAACAATATACATTTTCATGTATTAGCAATTTATGAGTAAAGATAAGAAGTTCACGAGTATTTTTAGAAAGGATTTTCAAATTTAAAAATTTCTTAATTTAGGGAACTATTATGAATTACTTCAGTCATATTTGCATAACCATAATCGCATAAATCAACAACGGAAATCCTACTCTTTCCAATCTTGGGTCCAAACTGATAAAGTAATTGTAGAGGTTCGAGAATTTCTGCTGGAAGGTAACGTTGTCGTCAGCCCAGATCTCTTGCACCTTCTGGATCGAGTTCGCGAGGAGACCGCTCACTCTGACAATAAATTCATCACATTTGAAAGGGAGTTTCGCAATTTCCAAATTCTCAGTCAATAACAATAAATTATGAATACATTGAGTGTAGAAAGAAAAAGCTATGTGAGTATACAGAGACATTTATAGGGTTCTTTGAAAGTTAACGAAACTTGGAGGATGAGCAGTGTTGATAAAGAAAGAAAACGTAGATAATTTTCGTGGAAGGCAGAAATTTCATTCCTAACCAATTATGATGTACCTGATAGCGTCCTGAATGACGGTAGAGGCCTGTTCATCACCCCTCTTGTTGAATTCAGCGATCTTGTCCTGCTTTCCGTACTTCTCTCCCCACGCAGTCATTTCCTTCTTGAATTCGCCAATAGTGATAGAGTTCATCACTGCATTAGCGACTATGATACACAGCTCCTGTTGAGCTTCTGTCGTCACGCCAAGACTCTGGAATTCGAAAAGAAGTTTCATTTTTGTTAAATTCACAATGAAGTTGCGTTCATTAGAATCCATATTCAAAATCATGGATAAATAAGGTTAGACCGTAAGGAGTATTCGGGATTCTAATTCAGGAATCATTGCAAATTTTAATTTCAATTCTAATTACGAATTTTTCGAAACTCAAGTTCCGAACATTCAATTGATGATTTAACAACGAGCATGTTGAAGGCAAGAATTTCTACGGGGTACCATAACACAATCCATTTGGAATACTTTATGATCACTATAACTGCAAAGATAAACTTGCAAATTTATCAAGGGCTACTTGAGTTTGTAAATCAGACATAGAAATTTCAACTCACAGCAACCCAAGAGGAATATTGACCCGGCAAAGTGCATCCTGAAGTGCTTTCAGTCGTCTAAAATTCAAAGCTTTTCAGTTAGAAAGTCACAAGGAAAATCAACCCCTTTGTCTTGGCCTAAAGCAGTTCCAACTGCAATGAAGACGAATACGAAAATTGTTCGAATCATCGATAGGTAGTTTGATTGAATAAATGAAGTAGGGCAGAAGAGGAAAGAGGAAATGTGAGTCGATAGAAAGAGAAACTGCTGCGAACTTGTAATGAGACGGATTGGGGATTTGAGCGGATTACAGACAGAGCCGACGAATGAGTTGAGTCTGATGGGCTCAGAGGCAAACTCGATTACCGATGGATCGATGGATTGATGGACCGAAACGATGACATAATCGTGTTATTATTGCATAACTCGCAATTAGGTAGTTATAGATAGGAACTGCATATGGTATTTCGAAATTCATAATTTGCATCAATTTCCCACTCCAAATGCTCAAATTCAATGTAACTAAGATGTTCATGAAGAACAAATTTTAAAAAATCATTTTTGACAGGAAAGTAGTCATTAAGACGAACACGCTGTGACTCCTTATCACCCTATATGAACACGAGTACGCGAATTTCGCACTAATTTGGGGTATAGCGTCGTTTTATTGGATGGTTCATCGAATACGACCATACCTTTTTATACCTATCCACTTTGAAAAATACTTGCTTCCTATTTTTTAGGTTTTCAATGACCACTTTTTTTTTTTGAAAAGGCGAGAATGCAAGGGAGAAGAGTCTGTAGTCTTTAGTTATAGGATTAACTTTCGAAGTTTGATGTCGGCGTAATATAGTGGTATTTAACACATCTTCTTGCTGAAGAATTAAGAAATTAGAAATCTGATGCAAGAATGAAAAATATTGAGTCTTTTTGACCATTTCTGTTGTTTTCCGAAATTTTGAAGAAAATTACAGAAAAATGTTAGCTTCCAAAAACAGCATTGGGATGACAACGAATAATGGACTTTCGATGTAAATGTGATTCAGAATATAAAAATTTTCTCATCGAAATCAATATATCTAATGTAATTCAATAACCTTTGTCAAGGTCATTAGGTTTTTTCTCCGACCGCTGTATTCAGACTCAACAGCAGTATAATGGGATTGATTTGGTAGTTGTCTTTTGAGCATATGGAGAAATTTTTCAATGGGCTTCCATTGGAACTAAGGTTGACTTTCTTTTTGAAAATTTAGCCGAGTGATATGATGTAGTCTGGCTTCGTCTGCAGCGGGCTATCGTTTAATAATTTTTGATGGCAACCAGATATGATCTATGAAAATGGAAGATAGATGAAACAGTATATTAGATGTTACGGTAGATATTTTGATTCACAGATAATGGCTAAATTATGAAGCCCAGCATTTTTAATGTGTAAGATTTTATCATTCTCTGTTTCTGTCCTGTTTTTTGATTCTGTCGATTTTTTATCATTTTCTGTACTGTTTCTGCTTTCCAAAATTCAAACAAGACATTGCCAGATGGCCTTGAACCAAAGTACAGCTTGAACCTAACGCACCCTATATAGCCTACACAATTGTCCTTCAAAAATGAAGTTTGGGCGTCAGTCAAATTCAAAGGTTGGTCTTTCTAATGAGATGCAATTTGCCTCCATGTTTCTCTTGTATTGTTTGCAGAATCGCAATGTGTTTCAATTGCTAGAAGGATGCCTATAGGTAGAGAGCGCAAGTCTCGTCCACTTCATGAAGACAAGGTCAAAGTGATTTTTCGTTACTTTTAAAAGAAAAAAACCAGAATTTTTCGCAAATAAGCAAAACATACCTAACAAACGTCCTCACAAAGCCGTTCTCCCTCTGAAATAGCCTTTGCTCTGTTGTGTGTAGAGGCAGAGCACGCTTTTCGCTTGACGAAAATTCGCTCGCAAAAGGGGGTTTTCGAATCGTCGCCTTCAAAAAGTCACATCTTTGGTTACACTAGTCCGTTTTTCGTACGCTTTTTTTGCTATATACTTGTCAATCCCCACAGATTTATAGAAAGATACTTCCATGACTCCGCCTTCACATCACGAATTTCACTTGCGCTCTCTACCTATAGAATGGTTTTTCACCTCTCCGTCCCCACCGTGTCCCCAAACATTTCCGACTAACGAACTGCTTTGGTTCAAATGAAAAAGTGAGATTTAGCACATTTACCACTTTACCAAAGATCCACAGCATGGGTTGGAAAAACGAAGACGGAAATCGCAACGGGTGGGAAAAATTCAATCAGAGGACGATGCAAATGAGAAGGTGTATCATAACGGTCTAAAAACGCGGAAAGTAAAAAAACGCATTACGAGAAATCGCAGACTAATTGTTAGAATCTCCGAGATTTCAATTCCTTGTTTGAAGTTTCTGCATATTATGGCTTTTCTGGGTCAATTTAGAAAAATTAAGCTTTCAAAACTAAGATTTTTGTAGGATATTTTCTTGAAGATTCCAGTATTAAAACTCTAGATATCTAATGACCAGAACCATTCAAAATCACCTAACTCCCTTTTATTCCAGGATAACAGCTTGCAATATCCTTTAATCAAGATTTCAAAGCATAATTAATTGTTTTGAAGAAATGTTTATGATTCTTCATACATAAGTTATATTTCCTTGGGAGTAATTTTCTGAAATTTCTCTTCTAGAAAATTATCTCTATCAACTAATTCCATTTCGTTTGCCTTTGACTGCTCGTGACAAGATATTTGACGAGTTTCTATCTTAAGTGCAATTCCGTTCATGTACTTTAAACTTATCTCAAAGGGTGAAATTCCTTTTTCAGATCCCTACCGACATTTCCGTTCGTTTTCCAGGCCATTTGCTCTCTTTCAGCGCCTCTTTTCTGCCTTCTAAAACAGGCATATTTTGCCTACAGTACTCTAACTATTTTGCGAGTAATCAAGTGGTTTTCGTCCGTCGACAAATTTCATCGATTCCTCAATTCGCAGATTCACGAACAGCAGATGCGAGAAGTGCATATTTATTAAAACATTCTCATATTCCAATCAAAACAGCCATAAAATGTGTAATAACACTTTTTGCAGGGCTTATTTTTACAATCGAATGGGTGAGAGCCGCTGATGAGTTGTCCATTTCATTTTCGATGCAGGTGGGACAGAGCGGATATTCATCCTATTAATCATTACAGATTCTTCGATATCCTCATTTTGCTCCAAACATTTGAACGATCCATTTGCAGCTCCTGTTCCTTGATCGCCCCATTCTTTCCGTTCCAATCCGGTTTCTGCGACTACAAGCCCCGCCCCTCGACGATTGACAGTCGAATTTGGATACGGTCATCGGAAGAGGAAAGGTAAGGTGTTCATTTGAAGCAACTGACGCTTCAGAAGATGATGGTGGTACTCAGGCTATTTTGCCTATCATTGTATCTTCATACCCGTCGACTCCCTGAATAATTGAAATATCCCTTCTTTCTAATTCAAAAAACGCTCCTGTGAATCTTAAAATCGTAACTTCAACTTCCCTTTTGCAAAAGAACTTTTATTTCGTTATAAAACACCATTCTTCAAATGATTCTTCTAATTCAGGTGCGAGTGCCCACGAATCATGACTCTGTTCGGCTCTCTCCTCTCAATACTACTTTTCTCAACGATCGTCATTCTGGTCAAATCAGATGCAGAATATGAAATCAAACCGCGGCGACTCTCAGGTAAGTTATTTTATTATTCAAGAATTTACCAATTCAACTGAAACAGTGAACTATCATGATTTACTTGTCTATCTAAAGACCCGAATAGAATATCTTGCTAGTCCCTGATTGAGGTGACTAGCTTCTTGCATCAATAAATTCACATTTCCCCTTTGCACTTCTAATCCATCTTCGGATAAAATGTTCATCTCTTTACATCGACTATCCATCTCTTTGAACTTGTCGATGGTATTCTTTATCTCATCGAGAAGATATCAGGGATGTTCGGAATTTCGACTCCGAGGGATTTTTGGTCTTGGAATTCTGATTCCGAGGTCTAGAAAATTTGATTCTGATTCTGATTATGAAGCCGGGTACTCGCAAAGATCAACCCCGATTTCGATGCGAGTCATTAAAAATTTCAACTCTGATTCAGATTTCGAATTTTTCAAAATCGAAACTTCGAACAACCTGAAGATATCAAGAAACACTGCCTGAAAAACTAATCGAGATTATCATTTTAGATGAAGCACTCGAAAATGCAGTGGAGACCTGCTGCCACAATCGACACGAGAAATGCTGTCGTCGGGTTCTGAAGGAGCAGACGTAAGTTCGCAATTTTCTTTGAATCTATCATAATTTGATGTAAATATGAGAATGATGTCGTTATAATATTAGAAAAATGATAATTTCTTCGAATGAGTTGCTTATTCGTAAAAATAATAAGTAACGAATCAAAGTTATGCAGATAATCGTTATTTATGATGACTAAAGATGATTTCGATAACAAAAGAAAATCATGCAGATGCCTCCGATGTCAAACTTCTGACTACGACCGGAAATCCTGGATGAGTTTCAAAATCAAGCCGTACATGAGTAGAGAAGAAATCATTTCGACACTGACTTGCTTGGCTAGATTGTTCCACGGAGATGACGATATTCATCACATTTCTCCAGATGGTACAGAATTTCATCGGACAACCACCAAACGAAAAAAAAAACTAAAGTTTTCGCTTAGATATTCACTGTTGTCACGTGTTCAACTACACGATCGAGGGGGACTACACCAATGCGATGAACTCGAGGAATGTCGATAGATGCCAGGAAATCATCCTCAATCCGTCGTACTCGGCTGAGGAAAAATCGAAGATTCTCCACACGTTTACAGAAGATCGTCCGAGAATTCATGGGGTAAGAATTTTCAAAAGTGACAAAACCATGCGAAAATTTGATAGAGAACGATAATTGCTTTAATTTAGTGCTGGCATCGGTGTGTGAACAGAAGAAGGCAGGGCTTTGCAGTTGGTTTTGATCCTGAAGATAATTACAAGCATTACCGATGCTACTGTAGTATCAAGGATCAAGCCCGAAATGGCGACTTATCACAATATCTTCCAGCAGCTTACGGCATGGGCAAAGGAAAGTGTGTCTATGACTGGAGCAAAAGCTATTAGCATGAAATCGTGGAGATCGTAGGTTGAAGATAATTGTAGCTTTCTGATCTTCGTTTTTCATCGTCTACGATTTTTACGGCTCAAAGATGAGAGTTCATTTGAGCTTTTGGAGAAATATGCAAGTGTAAATGGTGTTTATGATGATTCCATAACCTTGCATAATCGTGAAGCTTATTTGAAAGCGCCTTCAACTTTCCTGCATTTATTCGTAGAATAGCATTATTGCATATTGGTAGAGTCTCTAATATCAATGACTTCATACACCATTTTTTGGCAGTTCGTTTTGATGATATTTTCCAAAGACAGTTTTTCATCTACCATGAATCATTTTAAATATCTAGCTTTTCGATTATTTTGAGTCATGTCGACTCTTTCAACTGTTTTTCATCGTATTTTTGAAACGTCATGGACATAATCAGATGGGGTGTATGCCACTGCGCACAAAAACTAGTTTAACTATTTTCACTTGAAATATCAGCTAGATTTACGAATTTAGAACATTTTTTAAGGAATTTTATAGAAATGGATAATAACGAGGGACTTATCGACTATATTTGCTGATCAAATGGCGACCCGAGCTTTTCATTGTTCACTTAATGAATTCACTATGTACTTAGTTAATGCTATCACTTCTTATTTCTAAAATGCGGATTGGAATTTTACCAAAAATATTTTCGCCATTCAATCCTTTTCAATATTTGTAAGTTTATTATCGAATTGCATGGTCTTCTCAACATCTAGCGAGCCATGATGAGTTATTTACTGTTTAAATCCTATTGGCGAAATCAATTCTTTACCGCAAATTTTCCTATATTCTAAATAACTTGCTCATCTTCTGCTCATTTGCAGAATTGTCCATCAGGGCTGTCCGGAATTCGACTCTGGATCGTGGAAAATTTTAACTCCGATTCCGAATTTTTTGAAATCTCAGCCTCGAACAGCTCTGATGCTCACTACTTTGGATGAATCTAGTTCCAAATACAAACCCTCTTCTGGGTTATCTCTGAAGTTCAAACTCAACATTCCGTTGCTCCGTGACTGTTGTTCATTCCATTCCTTGACTATCTGCAAATATCAAAATTTACCGTGCATCACAATTTCATTCCGTTTTGGAAGTTCTTTATCTTGCCATTGTAACAAAGCCGAATAAAAGATTCTTAATTGTATTCACAAACAAATTACAAAATAATAATGCGTTCATAAGATTTCAAACAACAGATGTCACGCGTTCTAAACACGAATAAATGATATGGCGTTCAGATAATTAAACTAAACATTGAAAGAATTAAACAGAACTTTTGAAATATGATTTATCCAACTTCATGCATTCTGAACTACCCAACCGCTTGCGCGACATTGTCAACGATCGGAACGATAGGAGTTGAATCGATCGGCTGAACCTCCGATGAGGAAACTATAGGAACTGGTTGCACTGTTTCTGCTAAAATGTTGTGTGTCCAAAATTGATAACTTATATATTCAAAATCAAAATTTACGCTGGATTGGTTCGGTGACAACGATGGGCATCGGCTCAACACTCCCACATCCGACATAAGGAGGGCGGGGAAAGAATAGAGTTGCTAGAGGGAAGGCTAGCTAAACGTAATTTGAAGTTTTGTGAGTGAGTTTGATTGATACGAACCATTCTAGTGGTGCTGTCGAGTCCATCCATGAATGCACTCATTTGCTTGTTTAGTTCGGAATAGCTTATGTTCGTCTGCTGAGACATCGTTACTAATTGAGCTATTATGCCAGGCAATTGAGCGGCTGCTCTGAAATATGAATTTTAGAAATTATTTCTAGAAAGAAAGTCACTGAATTAATCTTTATCGTAAAGATCATGAGCTTTTCAAAAAGATTCATATTTAGAGAGTGAAACATTAGCTGATCTTTACAGAAATCAGGATATTTCAAACAAATTTTACATATGATGGAAAAATTACAAAAAAAAATACCTCGTAGCATCCAATTGATGGTCCAATGTCGTTGCTGTCTGATTTGCATTGTATTCTAGAACTTCCTCCTAAAATGCAGAGATTTGCATTCCAGCTAAAATTTGCAAGATCAACCCTCAACTGGTTTTCTTCAGCCCATGTGAGAATATCTGTCTGAGTTTGCTGAATCGTTGCATTGTCATCGAAGGTATACTGAGTCATATTTTCATAGGATTGAATAACTTCCTGGCTAACATTTAGTAGAAACGATGGAGGTGACTAAAATTTACTCATTATGGAATCAGTACGGTATCTTCCCTCGTTGACACCTTCACGTCGAAGGTAACGCTGCGAATTCTTCATACCTAATTTGATCTTCTAGACAGTGAAACGCTAAAAATAAACTTGTGAAAAATTCGCTTACCGCACAAAATCTCATCGAATCTGTAGGAGAAATGGGGATATTTGGGTCTCCTCGGGGAGGTGACTGATTTCCAGGAGAAACGACGACAGAATCATTGGTACTGTTATCATCCGCGATGAACTAAAATTGTCCATCGAGAAAAGGTTGAGAAAACACGATTCAAAATCTTACTAATTGGTCATTTCTAGGCTCAAATTGCGATAATCCATTGATAAGTTGATAGAGCGAGACAACGAAAATATATCGTAGCATCCTGCAAAATTCTAGTCAATCACAATGAAGACTAACTTGAACCAAATTTGTAGAGACGCCTACAATGTCTGAAGAGTACAAAATAAAGTGCGAAGAAGTAATTCACAAAATACGGGAAATGTGAACGGGAAACTCAATAAGACTGAAAATGTCGTATTATTTTTGAATAAAATTGTCGATAATTCACCTGCCATTCGGCGACAGGTGTTTATCGACTTTGCTCACGAAGGAATTAATTTGAACACGAGCGGCTTATCGAAGACATCGCGAAAACTCTCTTGTTCGCGTGAAAAACTGACCGGCAGGATTTGTGCATTTCCAGAGGATTTGTGAGGATTTCCTCGAGCAAATCCCGCTGTTTTCGAATTCGATCATAGCGCCTGAATATCGTCGCACACGAATTAACCGAATATAGCCATGATTTAGTCATTGGCACGTCGCTTTGCACTCATTTTGAAGATCAAACAGTTACCGAGTAAACTGATGTTTGAAGTCAAATAAAAACCATGCCATTGATAGATCGTAAAAATGATTCATAATCATTGTTCTAAATGGTAGAGGAAAAAGAAATTCGTTTGTAAGGAATTTTTAATTACGAGATAGCAAGTAAGAGGCATCATAAGAGTATTGGGAATGAATTTAACCCTAACTTTAGCATGCCATTTCAATTCTCGTTCTTATTTCCACAAGTCTCGAGTTAACCTCCTAGAGCTTTGACGTTCTAGTCTATTCGTTATTTAACTTTCCTATTTCAATTCTCTATCAAATTGCATATTTCAAATAAAGTCTACTTACTCGTTCATTTATTCGGGCCTCGAATTGGGTCAACTTGCTGTGCAGATTTGGGAAATCGGTTGGATTGCCGAATTACTGGTTGCTTTTTGAAGTTTGAAAAGTTGGATTTTGCGTTTGGAGTATCAGTTGGAGGGTTGCTTGTGGCTGGAATGAGGAAGAGAAAGGGAGGTCGTGATCGAGTCATTATCAGAGTTTGGACTCAAGTTTAACTTACAATCCTTGTAAATTAAGCTGTAAGCTAATTTACAAGGGTTGTAGGTTAAACTTGAGTCCAAGCCCAGTTATAAACGTCTATTATATGTTTTGTAAGAAAACTGCTACATAACCAACAATTCTCTGCATTACAAGAATTGCATTCATTGTCAAACCTTGCATTTATATCTTCAAAAACGTGAATCTGTAGTTTTTGGTATGGTTTCTGATCTCAAGGTTTTCTAAAATCATGCACTATTTTTCAAGAATCTGAAAATGCATAAAAATAATTTTTCTCAAGCAAATTTATTCATATACATAGATTCTGATTGTTGATTTTTTAAATGTTTTCATAAGAGACGTTATTTATAAAAATCGAGTATGGGGTGGTACCCAAGAAGTTGGCCCTCAAATTTCGGGCTGATTTTTTGTCCCTGGGGGTTTTCGACTACGCTGATTACGAATATGACGGTTAAGACTCGATCCGACCACTTGTTCCGCCTGTTCCGGAATATCCAAATCCGGTAGTTTCGGAAAATTCTATTTTCGCTATTTTACATGGAAAAAATTCAAATTTGGTATCAAAATGCTCGTAAAGACCATATGAACACGATTCTGAAAAGATCTCGTCAAAATGACACCGAATAAGGAAGTTATAGTAAACATAGTGAAGCATATGGAAAATGTCATTAATTTTTCGCTTTTTAAAATTTTTTATTTCTTAAAAGCCCCAGGTTCCGTGAGTTATTTATACTGAGAAGTAGCTCAGGTCTTCTAGTTTCTGGAACACTTGACCGTTTTCTTATAGACTGTCCACTAACGAAGAAACGTCACTTCTTCGAAGAGTTGTCATGGCTCATTTTTGCCTAATTTGACTTAAAAAATTTATAGCTCCCTATGTGTGCACAGTCTAGAAGAAGTTCTGGAACAAAAGTTGATCAACTTGAATAGCTCTACAAGATTTTATGGAAAACTTCGACGTTAACTCACATTACACTGTAAATACAGTACAGGTATATATGGTAACTTAGGCTAATTTTTCCCGCCAAAACAGATGATTGTTGTGGTCCGTCAGTTACATTATTTGTAGTTTTTCATGGGCTATCCAATGCTGAAACTGTTCGATTTGGTCCACAAATAAGAAAGTTATGATTTTTTTTCCCGAGGTCGGGTCTGTCAAAGCTTTAAGCTACCGTAATTCTGCATACGATAATTTTTATGAAAAACGGATAGCACCACGAGAATCAGCGTGAAAAACTATCATATATGTGAAAATCAGCCAAATCGACGGACCCCTGTTCTGCGCCACTTTGAATAATCCTGACATTTACTCTTAATCAGCTTCCATGATTTTTATCAAATGGGTATTTTTAGATGGCTAATGAATGTACACAACAACCGAGTTTGCAGACTATCGAACATTACGACGCTTCTTCGTAAGAAGTACACAAATGCACAACAGGTTATTGTGAAACCGAATTCTAACGCTCTAATTATTCAATCGATAACTTCCTCTGGCAGAGGAAGGACGGGAAGATATCTCAGCGAAGCTAAAGCTAATAAAGTATGAATTTAGTTTTGAAAAAATTATGCCAAAAATGATTAAACTGAACCGATGAATTTCAGATAGCCAAAAGTGACTTGATTTATTTGGAAGATTCTCCTGATTACTGCAACATAGACGTGTCAGGCAGGGAATGCGGAGACAATTGCAACGAAATTTGTTGTGGAAGAGGTCATTTTTCTGAAATTCCTGAAAAATGATGGAAAGTTTAGGTTGGAAAACAATTCGCGAATTGGTCGAAGAGCCCTGTCATTGTCAGTTTGTTTGGTGTTGTGAAGTGAAATGCCAGACTTGTCGGAAGGTCGTCGATCGAAGTTATTGCCGATAGCCGTTTGGAAACAGCTGAATTGAAGAATAACGGGGAATTATGATGAATTTCCGTTTTTTGATCTGCAAAGAGAATGTGCAATCATTTTGCTAAAAGTTATATCTGATTAGTTTTTTTTTGTTCGATCTCTGTGTCTGTAAGTAACGATCTCATAGTTTTGTTTCGTAATTTTATGCTCTTCGTTTGTATCTCTCTGCTTTGTTTTCTGTTCCCAACGACAGATTCGATGCATATTGCAAATAATCTAATAAAAATTGGAGCTCAGTTATCATTTTATGATTTCTAAATGAAAATTTTCGAGATAACGCTTTACTTTTGATTTAATCAACCAGAATGCCTGGTCTCAGTTGATTGTTTTACGGATGTGTTTTTCGTTTGGCTGAAATTTGATATTTTCACTTCTTGGACAAGTAGATTATGGCACTTGTGGCTCCTAGAAAAAGACACCGGGACACCAGTTAGAAAAAGACATTTTTTTTCTTTTCTTATCTTGCCTCCCCATACTATTTCTTAGAAGAACCGGTGTTTTTCTATGAGCCTATTCTCTGCTAATTATTTGATTTATGAATTGTATTTTTTATTAACATTAAAAAAATCTTTCGAATTATTGTATTTGGCTCAATTTTGCCTGAAGGATCTTGATAATGGAACGTCTAGATGTTGAGCTTGGTTCTGTCTGCCTGCTTGGTGGGCCTTTTGAGTGCGGCAACCTATTCCGACGATGTCGCTCGGAATAAAATGCTGCCCCTCGCAGCGGCTGCCTATTCGAGCAATCCACAGCTGTGCTTGACCAACAAATTCACCAATGCAGTGGTCAGTAATGACAAATCTTCGGTTAGAAAAAGAGTTGAAAGGTTTTCAGCTGAAGAAGAACTACCACATCGGATGCGATTTTCAAAACGTAGACACCTGCTCGGGATATCTAGCCACTCTGAATGGTGACCAAGCCATCCTCCTTGCATTCAGAGGCACACAAGGGTTCTTGCAATTGATTCTGGAAATGGACAAGAGTGTCCTCGAAGAACATGTAAATTTTACCTTAGTTATGTTAGAGTAAAGTGAGCAAGAGTAGCCTGAATTCCTGAAAACAATATACCTTCATCTTAAAATTGAAAGTGTAAGAGATGTAGTATGTAATTGAATTGAATATTGAGCCGCAACGTCTTTGAGACCAAGCAAATTCTAGGTGGATTGGGTTGGTGGAGGCCAAGTCTCGAAGTACTTCTCCAGTGCTTTCATGGCTGTCTGGAATCACGGCATGAAGGACGATTATCTGACGCTTCGCTCTCAATATCCGAACTATCAAGTCTGGGTCACTGGTACTAAAATTATCGTTTTCGAATATTTCAACTCAAATAATTAGGCCATTCTCTTGGTGCAGCCATGGCCAATCTGGCTGCGAGCTATTTGATCGCAAATAAACTGGCTGATGCCGCTAATATGCAAGTCGTCACTTTTGGAGGTTTTTCATGTGATCTTCTATTATCATATTGAAACGCTGCTTTTAAGAGCCACGAGTGGGAGACCCCACCTTCGCAGCTTCTAATGACAAACAGGCAATTTTCCAGTTTTATTTTGAAAGAAAGATTTGTTTTAGTTGTCGTACCACTTCCGAGTCACTCATTCCCGTGATGTAGGTTGATAAATTTTGGCTACTATTTATCTTTCGCGCTAATAATTTGACAACGATCTCTAGATTGTTTCGCATCTTCCTGAAGAAGCGTTCGGATACAAGCATCAGCAGTACGAAGTAGGCAGATGACTTTGATTTGCGTAATTTTGTACTCATTAGGTCTTCTACCACAATGACATGAAGCCTGGAGCGGCATACAAAGTCTGTCAAGAAGATGAAGACAATAGCTGCTCAGATGGCTTGTTGATTGCTGCTAGCATTCCTGATCACGTGACTTACTTCCAGCATAATATCATGGCTTGGGGTACGTTTGAGTTGTGATCAATCTGATTACCTCTACTATATTTAATATGCAATGATAGTAAATAGTTCGGATAAATTGTGATTCTGAATGCGCCTTGGTAGACCGAATTATCACTGATCGATTTGAATAGAATTTTGCACATTTTCTCCTCATTGAATTGCGAATTTCTACAAAGTTTCATTCAAATTGGCCAACTACAATTCGGTCTACCAGACTTCATTCAGAATTAATTGTTTCAAACTTTTGACCACCACTGAGAAAGAATGCATGGCAATAGATAGATTCATTTAGCAGTTTATGATCCAGGAAATAATTCAAGTAGTTTCAGGCGGCGAAGGATGCACATAAACAAGAAACCGTGCAAAATACACAAGCGAACATATCATAATTTCATCTTACGATTTATGTTGATACTTTATTGTAGTAAGAGATAATAAACTTTCATGCTTTATGTATTAAGAGTGAACGTCAGTAAGGACCAAAGTCGGTGTTTTCAGGGGGTTCGTTGATTTGGCTGATTTTCACATATATTGCTCAGTGTTTCACGCCGATTCTCACGGTACAGTATGTCTTTCGAAAAAAAATGCAAGTAGGCGGAGTTATGTTAATTTCAAGTTTTTGCATACCCCATGTCAGAGAAAAACCATAACTTCCTTATTTCTGGACCAATTTCCAGCTTTTACAGAGAAAAAATTTATTGGAATTTATTAAAAATTTTTTCTACATATTCTTACTCAGCTTGTCGAGTTGCATCATTTGATATAGGTGTTGATTGGTTTATGCCTCTGGACGATTTTCGAATTCTCCACTCTCGATTACATCACCAGGAACTATTGTCAGGAATATGAATTTTGGGTTGTGCCAAGTCTTTTTACCGATTTCCATAGAATGGCTAATAATAAGCTTTTCAAAAAAGAAATGGATTTTCATATGATGACATTCTTTCTGAGTTCTGAATGTGAGCTAATTTTTCGAAGAAATTCAACCGTCAAACCTGCAGCAAATAACCTTTCTTCTCACTTTGAAGAAGTATGCTAAACAATTGGCTAATTATCTTATTAATTAGAAGGTTTAAATTATGTTAATTCCAGTACGCCAGACGTAACGTTTTCTGTTATCATACTTTATACGGTAAATCACGTAGTGACATTTTTCTGTTTCATATTTTTACGATCTTCGGAATTCAATACAACTCAATTCTCACATTTTCGGGTAACACTTCGTGTAAATAAATACGTTGCCCTCCTCTATTGTGCAACTCTACCTCTGAGTTTCCAATGTTTTCATCTTTTCGACTGTTGTTTACCCAAATGAATCAGCGTTTCTTTCGATTTGGACTTCTTCAATTTGCCATAGAAATCCTGGAATTTTGAGGATTTATCGGGGAAATGATCAAACGGATGAGTAGATCGATCAGAAATTATGACATCACCAGACTAAACACTTGAGAGGGTATATAAAACCCTCAGTTCCAGGAAAGGAAATAGGATACTATGATAAACCTTTTGAAGTAAAGTTGGTTAATGATCTCGAGTAAAATATCAATACTTCTCTTCAAAGTTCATTGTCAACTGATGAAAAACGGAGATAAAATAGAGTTTGCATTTGCAAAGATAGACGACGATGATGATATTGCAAGCTAAACTGCTCTGAATATCATCATGCCACAGATTACAAATCATTCGAAAATATGAATTCATTTCAAATTGATAACTTCACATTTGTCGGATTTCGTTAGTCATTGTGGTTTATTTGCCCAGTTTCTGAGTTGCATCACAAATCACACCTCTCTGTAATTTTCTAGAACTCTTTTTTCCCTCTTCTTGTAACTGTGGTAGCTTTTACCTGTGTACCTGCTCTGATCGAGATCGTTATTCGCGATTGACTTGCCTTGCTGCTCTTTCCTTGTCCTCTCTGCCCCTCTGCCTTTGAAACGGTCTGATTACCGTTTCTATTTTCCTACATTTCCCCGTCTGAGTCACTGTCAATTTCTGCAGTTCAGTGCATTTTTCTGTCTATATAAACTAACCTACTGCCAACCTTCCTTCTCCGAAACCCTTCCTGAATTTTCGCTCTGGGTTTCGCTCGCAGAGCTGTCAAAACGGTTAAAACGCCCAATTTCATCAACATTTTCAGCTTTTCGATATTTTAAAGATAGGTTTCAAGGATCTAAATTCGTGATATTTCAGATCTTCAAACGACAACTCAATGTTATTAGAAACAGTTCTATTAGCCACATTGTTGGCTTTCACTCAGGCTCAGCCCCATGGCAGAAATGGAGATGATACGATTTCGAAGAATGGCATGCGATTCGTCAACAAAGTCACTATCAGAGCAGGTACTGAGATGTAATGACTCGCAAGAAGAATGAGTATCGAAGATTTTTTTATGTCTTGATCGTGTAATCTAAACTTTAATAACTCCCTTTCAGGCTTCGGCCCTGTCTTCCCTCCCTTCATGCAGAACATGACTTCTGATCAGATCCGAGGCTACTTTGACATCATCCATAACAACAACATTTCGATGAATCAGCAGACTCAGGAACTCAATGACTGGGCCTCGCAAAATGACGTTTCGGTTAGACTGCATCAATTTTAGATCTTCTGTATTTTTAATAAGCTATCGCCGTGTCTAGATATGCAATAGATTAAGATTGGATAGTATCTAGAAACTACTATGGTAAACATAACGATGAGAAATACGACCCTCCTCATTCTTCCCCAATAATTTCTATGAAAATATGATTCAGACTCAAATGACCCAATACCTGCAAGCGCAGCAGAATGTGCAGAACGAGCTGTTCCAAAATGCTTCTGCAGTCATGCAGCAACTGCCCAGTCTCTTCAGTCAATACCAACAGATCGTCAACAACAACGACATCACATTCGACCAGCAGGACCAGCAGCTCAGGGATTTCGTCGATCAGAACCCTATGGTCAGATATTAGATTTCAAATTCGCATGAACTCATTAGACTGATTGGACTGATAAATTTGATAATTGGATTCTTCATGACACTATGGCCTAAGTTTTTATGAAAAGAATATCTATGCAAGGTCTTCCCGATCATATTGTGAAGAATTTAAACCATCGTTGTTAGGTTAGTGGAGATTAAGTTGAAAAGTAGAAGAGATTGGGAAAAATTGCATGAGTAAAGCATCGTCGACCAAGACTAGGTAAAATTCAGATTTAGAATTTCTATTATTGGTATCTTTTACACTTTCAGGCGGCTTCAGTGATCGCCTACTTGATGACCCTCGAACAGTTGATGAATGCACCTGATTTGTGGAAGAAGGAATTGGGCACAGACGGAATGGATTATGACTATTATGGAGGAATGGGTGGCCCGCCCTCCAATGGTCCAGGAATGAACAGACCTGGAATGAATGGCAGAGGCCCGCCAGGCGGTGGAGATCAATTCAATGGACCTCCATACATGGGACCAGGTAAACTTTAGCGCATGCATATTTTATATATAATATGCCGTTTTATAAGTGAAAGTCGGAGTCGAGAAATAAAGCTCCGTTTTTCATACCTACTCTACGAAAACAAGTCAATAATTTCACCCTTCCTAAAGTCGACTAATCTAGGACCAATGATGGACGGAGAACCAGACCAAAGAGGACCTCAAAATGGTGCCGGCATGAATGGAAATGGACCTAGTAAGACTTTCTAAATGAGATTTTGCAAAATAGGTCTTCCAGATACCTTCCTCTATTCGACCCAAAACCCGAATACCGGTATGATGTACAATGGAATGTCCGACGGTCAATACCCCAGTTCGACTACTCCCAGCTATGAGGATTACAGCACATAGAGAAGCAACAACCAATATTTGATTTGAAATCTGATCAAAAAGTATAATTATCGGGTAGCTCTTTTCAATAATCCTCAAGCTTCTAAAAGTTAGCTTTTCCTTGTTTTTAAACAAGATTTGGAAGCTTGACCTTCATCAAGAACAAATACTCTGCATTCTCACTTTGATCTGAAAGTTCTATTTTCATTTCTCTTTTCGATTTTCGATTTTTGTCATTATTTTTGGTTTGGTGGTGGATTTTGCTTGATATTTACGAGACTAGTTGTACATGTGATTATTCATTTTAGTATTCATAAAAATGATTCGAAGAGAATTCAACAATCAAATAAATTAATTATAAAATACTGGTTTGAAAAGTTACAGAATTTCATAAACTCTAACATTTTCTTTCTAAAACGTTAGATACTTAGTAAAAAACATTCTGAGAATGAAATGATTGTTTGTGAAATAGGATAGGAATATTGAAAGTCGAGCTGTGCAAAATGTAGCATGACACAAACATCACATAAATTTGTGATATTCTGTATACAAGTTTTTTTTCTTCTAACATGTAGATTTCTTTAATGTATGAACTCATTTCAACTTTTCACTTATTGGAAGATCAGCGTTAATCTTTACAAGTATTGCAATTTGTGCTTTAACCCCTTTGTAAATTGTAAAATTCGGAAAATAAATGGGATTACTTGTCTAAGTGTTCACAATTCGGAATTTTTCAAAACTGAACACCAAAATTCATCAGCTTTACTTTGCACAGTCCGAAACATCAACATCCGAAAAACTTGAAGTCGCAAAAATTAGTGCTCGTTAATTTTAGGATATTAGAAATTATTGAAAAGAACAATTTCGCGTGAAAACTCTAGTTTTCGATTTAGAACAACGAGTTTAAAAAGTGAAAGAGATCATGTGTGAGAGATTTCGAAATCATACTGCAGGAAAATGACTTTATAAATTAGTCATTTATAATAAAATTAAGGAGAGATGAAATACTACCTGCAGTAAGTGAACGTGAACAACATCCCTTTATTTGTTTGCAGCTCCATTTTAAGGGCATTTCTTCTCGACGATCACTCGACCGACCTCGTCGTATTCCGCTTTGCCGATCCACATTTGTTGGAATGAGCCCTGAAGATGTTCTTGATTTAAAAATATTTTTAAAATTTTATTGAAATGATTCCTGATTAAATCAACGCTAAAATATTCCCATTTCTTCAAACGGCAATTCGTGAATGTCGCAACGTCTCAACTTGGTGAAATAGAACGTGAAGATATGGGAGAATTGATTAAAGCTTTCATACTCCTGCATACTATCTCTTTAAGTTGCCACGTTATGATATTTTTGATCATTTCCAAATGAATCACCAAATAACTAAAAATGGTAAAAATTGTACCAAAGATCCCAGAATGGATCCTCCAATCCAAGCACTGAATCTTCGCTCGGTCGGCGTCGGGGGAGCAGAGACACGCAGTTTCAAAGTCTAAATAAAGAGATTTTGCGAAATAAGAAATCGCTTTAAATTACCGGAGGACATTTGTGAGCGACGTCGTGGTTGAGTCGTTCCGTGAAGCCGAGAATCAGCGAGTTGCCGCCCGTCACGATCACTCCATTATATAGTTGCTGAAAAAGCATAGTTTTTAGATTAGACAATATTCTGAGCTAAATGAAAACTCCTATGTTTTGGTTTTATTATAATGAAAGGAAGGTTCTAACGATCATTATAGTTCAAATTACTATATTTTTAATGCTAATTTCAATAATACTTGGCAGCCAACATCTTAGATAATTATATATGTACGTTTTATTTGATTTTGACATCATTGACACGCAACTTCTCGTAAAAAAGTATTTGCTAACATTTTGTAATCGAAGTTTGAGAAAGGTCAAACTTTAAAAAAAAAAAATTGAAAAATTGAAGATTGTCAACAAAGTGAATTCCTTCCTTCTATAGTTACTATGCAAACAAAAAACGAATTGAACTTCGTTCGTATAAGTAAGCATTCGGTGTTGGAATTTGTTGAAAATGAGTTCGAGGGCTTCCGTAGTAAAGAAACATTTCTAGCAACCATTTACTACTTGTCAAGAATCGTATAATTTGCTAGACAAATATCAAAATGCAAGAAAAGAATTACTGTATTTTTAAAAAAATTCTTATATTAAATTAAACTAACCGGCCGAATGTCAATATCGCACATGCCAGCTGCAGTGTAGGCCACCTGTGCCATGGTCATGAGGCCCTGAGTGTTCATGTTCCGCAGATAGTTCAAATCGAACAGGCCCTCGGGGATTTTGATGCGCTCAGCCAGGAATTCCTGCAGACAATCATTCTGTGCAAAGTTGGAATTCAACAGCTTTCTGTTAGAGTGAGAATATATCTTTTTTAATTGAAGTTCTCTAATAGAAACTATTTCAAAAAGAAAGTCCGGAGTTCCAGTGATAATAGATGCGAAAAATACCTTAGTGAATCCATTGGGGAAAGAGTAAGGAGTGGAGGGCAGTTTGTCCGCAGACTCGATGTCCATCGGAGTGTCGCACAACTGCAGAGTTGTCGCTGCCATGTCTTCCAGAAGCTGAAATAGCCAAAATTATCTCCGAAAGGATAATTGGAAAAAAATATTATGAGAAGGAGCGAGACAAGATACAGATGAGTGACATTTCTGATGCTATCAAAGTCATTTTCTCCCGAATTATCTTCCAGGAGTAAGAGTTCACTTTGAAGCAAGAATTAGTAAGAAAAAGTTAATAATTTTCAGAATTTTAACCCAATTCAACCCAACCTGTTTCTTCATGAAACGATCGTAGCTTTCGGTCACTTCAGGCAGATTCTTCTTCGGCACCCAGCGAGGCGCGTCGCCTTCGTTCACTTCTTCCTGGAAATAAGAACTCTTACAATTAGTTCAGAAGCAACTTGAAGAGCACATTTCATACTAGCATGTCAAATAATAAAAATAACAATGCTCTAGCTTCCTACCCTATTTTATGTTTTATTACAATCACGTTTTTCCCCGAATGAAAATTTGCTACCTTGGAAGCGATTTTGTAAGTGGGGACGAGCTCGATGTTCTGCTCATTGAGCATGTTCTCCAGCTGGTCGCAGATCAGATCGCCGCCGATTGGAGTGCGGACGACGGCTGAAATAAAATATTTGAGTTTTCTTGAACAGAATGAAATTGGCTATTTTTTCGAGCATTCTCTATTCAAAATGAGTAACAAGATGAAATAGAAATTGAAACTTTAGGAACAGCATTTCGTCTTGGAAGTGTTTATAGTTTGTCATTCTTGAACCAAGATAATTTCGGAATTTAACCATGAGTAACAGCATATCCATCGTAGACAGGCACTGCAGAGGTCTGCGTCGCTCCGCTGTCGATGATCAGTCCATTCGTGCGACCGTTCGCAAAGCTAATATACTTTTCATTAAAAAATTAATTCGATTTTCAGCAAGATACAAAACTTTTTAATCGCAACTGCTATGAATTCATTAAATTGTCTAAGAAGTATTCTATCTGTTTTCAAGTCGTCATAGGGAATATTTGCAAGAAAAATAACAGACATCTGACTTACGCAGTGAGAACAGCATTTTTGACGAGGAAGTAGGCGGGCACCTGGTATTTCTCGAACATGATCTCGGTCAGTCGCTCGCGCTTCGCTTTGTCGTTCCACTGAAACGTTCAATTTCTTTCAAATAGTTTATCCTTCAAACTAACAGCGCTCTCTGTGAACAGGACGGGGTGTTCATCAGCTTTGCTGTGCAGAATGTTCTCGTACGAATAGTCCACAAGGGCCTCGAACATTTCCCAGTCCTCGACTGAAAGTATAAATAATTCCGCTTTTGTAAGGAACATATTTGAAAAAAAAACGTTTCTTTGCTGTAAAAATGAATTTTGTCGATTTTTTACAAAGCTTGGAGTATTTTCCAATGAGAGATTATTCATTATTTTCTTTCGAAAGAATACTAAAAATCTACTACGGTCACGTTATCTTTCTCGGATGTGAGGAAGAAATAGGATAGAGAGAACAAAACTGACTCATCCCGTCCTTCATGAAGCTCTCGATGGTGGTGTTCGTTCTGGGGACGACAATTTTGGTGGTGCCGACGAAGAAGTTCTTCTTCTTCTTGTGCACACTGCCCCCGTCTGTGTCCACGTTCTCCTTCATCTCCACGTCTGCATCGGCCTCCACTTCCTGCACTCCAACATGGGAGGGAACGTCGCCCTGAAAAATATCACCTTGTGAATTTACACACATTTCCGAAGAGTTATTTAGTCAGTAGAAAGATAAATGACTTTTTGCAAAAAAAAACACTCGTCAAAACTTCTATCATTTGCAAAGTGATAGGAGTAGGAGAAGGTAGGCGATCATGGCTTCACAATCACGAAATTAGCCTACTCTGCTTATCTATACCCTTATCTCAATTTGTAGTTTTCTTTTACAGGAATTCCGAGAAATTTGTATCAAAATGAATAAACACACAGAAGCACGAACCTTCGGGTATTCCTCGCCCGCAAAGCCGACGCGAAACGTGTGCGAACCGGCGTCGAAAATGAGACCGCTCACTTCATCTAAAAAATAAAGGGTTTAAATTTATTCAACGAGTAGTCTTTTTCAAAAATAGCACATATTTCACGAATTGCGAAAATCAGTAGTTGAATTGAAATTAATGTCAAATACCGACCTCCTCCATAAATGCCTCCACTCATTATCGATTGATTGGTTGATTTACTTTCTGATCACCTGAAAAATCTAAAATTTCAACGAAAGTGAAATAAAATTTTTAAAAGTCAAGAGATATTCAAATTCGCAAACAACGAATTTCAACTTGGACACTCCCACTCGCCGGATTGCAATACCTCTGCACATATTCCTCGTGAAAGTGTTCATTTTTTGAAATCAATCAAAATCTATCCACCATTTAATAAAGTTTATTGGTTTGAAGTCCTACATGCATGACGATCAATATCGTTTGATTATCACAGTTAAAACGGTTGAGAACCCATAATTTACCGAATAAAACAAAGAATAATAAATAAATCGATGAATTATGAAAGCTGAGCTTCAGCAGTATGTCTTTTCGACAAGTAAAATTGAAATTTCCATCGTTGTGATGAAATTCAATTTCTAGAAATCTCGTGAAAGCTCAAATTCATATTTATCACAAAAGGTTATCGAGCTATTATTCGAAGATATGTGAATTTAGGATGCGTAGTTTCATCACAGAAGATTGCAGTTTATTTTTACTTTAAAAAGAAGGACAAAATTTCACGCACCCTAAATTTTTCAATTCTCTTCTCGACAAATGTTTGTAAAAGAATCGTCGATGAAAGACCCGTTGTGTGTCAGCATTGCCTAGACCTCCTCGTCAGGAATGGGCAGTTTTTCCGTGGAAATTCCACTTTCCAACCGATGGCTCTCCGTATGGCTGAATTTATGAGGTTATCATTCTGAAATCCATGTTAAGTTTTAAACAAAACGGAACTCATTTCAGATAAAGTGCTGTCTTTTTTTCTATTCCTAAATATTCTAGGATTTTCTTGTAAGATGCAGAATTCTAATAAAAAGCTAAAGAATACCCTATTTCAAATAAAATAAGTTTTTAAACGCATAATCATCAATCCATCATTTATTATTCATTCTTAGGCAATTATGCAATTAATATCATCACTAAAAATTATGCTCCCTGACCAGAAATCATAAGGTAACTGTGGCCAGAAATACCCCGTAAATCGAAAAAGTACCAGAGAAAAGTGCGAAATAATCTAGCCCATTCTAAACATGCTTTCGTGCTAAATGGTGCTATAACTAACGAATTGTGATCAAGTGTGTACAATTCCTGTTGATTTTCATCAAATAGTAAATTCAGTGTTAAGCTTTCAACTCTTCCGGAAAGGCCAAACTTCCGACCTAGTTTTTCAAAAATCAACAGCAAGAAAATGTGAGATAACAAATTTTGTAGACAAAACATTCCTTCCCAAATCTATTTAGCTTTTGCTGCTTTCAGTCTACCATCCTTCCTCATTAACCTAAACATTCGATCGCTATTTTACCATTTACCGGGTTATTGTTGGATTAGTTGCGGAGAAGCACGACTACATGTGAATGATTAGCTAATTGCTGAGCTTAGAGCTAAGGGATTTCTAACTCAGAGGGAGTTTGTAGTGCCACACATTACTACGATGTATTTGGTAGGAGCACTATTATGCAAATTTCAAATGAACTCTTTATTGAAACGACTGAATCATATAAAATTAGCATTTTTCATCGGAAATTGGCTGCATCGAACTAATATCCTTGGCTTATAACAAAGATTATAAATTGAAAATTGACACATACCTGCACAAGACATGTTGAGCTCCAGCGGCCAGCAGCAGAAACAGGACGCAGAATTTGAAGATCGATGCCATGGCGAAGTTCTGCAAGAATCATGACTAAAATTCTCAAACTCATAAAAGATTCAGGTAATGTATTCCATTAGAGAGCTGAATCATCACAAACAAGGATGCTAATTAATGACACCGATTATAGGTGCCTCAAAACTAAACTACATCCACACTACGATCATATAATATTTTTGAAAAAAGTTATTTCTAAACTCTCAATACTTCGAAAAAAAAATGCTTACCTGTAGCAGAATGCAAACAACGATGAGATTGAGTGGGATTCTGAAGAGGTTGATTGTCGTCGATCGAGTCTCTTCGGGCACATAAATTCCACGCAAGTAGCCCATTGCTGGCCAGAATACGCCCACGCAGCCCTGCAAAATTTCAAAAATTTTAATTCAAAAAAGAAAAGTGGCATTTTCTAAAATTCATCCTCTGCTACGTCATTAAGGTCTTCTAATAGAGAGTTAGGGGTAGGGATGGGCAAGCCTCATGTTGTTTCCATATGATCAGTTCATCGAGTAGGATGTTTGAGCTGTTGAACCTACCCAAACGTATCCTAACCCATCCTAGTTATAAGATAGGATGAACTTTCGAAAAGGATGAAGGAATGAGTTGTAGAAAAGCCAAGAAAATTACTTCGAAAAGTAGGAAAGCAGCGAAAATCATGGCAGAATTAGTCGGGGCAAGAATTGGCACTGAGAGACAGCCGGCTGCGAGGAGAAGAACGAATCTGAAAAATGAGTATCATTATTTTAACTATGGACTTTTCTGAAGAATAGCATCGCGGTTTGGCATGCGATTTTTCATTTTGATAATTATAAATATATTTTTAGACTCCTGATATCGGCTAGTATCAGTGCCAAAAATGCTGAATTCGTAAGCTTGCTTTCCATAAGTTGTGCAATGGATCACAAAAATGAACGAACCGCATGAAATCCTCAGGACTGGAATACTTGGAGAAGAGTTTGAATAGCGAAGAGCCCATCATTGCAGCCACCATGAATGAGGCGAATATGTAGCCGTGAGGGATCGAGGCGCCGCCTGAGGCCTGAAGTTCATTTAAGTTGTCTTAAAAATATCAACAAGTTTCGTTTCTAGAGGTGTACATTTTTCCCAATAAAAGATTGGTCCAAAATTCACATGAATAGCAGTCTGGAAGTAATTCTTTGGGAAAATTATTCTTATATTTGTTATATTCAATCAAAATGTCTAATGTTGAATTTTTGCGTCTAGATTGGAAATTTTCTTCTTACCTGAGCGAGTGCGGGCGTCCATTCGAGCACAAAAGTGTACATGGATCCTTCGAAGAGCGACTGCACCAAGCCGAGGCACATCACTTTTATGTCTATAACAAGTTGTTTCATTAAACTATGGCTTGCAATTCGAATCTACCTTCTCTGATAGTCCTGATAGCCTTTCCGAAGCTCTCCTGAATGGCTGCTTTTTCGTTGCCGTAATTCTCTGTCCAGGTGTTGGCTGTTATGATAGCCATCAGAATCAACATCGTCAGAGACAAGTCGAATGGAGCTCTGAAGATGAACTATTAGAGTTTTTCAATTTATGAAAAAATAATAAGTTGGAAAAATCAGAGAGGAATGCTTTAATTATTTAAAAGTGAAGTAGAACCTACACGAAACCGAACAGATCAGCTACAATTTGGGCAGCCACTCCAGCGACGATGGCCATGAGCGAATTGCCCAAAGCTGCATGAGAGAAGATCGCTCCGAGTTGCATTTCGGAGAAGCCACGCTGAAAATGAAAGACTTTTTTAAACAGAAAGATACATTTTTGATACACCAGTAAAAACAAAAATAACGATACTGTTGCTGAAATCAATATTGATGTAATGAAAGTGAGTCAAATACTGATCTTCATGAAATCAAGGGTGAATTGGACATATAAAGATCGACAAACCTTATTATGTTCATAGACGAGCCATGACTCGAATGCGGAGTAGAGAATGGAGGTGGCAATGCCCCCGAGGAATCTGCCGAGCATCAGAATGTGTAGATTCGCGAAGTGCTTCGTAATGCACGCACCGCCGTACAGAACCGCGTAGATCAGACAGTTGTTGCGGCGACCGCTCAAATAAACTTTTATTTTCGTTTAAATTATTTTTTCTGCTTCACATAGTCATATTTTTAACGATTCATATTCATCCACAAATCGCCAAAATTTCACTTTCACAAATTAAATAATTGCATTTCGAAAAAGGAATCTTGGCGAGTTCACCCAGCGCTCTTTGCTACACATCAGCGATATTTCTCCTCAGAGTTGAGTAACCTTTCAAGAAGATAAAAAAGTATAGAAAGAGCAACTCTTACAATTTGTCAGCAACTGAACCGACGATAGTCCCGAAAAGCAGACTGGATCCGAACCCAGCGATGAAGAGGATCTCGATCTCGTGCTTCGTCATCCCATAGCTTTCGTACAGCGCATAGACATGTGGTCCTTGCAGCCAATCGCCAGCTCAAAATTCAAGTATTCTTTATGGTAACATGGAAACTTAGTTGAAGTGCTTGCATGTAAAAGTTTGGAAAGGATACTTTTCGCTTTCAAGCCTTGCTCTGTTTCGCCTCCAACCAGGAAGTAACTGCAGGGTTGCTGACGGGCCCAATTTTTCGGACCCAGACCCGCAATTTTTCACTTTTCGGACCCGGACCCGACTTAGACCCGCAAAATGCGGGTCGGGCCGACCCGGGTCCATCAGCAACCCTGAGTAACTGTTCCAAATTTCTTTTATGTTTCATCTTCTTCTGATTTATAATGTTATTTTCAAATTTTCTTCCAATTTTCATATATCTACGATCGTTTACAAGCTTTCAGGATATTTAATCTCCGTTTTCATCAAAATTAATTCATTCAGCTTTTAGGCGGACAATAAAGAATCAAATACAAAATCTCCATTTAGCAGGCGAAATACGATGAAACCTAAATTGCCTGTCTAATCGCTACAATCTATCTAGGAAATCTGTGAAATCGACAAATTCTGCCTTGTTTGTAAAAAAAATTAGTTATTTTCGAAGAAAATAAATTGCAACAGATTTTATACTGGTTTAGAAAAACACATCAAATGCAAGGAAAGCTCAACTTTCTGCTTGAACTTCTTGACTTCTCTTCAATTTATGTCATTCTTGTCCTCTTTCCATTTGTTTCACTTTTTCGCCTTCTTTACTCCTCTTTTCACTTCATCCAACTTAGGATTTCAATCGATTTCGCTACCAATTTTCGATCGATCAAAATGCGTCGAATTTATTGAAGCTATCATATTTACATTGCAAAAATCTCCCATTCCCAATCAAATAATTTTGAATTTGAGAATATTGCGAACAATACAAACATGGGAACAAAATCATCTCAATCAAAGTGCCACTTTTTGTCAATATAAATTTGGGAATTGGATTGAAATCGAGAGAATAATGCACCAAACTAACAGAACGATGATTTTGCTGCGTTGGCAATCGAATTGGAATTGGAATGACTGACGTTGTCTGAGCAAACACATAAAGCGGTACGAAATTTGGAAAGGAAATGGGGAAAAGGGGAAAGTATCGCAGAAATCGAAAGAAAATCAAAATAATCTATTCAAGAATCGATTTTGGATAAAAACGTCACTTTTGATCTATTCATCCAAATGTTCAGAATCAAAAGTTTAAATGACCCAGAAAAATAAATGCTTTCAATCATTTTATCACTTTAGCACCTTCCCGCTTTATTATAATTTGCATTCGACTTGAATTCAACCTCCCCTTCTCACTATTTGCCTGGCACAAATCGATTCAATTTTATCGGTTATTTTACAGAGCAATTTATGCACATGGGACAGGCAATGCAATGCCTTATCGAAAGAACGCGTCAACTAATTTTGGAGCAAATGAAATGAATCTGTACTTGGGAAAATTGCCAGGAAATTTCTATCTTTTACATTTATCTTGTTTGAAGATTTTGAATTTTGCATCTTTAGCAGCTCTTATAAAATTATTAAAACTTTCAAATGACTTGATCTCCGAAGGAACTCTTCAGGGAAAAGTAATTTAATAAAAAAATCAACAAAATATAAAAATTTAAAAAAACATACCGACGGCAAGCAGATAGACAACGAGATAGCTGCGTTGGAAGTTGCGGAAATTCGCGTCCTCAGGAATCGAAACGCTGCTCCGCGTGTAGAGGTACAGCAAAGTGCACGCGATGCATAGCGCGTAGAACACTTCCACGAACATCGACGCTATCAGAAATTTTTAAAAATCTTTTTTGGAAACTTTTTGAGTAACACTAAAAAATCATTATTTTTGACCTTTTGAACATGTGCTCTTTTTTTAGTTTTCTGACGTAAAACCTAACTACCCCTAGTTCTTTTCGTTTTATGAACAGTAGACAGAATACAGCTCGAAATAAACTAAGTGAAACAAAAAAGAAAGATTTTTCTCCATTAGCAAATACCAAATGTGCCACGTTGAAAAGGCGATGTTGAATGTGGGAAAACGGGGATTTTCAAATTCAAAAGAATCACTTGAAAAATCAATTTTTTTCCAAAATAAAGAAAAATAAGCTTACCTATTCCTTCGTTGTATCCTCGGATTTGATGAAATTCGAATGAGCCTCAAGTTTAACAGAGACTATGCGGGAAGTGTTCTCTCGTCTGTTTCTGCCTCGTCCCCTCTGCCTGCAGCTGCTGTTCTGTTTCTATGCAGCTTTCCCACTCTCCGTTGCTAGAGAGAAAGAGAGAAAGGGGAAGACACACCCCTTTCCAGTCACTAGCCACGTTGACTATGTCATCACAGGTATGCATGTAAAATGGACGCACTGACACATTTTTGTCGCCAATTATGAACAAAAAATATGAATGGGCAAAATGATCAAAAATTCTAGAATTGTACCGAATTGAAACAGAAAAACTCATAAAATCTAGAAAATTCAAAACCGACGACAAAAGTGAAATGAAAAATGCGAGAAATATGTAAATCAACATTTGAAATTGCACCAATCTTTCAGGCTTGCAATTTTTTTTCGAAATTTTGACACCCGCATCCGCGGGGTTTTTTATTTGCGATTCCGACCTTTCATAGAAATTTTAATTCGAATGATATCATTGATTAGAGAGAAAGTCGACACTCACATCCAGCAATTAGAAATCGAATTTGGAGGAGCGAAAAGTGAGTCGCGCAGAAGAGAAATGAGACGGATAGCGTGTAATTTTTGAATATCGACGTTCTCCTCTCTAATCAATAACATTCTGAACGAATAAAAAGAAAGCATAGTTAGCATAGTAAAATGTGAAAAAGTGAAGAAAAACATTCGGAAGAATTGATATTGCTTCAATACTGAAGCATTTAAATATCGTCTGTTTCATCTCGCTGACCTGTTCTTCTACCGATGAACTCAAATTTATCATCCTGTTTAGAAAATCACGAACCAGTACAAATCAAAAGCAATGAAAGAAAAATTTAGTACTTTGCTAGTGCTGGATGTAGAAGCCAATTGCTAGTTCAGAATTTACATTCTTGACTGAATAAATGCTGCTAGTAATGTCGAATCAAATTGCAACTCTCTGCGTATCAAAAGAGATCCTCTGATAAATTCAAGGAAGCTTTTTGCAGACGAATTTTTCTTCAATTTTTTCTTGATCAAAAATATTTTATTATTTTCCTAAACTCTCTAAAACAAATAACAAGATATCTATGTAACAAAAAGAGGAAAATGATTACTGTAACTGGAAGAAGTTGAAATGGGATCTGCTTGTTTGCTGTGCAGGTTGTCGATTCGGAAGGCGGTCAGACTGCAGTCGCCCACTCGTCTGAAATAAAGAAATAAATGATCGAACCAGTTTGAACGAAGAAAAAAGTTGTGATAACAGGATACTGGCAGTGCAATGCAGTTCTAGATTTTCGAAATATATTTCAATGCGGTGCAAACCTTTTTGTAATGCCAAGATCCTTTTCAGTAAGACTTTTTTTAAATCGTCAATTGGATAAAATTTGGAACGAGATAAAATTTCATTTTCAAATCATGTTCAAATTACCAGAAACGGATCGAGCTATGACGACTCCCAAGGCGAACGCGACCAGTCCCTTGACAGTGCCCCTGGAAATATTCTGATTAGTGGTGACACAAAATATGACGGCATGATTTTCTGAATCGATGACAAAGTGACACAATCAATCTTCGATTCAGCCAGCCAAATCTGTTTTCATAAAACAAAAATGGTCAAGAACTCGTGCTGATTCTATTCACAAGTTTATGTGCAAAAATAAAAAAAAAATTTTAAATACAAACTTTAAAAAGAGCAAAATAAAAAAGATTAAGTTTCTGAAAACTCACCAGTAGAACGGATCATTGTAGACCTGATTGACGATTTCGAATCGGGTTTTGATGGGCGGAGGCTCAGCAGGGCCTTGCTGGAAGCGGAGCATTCTGGAAAAGCAAGAATTATCGCGAAAAATAGAAGATTTCAGAAGAAAAATCGAGAAAAAATCGACAATCTCGAATTGCGTCAAAGGCGTAACCAAATTTACGAAAGAACGGTGGAAATAAAGGACGAGACGCTGCAGATTGCATTTTCTTTCAGTTATTTAGAGAACGCAAACGGTTTCCGAAATTGCACCCCAATCGGTCAAATATGATGTCAAAATATCCGTAGAGGTGTAACTGAGATTTAGGTCAAGTCGAAAAATCCAAAAAGCTATCCAAACTCAGAAAAATGACTCGACGGAACCTCAAAATGAACGCGTTTTGCAATAAAAAATCCCGCGGCGGTGCGCGGATGCAATCATCATGAACTGATTTTTGGCACAGATCAGCTCAGTTTCATGGGGTTTATCATCAATCTAGATGAGGCCTTTTTGTGCCTGCGCAGTCTGAGCATGACTCGCTTCCTATTTTTGAGGTCTCACACTACCACCTTTTATGTCATGACACGTTTTGCAAGGAGACGGAGTTTGCGCTCTTTACATTTCTTGATTTTTTCGTCAATCAAAAAATCACGAAATTGTATTTTTGGAACACGGTTTTATTCAGGCCAAGTTTCTGATCGATTTTCCTCAAACTATTTTTGAAGTCAGACCTTCAGTTCGGACGAGTCCGATGGCGTTCTCGTGTTATCGTCCAGCTCTGATCACATCCAGACAGGTAATGAAGCAGGCAGTCCAATAAAAGCAATGATGAATGAAAGCGTATTCAAATTGTGACTTCTTACATGAAAAGTTTATTCTCTGAATCGCAAAAGGCACCGCGACACTTTTACAGCATAGGAATAATTAAATGGAAAGGATGAACCATAACGAACGAATAGATGAAGGAGAAAAATTTGAATTTCGAGCAATCGACCACAAATCATTTTATCAGAATAAAAAAAACTCGAGATTTTTTATGAAAAACTTTAAAAATGTAAAAAATCTCGAACTCACTTCGATTTAGAATATCACAGAAAATGGAGCAAAATAACACATCGTATCGTCAGATTTTTGGTGAATTCGTTGCAGTTTTTCGATAGATACAAAGTTTTGCAATAGTTTAAAAAATCCAATAAAAATTCTCGTTTAGATTTAGCCGTATAGTTTTACGAGTCATTCTTAAATTAATTCTGCACAGACATGCAATAGATACACCTTCTTTAACTACACATGAAGAGTTACACTTTCGAATTGTAATCATGACTGGACTATCTGAAAGATACTTTAAAAATGAATATTCTCTAAACTCGAAGTTTGATATGATTAGAGGAAAATGAAAGGAAAAAGTAATTCGTCTCATCGAATCCGTTTTTCCTAATCATGTGTCTTCCAAAATTATTTCGAATAAGACTTACCGATAAAATAAGGCAGGATTAGGGACTGGCAGATTGAGCGGTGAGATGTTTGCGAGCGCCGTCGAATACTGACATCAGTGAGAAGGCGTCAGCTAAAATTCAGTTGATAAGGATTTTTTCTGATTTGAAAATAACGAGAAGTTTCGATCATTTTCAACTTCAATAAACGAAATGTAAACGAAACAAATCTCTACCGGTCAACTCGCAAATTTCCCTGTCTCCCCATGACTGCGTTGGTAAGTTCTGCAGGAGAATCATAATGCCTTGGAAGTCCTTCTCGGCCTGCAGTTGACGAGACCAGGTTCGGAGGAAAGCGGCACAAACGTAGCTGTGGAATTGAGAGAAGCCGTCTTGCTCACTCTAGAAATTATTCATCTTCACTTGCTTTCTTATCACTGTTACTATAAACTTTAGTATCAAATTTTAGAAAACACTGAGATCAGGCTTAGGGAGGACTTATTCTAGGATGGTCTTGCGACCTAACAAGAGAGTCGTCAACATAGGAGCTCAAATCTTGCTGAAACTTCCTGCACGGGGTTTTCGATAACGCTGATCACAATGGTGAAGTCAAAAAGAAGAAAAGAGGGGCCTGGAAGCAGAAAATTGGTTAAAATCCTCTTTTCTACACTTCTGCTTACGAATTTGTGTACATTTTTGGCAAGAAAATTAGCTTATTTCCCACGCAAAAGACGAGTAAAAGGCATCTAAAATTCTCTAGTTCCAGGTTCCTACTTTGCACTTTTTGACTTCACCATCATGATCTCCGTCATCGAAAACCCTCGTGCAGGAAATTTCACCAAGGTCTGTGAGTGCCTATATGTTGACGACTCCCTTGTAAGCCCTGTATATTTTTAGTCGGCCTCAATTTCTTCCTAGTTCTGATTGAAATGCTCTTTTGAATTCACATATAAAATAGGAGGGAAACACAAACCAAATAAGTATCCCATAACCGAATGGTGGCTCTGAGCGGAATCTCCCTCATGAGCAGATTGTTCATCCATCTGAAGGCGAACTGCAGATACTCGATGCCGTTTGCCTCGAGATGCTTGTGCAGAGGCTTGTCCACTCGCGACATCAGATGTTTCAGCTGCAGCACTTTGCGCTGGATCCCTGGCTGCGCGAATGTGTAGTTGTCCTGAAGAATATGACTAGTTTTTTTTCGAAACTTCATCATAAAAATCAATGAACGTTACTAAAACATATTCTCAGAAAAGGGTATTTCTAAACACGTTATAATGTATGAAAGATATCCTCAAATGAAAATGCTTTCATAAATTGGGATGTTTTCAGCAACAACCAAATTCGATATTTGCAAAGATCTCAAATTTAAATTGTACCTGAATAGAGTCAAGCAGAGCAGATACGCACCAGAACGAATCTGCTTCGACGAGATGACATTGCTCGAGAGGCAGTTGGGAAATATCAAATGATCCGACCTAAAAGCTAAATGATTAGAACATTTTTGCAAAGAAGATTTGATCTCCTGTATAATTCGCCAGATATCATCAACTTGCAAAATTCAGCAAATTTTAGGGATAGAGTGTAGAGAGGGATAGGCGAATTCGACAAAATATAACGATAGTGATTCTTGTTGAACTATACACGATTTTACAAGTGGTAAACTCAGTAAGCAAAATGTAAAACCTCAACATCCTGCGGCACGAATTCCGAGAGGAAAACGACGAAGAAAGGAGTGACGAGGTCGTTGATGCCCTGCACATAGCCGGAGGCAGGGTGACGAATTGCCCAGATGTACAGAATTCGCTCGAACATCTGAATTAGTCGGAAATAGCTCTAGATTGGGGAAGAAAGCGGACCTCCTGGACGAGTTTCTGCTGGAAGAGAGGAATCAGAGGACACATGCGAGGAATGTCGATGTGGATCTTAAAGTATTATTTGTCCTCCGAAATGTTTACGGGCTTCAGCGAGAAATATTCGAGGAGAAATCAATATACCTGTCTGAACGTCTCTGCATTCCCATCGTCGAACCGAGAATGGAAATACTGCTCGACATAATGCCAGTACTCGTCTCGCTTTCGCTGCAGAGTCACTTCGCGTCGCTCGACATTCGTTGGCAGGTAGCCCTGTAATCAAATTAACCATTCTGGAGGTGTAGGAAAGTTGATTTACAACACATTCCAGAATAATCAAGGGATCGTACGAGTTGTACAAAAACTGCATTTTGTTCAAGAGCTACAATATTTTATAGGAAAAAACATGCGTAAATGAGAAAGAATGACTCACAGAAAGCAGTCGCCAGGCCTGAGGTCTCAATTTGTGAGGAATGCCCATCCAGCAGTCCTTCTTCAGCTGTTCCATGTCGACTTCGACGGGGGGAGAGGAACGACCTGTTGAGCCCGACGAGAAGAGACGACGCAGACGCGCGAAACGGGCTTGGTCACCGGTTGCTGCAGGAGAAAACAATAAATTTGGTTGGAAAACCAGTGACAAGACGAAATGAGCAGTTTTAAAAAAAAAAATAGTCCAATAAAAATCAGAAAGGGGATACTTTACCTGAGCTGCCAGAACAAGAACGCGGCTGATCAGTAGATATCTCGGGTAGTTTCGGGTAAATTGGATTGCCACTTTGGGCTGGGGCTGAGTGAGAATGAGAGGGGAGGGGATCTGAAAATCGTTACTTCGCGTTCTGCAATTTTTAGCATAGGAAAGGTTTGAAACACCGATTTGTGTCCATTTTTCTGCACGCTCGGAAATTTAAAAAAAAAAGTAGCCGGGAAAAACGCCAACCTTTCTGAATAGCCAGCCTTTGCAGTGCCTGAACCCGGCTATTTTTGGTGGGAGCAGTGGAAACGGGAGGCATGATTTCGTCTCTCGATGCCTGGTGATCGGCAATCACTTGGGCGGCAGAGGCTGAGGCGATCTGCGAGTTAAAAATAAAACTCCATTTTTACGTTTTTCATGTTCTTCGATAAAATCTTGATACTCGTATAAATTCTGACGCCGCGTCAACTATGTTAAACAGTTTTTACGTAAAATCGCACTCGGAAACAAAAATTATGAGTCCAAATTTAGAAAAGAATAATAGATGAATAGAAATTACCTCTCGATCCACACCAGCTCCACCCAGTCCCCATGCGTCTGACACGCTGAAATTTAATTTTTCCCAAAAATAACATAAAGAAAAATAAAAGTGAAATAACTCGAAAGACGAACCTATTTTCATACTCCCTAAACTTGGAGTCGAATCCCTCCTTGGTCAAAGGCGGATATCGCGCGCCATACACCGGCTTCACACTGAACAACATAACTCTCCGACCAATTTAGCCAACAATTTCTCTAATCCAACTAGTAACTTATAAAATGACGGAGTCTTTAGTTAAGTGTCCTGACAAGTTTGGCAATTGCTGAGAGAAATTAACTCCGTATTTCCAATTCCGCCATTTTATATTTCTCGTTCTAACCTTCCCGGAGTGGATCCTGTTGACCATTTATGACCGCTGCTCATTTTCTCGTTCAACCGGATCCGAATCAGTCAAAATCGGTCATCTACTCGAAGCGGTCAAAAGCACCCAAATTCGCACCCACTGAATATCAACGATGAAAATCGATTTCCCGATGGAAAACACAAGACAGTGGACAGAACGATAAAATCCAAGAGAAACATGTCGCGGAAACTCCGGAAACTTGCTCAAAATTGAAGACGAGAAGAAGGGAGAAAATACAACGTGGAAGAAGCGAGATAAAGAGAGTGCACTGTTGAATTGCAGGTGGAAAAGAGGGAGAAAGGGAAAGACGAGGAAAGAGTTTGCAAGGGGACAGAGACAGAGAGGAGGAAGGAAATGGAGAAAGAATCCGACTGGCGACGGGAGAGTGAAGAAAAACTGACGCACAACTGCGATACAGGATTTCTGGTTGATTAACTGATAGCTGATATCAATCTGAATTATCTCTGATCTGATCTGACGTATGACTTGACGAGTTGACAACAATCACATGTATAATCTAGATCTTTGGGTCGGAACGGCAGCATACTTTCCTTGGGAAAATCGTCCAGCCTTCAGAACATTTCCATTTTTATAACTAACGATGACTAAAATATTCGTGACCAAATTCGACATTAGGTGACGAGAAGGCGAAAATTCGCTTCCTCCGAAGGCTATGAACAAAAACTACAACGGTTCCCCAGACCATAACATTTACTTCCCCAGAGAAATTTTGACGGTCAAAATCATCTCGATGTTCACAAGGGACGGTTACCTTTCTACCACCATTCTCGTCAGATTACCTTCACGCAAAGACGAACGACAAAACTACAAGCAGTCTCACAAATCAGCATCTACGTAATTTCAAAACAAACAAATTGCAAAAAGAACTCACGTATTGTTGTTGATTTCGATAGCCTTGTCTTGCATCTGATCGATCTGGTCGATTTTCGGGAAGCATAAATTCGTGCACATCAACATGCTCATTTTGGGACGGAAGACGTGGGACGACACAAAAACCCTAAATTAGGAAACATTTGTGAGGTTTTCATAGTTCGACAAAAAAAATATCTACAAATTATACGAGACAACAGGGAGTGACAAAGTCCGTTGTTAAAGAATAGTCTGTTCTATATTTGCAAAAATTTAGGAAATTAAAAAAAAAATTGCGAATCATGAATATCGCATTGCAAAGCCATAATCAAACAGTCGAACAATCAAGCACTGAGAACGATGGAAGAAATACCTGACTCGACAAGTGGAATTGAAATAGCCGAAATGAGAGGGGAAATCGGGATGTAAAAAGAGCGACAAAACAAGGGGAAGGAACATGAGACAAGAGAAAGGGAGCTAGGAAGGTGAAAGGCAAGAAAAAGCAGAACAGGGCAGGGCAATCAAGGAGCCAGTCCAACATGACAAGACAACTATTTTTGGCAGATTGAGACAGAAATAGGGCAGATCGAATAGATAGAGCTGCGGACTGGAATGAAAGGAAATTGAGTAAACGAATGGCAGGTAAGTGAAGCTGCAATTGAAAGGGGATGCAGGAATGATGATGAAGATCAGCTTTTGAAGAAAACAATTCGATTTGCATAAAGACTGATCTTCATCGTGCAAGCTCTCAAAATGATAAGTTATTCAATTTTGGTTGCGAGTACTTATGTTCCACGCATGAGCACTTCTGTCCCATAGAAATGAAGTGAGTATTTATATCCCAAAAGTGAGTACTTGTGTCCCAAATGCTATTTCTCTACCCTTCATTATTCCCCTTTCTCTCGCTTGGGACATAAGTACTCATTTTATTTTGCGGTAGAGATACTGGCAACCTTCAATTTTCAATAATTGAATCTCGTGAGTCTCATTCAACCTAATATCCAATTCATATCAGAAAGGTAATTGCAATGAAACATCTAAATAGTACGTTGAAAGATCAGAAGTAATCGATTTGCAATTCTCCGAAAAGTGACCGGAAATTAGCTGCAGCTTTTCGAGTGGTCAATTCGATTGAATTCGATCTGTTGAGAATCAGACTCGAGCAAATCGAATGAACGAATCGAGACAAAGGAAGAGGGGAAGACAGGGGAAATGACGAGAGAATGGAAGGGAGAGGGCTCACGTACGAAGAGGTGTTTGGGGATACGAAAACAGAAAACAGTTAGGAAGGAGAGTTAGAGAGCTGCACAAGCAGTAAAGTAGCTGAGAAGTTGAGAGGTCAAGACAGAGAACAATAACAAAGGGTTTTTTCAGCCTGTCCATTGGTAGATGAAATATCATGGTCATTATTGAATTTGGCAGTGATCTTAAGAAATTGTAAGTCTAATGAAAAAAGTAAACAAGAAAGAAAGCAAATAATTTATGTTAGCACTATTGAAAAGCAGTTTTCGCAATTCAATGATAGGATAGATCATCCGTATTTGGGGATAATCGTTTGGCTGCATTGCAATTCAATTCCCGAATAAGCGATTTTGCAATTTTGGACAAATAGAAAAAGCAGAAACGCGATGCAAAATATGTAATAGAAGAGAAATGCAAAATGGGGAATTGGTCGTTCTCAAAATTGAGTGAAATTTTCTTGCAGAAAATCGTGTAGAGAATTTAAAAAATTCTTTTACTTCTTTCAAAATTAAGATTTAGGTTAATTTCTTATCAGGAAAAAAATTCTGATCTACGACTACTGAATATCAACCAAATGATCCGTAATGTGGTTGGCAAGAATAACCAATTATCGTTCGATCGCATATTCTTCCTGTTTTTCCTCTTGCCGTTCATTTCGGAAGCGACCATCGTCATATTTTCTATCCTTTGTGGGCAATTTGCTTCCCTTTTCCTTTCCAATCCAAAATGTACCTTTCGTTTTCGACAATCAGTCTGTGCAAACTGTACAAACAGCCCGTGCCTGCGTATGTAAGTGTAACTACGATTTTAGTACGCAAGATGAGAAAATCAGCCAATGAAAAAATGAGAATATTGGCTTATTTCCATGAAAACATTACGAATCTAAATTTATTATTGAAGTTAAAAAGTGCACAATTGGGAAAAGTGAAGGAAGCTATTTAAAAATTTACCAAATTTGCAGACCTAATTCTAAGAAAAACTTTCGTTAGACTGGAAAAAGTTATGAGGAGTCGTCGCAAAAGCGAAATCATAGTTTCAACGTCATCATTGCAAGGCGAAAGTTCGGATCAATCTCAATCTAGCGATATAAATGGTGAAACATCTATGGGGATGGATTGTATGAGCTATCTGAAGATCGTCTATCCTAGGTCTACAAATTTGTCATTTTGATAACGTAATATTTTCTAAATCATCATTTATAAAATTCATCTCCTTTCTCTGGAAAATTGCTCGTTTCGTGATTCGATTATTTTATCGCTAACCAAAAATCATTATCACCGATTACGGGCTGACATTTTCGGTAGTAATTTCAATGAGACAAAGCCCCTAGTCGTGTGATATCATCATTTTGTGGAGGCTATTTAAACGGAAGCTGATAAGAGAACTTGCCTTGGAAAAATGAATTTCTATATCGTTTCAGCGTCGATTTTGAGTCTCTGGCTCATTGAGCCATCTCAATCGCAATTAGTCTGCCCGTATAATGGGCGATATTTTACTTCTGTTGGCAAGTAAGCATACAATTTTTTAAATTATTCATTATTTTCACATATGTATCTGGTTGTTTCGCATAATTTTGAACAATCATGTTTTTATCGCTCTAGAAAAATTACTTTTCATTAAGAAATCTGGATGAAATTTGGAGGATAATTCCTATCTAATGCCATCTCCAAATGTAAAAAAAATCAAGAGAATTGATTCACTAAAAATATATAAGCGTAGCATGTGTAAAATTATACAATGCTCCAAACTTTTGTAAATCGTTATATGTAAAGCATAAATTTTTGCAGGTGTGTTCAATTTTATCGGCCAAAGATATATTTCCAAGATGCCGAGTCAATTTGTATTTCAAATGGAGGGCATCTTGTGTCGATAACAAGTGCATTTCAGGACAATGAAATTGCCGGTAAGTTAAAGATGAAATAAACGATTTCTAAATGCATAACTTAGACGGAGCAAGCAGTTTCTTGGATTCGGATACGATGTTTTGGATTGGCGGCATGGCGACAGGCAGCTACAATAAGACCTATGGATGGCATTTCACCGATGGGGCCAACTTTAGCTATTATAATTGGAAAGAAAGTACGATATTTGAAATATCATGTAAACTTATCATATCTTGAAGGAGAACCTGACAGTATATCATCTCGCCCTGTGTGTATCGCTATGATGCCTTCGGGAGGAGGTTAGATTCATATTTCATTCCGTTCAAATGTGCAAGAAGTAGTGATTTGAATTTTCAAGTCAAAATGCAAGTCTATGTCTGTTTAGTTTTAAAAAAACTCTAAGTTGGAATTGAAGTTAGTTAACCGCTAAATTTGATGAACTCTAGGCGGTCAATGGTCAGCCAAATATTGCACTGGCAGTTCGAGTGCTGACAAGTATTCATTCGCTTGTGCCTATCCGCCAATCAACGCTCCACCTACAACTTCTGCGCCTCCTAACAACAGTAAGCATCTAATAAAATGTGAAACGTTAAAAATAACAAGTTGATACAGCTGCACTAATATTTTTGTTGAAATTGGATTAATGTAGAATTTTATTTTAGCAACATCCCTCTGTGCTCCTAAATGGACATACTGGAATGGAAGTTGCTATATGGTAAATCGGTTGGAAAATACTCATGACCAGGATTTTATGAATTCAGCCTTCCGAAGCTCATAGTAACTTGGCCGGACTGGACAACAGTTGTGCAACCATGTCGCCGAACAAAAATGGCCACCTCGCATCACTCCATTCAGAAGCCGAGAACTTCTTCATAGCTTGTTAGAAAGCCTAGCATAAATTAACATTTTACTCATTCATTTAGCTCTAACATACCCAAAACCGGTACTTCTCGGAATTACCTATGAATCGAAACAATGGTGGAATCTTGACGGGTTACTTTTTTCATTCAAAATCCCCAATCTAAAACTATTTCAGAACACCTCTTGATTTTACAAAATGGTACATGTCTCAACCATCGAATTTAGGAGTGAATACCTGCGTTAAGGTAAGAACTTGGACTTTATTGAAAAAAAAACTTATCTTTTCCCAGGCTTTACAAATGGATCCTGACATGACAAATGAATGGGTGTCGATACTATGCGATACTGATACTTACACTTATGTTTGTAAATATCCTGCATTTTAGTGATAATTTTATCATTCAGTTATAGCTTTCAATAATATATTATTGCATAAACTTGAAGACCAAATAAATATTTTAGATTATTAAAACTTGTCCACTTTTAAAAAATCGCATGTTCTGTTGTTCTTTTGAACTTTTTATCATGTTATCATTTTTGTACATGTGTTATTTGACGTCTTAGCAGGTAGAAATTCTTCGCGATCACCCAATTTCTCATGTAGTCAGAAAATCCAAACACTTTATTCTCATGCAGTCGGCATATGAATTGATATTTCGACAAAGGCACTCAAGCAGAAGTTGATCCACTAATAGTTCATCTTTAATGCTGCATGCATCGTTTTCTACTCAATTTGCTTGCATTTGAAACATAAAAATCAGACTCATTCTATGTCATCATTGAGATTTTCTGAATCGATAGCAATGTTGAAAGGGAGGTTATTTGCAAAGTTTGTCTTTTTGCACATCTTGGTATATTTTCGTTCCGTTCTAGTATGAAATACCTCAAACTCATTCCTTAACAGACGTATTTGATTATATTCAGGATGAATGATACGACTTTTTGTAGCAATGAAACCCCTAAATATCCAAACTACATCGCTGCGGAACACGTTATTTCTCTGATGACCACTTCCGTCTGTTTGTTGGCAATTTATTGCGTTCTCCGACGATCGCCTTCCTACATGAGAAATTTCAAATATTTCCTTCTTTACCATATCATAGCGTAAGAAACATCTACTCTTGGTGCAAATATCTTTTTGGCGATTTTCAACTAATTTTATTTCTATTTGGACGCATTCAATAAATGTAAACTTTTCAGAACTTCTATGTTTGACATCTTCCTTTCAGCGGCAGCAATTTCTGTCGTTCTAGTGCCTTACATGGGTTAGAAAATTTATTTTGCTTCTAAAAATAGAAATTTCAGCCGGGTATCCACTAGGGTTTTTGAGTTTTCTCGATACGAGTTTCCTGACGACACTTGGTAGTGCGATAATAGGAGGTTGGCTTGATTTATCCTTCTTAAAAAATTAAGAAAACTTTTAGTTATGATATCTACGGTCGTGTTGATGTTTGCCTACCGACACTACCAAGTTCTGCCTCCATTTCATCCTCATCAACTTTCCTCGACGTCGAAGAAAATCGGATTTGTATTGGCTCATTGGTTTGTTCTACTTTGTCTTCCGTCAATTTACTTCAGTTTCTTGGATCAGAATGAAATCAAACAGGCTCTGACAAAGGTTAGATTATATTTTAGCGAAAACATGAAAATAGGAAATTATCAGTTATTTATAGAAATGTTAAGGTGACATACAATCCAAACTTGGTACTTGTTTTGCAATATTGTGATGAGTGTAGATAGAATTCTTACAAAACCTTTCCTTCCAGAAAATGCAGTCAGAAATCGGATGCGTGCCTCGCGAATTATTCCTGGAGAATTCTTACGCAACAATGGCAGATCCAATTCCCGTGATTGCCACAGCCTTTTCTGTGATAATCATATCGTCCGCTCTAATCACTTATTTCATTCTGAATGCTACTTTATATTTAAAGACCGTTACAAATATATCATCTACTCATCGTGAGCTCCAAAAGAAATACTTCGTGGCACTTGCAATTCAAGTTATTCAATGCTTCATACAGTCACGTTCATATTTTGAATTCAGACCTGTGTTCCTTTATTTGCAATTGCAGTTCCAGCTATCATTATGCATGTAAATATAGCAGAAGGTGGAGTTCAATCGCAAGGTAAAATCACCCGTTTTGAGAAACCATAAGATGAGCCTCAGACATGACAAATCTCTGCTTCGCAATAAACTCATGTCACGGACTTCTTGATTCACTTTGCGTCATACTTGGTGAGACAATATTGCCAATTTTAATAAGCTTTGTCCTAATCTCAGTTCATCCATCGTATCGAAGTCTATGCTATGGAAAAATTTCGTCAGAATTGAACACGAGCATTATTCAAGGTAAATTTTTTATGAATTAGTTTCAGCATGAACTTAAAATATCAGGAGAAGCCAGGTTTCGATCACAAGGGAAAAGAATAACTGGACCATCATTCAACTAATTTATTGTCATACACATAGTAATCTAATAAAATTTAATTTATTCTGATACAGTGGCGAGCAAAAGTTTTACATAACCTTTACTTTTTGATGTGATGCGATTCACCCACTTCTGGTTCATCAATCCGGCTGAAATTTTATGCACATACTGTGGTGGATATATTATAACCATCTGCCAAGCTTCAGCCCGACTCGATCATTTTTTTTAAAGTTATAATTTTTTAATTTATCATGCGAAATGATCGGAAATTGGCCATATTCAACAAATTCTATAGGCCCATGTGATTTAGGTACAGAGCCAGCTTTACCCTCATTTTATACTCAATATATTTACCCATGTAATTTTTTTATTTCTATTGTTTGAGCATGTGAGTTTTCAATCAAATTTAGATGAGTTGAAAGTTGTTTGAACAAATCAAGTGGTGAGATTTTTCAAGAAATGATGTTACAAATACACTAAAATTATTCGATTAATCAACATTGGATAATTTTCAGAATAAATGCCGATAAATTAATTACAAGTCGAATCGAAATAATTAGAAAATAAAAATGCTCTAACTTCACAGATCTATGGCAGTTTTTCGCCTCGCTTCAATATTCATATGTCAAGCAGGTGAATTTGACTTCTGAAAACTAGACAGCCCTATTTCCTTTACTCGAATTTACAAGCTCATAAGCAAGTTTAAAATTATCGATTGAATTTCTTGGATTTATTTCTTGTTTTGTTTTATTTTTTCATTTCGTTGAATGTACTATTTTGTGTTCATATTTAGACTTTTTTTAAGATAATAAATTGATATTTAGGCCTTCAAGGGGCAGCAGCCTTGTGATGCGACGACTGCGATTCACTCTGTTCATCGTCACACTCCTTGTTCTGCCACATTTCGTCGACCAGAAGAACAACAAACAAAAAGAGAAGGACAAGAAGAAGGACGACAAAAAGAAGAAGCCTGACAAGTGGGAGTGGTACACCTATCCTGAGCCGGACTATTATTACTCATACGGTAGGATTTGGGAATTTTGTTGAATTATTGAGCTTCATCAAAATCTAAGATTTGAAGATAAATGTGAAGTGGTTGAGTAGCTTGTGAAAATATTCTGCATGATCAATTCTGCTTTCGAAAATTAAAATCTCACGGCCGATTCAACACATGAATGCAACGTTATTATGAATACAACTTATCATCTGATCTTCATCACTTTCCATTTGATCTTATCGTCGAATTATTTCATACTGATCAAGGATACCCACGTAACTAATGATAGCACATCCAAAAATGTCATTTTTTATCGTTAATTGAAGAGAAAGTCGATATTCATTCCGCAATTAGAAATCGAACTTGTAGCGAAACAGTGAGTCGCGTGGAAGAGAAACGAGACGAATAGCGTAATTTTCGAATATCGGCATTCTCTCCAATCAATAATACACTTTAATTTGAAATTCTTTTTTATAAATTCTTCATTTTCATTTTTCTTGCAGGGGAGTTTTTGGGGTCAGGCTCTCCCTTGCGAATGAAACCAAGTGTTCCTAACTAAATTAACTACGCTAATTCAGAATATGAAAAAATTAGCTGCCCGAACCCAGATTTACCCCCCATCAAAAATTGCGTTAATTTTTGCTAAAGTCGTCCGACCCTAAAACCCCTTGTTAGAAATAATTTTGGATTTGCATCTCTTAGAATTCGAATTCTTCGTCTTCGTCAAGGCAGAAAATGAGCAGTTTTCACCGGGCTATGACACCCTTAGCAACAGATGGAGAAGTAATGAAGCAAGAAACTTGAGAGAAAAATGCTGAAGGCAGATGACTGTAGGTGAGCAGAGCAGGTGCAGGGGTGGCTGATAAAGCTGATAAGGCTTTGATAAGTGACTGCAGATAGAGTGATAATTCGAAGCAGGAAAACAAGCCACGCCCTTGGAATGTGAGGTGACGGAGATCAACTGGGCAAAAATTCATCTGTAGGGAGGTTGAGATTCTAAACACTCCTGTAGCAAAAATTCTCCTCAAATGAGCGTCATCTACGACGGATCACAAATAGAATCATCTTCTGTCAAGCCGAATTTGGACAATATCACTACTTCGCTTGCGCAGCAACTATCAACTACGACCATCGCATCAATCATATCAACTTCGACCCTAATCACAACACTATCGCCTAAAACAAACTACTCGTCGAACACTACAGCTGTACATATCGGTACCGTTTCAAATACTACTCACTATCCACTTCCTGTTCACTTCAGTAAGTAATTAGAACTATCTAGAATTTGTAGAAATTCACTTAGATCTTGTAGTTTCAGTCAGAAAATTTCCTCCACATTAAGAATCTAACTTCATTTTAATTAACGGAGATTATGCCGAGATTTCGATAGTTTGGTTATCGATTTGTTTTTTTTTTTTTCAATTTTATCAAAATTGATCTATGTAACTTAAAATTCGTTAGATTTTGATAAAAAAAAAGGTCTAGAATGTATTAGTTTTCGGTTGACTAAACGTGCAATTTTCGAATTGTTGAGGCCGTTAGGCTACTGTAATTATCGCAAATATATATCATCATGTAGGAGCAGACTGCAGCTGCCTAGATGATAGGGATGAACATATGAAGAAAAGGAGAATGTGCGCTGATGTGAAATGTAATTGTACCGCTCGGCAAGGTCTACTGTCAAATTCGTTCACAAAAAGGCGATGAAAGGTATCATCAAATCCTCGAGAGAAGCAGAAATATCAGCAAAAGGAGAAAACCTAGGAAACTAAGAAATCGACAGACTCGCATATCTGTGATTATCGCTCATTAGCTTCGAGAGTTCCTTATTCTTATTTCGACTTCTCGACTTCACTACGCGATCTAACTCGATAAAGCTCATTTGTCGAATTACGAACCCAGTTTACTCGTTCCGTAATCAGTGAACCCTTTATTCCTTGCAAAAAATAGCTGCATTTCCCACGTCTACCTCATTCTATTGAACTATAAGACGGAATTGATTATTTGCCTTGTATTTATTTTCTAAATAAAGCTCGCAGAAATGAACGCGGAAATAACGAAAGTGCTAATGAAATTGGCAACCTTGCCGCCGATAAAGGAGATGATAAAGTCCATAACGCAAGAGCAGGCGACAGAGGGAATGAAGATCTTGAAAAGAGCGTATGAGTTGATGCATCCAAGTAGGTCGATTCAGAGAATATTTGAAAAAAAAAAATACGAAATGACGAGGTACAGTAATTAAAGTTGGCTAAAGGTAGATAGGTTAGGAAGAATAGAAACCATCATTCGATAAAATCGACTACTCAAATTTGTGGTTAAATTAAATGGAATGCGATAATTTTGATCAGACTTTTAAATTTGATAACTAAAATTCCACTTTTAGACATGCCCGACGAAGACACTGTCAAGAATGCAGATCAGACAGCAGCTGGCCTGATCACTTGTGTTTCGGCCTGCTTTCTCATACTTATGATTCTAATGACTTTGTTCGGTCAGAGAATGAAGCGAGTCGGCATTCGGTGGCATGTGCTCAACTGCTCTGTCTGGGGATTGCTGCATCTAGTAGGAGATGATGCTGCCATACTCTGCCAACAATTTGCTCTTTTTAGGCACATAATGCATCGTTTGGAGATACGAGTAAAGCGCCATGGCCTGGATATATCAAAGATCAACAATGGGTCGAGGCAGCTAAACAGGTCGAATGCTTCACTCGATCCGTCTTTCCTGCAGGCAGGGAGCACAAATCTCAAAATATTCTGAATTAAGAATTCAGGGATGATATTCGTGTACATCGAACAAATGATTCTAACGTGCTCCCCTCGTTTGGCCGACAGATTCTGCTTCAACTTCATCTTCGCCCTGTTGCTTCTTCCATTCCAGAATATTATCATGCTATTCTGTCTGTACGCGCACGTATGCAATGATTTGTTGTAGAAATGACAAAATTTTCCAATTTTAGTGGATAGATTATCAATGGTGGTACGAGCCAATAGACTTCTTCAATATTGTCACGTTTCCTCTGTTCATCCTCATGTCCATGGTCTACTTGCTCTTTTGCTTCTTTGGATCCTGCTGCTGCTGCTACACGGCGACGAGAAGAGGACCGCCGAAAGAAGGCGGGGTAAGTCAAATGTTACTGTTCTTCAGGATTGTTAGAATTTAATTCGCAATTCGTTCGGCTAACCTGCGCTTCAATTTAATTTGAACATTCTGCATCAATAAAGGATTAAAAATCAGCATAATTTTTGATCACAGAAAACTCTTGGCACATTCACCGACATGTGGTTGCTTCTTCCCTATGGTTGGGTCGGAACTTACCTCTATTCACCTTCCTTCAGTCTCACTATGATTCCTTTCACGGTTGACAAGCTGTTCGATTTCATTATGAATTCAGGTATGAATTTTGATGCTATAATTTTAAAAAATAATAATTTACATACGTTTCTATTTTTTGCATTTTCGTATGTTGACGAGCATGATGAATATAAAAACGATGCATCATGCATGAGCTGATAAGATTATATTTTGAGTAAATTGCATTCTTGAAAAAGTAGTCTAATTTTGGGTGATATCATTTGAAAATTTTTATAATTACAGGCTTGATGGACATAATTATGGGCGGCGGTGGAACAAACCCAGATCCCGGTGTTACTGGTAATTTTCTGAAATCATTCAACTGATAATTAGCTGATTTGAAGATACACCTGGCACGGGAGGTGAAGAAGCTGATTGGATGTCGCTGATGCTCAACGTCTCGACAATGTCACTGAATGCCCTGCCCTGGTTCATGCTTACCTTCCCCATAGTTCACTGCGTCATGGCTCTCGTCTGCATTCGAATGTATAGAGAACAGGTGACGCTTTATTTTCTGTAGCTTGGAATTAGCAGATGCATTTTTAATTTGAAAAACTTATTTGCGTATTTCATAGTTTAGTGATAAAATCTACCATAAGTAAACATAGTGCAAATGTCGATCAAATGATGAAGCCTTGTGTTTTCATATTTCAGATACGATATTGTTATTCTTTCATGAAATTTGCTAGTAAATGGAAAACGATCACGTAACCATAAAAATAAATTATACATGAGAAAAGTGCGCGAAACATCCCAGGGAAAATTGTTCGCAAATGAATGCATTCCTTGCAGTTCTTCTTCATGTTCACTTGTGGTCGGGTATATGAAGGGAATGCTCGGAGTTATGGCGCACAGTCACAGAAAAATCAGCCACAACCGATTCAATGGGCCAATACCACCATTCGGACAGAGGATAAATGTAGGATTTTCACTTTTTATCCTAATTTTTAGAATATTTTTAGACCCTCCACCTACCTATCCAACCGCAACTATGCAACAGCCGATTCATATTGAAAATATTCCCACGATTACGATGTCGTAGGTCGACAAATTTTCCTCACATCAATCATTAGAATTTCATAACGACTTGTAAATAATAATTTCCTATGCTAGGTAATATTTACTAGCTAAAAGTGCTCTATTAAAATTTTGATTGATGTTTTTTAAATATTGTGTTAGTCAGCTAAAACCAAAAATTCGAGCCAGATCTACGAGTTGAACCCTACATTTGCAGTGCATCCCGAAATCAAATTGTGATCTTATCATGTTCTAATCCATCGAGTATGTTGTTTTATTGTAAAACTTTTCATAACATTATTAGACATCACAGATAAAATTGAATTGATCAAACTTGTTATCACCTTGAAAGGCCCTAATAAAATCGTCTAAAATTTATAATAAATATTCCATACCCGTTTGATTTTCATGCGTGAAGGATAAGAATAGAATAAATTATGTCTTTTTTCATTTCATTCCATTTTGGTAGTGTCTAGTCTTTCTTGACCATTTTCTCAACAATTTTCTCTTGCTCAGAATCGGGCTCATCCCAATTATCAGACCAGCCGTTTTCAGCCTAAACTTATCTTCTTATTCGCAGTTAGCTGATAAATAAGTAGCGAAGAGTTGTTGTATCTAAACACAGAAACAAAAATCTTCACTATCTTATATCTGCATTTTTCATTACTCTTTACTAGGAAAACTGGATCGACTTAATGACGCAATAGCATAACGCGAAATTATGAAACCTTTTCTGGATTTGACGAAACAAAGAAATGACGAAAAGCAAGAGAAATTGATAACAATTGTGAATGAGAAGGAAAGATTTATCATTGTCGCGTTTCGAAAGATTCAGAAAGACATTTCGTCACTTCACGTTACGCCCGCTTCGTTATTCCATCATTTCCAAACTCGATCTACAGTACGAAAAATAGTCTTCTTATGAATTTCGTTCCGCAATTTTTCAACTTATCTAAATTGTCCAAACCGACCTGTTCCCCTTCTTCGTCCTCGCTCCTCTCCGCATCTGCATTCCCAATCTTCTCGGTCCTGTCCTCGGCAGTCACAAATTTGGACATTTCCGTTTCGTCCGTCTTCTGTCCTGTCTGCTGAGCCTGTTTTTCGTCTTCTTCTTCTTCTTCCATTTTCATCATTTCCATCTTTTGCTCTTCGATTTTCTGCTCCTCCACTTTCGGTTCTTCAGCCTTCTGCCTATCTCCTGCGTTTTCGTCCTCATCAAGCGTGAATTTCACCTGCTCGACTGTTGGTTCAGCGCTCTCTTCAATCTTTATTTCTTCAGGCTTGTCTTTCCTAAAAATGAGTCATAAAAGTTGTTTGCAATAAATAATGAGTTTTGCTGCTTTAACTAGGAAAAAACAAGGACTCATTTACAAAATTTTCTAATGTCAGAGTAGCTAGTAAATGACAAAGAAACGGACGCGATGAAGTGACGTATTGCAAATTGACGGAGTGACTTTTCGTCAAGCAACGGAGTCTTTTCTGAAAAATCAAAGAAACTCCATCATTTGAGGAAAATTCCACTGTCAACTACAAGAAATAATTCCGTCATTTCATTTCTTCCACATTTGCAAACTGCCGATAATGCGATGAAGGAAACGTTTCCAACAGAATTTTTGTTAGATTTTCCTTCAGACCTATAAAAAAAAACCCCAACCTCAAAACAGCATCCAAGTCGATGTCCTCGATGCGTTTCTTGTGGAGGAAAGTCTCCAGAATAGGCTCGATTTTCTCGGATCCTTCACTCGAAGAGAGCAGCTCTTTCGAGTTGAATTCAGTGAATGCATCCTAAAAATAGTAATTTTTAGCCTTTTACAAACAATTGGAAATTTTTTTTTATAGTATCATACATCTTGAAACTTTTTCAATTTTATCTCACAAAGTAAAGAAAAAATATTATTTTTTATTATTCATGAAGGAAACCCACATATTGCTGTTTGCTGATCTGAGTGTTGTAGGCCTGCGAGATGACGGAGAAGGGGAAGAGGAATCGAGTGACATTAGAGAGAAAGGGGGCCAGATGCAGGAAGAGAATGCGGACGGCACGCGCGAAGTGCGCCGAGGAGGACTGGGAGGACAGCCAGCTGATCACGCTGCGCAGAGACTGACGCACACAGTTGCACACGGCTTCTAACTGAAATGGAAAAGATATGGTGTTTCTAAAAATAGATAATTTCGTGAAACTTCATTACGAAAATGACAAAACCAAACAGTTGCCGCTTTTCGTAATGTAAAATGCATCAAATATTTTTTTTTTTTTTAGAAATTCTGCAAATTCGTAAAATCAATGACACATGATAATTTAGAATTACAGAGAAAGGAAGATGAAAAAAAAGTCCAAAATGTTGAAAATTTTCTCACCAAAACAGGAGTTAGAGTGTATCTCAGATCGTTGAGCGCATTGAGAATGTCGTTTGCATAGACGCAGATGTCGTCCCACATGGAAAGCTCGGGTGCAGGAGTGGGGGGAACTGCCGGCCTTCCTTCCTGATGCTCGTTCGAACTGTCGTGCAGGCCAGGCACTGGGTTGATCTCTCCCGAGGCTATTGTCAGACAACGGACTTCGTGCACCATTCTGAATGTGAATCTCAAGAAACGACTTCTTCAAAGCTAAATAAAGTAAAGCGAAAATGAGAAAGTCATCATTTGAAAACGATCAACAAAGATCGCAAAATTCCATCATCACAAAACACAAACGTCATTGCAAATGTGAGCAAAACTTTCTTTTGATTTCGGAAAAAATCATTCCCCAACTTTTCTGTGATTATAAGAATTCATGAGTTGGCAAGTTTTTGAAGCCTTTATCAGGATTAGATGTTTAGCATCAGACCTAATGTTTTTCATAGAATTCATGAGCCAACCTGTTAGTGGCGTGTTTGACACTGGCCTGGAATCTCTGCAACACCATTCTGGTGAGTCTGGCCACGATGAGAGGCCTGCAGTCCAGCCCCATTCGACCGAATGCAGCGCCCAGCAACATCAGATTCGACCACACTGCGCACATGTCCACGGCGTTTCTACAAGACGATAAAAGCGCTATTGAACTGACATTTGGCCTTCGCGTTTCTGGTCAAATAAATAACAATCTTCACACTGTGAAATTGTTTAGCAAATGAAAAAGAGGGAAATCATTTGAGAACGGCGACATTTATGTGAAAACCTTTCCTATTATTTACAGCAAAATAAAGGGTCATTTGGCCAAAACAATAAAATGGCTTACTTCATATCAGCCCTCTGAATGATGTCGATGAGTCTGGTGATGTTCCTCGAGGCCCACTGGCCGAGAATGGAAGACGGGGAGGAGGTCGGCCAGTTCTCCCAACGGGGATCCACAAGGGGCTGAAAATTATTATTATTTTTTGTAAAAATCATTCTTTAGTAGTATTTCCTATTCACGATAGATTGATAATAGCAAGGAAAACTTGTGTCCTCCTGGTAAAATATAACAAACTCACATCTTTGCGAACGAGCTCATTCTCAGGGAAGACGGCCAAATAGAGGACCAGCGTGTCGTACATGCTCTCTCGATAGATGTGGATCGCTTTGATCGCAAGTTCGGGGTGATTCTGCAAATACAACACAATTGAACAAAAAAATAAAATTTATGGAACAAGAATAAGTTGAGAAAATAATCGTACCGAAATATCAAGAATCTGTTTGTCGAGATAAATGTCTCGGTGCTGGAGGACGGACAAACGCAGCTGCGTCGCTGTCAAATAAGGCATCTTGCGCACGTTGTTCACTACCTGTAAAGACAAACCAAATGATTCATGAAGTTTTTCGTGAGTTTTTGGAAGATAAATAATTTCAGATCTAAATAATATCTAAAATTGCAACTATTGTATGCCGAAATGTAAGAATGTCGGAACATTTCTTTTCCTGCATTTTTTCATAACTCATTCAATCTCTGCTCTACTTCTGACTATGCGTTCCGAATTTATCAACTGGCGAAAATAATCGCGAACCTTGATGGAATCAGCCAAATCGAGTGGACCAGAGAATTTGTTGAACAATTCATCCAGCAGGAAGCAACGAGCCTCCACAAGACGGTCTGCGATTTTCTACAAACGAAGAATATCCTTTAAAAACTGAATATTTCAAACCTTTATGAGGGGATTTTTGATGATTGCGTGCTGCTGCAGCATCATTCCGTAGTTGGTCAGGGAATAGGCTGCCTCGTAGTAACCCGCACGAATGCACACGTCCATTTTCTGAACGGAAAATTTGAATTTTCCAAAGATTATGGCGAATAAAAATTACGATTCGATTGTGAACGGTGATATTTTTACATTTTTTGGCAAGAATAAATAAATGAAAGTGTAAAAAGAAAAAAACCCAGTCATGTTCTCACTAATTCGCAACCAAATATCGTGAAAAGCTAGGAGTTGTTTAAAAAAAACTCACAGCAGGCAGAGAGAGGATCTCCCAGAGCGAGTGATTTGCGTCGAGAGCCGAGTGTACGGTGTCGAGTTCGCCAGACACGGACTGACCTTTCGAGTGGAACGACTTGAGACCCGATGAAAGGCCCGTCACTTCGGCAGAGACCGTGCGCAGCTTCTCGCTCATGTCTGTGAACTGAAGTAGAACAAATAAAATTCTCATTTTACAAAGTCAGACGAGTTTTTTTAATCATATTTGAAATATGAAAATTTCATCATGCTTTTATTCCTTTTCACGAAAGGAATTTTTTAAAGTACTCACAATTTTCGTGCAATCCTGCGTGGTGCGTCCAGCATCTGCATAAGTGCGGTAGTTGTTGAAGGCCAGGTCCCCGATTTGATCCTGCAGAGATTTTAGCTCGTTCGAAATCAGTGCTCGCTCGCGTCCTGGAATAATTTCATTTGAATTCAGACGAAATTTTATGAGGATGATTAGTTCTTCTGTCAAATGTTTTCATTTTGCGATTTGACAGGTCACAAAATCAATATTCGAACTCGAATTTTCAGAAAGTTATCATTAATCCTTTGTAAACTACTTTTAAGTAGAAAATAAGTATATGATTTTCTTGCAAAGCTTCGTCGAAAGAAGAATAAATACAAATGGAAAATATGACATACTGAGCTGCTCGAGGCTCATCGATTTGATCTCCTCCTCGATTTCGATGTGTGACACAAGCTCCATTTTCGACAGAACCTTAAAACTTTCAAAATTAACCTAAGAGAAGAATGTTGAAGGAAAATTAAAATAAATAGAGCAGCGTGGCAAATAAACCATTAATGCAGCAACCTGTAAATGAAGGACAACGATAAAGTTTGAATTTATTTCATAATTAGCAAACTACATTATTTTCTAAAAAAAATAATAACAAGATAATGCGCTATTTAAGGAAAACTTAGCGATATGACGATTTGGAATTGTCGCAACATTATTTTGAAATATCGCAACACACTAAATAAAGTGTAATACAAATTTTATTGATCAGATAGTAAAGTCGGGTTTTCAAAACTGAATTTAACCTTAATGCTACCTAAATTGATCAAGCAATAGAAATTTTTAACGAAAATAATCATATGCTGCTTATAGGCAGAGTTGAAAGTTTGGACCCAAATAAAACCGATCGGATCTTTCTCTCCCTCTCCCTCCTTCGCGCTTCTTCTGCACCCTATGTTCCCTATGTTATTTCGTCGTTTTTGCCTCTCTTATATCATGTTCAAGCTTTAATGCTCGATCGGGTCTCAAATTTGCAGCCCTTTTTTCTTTAATAATATGTGCTCGGTCTTTGAGCTTTTCATTCAAATAAAAAAATAAAACTGAATGAGTGTACAGCCAAAAAATAATTGGAAATAATCACCTGTTAAATAAATTTGCGCAGTCTGGTCAAAGCTGGACGAAAGCCAAAACTTTGAAAACCCGAAACTGAAACTTTCGTCCAGCCCTGGGCCTGATGGCAGCATGGAAAATCGTAACGTTTGTAGCGTAATCTACGGTATTTTGTTTGAAAAACGATTTCTCCTTATCTTTTCCTACACCTCTTACCTTTGATTTACGATATTACAAATGTCTTAACATGGCATTTTATTCTGGTGTGTAATATGATGATAAGTTCAGATGTATTATTTATATGAATACTTTATTTTTCGTACGTCATTCATAATTGCTCATTGAAAAATATCATATGTCAAAACTAAATGTTCAAAAATCTCTCTTAATAATTTATTTGGTAGACATATTTTTACTGTTTAATTTCGCAATAAAACTTCGCTATTAGAAACCTCTTATTAAAAACTGATTCTACTATCAAAACAACGAGTTCGAATTAAAATCGCTACTTTCTTCGATTTTATACAATTCGATACAATAATGTATATTTGCCCAACCAAATATACGAATGAGTCCTATACGAAGGGATATCTTGATCAACTTGGCGCTAGCGTGGAAATCTGCGAGAGTATATTTTGCATTTTTTACTTAAATCATTGCAAAATTTTCGCACAGTAGTGACATATATAGTATCAATTTTTAAATTAACGAATTTTGCAAAATATTAGAAACTAAACATCTTATTTATGAATTTGATACAGATAGAACTTTTTTTAGGTTTTGTCGAATCCACTACACATTATGGTGCATTTTTCACTTTCCTTATACATCACCCACTCACAACCAGTAAGACATTTTGTATCTGGAAATCTTTCTTTTAAATTATTAGTTATTTTTTGCTTATTTAATTCAAAATATGTATATTTTAGCAGTACCTTATGGAAAGATTTCTGTTAGAGAGTATGCAGAGTTCTTTCTGACAAATTTATTACGATTAACTCTATTCATATTTGGAATACGAGTGATTACGATATTAATGAAGAAACGGGCAAACTTTTCAACATTTGAAAAACAGTTGCTGTCGCTATTAATATTGAAATGTGTCTATATGTTAATTGACGTCATTACTGTGAGTTTACTGTTTCAAACATAATTCTATATATATTTTAGGAATATCAGTGGTATTATCTATTTATGAAAATCGCATGTTGTTCATATGGTACTGATGCAATGGTAAACATTACTTTTTATATACATATAAGCTGTTGATCTAAATCATTGGAGTTAAGCTCTATATTTTTGATAATATGTTCATAGATTGAAGGTAATCAAATCATCCAATATTTTATCTCACAAGTTTTTTTTTTGTAATACAGAAAAGTTTGAGCCTGATTCCATTTGATTTAGTAGAATTTTTTATCTCTTTCCTGGTCACGATCCCCTCAACAGTGATCGAATGAAAGACTGATTCGGAAACCTTTTTTACTTGATTCTCTGATTTAACTTGACAGAAAAACACACTAACTTCCAAGGCGTGTTTATTTCATGATGAGAAAAATGGTAATGACGAGAATGAGATTTTGGGTAATGTTAATTTTGTGAATAAGGAATTCCGCCCGTACAGCAATTAAAAAAGTATTATTGCTTGAACCCTAACTTTGCTCTGCTCATTTATTATTGGCATATTTCATATTTTTCAGATTTATCATTTCATGATTCTATTATTGGAAATGATGACTTCAAATGTGATGAAGTTTGTATCCTGTGCAATGGCAGTTCAACGAGCGAGGGCATTTTCTGAGTATGAATATAAATTCAGACTTAGGGGGGATTTAAGCCAAAATAGTTCTGAAACCTAACCCCATAAGATTGTTTTTAAAAAATTTTCTCTCTAGCTTGAAATTTTCAAAGAATATTCCGGGGAGAATTTTGAAGTCATTATTATGATTTCGTTTTGCGGTTTCTCCTCGTCTATTTTTGAGTATTACTCAAGCTCTTCCTAGACCTGCATAAATTTCATTGATTTTTCAAAAACTATTTCAGTAAACCAAATGATCGAATCACAAGCCTCAACAAATACATATTCATTGCTTCAATGATAATTGTTACGTTCATTCATTACTTTATGAATGCAAAAACCTTTTATCGCATCATATTTGTTGGCAATGAACCATATAAGAATCATAGAAGAGAATTAAATAACCTAAAGCGTCAATGGAATCATCAATTTGGTATAGAACTACAGGAGGATGATGGTTGGAATATGTTGATGGTCAAGGATTTATACGACTCTATCACGTACCATGTAAGAAAATTCATATTAGGGGTGTTCAAAATTTTAATCTTTAAAAATTCGAAATCGAAATTGTAATTCCAAAATTCCAGGAGCCAAAATTTTTCGCAATCAGAGTTCAGAACACCCTTGACCAATATGACTTTTTGAATTATACTTTCAACCAGGATGAATATAATTCAAAATTCAGTTTTTTTATGCTCAACAAACGACATTTGTCATAGTAAATGGAATATTAATTCCGATTTTAATCTGGAGTACCGTTTATCTATTGAGGAAGCTCAAGCGACAACTTAGTAAAATATCGAAGAATCTGAGGATAAGTGAAAATGGTTTGAGTCGACGGTTGATAGCTCACGTAGAAAATTTGCATGAAATATTTCCTATGAATTATGGATATCGTTTCAGACAATTGTTGAAATAGTCATCTACTGTGCTGGAATAATTGCGTTCTTGCCTTTCAATATCACCAAATTTACTGGGCTCCTTGTAAGAATATTCATAAAAGGCAAAATGAGAACCGCAAGGCGATCATGACACGAGACATGACGAAGTAGTAGCGGAAGGCAACTAATAAAGTAATAAGTAGTAAACTTATTAATAAAAGCAGTGAGCAAAAAATTCAAGTTTTTGTTTATTACTTACTACCCCCGTTTTCCCACAAATTGAAACTTTTTCCTAGCTTCTCTACACTTCCTCATTCATAAACCTCTCGCTTGAAAAAGTTGCAAATTTGTGGGGAAACGGGAGTACCTATTGGTTACTATTCTTAGTAATTGCCGTAGGGAAATAGACACTTCCCTGATTTCACGCACCCTATTTTGTTGGGGAACGGTCATTGCGCACAAATATTTTTTGTGCGCAATGGCATACACCCATTTTGTTCAAGTCTCGCATCATGATGCCGTAAGGTTTCCATATAGCCCTTCAAAATTGAATGAGCTTTAAAATGAATTTAGCTAGACGTATCTATTTATGTAGCGTCTGGCCCACAAATTCAGTTTTTGACACTTTATCTCCTGACTAAAAGTGCAATTAAGGTAGAATAGTGAAATTTTGAATAATTATGATATTTATCTATGCAATTTCCATTGAATTTTAGCGCTTAGAAGCTCAAAATCGTGAGAAATCGAAGACGAAAAATATCGTGGTGAAGACTTTGGCGCGAAAACCAGACAAAAATCAAATCCAGAGAAATAAAATCTATAACATCGCGATTCCGAATAACGATAATAATATTCCCTGATAGATGGATCAATTTAACACTTCATTTCTTTTGCCTAATAAACTTACGGATATTTTGGTTTTATTATTCTACTTCGATTTTTTATTTTCGAATGTTTATTTGAATTTTCTCTTTAATTTTGTAGTGACGTTTTTGATCTCAAAAAGTGCATATTTTTGCAGGTGAATTTGTTTGATTCATTTTGAGAAAGTTATTTCCATAAAAAGACAAAATATCGATACAAAATTTCATACCTACTATATCACAAATTGTCTCAAATTAAAGGACAATATTTATTTCAATTTCAGTAAAACGATTTTAAGATGTCATTTATTACTCGATGACGATTTTTCTGATTTTGATGCTGCAGATCTTTTCATTGCATCGACTGTTTTGCTATTTCTATGCTCGATGGTTTTTACTGATGATAATGATTTTCCAGAATGGTTGAAAGAGTCCAAAGAAAAGGTAGATAATTTTTATCTTACTGATTTGTATGCCTAACTAGAAAATCTCGCGAGGTGTTAATCCCCAACTTGACCGATTTTTTCACAAATGGGAACAATTTTCTGAAATCCTTGGCAAATGAGACCGTTTGAGCACTTTTTAGTGATTGCATCGTGATCAGCACGTCGAAATGTCCCTTTGGTGAAAAAAATCGACCAATTTGACGATTAGCACCTCTCGAGATTTCCTAATAAGTCGTAAATAAAAATCGATTTAAAACCCTAATTTACACCCGAAAAGAGTGAGCTAAAAAGAAATGTACCCGGCTAAATATTAAGAGATAATAAATATGGCAAGGACAGTTTTTAAATTGCTATAATATTAAATTATGGCACGATAAATAACCAAAATTCAACTAGATAAACCATGTCTTGTCATGCCCCCTGAACTCAGCAAAAATCCTTTCCTTGATAAATCGGGGATCAGCTCTGATCAAAGTGAGCAGTCAGACTATTCCCAAAATTGTGAGAATAGCCGTGCATAAATTGGCGATCATTCAGGGATAAATCATGGTAAACCAGTCGATCTATCAGGATTTATGCAAGATTATTCAATTTTTGAGAATAGTCCCCGATTGTTCACATCGGTCAGGACTGATACCCGATTCATCGAGGAAAAGATCTTCGCTGAGAAAATAGGATGTTTTGAGTAGGAATTTGTGAAGTGATGATGAATGAGTGACTTGATTGACTTATGCGAAGACCTTCCTCTCGTCGCCCGCAATGGTCTCCTTGCAGAATTCGAACGGACACACAGCGGGCTTCTCGCCGTTTTCGGGCATGCACAGCAACACGCAACTGAAATATTCTATGAAAAATCAATCAATTTGCTAAAAAATATCTTATTATTGTAGGCTACGATACAAAATTAGCATATAGCTTTTGCAACTATTCTAATTCTCATTTTACCATACAGACACCCCCGCTTTTTCGCCAAACAATCGAATTATACTCACCCGCAAGGGTTCATCACGTATCTGGTGGGGTCCCTCTCGGCATCTGCCCTGCATCGGTCGATCGGGCAGAACGTCTCGCGATGCACCACACTCGACATTTTGTCCTCGTTCCCTGAAAATAATCTATCAAAACTAGACAAATTTGAGTTAGCTTTAATAATAAACCATTCAAAAAGTTAGATCTTGGTAGGAATCAGAAAAAGTAGGATCTTTTCTCAGGTTATTTCTTTTTTGAACGGTACGAGTGCATTTTTAGCATTCATTTGAACCAATAATGCTCACGAAACTTACAGACGAGATTACAGAAACTGCAAATGGCATTCTCGTTGTTGCTGACTCGAACCCTCCTGTAGATGAAGTAGCACGTAATGCATACCAAATGACCGCATTCCGGATGAACCTGTAGTGGTTTTAATCCTCATTAGAACGAGATGCGACCATAAGAAAATAGCAGGGAGAAACGAGAGGGGATCTTTCTGTTCGCACCATAACCGCGCTCTTATTTCTCTACACTATTTTCGTGATCGTATCTCGTTCTAACGAGGATTTATTATCATTTCTGACACATCATTACTATAATAAGATAAATATTTAGAACTTAGTCTGTTTTCCTCTAATTACGAGGTGTTTGTAAAAGTGATTAAAAACTGTTTTCCTTTTAAAAATTTACTAAACATGTAGAACTAACCATCTTGCGTCCCTTGACGAAGCAGACATTGCAGTAGGAGGTGATGAGGGAGAGATTGGGGTTGATTCGCTGCAGCAGATAGTCCTCGGGGGTCGTGATGCGGATCGTGTCCTGGAAAATAGGTGATTAAACTTGAAACACCAAAGGAAAACAAGCATCGTGAGAACAGGTTTCTCAAAATTAATTATTTTTAGTTCATCGAATTTAGAATCTCTTCGGAAAATATGCTATAGTTCTAAAACCAAGAACTTCAAGAGTGTTTGAAGAAATTTTAGAGTACAGAAAAAATAATTCACTCCGGAAGCAGCGATGTAGAAGCGAGGCACTTCCAACATTTTGCCCAATTGCACGACGCGACGATCGCAGAAATGCTCCTCGTTCAGACGCCATCTGAAACAGGAAATAAATTTCTTGAATTTTAGAGAAAATACTCTCCATTATATCTACGAGATGAATGTTTTCACTGAAAGGGAGGAAGCGTATCTGCGAACGCGAGGTAGAGGCATATATAGTTAAGGCACGCGTGTGTATTTCTTTCCTCTTCCCTTTGCAAACAGTCATCTCGTCGACAATCGAGAGTATGTATCAGAAAATGAACGACTTAAAAATAATAGAAAACTTGATTTTGGGATATTTTTCTCTCGTGTTTCCAATGCTTATCATTCAGGGCTGTTCCGTAAAGCGAAATAAACGAAGAAAATGACCATTTTGAATTCAGTATTTAGAAGAAGGTTTTCTGCTTAATTTTTATGAGCTGGTGTGATAGAATGATTGAATAAATCTTAAGGAAAACACTTCGATTTCAATGAAAACAACGCCGTAACCTGATAGATAGCAATTCCTTCTTCAATGCAACTTCGATGTGCAGCACGTCGTTCTTCGACAGGATCATTGGAGTCTTCTTCTCCATGTAGCTGAACATTAATTATTTTCATTTTTGCAGAGTATTAAATTAAAGTTTAAAAAAGGTTTATAAAACTAAACTGATTAGACAGTTTTGCGAAATTTAAAAACCGAATGTTTTCTTTAACTAGAAAGTTCTTCAATCAGATTTTCTGACATAAGTCATTCATGAAAATTGATCGCACTTTAACTGAAATGAAAACTCCTTTTTTCTGGACAAATGAAAGAAAACCAACTATGCGGGACAAAGCGAGTCGATGATGTTGCTGCACTCGGCTTCCGGATCGCGTTTGAAGTTGAAGTCCGGATAGAGGCTCACGCCGAACTGGTAGATCGCTTGGTTGTCCTGGAATGGAGAAAGTTATTTTCAATTGTCTGTTGCGGAAGGTTTAACGACTCTCAGTCTACAAAACGGTTGAATTATTATTCTTCTTCTATCACTTCTTAGTCAGTGTCGTGACAGAACCTAGACATTGTACTGTTTCAAAGAAAAATTCCGGTGATTTCTTAAATTTTGCATTCACTTTTTCGGCATTTATCGAGATTCAATAGTAGCCACAGAAAAGTTGCGTTTTTCATATCCTTATGAGAACACTGACCGCAGTGACGAAGACGCAGAAGTCGAAAGTGTGACTGGGATGTCTGTAGCAGAGCTCTGCCAGGCTGTCCATCACGAACACAGGCCCCTCGTGACTCGCGTGGTATTTCAACTCGTCCGTCTTCACGATTGGATACTCGATAACTTCCATTTTTTACTGAAACTCATAAATTAGAAAATCCACAAGGTAATAGAAATCAACGAAAGTCAGTGGCGAAGCATTTAAAAGCAGCACAGAAATAAACAAAGGCGCACTGGAGAAGGGAGTGTGTATCCTTATCCACCAAAAACTTTGGTGGATAACGACCGCCCTCCGGAGAAGGCGAACAAAGAGATAAAGAAAAGACCAATTCTCCGTCAATTTGCAGAATCTAGATAAAAATTTGTTCATTCCAAATCTTGAAAGATTGGGAGGAAGTGAAAAAATCTAACGCATAAACGTTCGTCAGTAGTTGTTTTCAGTGAAGCCGACGAAGTCGTTCAAAATCCATTATAGCTCTGAAATCAGCCAAATCTCAGAGACTTCCAAGCTAAAAATTTCGATCAAAATGAGCAATTTTAAAAATCAAACTGCTAGAATAATTTTCTTAATAGCCATTCTATGGAAATCTGTAGAATGGCTTGGCACAGCCCGATATAGATTTCCCTGAAAATGGGCCCAAACAATGTAATTGGGGATGGGAAATCCGAAAATCGAGGTCCCGGAGCTCGGGCGCGCGTTCTTTACGCTACAGTAAATGACGTACTGAAAAATTCAAAAATCGTTAGGAAGCATATACATTGATCAAATTTGGTATCAAACGCTTCGTCTCGACGAGATAAACAACTTTTGTTCTGGAAATTTCCCGATCCAATGTTTATATAAAAAGTTATAGGCTGAAAAGTATCAAAATTGGCAAAAGCAACGACATTTTTGATAATTACACCTGTAAAACACGATTAGCCGCAACAAATTTTAGCATGATAATAAAGTTGAATCCTCGGGGCTCATAATGGTATAGGTCACGTCACACAGAGTCGCGTATCATTCGAGTTTTAATTTTTTGAAAATCTATGGTCAATGCCTTTACAGCATAAGTCGCTTTCAAAAAATCATAACTTCCATAGTTTTCATCCAAATTTCATTATTTTTTTAAATTTTACTAATCTTGGATAGCTAAATACGTGTTTATATTTGATTTTCATGAATCCTGCCAAAAATGAATACTGTAGGCATGCGGATATACCGAAATTACCGTACACACGTATATGGGTATCGCATGATTTAAAAATTCCAAAATTCATAGAATAATGAAACACGGCTCAAATCTATAAAAACAAAAAAATAATCTTAAAATATGGATTGAAAATTGGAAAGTTATGATTTTTTAAAAGTTGGATGTTATAAAGGATAATGCAATTTTGACCCCGTCATAAAGAAAAATCATAGCTCCTCAAAGGTGTATGAGAGCGGGTTAACCCAAGAATGAAAGTTGACCAGGATGAAGAACCTACATCATACAGGTTGACTGAATTTTTTCCAACGCAATTTACGTGCTAAATGCCATGCAGAATGTCAAGTACGCCTCCATGATGCAATATTAAAATTTTTCATCCAAAAATAGATATAAAAAATTCTTTCGTAGCTGTATGATAAACTACTAATCAATATCTGCAAATTAAAAAGAATAATAATGAAATTTGGATGAAAACTATGGAAGTTATGATTTTTTGAAAGCGACTTATGCTGTAAAGGCATTGACCATAGATTTTCAAAAAATTAAAACTCGAATGATACGCGACTCTGTGTGACGTGACCTATACCATTATGAGCCCCGAGGATTCAACTTTATTATCATGCTAAAATTTGTTGCGGCTAATCGTGTTTTACAGGTATAATTATCAAAAATGTCGGAAAATCGATCAATTTTGATCTTTCTCGATCTATAACTTTTTATGTAAGCATCAGATCGGAAAATTTTGTCAATGAAAGTTGTTTATCTCATCGAGATGAAACGTTTGGTATAGGTATTGACCGTAGTATATGCTTCTGGGTGATTTTCGAATTTTTGAGTACATCATTTACTGTAGCGTAAAGAACGCACGTCCGAGCTCTGGGACCTCGATTTTCAGATTCCCCATCCTCAATTACATTGTTTGGACTCATTTTCAGGGAAACCTATATCGGACTGTGCCAAGCCCTTCCTAACGATTCTCCATTTTTGTATGGAATGGCTATTAAATATCAAGAAACTTCCTTCTAGTTTCTAGCTTTCAAAGATTTTCTAGTTTTCTCTCATATGAAAGTTAGTCTATTCGATTCGAATTCCGCAACAATACCAACATACTATGAAATGCCTCCCACGTTCGAGAGAGCGCTCTTACATTATCAAAATTGAAATGAAACTACTCTTTGGCAGAATGCTATTTGACGTTTTTTCTAGAAGCTTCACAAGAAGAATGGAATGAAGAAATGAATAGTGAAACTTTCAACTTTCTCCCTCAACTCATTAAGGAAAAGTAGTCACATTTACTGAATGAAAGTATAATCAAACTGAAAGTTTAAATGATGTCAAAACGACAATTGCGTAAAAATAGAAACTCTCAAAGGTCTGTCTAAATTTAGGAATTGTATCATTAGTTCTTTAAAATTTCCTAAATTCCATGATATAAATTGATGAATGAACGTTTTATATAGCTCACTCAGAATTGCTTGACTTCGTGATGAATTTATTATTATAGAACATTTTATTTCATTCCAATCTCTGAAGCAGATTATTTCATCGAGCTTTCATCTGCTTCGTTTTTCTTCGTTATTCGATTTGTTCACGAACCATTCAAAAATTCTTTATTTCGCAATTTACTGTAAACCTTTTTCACTAATTGGTGATTTCTAATATTTATCTTCAGGCGCTTTGCTTCACTTATCTAAAATCATATTGACGAGGAATTATGTTAACTTTAAAATTTATTTTGAACAAATAATTTCTAAAATCACAGATCAAGAATTATCACAAATCTTGTGCTTAACTCAGCTACCCTATTCCAAAAATACCTCTTCGATGATGTCCCAGAACCAAAGGCGAGAAATTCTTTGAGCTCGAAGTCCGAACTTTGAATTCGAAAAAGTGTAACTGTTTCCAAAATTAGCCGTCTGCTTTTTCGTCTGCAGAATTTCCGCTGTAGAATATTCATTTTCGTCATTTGCATAATTGTCGCATTATGAATTCTCCTAGTTCTCTTCTAATTTTTCTAAATTCATCACGTGGAGGATGATTTGAGCTTTTGTTATATCACCATTTTGAGCTAATTTGATTATTTCATTATCTTATCGCTGTTTTGTTCTTGTGCTGTTTGGATCTTCTTGTTCTTGTTGGTCTTGAGTTCCGCTTCTCATTTTGACTGTAACTCATTCATCTTCAAATCCTACGCTTCTCCTCCTCGTGCCTGCCTAATCAGTCCTTATCCCTCCTTCTCTGCCCTAGTCGACCCTCTCCAAGCCTCCTCACTTCCCCTTTCCTTTCTTATGCAATCCCCGCCCCTCCTTCCTCTTGTCCTGGCTTCAGTTTCTACCGAATTCCAACCTCTTCTTCAGCTTTTCCTTGTGCTTTCCCTCTTAACGCCTCCAAATCTGAGAGCCACGAAGTCGAGTCAAAAGCCACAACTCGAGACTTCGAAAAATCCATTTCATTCATTGGATTTTCGAGGAATGCTTTAGAGTTCTTTTTCCATTTTGTAGATTTTTGGTGCTCCCACTTTCTTGGTGAGAAAAATCGTGGTTCAGATGATCTTCACTTCAGGCTTCTAAAAGCTTCGTCTGTTAGAAGCTCATCTTCTTATTGTTAGACTCTTTGGATGTGATCGATTTTTTCGATCTAAATCGCGCACTTCTAATGTTCCCAGTAGATTTCTCTATTTTTATTGCTTTGCATTTCAGGTAACCCCTTATGATGAGCCTTTCTCATCTGCAGAGTGTGCTGCTCTGTCTCGTTGCACTGTCGCTCTTCTGCTTGTCACTCGCCGTCCCTCCTCCATTCATTCAGAACCGATTCAGGAAAAGTCAGCCACGTAAGATTTTTATCTATGAAAATTTAGTAGGGAAAAGCAAAATCAATTTTTTCTGGTACAGAGACGGGCTGGAATTTTAAAATTGGGTGGGTCGAATACATCTTGCTCATGTCTGATATTTATAAAAGAAAAATAGACAAAATAGTTCTAGAATCAATAAATTCAAATTGATCCTTATACGAGTTATGAGGAAATGAACACATTATTGCCATTTCACTTTCTCATCCACCCACAATTTTCGAAGTGAATATTTCAGTAGAGATCAAGTCGTAAAATCTCGAAAATATGCTTAGTTATTGCATATTGTTTACTGCCGCATTTCCTTCCTGCTATTCATCATGTTTAGCAGCAGATTTTATTTATTGCGATTCGGTTTCCTAGGTTAGCGATATCGCATTTGTCACTTTTTCACCCATATTATCGCGACTGAAATACGATCCATCATTGTCCAACATAATTTCTGAAAATATTCATTTGAGAGCAAATTTTGATTTATAAACTATGCATTTTATGAAACTAAGTAGAAAATTGAGTGTAACCTACGCCCCCCTATTTATTGTAAACTTTGATGTATCAGATGCAAATGCGCGGGTCAAACTATTCTGTGCTTTAGAATCTAACTAAACATAAATTTTGTTATTGCGTACTTAGCATTAACTAACTTATTGTTAGCCGCAATGGAGTTAGACTGCATTGTTCGGTCAGAAATATCTAAGAAAGTACGCAGATTTAATTTCTTGCTAATCTTTTTATTTCTATCACAAAAGCAACATAATTTATGCACGCAGCACAAACGAGTAAAAACAAACATTTGAATTAGAAAAGAAGGAGCTGATTTAATTAACTTAGAGATGGTTTAGAAAGTGATCCTTATGCAGTGACCCTTCTATAATCAAATTGTAGGAATGTAAGATCCAACTTGTTTTAATATTCTCTATAAGGTGCAAATTTAGCATTAGTTTCAATTAATGGTTGCTTTTTATTCTTACGGTGCATCTTTGTTTTCTCGACGACCTTCATTCTTTCTTCCAATTGATATTTATCACTCTCAAGGGATTTTTTATGCCTATTCTTTACGTAAATCTTTGAATTTATACGTAGGAAGCATATTCTCTTCGTCTCAAAGGGATCATTTTTATGATATCACTTCGACCCGAAAATCATTTTTCCTCCTAGAGCAAAGTTGAAATTCTAAAAATAGCTAAAATAATACTTTATCAGTATGAACTAGAATAATGTGCAGTTATTACTTATCAAAAGAAAAATGCGATGATAAAATGTATTTTTATCCCCTTGTTTTACATATTTTATTCTTCCTCTCGCACATAAATAATAATGCAAAGCGTGCTATGATTTTTAGCGTAGGTCAGATGAAGGTTCTAGTGTTAGATATTGCCACGCGATGTGAATTTTGAGGATTTATTCGCGAGTTTTGCTCATGCAAATTTAAAAAAAAAATTTCATGAGATATTAGAGGGTGAAGAAATTTTTTACCACATTTTGCATAAGAAAACATAAATGTTCGGAATTTCGATTTAGAAAGCTAGAAATCTGAATTTCTCTAAAAACTTTCTGTGTGAAATTAAGAATTAGAATTCTAAGTATTTGCTCAGCTTTTGTAGGAGTTGCCGCTTTATTTCCTCATTTTTTATTCTTGGAAGCATCTAATTTTGAGCTCTAAAGAATTTATTTCAGAAGATGCGAATATCCAGCCGTTCATTCGATTCCGCAAATCAGTCGACTCCTCCTCGTCCCGACATCTCCGACCTGCGAATCAACCCTCTCCTTCCTTCTATTTGCCAAACAGTCAATTCCATTTTGAGGAGCCAAATATGGCACTGCAGTGGTGAAGACTTGCAGAACACTGACAATCTTCTAGTTTATCCAATTTTCTAATCGTATTACCGTTCAACATTAAAAATTACATTTGAGTAGTCAGTTTTATTCGAAACATCAGTTTATCAAAATTGATCTCTTCATTTTCCATTTTCATTTGATTTTCATTTTCAAGAAACAAAGGCGGGGACTGGATGGACATTTTTATTTTGCATTTTTGCATTTATATTTACATTTTGCCTGCACATTCATTTTGATAAATTTTCTCAGATATTTGTCGTAGATAGCATTTATTTTTGTAAAATATTCCAAAGAAATAATTTTCCACTAATTTAGACAAATTTTATCGCCACTAATAAAGAATGAATGATAATAAACTTTTAGATACCTGTTTTCAAATCAACCGCACAAAAAGTTACAAAATTCATGCATTTAATTGAAAACCAGATGACAAATTTCCATTTCGATGCCACATTTTATCGGTAAATTCTTCTATCATCCATGCGAACTCTCAATCATTTACATGCCTGATAAAACACTGACCCTAATCTTCATTTATGAACAGATATTATTTCTGACAAAAATATTCACTTTTTCGAAAAATGAATATCGATTGAAATGTAGATTTATTTTTCTTCATTTCTCCATTTTCCAATGCACCTCTAAATTTCGTAAGCATTTGAAATTAGATGGCCTGCTTTCTTTTTTCTCGTCATTTCATTTTGTGCATAGCTTTGAATCTAAACACGTGATATTTTTCGTTGAAATTTTTGTTTTTTGACATTTTTATTTTCATTTTCATTCACATCGTAAATTTCTTATGTACCCGCAGGTCTGTGCCATCACGTTCTCTATTTATTTCTCTCCCCTTTTTCTTTTCTGTCTCCCCTTCGTCCTGCCTTTTCATTCTTATCACTTTTCTTTCCATTTCTCCTCCTGTCTATCTCATGAACAGTGATTTTCTACATAGTATTCCTTCATTGCGTTCTATTTCGTCGTCCAATAAGCCTTTTCATTCATTTCGAAAATCATTATCATATCATTTTCTGAACAGATATTGAAACTCATTGAAATTAGAGTTCTTCGAAATTTTAGAAATTTATTGCACAATTTTCATAATATTTCAAGTTTGTCTTTCGGCTTCTTCCATCTCCTTGTTTGCCAATTTGCGAAATCTCTCACTTTGCATTCTGACTCACTCCTCATATGGCTATCGCCATTTTTGGCAAATCGATTTTCCCTTTCTTTCCGTTAGTTGACCCTTTTGTTTCATTATCGATTCGAGACTTCTATTTTTATTCAAAATTTCGATTTCAGAAGATGGAGAAGGATATAAACGATGCACTGAATGAGATTCTGGGAGAGAAGAGCAGCAATGGGGAGAAAGTGCTGGAAGACACGACGTCCGTTCAGGTAGAAAAGATATTTCATTTTTCTTTCCTTGGAACAGAAAAATTCATTGAAACATCAATAAAATTTTTTAAAAAATCGCTAAATATTTCCAAAGAAATATAACGAGTCAAATTTCATGTTTAGGTCAAAAACCCGACCGCCCGAAAGACTGGCGAGCAGATGGAAGTATTGCTGATGCGCAAGACGAGTTGCCTGTCGCAGCCTAATTCGGATGAGGAGGATGGTGAGTCAGAGAATCGATGGTGATAATAAGAAATAGGTTGAAATTCAGATTTTTCAAACTCAATTTCAAAATATCCTTAATGAAAAGCTCTAATACTCTATTCACAATTGCATTTCAGCTGGCGCAGCTTCGGACACGGAGTTGATAAGCCCCCGATCGAGAGTCAGCTCGTTCAACCGAATCGGCGAGAGCGATGAGGAATTGTCCAATCGGCATACGGTACGAAATTTCTTGACTGATAAATTTTCTTTCAAACAAAATATGACTCAAATCCAGTTGTGTGCAAGAAAAAACATTCATTTTAACCTAGCTAAGAAATAAATTATTGATGAATTGCAGACCCTCCGGTACCGTCGCAGAAGGGGTGGAGTGTGGCGTCAGGTGCGGCAGACCGACACAATTCGGAGAGACGATGAGGACGAGTTGGAGGTCGATGTCAAGGAGGAATTGTCCGGAGAGACCGGTATCATTACTACTGTAAGTTTTGGTTTTCCCTAAATTTTTTTGAAATCGATTTTTCTTCGAATTTCGATCATACTGGTGTTTATCAACCTGAATATTTTTTTTTACTTCAGACGTATGAAGCCCGATGGAAAGTGCTGAAATACGAGCATTTGCCCGAGTGGCTGCAAGACAATGAATTTCTCAGGTGCCATTATTTTTTCAATTATTAAAAATAACTGACCAATTTTACGACGTTGATAGACGTTTTTTATTGCAGACACGGTCACCGACCACCAATGCCGAGTTTCTCCGACTGCTTCAAATCGGTCTTATCGCTGCATACCGAGACAGGCAACATCTGGACACATCTTCTTGGTGGGTTGATTTTTTTCTTTTCCTGAATTTCTTCGTTTAAAATCTGCGACCTTTGCGAAAAGTGGTATTTTTCACGAAAATTTCTTTTCAAAGCCTGTCATTTTACCTCCAAAGCCAGCATCTTTCGCCCTTTGCCCTCTCCTAGTCGTGTTCATCTCTGCCCCTATCACTAACCTTCATTCGAATGGTCTGTCTCCCGACGCCCTTGCCTTATCGTGTCATTCCACCCCATTTCCATGCCGTAATAGTCATTCAAATATAAGGCGACCTGGTGCGAACCTCTAAACTTGTGGGAATATTCTAGAGAGCGATCATTAAATGTTTGTAAATTTGATAAGATGTTAATATTTTGAGCAGAGCCTTGTTTTGGTGATCGTAAAAATTTGCAAGCTGCACGTACTTTATAAGTAACGCAAAAAATACTTGCTGAAGAATTCAAAAAGAAACTAGAATTTAGCTTGCGATAATAATAGTTTCGCTCGTGATATGTTCTCATTCCCAATCTGATCCTTATCAGTATGTTTCAGTTTCAATGGATGGTAAGGATTTTTTCTGGAACATTTGGAAATCTTCTGAAACTTTAATGAATGGAATCCTTTTAGATTCTGACGGATTGTACCTAGAATTTGTGCATTTATCATTTTGAAATACGCGAACGCCGGAAGCATCTTTCATGAAGATCAAACTCCACTCTTTTTCGCTCTTCATTCGAAGTTAGAACAATTTACCATGTGGTATCACATTGCCTTGATTCTGTCCAGTCTGACGTATCAAATCAAGATCAATTATCATTCACCCTATCAAATTGCTCGGTCTTCCCCAGCGTGACTCGACGACTCGAGTCTGGAACTCCCCTCTCGTATTTCGCTCTCTTCTAATTCAACCACGTGACATTCCATGTTCCTCCTCTTTTCATTGTCTTTTTTCTCATCTCCCTCAATTTATCGCTCTATTTTCCTTTTCTCTCCTTCTTTTCCTCTGCTCCTTCCAATCTCACATGAGCGATTATCTATGTGTGGCAACGAGAGGTGTAACAATCAACCTGAATCGCGAATCGAAAAGTCTAAAGAACCAACAATTTATCAACTGATCGGAAGCAATTCACATTGGCAGACGAAATAAATCGGGGAATAATTAGACGAAACCTGAAAAAGAAAAGAATTAGATCAAGTCTATTCTGTCGGAAAATTTCAAATTATGAGGCTTTAAATGATAAAATGTAACTCAGATGAATAGTGCGATAATAAATTGAAATTTTGTATTTCCTGTAAAGAAGACTTTTACCAAAAATTTCTTTTATTCAGGATGTATCGCTTTCTTCATTCTGGCGATTTGGTTCTTCACCCGGCCCGAAAATCACATTCAATTGCAAGAGAAGGTAAAATTTTTAAAGTCAGAAAAAAAAATCGATAAATTAGAACCAGAATCACATCATTTTGAAGGTGAATTTTTCACAGCTCTGAAGCAAAACATTGAACACGAGTTATGTCTGTTTACTTTCGTTATACCAAAAAATCCGTTTAAATAGACAACATTCGTGTCATGTTTGAAGAAAATTCAAAGAATAATCTGGAAACTTTTCTCGAAAGAATTAAATTCGTTAATTTTCAGATCGTGTTCAGCTTCTTCTTTGTGGGTGCAGTTCTGTGTTTGGGTCTTTCATTCGCGTTCCACACTTTGTCATGCCATTCCATCAATATTGGGCGGCTATTCTGCAAGTAAGTCAAAAATTACCTCTTGGAACACACTCATTTTTGAAACAGTTTTCGAAAAAGAAGGGAAATTGAGGACAGTTACTAAATAACTGACTGACTGCCAAACTGGTGATCAATAGTTAATTATAAGGAAGGAAGGCTAGCGTAGAGCACGATAGTGTGGGCAAAGAAAGGGTCTATTAGTCCGTTAAATAGTACTTGTCAAAATTGGGTGAACTCGCAATATTTCAAAGTATTAACACTTCTTAAAATTATTATTTTTTCCATTTCCAGACTAGACTATATGGGTATTTCCTTGCTGATCGTGGGTTCGTTCATTCCCTGGATTTACTATGGGTTCTACTGCCGTCGCGAGCCCAAGATCACCTACATCGCCATGGTCTGTGTTCTGGGAGTTGGTTAGTATTCATTTGTCAAAAAATCAAGTAAATTCACATATTCCCAGGTGCGATAGTCGTTTCGTTGTGGGACAAGTTCAGCGAGCCTCGATTTCGGCCATTCAGAGCGGGTGTTTTCGTTGGAATGGGGTGCTCAGGTATTATCAATTTTCATTATTATTTTTTCGTTTCAATAAAAAAATTAATGATTTTTCAAGTCATAAAAATTCTGCTTTAAACAGTTTTGAACAGAAAAGTAATTTATCGAAATACGATTTTAGGGGCGATTCCAACGATTCACTATATCATCACAGACGGAGTGCAGAGTCTGTTCCAGGACAATGCATTCCATTGGCTGCTGCTGATGGCCTTCCTCTATCTGCTGGGTGCTCTGCTCTACGCCACCAGGACGCCTGAGCGATTCTTCCCTGGAAAATGCGACATTTGGGTTCGTTTTGCTGTTTTTTCCCAAAATCTATTCATTTTGATGAAATTTATATATTACCAAGACTAAAATACGCTAAAACTTTCCATCCTGCTAATTTTATCGCTTTCATGATGTGAAAATCTTGATTGTTTTCATGTATATAATTTTTAAAATTTTATTTTAATTTCAGTTCCAATCGCATCAGCTCTTCCATACCTGCGTTGTCATCGCTGCCTTCATCCACTATTATGGTCAGTTTTTTTCCTTTCTTTTAAAAAAATCTCGCAATCATAACATTTTTTTTAATCAAAAATCGAAAAAAAGCTTAATTTCAAACTAAAGTATCGTAAATCTTGTGTGGTCAGTAATCAAATTGCCAAGATTCATTATCTTTTCTTTCGAGCTGGTCATTTCCCCTTTTTCTTTCTCGGCCCCATGCCATTTCCGTCCATTGCTGTTTGTGTCTTCTAAGGAAGACCTCTTTTCGATCAAACATTGGAAAAAAGAGATAAGCATTGCAAACTTGAAATTCTAAAGAAATTATGTAAGAAAAATAATGCAAACATTCAATTTTATTTTGATTTTCAGGTATTTCTGAAATGGCGATGGTGCGATTGAACTCCCAATGCCCTGCGATCGCGTGAAGCTCCGGTCTTCCATACGGTGCTCTTTTCTAGCAGTATTTCTCATTTTAGAGTTGATATTTCTGAATGAATCATATAAATTAGGACTAACAATTAGAGTAAGTCTAATTATATAGTTCACTCAGAAACTTTCCCCTTCTCCTCCTAAGTCTTTGTAGTCAATGGATTATCATCATCATCTCGACAATCATTCATTTCCAGCTTTACCATCATTTGTAATTATGTTTATGTTGTCACATTTTCAACTCTTCCTAAATACTCGTCTATTCGTTAGACTTATTGCAGGTTTATGTTTTAGTCGAATGATCGACAATTTGTCAAATATTGTCATTGAAGGAAAATCGTAAGCGGGATTTAGCGCGCTTCAATCCTAACATTGGAATACAAGCGAGAGATAGTCTCATTCAATGGACACTTGGTTGTTTTCGGGGAGATACAAGGGAAAAAGCAAGTTTCTACTCACTGATTGATTTTTTCAGTTACTGGCATTAGAACGCTAAATTTCACTCACAAAATCCCTTTCATTGACAATATTTTGAATTTCGGCAGATTTTCGATCAACTCTTATCGGTATTTCCAATTTCACTCGAATGCAGGGTCGAAATTTTCCCCCTATCCTCCAATCACTAGACTGACTCCAAATATCCTCTCGTCTAGCATCCTTTGTACGCCGTTCAGTCAGAATTCCGAAATTCTAGCCAGACTTGCTCAACTCCACAACCGCAAAGATATCCATCATCAAATATTTGAAATTCAAAATTTCCAAACCGAAATCAGAATTGCGAGATGCTAAAATTAAAAAAAAATGCAGTTTTAATTGAAGTTGAATTTAGAACATTCTACTATTTGCGGTTCGAAAAGTTGCAAGTTTGACTTCTAGTGGCTTTTTGGTGTGATTTTCAGCTTCCTACTGACTATTACGTGTATTTCTTTTCAATGATCATCTTTTAGATAATTTCACGGATTATAAATTAGGTCAAATGCCTCGAAAGTTCACTGAATATATTGGTGTTTAGTGCCCAATTTATAATGCCGCGTATCATTATTCTCAAATAAAATTCTAATAGACTGATTTATGTCCAGCCTAACTGACTCTATTCTTTAGATTTCTATCGAAATTTCCTGCCTATAGATTATTTCTGCATAGGTACGAAAATGAGAATAATAAACGACTTTTTATCGGATATTTTTGCAGAGTTGTCGAAAAATTCATTGAAAGCGGTAAATAAACTGTGATAAGATATTTTGCTGTTCCATCGAATTCTCACGGACGCTTCGCGATTTGTTTTGTCAGATGCAATCGTATACTTTTTGTCTTTTTTGCTGATTTTGTATTATCAAAACATTCGATGCAAACTTGAAAAAACATGCATTTCATTGAATCCCGCGAGGTTTTCATCATTCAACGCTATTCTTATTCATTTGTGAGATGTTTCCCGAATATCTTGTGACTCTAAACTTTTACTCGTTTTCATAACTCCATTCTTTTCTTCAAACCTTTTCAATATATTAATTAGTTTTATGCACTCGTATTATTTGATCTTCACATTTATTTGTTATTCTTTCCCTAAAATTCTAAAGTAGTCAAACATCTTTCTCAAAGTATTTTGTAGTCCTTTGATGTTTGTTGTCTGTGAGCAGATTTATCGCTTATTATGCGCGAAGCAGAAAGCGCGCCATTTTGGAGTGATGAAAACAGAAAATAGTAGCCAGGCAGAGTCTTATTCTTTCAGTCGAATCGATAACAAGTCTCCGAGTGAGTGGAAAGTCACCCTTCCTTCATTTCTGTTTTCTGTTCTTTTGAATTATTCCGCATTTTGCACCAGAAACGAGAAACGATCAGTGATAAAGTCTTAATGACAATGGACCTGAGAATGGACGGCGCACCCGACTAAGCCAATGTTATTTTATTTCAGGTTCCGGTAATATTCCTAACTTATTCAATATTTATACTAATTTACTCATAATTTAATCTAATTCATTTATGAGAATTTGAAAATGGATAAAGTGCTGAAGTATGCAGGCCATCTTCGAATGGAAATTCCCATTTTTCTGTATATGCTCAGCAGTTTCATCAAGTTCCCCGTCTTCCAAAATCTTGCCTACGAAAAGATTTGCTATCAGCATTATCACGTGAGAATTTGATGTTTTCTTTTCTTTTTTAGTGATCTTCATCAGTTTTTATTATGAAATTTTTCCTTTTTCTTTATTTTAGTGTTGTGTTCAATTTGCAAAATTGCTGCATCAGTGCTGAATGCGTTATTTTTTACAATCTTCTACTCACAAAGTGAATTGCCTAGCGATGAATATTATCGACTTTCAAATGCATAAAATAGTCGTCCATTCATAGAAAAGCTTGTAGTATTGCAGTTACAATGCCTTTTTGAACTCGTTACGTCATGGTTTTTCATATTAAAAGAAAAAAGTTATCACTCTATTGAGCAAAACCTGCCTTCTAAAATCGACTGGTCAATAGCTCATTGTCGGATTTGTTTTCAATTTAGGACGATGTGCTGTGCTCGAATGCATCAGCGTATTATAAGGACAAGTCGATCCAGGCAGAGGCGAATCACTTCATCTTTGCTTCATCCATGATCCTCACGCTGCCTTCCATCCTCAGCACATTGATTCTCGGAGCAGGTTTATTTTACCGTATTATCTTCTGTAAATCATTTTTAGCTATATTTTTTATTTAAAAATTTATAATAGTTTAGTGAGCGATAATCGAAGCATCAAAATCCCTCTACTTCTACCTTACGTTGGATTGGTATTCGCTTCATTAAATTACATCGTCCAAGTAACATTTTATATTTATTTTTGACCAACTAAATTTGATTTAGGGTATTTTGTTACATGCCAACGCCAATTATATGCTAATCAGTGATGCTATTTTTGGTGCTTGTGGTGGATACATTTGCATAATCTGTGAGCTTTCATTAAATAATTATGTGATATTCGCTAATGAACATAAAATTCAATTATTAAATTCAACCCTAGATTCTCATCATTTAATTAATCTGCTCGATCTTGTTCATTTTACCTGTTCACTTGCAGCGACAACATTAACTTATGGTGTGAAGACGACCCGACTTCAGCATCGCAGTTATCGAATTGCTGGAGTGGAAGGGGCCATCGGTTTGGGAGGTACTCTCGGATATGTGCTATCCGGAACTATTCGAGAGTGATTTGAATTTTTAAAAAAATATTACTTTCATTTTTAAATTTAGAGCTTTCGGCTATGCATACACATTTCTATTCATTCTCATTTTGATCTCAATCGCATTTTTCTACGTGTTGATTCTTGCTAAAGAAGAAGTCAGAATACGTGAAGATAATTCAATAGGTAGAACTCTATAAAGTTTTCAATTACATATCAATGTTCCAAGGATTCTGCTCTTCTATTCTTTCCTACATTCGGAAGATAATCTGTGATTTCTACTTCGTTTTGACGAAACCTCGTGCATTCAGAAATATATTGGCTCTGAATTTGATCGGACTTGGATGCGAACTATTCATATTTGCAGGTATTTAGCAGATCTCATTTTAAAGCTAGCATACTTTATTACTTAACAGGATTGATGGACATTCAATTTTCCTACATGCGATATAAACTCGGTTGGGGTGACAAAGCATATGGGTGGTTCAGTGGATTATCATACGGTTTAACCACTCTTGCTGTGAGTTTAGTGGAAATTTAGTTTTTATGAAATCGTATTCTTTAGATTCTCATTCTCTACCCATTCCTTCGATCGAAAGGAGTTACCGATGGAATTCTGGGTTGTGCAGGAATGGTTACAAAGATTGCTTCTCTCATTATGCTCGCCTTCCTGAAGAGCGAAGCTATGGCTTATTCCATAGCAGGTTATTTTTTATTTTTTCGAGTTTCTATTCAAATATTACAGTCGTCACAATTCTGAATCGTTTCGTTTCGACAGGTTTTCGCGTTTTCATATCAAGTTTATTGGAAACAGATGAGCAAGGTATGAAGATTTTTCTTATAATTCAAGAGATTATATTTAGGCAAAATATTCTCGGTGATATCTCTTCTTGACGGCGTTACATCTCTGTGTGCTACATCGATGTACAATATGGTGTATCCGAAAACGCTCGATTTCTTTCCTGGGTTTCTGTTCTTGCTTAGTGCAGCTCTGCTGATATTTCCTATCATCGTATTATTGTAAGTCTTATTTTGCAAATATTATCTGCTTATTTACATTAAATTTTCAATTTTGACTATTTTTCTATCCTTTTATGATTCTATTTAGCATATCTGATCGTACTGTCCATTACCATCGCTTGGAAGTGGATTCTCACTCCTCAGACGAAGCTTCTCCTTCTCCAACACCTGCAGAAACATCCAGCACAATGTAGAGATAGTAATTTTATCTTGTTTTTTTTTTAATCTAATACAGGTCATAATACTGGGTATAATATTTTCCAAATTCAGTGTAAATTAACATACAATGAGATTAGCTTATTCTTAGAAGTTGTGATAAATTTATTGCAAATTCATTTTAAATTTTGCACAAAAATGATCATCAAGGCCGTCAAATATTACTGAAAAGGCACAAATCGAAAATAACAATGCAATTGAGGAATGAACAAAACGAATAGTGACTCGAAAATACTCGTAGCAATGGGATTGATGCTGAACAAGCAGTCAACCAATAATTTAAACGATGGACAATAATTATGATGAGATGATATTTCAATTATAAAATGTGAAAGATTCCATAATGTTAATGATTATTGCATCAGAAAAGTAATTCACATGGATTTAAAGCTGCTTTCAACTATTCAACTATTGCGGATTTTAACCCAAAATAAGGAAACTTTTGGTATCCCTATATCAGTAGTGAAGGATAATTTCATACTGCTCATTGGATCTGTTTCTTCAATCACATTAACTCGGTAATTGTATGAGCTGTATTGTAAAAATCTTTTAAACTTCAAAATATTCAATATTAGACTTGAGATAGGCAGTCCTAAGGATTTGCAAGACTAGAAATACAGATTTGGAAACGAGATTTAAAAATACTTAAAGTCACGACTTATCAATATCTTCCTGATTTTGTCGATAAAATATTGCATCTAATTAGGAGCATCCTGACTGAGTCGTCGATATCGAATGTTGCTTCGACGAGATGAGCCCGATGAACGACCCTCCAAGAGCAATCCTGAAATAATTAAGTTACGAATATTAGTAAATCGAAATAAAAGTTGGTCAAAGACGAGAGCTATTGATGAATACTGCACTTTGCTTATTTTCTTCGTTAAACAAGTGATTCTGTCGACTAAATTAAATAAAAATTATCAAGAACGAGAATTCCTCTTTATGATCGAATGACAAGCCGTTTTCTTCTTGTCAATAGTTTAAAGAAAAATCACGAATTAACTAACCGAGTATTCTCTTCTTGTTGTGCTTCAGAAGAAATAGGCAAATAACGAGCAACGTGATGACCAGAAAGACACTCGTGAAGCTGCTTGATTCATCATCATCTACAAAAGGCGACTGATATCGATCTGCTCGACTTTGGCTCTGATTCGTTTCTTCAGTCTTTTCTTTTACCTAAAGTACTGCTAATTTGATGAAAAAGACAAATTCTAATTGCCTTCTCCGGTTTCTTTTTATCTTCCTTCTGTCGATTTTCATTTGAGTCAGGCAGTGCGTCTCCGTCTTCGTCTTCTTGGTCCGAATCCTATCACATTTAATTCAAATTTCTTTCAGAATTCAAGCAACTTTATATAAACCTTTTCTTTGGGCAGAATCGGCTTGACTTCCACCGCTCCATCCTCCTTGTCGTCCTTATCATTAGCATCGTATCCTTTATCCAATCCATCGTCTTTCTCGTCAGGCTCTAGTTTTCCTTCGGGTGACAAAGTCGTATCTGCTGATTCTGCTTTTGCGGATTTCTTTCCTAAATTTTTCTCAAATTTAAATATTACCACAAAATTTGTATACCTCCGTCCGTAGTTCCCCAGTTAACAGGATGCGTCTGTTCGGGAACGGCTGTTTGGGCTTTGTCAGCAGTTTCTTTAGGAACGACTGGCGCTGTAGATTCCTTAGCTTTGTCTGAATGGAAACGAAATTAATATAATTTATGCCAATAGATATGTTGGGAATAATTTAACCAATTGTTAATTTAAATTTGAGATGTTCCTTGATGATGCACTAATAAACCTCAATAAATGCCACATTTTCGACAGATTATAATGATAATCATAAGGCTTGCTATGATGCACCAGAGCAAAAGCTGCATAATAAATCCATTTTAGTTTTAGATCATTTCTAATTCTAGTATTTATTACGATAAATTTACCTTTCGTAGATTCCGACTTCTGGTCTTTTACCCGTTCTGTTTGTTTCTCATCTTTCTTAGTGCTAGATTGCGATTGAGCTGATTCAGGCTTCGTTATCGGTGTTGTCAGTGGAGTTGACGTCGATTTCTGAGCTGGAGAAATTGATACGGGACTCTCCTTCTTCTGGTCTTGAATGGGTGGAGGGAGCTCGTCCAATTGGTCAGTATCATCCTTGGGTAGACCTGAAGAATAGCTCAAAAGTTATTACTTAAATACCTAGAATACCTAGATGTCAATGATAATTTAAGTATTAATTTAAATTTATTTAAAACAATCGTAAATATACTCACCTGGTTCACCAGCTCTCACGCATATAATAAATATCGATAGTAAAGTAATAGACCATTGCAAAATATCAAGCCTCATTACTGACCAAATTTGTAGATCTAAACAACAAATCGATTTTCCACGTGGAAAAAACTAATCCCTTTAAAGCTGGCGGACCATAGAGACTAAATCCTCTAAACCCTAGCAACGACTTGGTACGATTTTTGAGGCTTGTAATCGCAATGCAATGAAGGACAATTCAATAGCTACGAATTTACGACTATTTTATCAATCGATTTGAAGATTAGTTTGAATCATCAACAAGTCACAAAATGACTAAAACGGGTGTAATTTGAAATTATCGTTTTTAATCAATAATATTTGTTAAGGATTGTATTTTCAGGATGAATAAATAAACAATGCATAGGGGAGTATGTGTGTGTGTGAAAAGACTAATAAATCTCGTAAATTTTGTGCAATGTTTAGTGCGAAACAGAAACATTATCAAAAGGATTATTATTTTAACACAGAAAGAAACGAACTTGCCATCTGACGAAATGAAAACGCAATTTGGAATGAAATGTGAAACGTGCAGAGTTTGGGTCAATACGTGGAAATGGGAGAGGAAGGAAAATGAGAAAGAGGGAAAGGAATTGGAGAATCACAGAAAACAAAAAAGATGGGAACTGAACTGAGCAGAAATAGATCGAATGCCGATGGAAATAGGAATGAAAATCGATTCTGCACATTAAAAAAATTACTTGAGTAGGAAGTTTCTTCTCAAATTAATGCAATAATTTACTTATTCATATGAGATATTTTTACGAGTAAAAATAAAATGAAATTTATAAACGTTGGATTTTTTACTGTTTTTAAGTTTTATTAATCTATTCCTACACGCACACCGCAGGGGGGCACAGTGATTTTTTGCTCAACATTCAAATGGGACCCCACCTCTTTCAGTTTGATAATGATTATCCTGCAATAGCGTCCTGAGTTTATTATTACTCGTGCACTGAGACAAATCTTTTCGATCATAAATCTACGGAGTTCGAAAAAAGTTCAACTCGAACTCTCAAACGAGTCGAGTTTGTACATCCCTGGTCTTATCTTAAATCTAAAAATTGGCCTTCCTTGAAAAGTGGTACATTCATATATATTGGGGTAATTTAGAAATGAGAAACCCACGAAATATTTAGTGAGCCTTACATTTCATCAAAATAGGTTAGTCTATTGTCTGAAGTTACATTCCAAATTAAGACAATTATTTACTAATACTTCGGAAATCACAATCAATTTGTAATTTCGAACACGAGATGAAAATGGAATTCTTTCTGCTGAAGACATGGGAAAATTACAGCAGAAAGGATCATCAAAATGAGAAAAAGCTGAAAGACATTGGAAATTTTTTGCATCTGAAATGCACAACAATAAATATGAAATTAGCGTCCCTGATTTACAGAAAATTATTCCATACATTCAAAGCTATTAATTTTCCCTTCTGCAAATCAACGACTAAAATATTTTAGCCATTGAAAATTATTACTCATTTTTCAATAAATTAGCATGAAACCCCTTGATTTGGACGTTTTTAGATGAAACAAACTAAAATTTAAGAACACAGTTGGGCAAAAAAGAAAATTTCGTTACTCAATGTCAAATTCATATGTATGCCGAAGAGCTACCGTAGGATAGTTTGATGAAAATAGCCGAATTGAAGACATTTTGAGACAGAAAATAGAGCAAAACATCATTTTCCAGCATAAAATAGAGGAAAATATACCAATAACGGAAAATGATCTCGATACTTTGTACATCAAATAACTTAGCAAATTGAGCGAAAATATGAGAGGAACAATTTTAACACATCAATAAAACTCAAAGCAAAGAATTATACTATAATACACTTGAACTTATGATTCTTCGAATTGGAGTTGAGTGATTTTGCAATCAACTCATTTCGCATTATTGTAAATGTGAATAAAAAGACGAAAATTCGATAGAAAATAACCCGTAAAAGCGAGATTTGCACATTTTGGCATTAAACTTATCTTATTTTTGTGCAACTGAACTGAGCTATTCTGAAACATCTTTAAGCCTTGTCATAGGAATATAAAATATCGTTCAATACGCGAATTTTCTTGATTTCGTCAATTTTCATTATTTCGAAACGAATGAACAATATTTAATGCGTAAAGCATAAATTCGGTTCGATTGCACAATGCCGTCTTATTCCTCCCTTATTTCATTCCTGTGAGCTACCTGCCCATTCCTGTCTAGGGACGACATTCTGCAGTGCAGGGTTGGGCACCTGAGGCCGCATCCACTTGGGCACCATTCTGCGAGGGTTTGCTGTGGGGCACATCATTGGGTCCTTTTCAGGACGACGGGTGTTGTTGAACGAATGGAACGGGGGCTGCTCAACGTACCTATTGCCGTAATAGGCACGAGCCTAAAGAGAGTTGATTTAGTAGGTAAAATATGAGTGCATTACAAATTGATGAAATTAGCAGATTTTTAGAGAATATTATCATCTTTGAAGCAAACTATTTTCGGAAAATGTTCACCTTCTGTTTCCTCTTTTCGACAGCAGTCATGAGAATGGGCTGTTCAGAGGCTTGCGGCAGTCTGCGATTCGGAGCTTCTCTGTACATGTTCACTGCCAAGCGGAACAGCTGAATTGTGAAAATAATTTGAAATTTAGAGAATAAAAATATTAATCTAAAAATTTATAGATAAGTTGGTTATCCTCAGGCTTTTGTTCATAGCATTATATAATGCTTATGCCATCATTTAAAAAATATCTTTCAAAACTACTCACATCATAACAGGCATCATCGAGCTGTTCGGACAGAGTCCAAGTAGCGAAATCTTCCCTGAGCTTCCTCCAAATTGCCTGCGTCAGTCCCCGTAGCTGTATTTCCGTGTCTCGCAGATCATATTGATATCTCAGCAATTCCACAGAAACTTCGTCCATTTCACGATTATCAGTCAAGTCTCTGCCTTCTTCACTCACGATTTCGTCGTAGAAGTTTTTGATGATCAATTCTTCGTAGGATTCTGCTGCCTCTTCGGGAATAATTCCTGAAATTCAGCGATTTCAACCAATCGAAGATAATCACATTCCAAAATTTGAAGAAATAAATGATTTTCACAAATAGAAATATTTCGAAAAGGTATAATTTTCGAGAAAAAATGACCAAACAAAAGATGGGATAAACTCTTCAAAGACTAATTGTTGATGAAGTCATCACTTACCGAAAGCAATGAGGTGCCTGGTGACTTTAGCCCCGAACTGCTGGAGGAATTCCTGTTTGATGTTATTTGAGCTGTCGATGACGAGTGTCTCCATCCTGCCGAGCAGCTCGTCTGCATTCAACTCCTCCGTCCCTCCACTCGTCCTCTCCTCCTCTCCGTGCCTTCGGTAATCATCTTCGTCATATTTGTCAACCCCATTCGATAATCTTCTGAAATGATCAATGTTAGTAATTTTATGTAATATGAAATGTGATATTTCGGCATAAAATAATCCGAAAATGAGATTTGAAATTGTAGAAGCTTTTCCAGAGACGTTTACCTTTTCCGAACCTCTAAATCTCCTTTTCTAATGCTCTTTCGCCCCTGCTAACCAAGCGCATTACGCAAAACGAGCGTCACCCTTCATAGTAATGTGGTGCAGTGGGTAGCAAGTTAGACTTTTGCTCTTTCCTGGGTGATAACCGAGAGATATTTAGAAAAAGGGTGCAGAGAAGCTCGAAAAAATAAACGTTTCTGGGAAAGCCAGGGTATCTTTGGGGGTTTTCTTCCGGTTATTTTATCAGAATAATGCAGGAAAGTAAATTTGCATTCAGATAAGTTTATCTTTAAGAATTTCTGCTATTATAATCTCGTGCTTGATATTTCCAAAACGGTGTACCTGGATAATTTCCTCGGTTCAACAACTTCCTCCTCCACTCCTTCAGAATTCTCGTATTCATCGCCAACCAGTTGTTCGACGATCTTATTTGGAGATCGGGGCGCTTTTCTAAAATAATTAAATAAAGCTGAATGTTTGTTTCGAACATTCTTACTTTTTCTTCGAGTTTGCATGTCCGTTTTCATAAATGCCACCATAGCTAATTCCATTCATGCCATTGCACTTTAGCTAAAATTCGAATTCATTTGAATCATTACTTCCGAGTTTTAGGGAAATGAATGATGGCAACTCATATTTCCACGGTATCAAATAATTGTCTAGATCTCACCTCTCCATTCCGTTTGTAATCTCCATTTTTCTTGGCTCCATTAGTGGTGATTCCATTTCCGAATGTGCCGCAACCGTGTCCGTTCACGTAGTTGCACTTATTCCCCTCGCCCCATTCATCGTCTTCTCGGAGTTCCTTCTTTGTTCGAGGAGAAACTACTGAAGTTGTTAATTCGAGATGAAAAATAACAAAAAATCTCCTACTTCTGGCAGTGCCTGACCGAAGATAGGGCGAAAATTCTTCATCTTCTTCCATTTCGACATCCAGTGGCTCATTTTTAATCGTTATCGATACTAAAATTTAAAAATAAAAATGAAATTATCAAATGATAATCATCATTACACTCTTTTCTTCGATTGTATCTTGCAATAATACAGAACTGTTCAAGATAAATGACATAGTAAATGATTGTAATAAAATGATAACACAAGTAATTTTAAAAAGATCTAAAAAACTCGCATTTTCTGTTTCCATTGGTCAGTCCGCCCTCTTCATGCCCCGCCTCCTTCTCGACTTCTTTACTCGCCAATCTTCCGCTCTGCCTTCGAGCAGCTGCCTGTGGCACAGCAAAGTAATGTTTCTCCTTCTCCTTGGAAGGCGATGATCTTCCCGCTCCTGTCGCATTTCCACCGCAACTGCTTCGAGAGGCTCGGGGTGTTCTAAGGGATGGGCTTATTTTTCAGTTATTCCTCAGCATTTATCTTTCGTTTTTCACTTACTCAAAATTGGTAAGATTTGCCATTATGTAAAACGAAGGGTGAAAATCGGCATAAAAAGTAACTTTTATGTTTCATTTAGTAACTTCTCATAATGTTAAACTCATTGCAAGAGTCTCTGTTAAAATAGATGCAACAACTCTGACACTTGTCTTTAGAACTGGAGCAATTACCTTTCCACCAAAAATGAATGCAAATTTTACCTGATAGGGCTGGCCCTTGACTGTCTCTCACTCTCGATCTCCCACTGCTCGTCGCATTTGCTGCCGCTCGCTCCATCATCCTCTTCTTCTTTCCTCAAATTCATTTCTTTCGTCAAAGTTCAGTGGAAATTCCTCTTACGATTCTCGCTTGCTGACTATTTTTGCAGGCGATTCTCTGCTAGTCGACTGCACCTCTTCATCTGCCAGTTGAGTAAACATATTCACGGGGTCATCGATTCGGAATAGCTTGCTCAAATTAATAGCATAATATTTTTTAGACTTGTGAAAAGTAGCGAATAATTTGAAAAGTGAAAAAGCATGGACAGTTTTGAAATACCATCGATAAGAAATAGATTGGGAGAAAAATCTTTTCAAGCTTCTCAAATTCTATTCCAAAAATGTTTTTTTTTTAAATCAACTGGATGCTTTTTGTCAAATAGTAACTCTTTTCTTACATTCTCTGATCTCCCAGCCCAATCTTGACATGATGTCTGCTCGTGGAAGGCGATTGATGAGTGGAGCCACTGCGAAGTCGACTTGCAGCTGGAGCAGGAACGCCGCAGCGATATTTCCAAGGAGCTGAGAGAAAATATTATTTTTAAAAATCAACGAATAAACCCTTACTGTTTTCGTAGAGGGATCTGTATTCGCTTTCCTGGAGTTTGTCGAGTAGCAGAGATTTGAACGAACGGAGCAGACCCGGCTCGTTTGCATGCAGAATATCCAACTGAAATTAAGGATATTTTTTTTTTTCGAAAATATTTGCTAGAATAGTTTTTCTACTTGTCAATTAGAAATGTACCATTTGAATTTCAACCTGGAAATTTCGAACTTAAAAATAGGAAAGCTATAGCTGATAAAAGTACCTTATGCCAATTCCAAAACCGATGTATGACATTAGGGGGCGGCCAGGCATCGTTGTCATCTGGGTAGCCCGATTCGACGGGCAGGCCGCAGATGGCAGGTCCGTCTGCAGAGGTGGGCGTGTGCAGCATCGGGTTGTTCGGGTTCGGCACAGGAGACATCTGAGCCACCGAGGGCTGTTGGCGCAGTTTGCAACGGGGCATCGGTCTGGAATGAATTTGTAAAGTAAAAAAAGTGCAAAGGATAAAAAACGTCAGTTAAAACAACACAGTCGATTGATCATAGAGGGAGAGACGCACAAGGATATGAAAAGCACATTATAATGAAATGATTGATTTCTAGGCTTTCACAAATTAGGATAAAACACTGAGGATATTATCACTAGATATAACTAGATGTGGCTCTCAAGACACGAAATTACAGGAAAGTTTGTCAGAATCAATCCCATTATCGAGTATTCCAAAAGTCAGGAATTGTTTCACTTTTCTGTACCACTGTAAGTAAACAGGTAAATTTTCAGAAACTCGAGTCTCCGTGTCTTACAAAAACTATTTGAAAATAACGTATGTATGAAGATAAAATGTACCTGTTTCTGAGATCCTGTACAGGATATTCACCAGTTTGCAGAAACGTGACCTCCCCATAAGCACGACGCTGGTAGTCTGCTGCGTGCACGAGCATCGCTTCTAGTTCATGTTGTAGATTTGTCTGAAAAGAGTAAAATTAAAAATCGAAGATAAAATACTTGATTTTTCTCTTGAAAACGTCAATATTTCGTTCGAAAAGAGTAATGTAATTGCTCTAATCAGAATATTGGAATGAAGCTTTTTTTCTCAGTAATTTTACAATACAAGCATATAGAATTGCTCCAAATACTAACCAAAACAGTTCCATCCAAATCCGACTCATTTGTATCGAGCAGCCTCGTGAATTCGGGACAATTGGTCTGATAATTGAACGGAATGAACTCGGGCGGAGGACGGACTTCTCCCACAGAACGACGCCGTTTCGGAGATTTGACGGTCTTGTCTGAAAGAATCATAATTTAGAATATTGCATTTTTAGAAGTTTGGCAAACTCGCAACATTCCATAGTTTCCTATCAAATAAACATCATGAAAAATTACTGACAAGATTCTAGTTCATTTGCTCAAAATTTTAGGAAAAATGTTCCTTAAACAATTCAAACCAACCTCCTTTTCTGCGTTTATTCCTTGGCGATTTGAGCGCTGGCGGGGAAATGCTACTACATACTGAGGTGTTGATCGACAATGGGGAGGAAAAGGACAACTTTCGCTTGGCTTTCGTCATCGACGATGCCCTGAAAACTAGAGTAAATTTTAAAAATGCGGGAATTCGAACGAAAATCAATTTCAATCGACCTACAAACGAAGTTCACATGTAATTGTTTTTTTTTAAATCGTTCAAAATAATGCATTTTTGAGGTTTTTTAGCGGTTCAAGCAATCAATTGTCATTTCTGTTTCTACCACGAAAAACAAATGAATCGTTGTTGGTTTCCACTGCAATATCTCCTTCTCACAGAACCATTCTCCTTTCTTCTATTATGCAGAACGGGAAGGGAGGGAAAGGAATTGACTGACTGCACTACAGAAAGGGAAGGAGAGAGAAAGAGGGGAATGAATGGCTAACATAAACGAGGGAGAATGGGGAAAGAGGAGAGGAAAAGAAGAAAATGGGAGCAAGGACGCAGAGACAGAGACAGACAGGCAGACACTCGCAATGTCTGCTGCTGACTGCAGTACCTATGAAGGATGGGGAAGAGAAGAAATATCGCGCTAGCACACCATATATGCAGGTCTTATGCTAAACCACATATTATTCCCTTCACCGATAAGCAGCACCTATCTTATTATTGTCTACCCTCACACTAAATAGTCAGGTCTTCAAAATAACGTGACCGAAAGAATTGTTGTTATCACAAATGAATGAAAGATAACGAGTTCGTAGTCCTGATGAAATCATTGAAAATGAACAACAATAGCAGAATTATGCTAATTTAACAATATTCAATGTGTAAATGCAGTGGCTGAAATGCAGCATGTTCAAGAAAAGACGAAGGAAAAACGATGCATTGCTTGAGATGGAAGAGGGAGAGTGAGAAGAGAAGAGTCTCTCCTTCAGACTGTTATGTACCGGTTTGGTTGGAATACAAATATGATTCTAAATGGATTTCCGGTGCTACAATAAGTCAAAGTACTAGTGGAGATCTTCATAGAATTTAGTATGTTTCACAAAAATCTAGCAAAATAAGCAACCATTATCGACTTTTCAAAGGCTAGTTTCAGATATATAGCTTAGTGGCATTCTAGCCTCAAAATGATAAAATTTCAAAGTTATCGCGATATACGATATTCTAAATTCGCTACTCAAAATTGATCTAGTAGAATAGCGTGCATGCTGGACAAAACAAGATAGAATATGTGTCATCTTAACATACCTACAATGAATCGCGCAGGGGGCTTTATCTGCATTTCACTATATCGAAAAGTCGAGAACAAATTGTGAGGCGATTACACGACATACTTCATGAAATATCGTTGATAAAACCCATAAAATAACCGCGAAAATCCAATTCTTAACAATAAATAATAAAGACTATTCTTATCGCAATTTAGCGTGACTTGAGAGGATATTGATCGAATTATGCGTGTTTATGGTGTTTTGACGATAAAATCGATTAATCTAGACATTGGTTGAAGTGGAGTAAGAATGAAAGAAGAGGGAATGGAAAGAGGTCTCTGCATCGACGGCTGCTGCATCTGCAGAGGCATAGCAGAGGAGACCCTTCCCTTCTCCCTTTCCTCTATTCCCCCATTCCTCCTATTCCACTATTGATTCACCGCGACCGCGACGCTTGCCTGTCCTGCGTTTACACGCATTTCTAATTTAAATTCTCCAATTGTCTCAAATCACTGTAGTGACCGGTTATAAAACCTGAATTCTCACACACATTTGCGTCTAAAATGTGTAAGAGTTTAGATAGGATTGATCGATGTATTTTAGAATGAAATAATACAGATCAATTTGACAGACATGCACGATAAGTTTTAGTATGAACGCAGAAAAATATACTGAACCAGAGAATAATATTCTTAAAGTTAGGATAAATTTATTTCTATCTTAATAGTCGTCAAAACTGATTAGTAATTATCTTAGAATACACTGGAATGCCCTAATGAACCTTTCAGAAGTCCAATATTCATGCTGGACTCCATTTAGTGTGTATACATACGTTAAATTGTTAAGCAAACTATATTTGAGTATAATTAAATCGAATTTAGGATATTTTCTGAAGATTCGTTTATTCTTTTCGCAATTTACTGTCAAACGGACAACAAAAATAGTGCAATAAACAATGTCTGCATAATATTTTAGACACTGTACATGAAGATCATACTTAGCCACAAAATAAATGCTTTAACTCCAACGTTTTGCATTTAAAGCTACCAAGCAGGTAATAAAAAATCTAAATAAGTAAATTTATGCGCGAAGATCAGCTTTATAGAACGTTTATTCGTATTTTTAAATTATAAAAAATGATAAATGATAAGTGATTCATTCATAACCTAAGACATGATGAAATACCTGCGAATGCGTTCTCGAATTTCACGGAATTGGATATTAGTCTGTATGACATCCACGTCCACCGATGACTCTGCCTGCCTTCAGCTCAGCAGTTGTTGTTTCGTTAGCTCTGTCTCTGCCTCTGGCAACGAGCTTTTCCCCTCTCCCTACTGCATTCTGCTGGGCAGCTCTCCCACTGCTCATTGATTCGTGCAGCAGCTCTTTTCCTCCTTCTGAAACTAAAGAATTCAAGTCTATTTCTTCTATTGCGTCTCGTTGCTTCTACCCTTTTATTCTATTTCTTGTCTAAATTCCGTTATGTTCATCGGCAAAAGCCAACTGCAGATTTGTCAATTGTAGCTGATAAGTTAGGTTAGTTCATCGATTTCCTTGAATTTTGTAAAACTCGCGTCTTTTCAGGAATTTTTGAAAAATGGTGACACGAAAGGCGAAAAGCCCGTTTGCAGCGGCAGCCCAGCAGCATCAGGGAGCCCTGCTTTGGACGGACGTAATCAATTCCAAGCTCAAAGAGCTCAAGGAAAAGCGGAGTAAGTCAATTTTGGCTGCATTTATGGAATTTGATTTATGGCATGTATCAACACGTTAAATTCAACGACAATTTTACTATACCTCTTTAATAAGAATTTGATTCTCTTTTCCTGATTTTTCCATAAATTTTAGATAAGCACAATCGAAGACTGATTCTTTTCGCCATTCTTTGTGTGGTTTTCTACGGTCTTGCCTGCGGATGCAGCGTTCTGTCAGCTTCGTTGGATTCGGACAAGTTGAAAGCTGCTGTCGAAAAGAATAATAAGAAAAGTAAAAAACATGCTATTCCTACTTTAAAATACCCTATTTTAGAAGGCGCTGAATCACCTTCCGATTTCTACATCGGTGTGATAAATTTCCTCGGTCGAATATTCACAGCTGGAGGGACTGTCTTTTTGCTTCAGGTGAATGGTTTAAAGTAGCTTTAGCTCTTAACATTAATCTGAAAATATTTATTTAATGTATAAAATTTCATCTATAAGTTTTTCATCCCTATATCAAAACTACTAGTTACCTATTATTTCTATTATATGAGATTCGAAACCCAACTTCGAATACAAATTTAACTTCTCATTGATAATGACGATATTTATGTCGCTGTAATTTAGCTAATAGCATCGTGGTGCAAGCGGAAGAAGTACGACGAAATGATAAAGAGCGCTGCAGAAGAGGCAACAGATGTGGCGGGAGAGACCTCCAGCGGATGTGTTGAAACCTGCGTCGAATGCCTGCTTTCTTTCGCATAACTTAATGTAAGTTCTAAATCTCTTTGTATTATTATTGCGAAATTATTTGTTAGTCACACTTGTCACTCATGTTAGATTTATCAAATCCAATGATACTCTAGAATTCTAGTCTGCAATTATTACGAGTTTTATATTTTACATCCCAGTGTTCTTCTAAATTTTGAGCTTATTTACACGAATGATCAAAGGGTATTTTTCAAATATATTATTTTGCAACTGCCACATTTGCCATTGTCCTTGCAAAAGTAATGTAATTCAATTCAATAGCATTATCATTTATTTCACGAAATCAGACATTGTTTAAAAAATACAATAGTTGTATTTTTAAAATTTCTAATCCTGAATCACATGTTAGAAATTTAGCTATTTTTCCTTCTAACCAGTTCTAATTGCATTATGCTATAATAATTTTCACAATTAAACAATACTATACCAATAAAATTATTGAACATCGAGAACTTTACGTAAAGATCATTAGGTAAAATTATAGATGTGACTGTGTGGGCCATATTTATTATACGTAATTTCGTAGCTCTTGAGCATTATAATTATAAGCTACTTTGAATTGATAAGTTTGGATAAGTGATCACGAGATGTGGCGTATCTTATGGGAAAATACTGAATTCCATAATGGGGAACATTAATGATTTGTTCTTAAAATTTGAATAATAAGTTCTGAAATACGGTAAAAGACAAAGCATCTACTTCGAATCTAAAAATCCAGTGATTTTTCTAGTTTAGTAATTAAAAGTGTCAATCAAGAAATGATTTTTATTCTGTGAATGTAAAATCTAAATATGCAGTTTCGAGCATGAACTCGAACACAATATTATTAGAGACGGAGATATTCAATGAATGACTTTGACGACTATGTACTTTGAAATTGCGCAATGAGCATTTCACATTTTCAACATTATGATCATCGACTTGTCTCAAGTATTCGCTCTTTAACATATCTTGCTTGTTTAAAAATACTTGAATGATTACACGAAAGAACTCGTCAATATTCCTTATGAAATAGCTAGTTTTCAAATCAGTAAAAATCACACCATTTTCATATTTCCTACTCACCAGATATCAATAGATGGACCAGACCCATAGAGTTGATAAGCATTGAACATTTTATGAAAATGTGTAACATCATGCAATTTTTCCAAGAATATAACTTGTGGAATTTTACACTATTTATGATAATAAACATAACTGCGAATTAAATTAATTTATTTATCAGTCGAACAAAATTGAGCAGTGATTAAATCATTAATGTACTATGGCAAGATTTCGCAGATTGACTATGGGATATTTGCATCAGAAGACAATATTTTTCCAGGGAAACAATAAGTGAACTAGGATATTTGCCTTTTCATTTATAAAAGTAATTATTTCATCAAAAGTATAACTGAATAAATAAATCTTCAGAAACGAGAAAGATTCGCTAATTGGGAAACAAAAATGCAGTTTCAAAATTTGAAAGTTAAAGCTTATCGAGACCATTAAATAGGGTTCATCACTTGGGTCAGGATAAATTGTAGGCATGGTTAATTTATCACAGAGAAAGTGTACCTACAACTTTTCTCGTCTCGGGATTCAAGCTGTTCGTTCTTCGCGAACTCGCATCAATTCTATCGAGGCATCATTCGCTTCGTGCAGCCTCTTCCGTTTGCGTAGAATCTGGCTGAAACTAATAATTTAAATAATAAATAATTAAGGTAAGATAACTTACCACATGCAAATGGCATACTTTGAAATGACGATCACGACTATAGCAGCAATCAACGTTAGCACGACAGCGAATATGATCAATCTGAACCATGCTGCTCGCGCCTGAAATTTTAATTTCAGTGGGTGACAAATTTGATTAGGCTTTTATGACTACCGTTTCATCGTCCAAAGGAACTTCGCTGAATTGCGTTTGATTGATGTTAGTCGTTTCAATTTCAGATAAAATCGCATAATCCTTTCCGGGCATTTCAGTTGTAGGCAAAGCTCTCTCCGTCCTTCCAGCCATTTTAATTGTTTCCGCTTCAAATTGTGCGTAAACCGTTGCAATGCTATCTGGCCTTATCGCTCTCTAAAATTGGCAAATAATTCTAAAAATGAATGACTCAATGCTTGTGTCGAAAGCACAAAAGCACAACTACTGTAGAGCACAATGATAGCCCTACCAATTCGAACATTCAAAATATTTCAACATAAACTATCTGCAACATTTTCTCAAAAATGACGGAAATGAAAACCACGATGTTTTCTTTGAATCAAGAAGAAGTTTGTATGAAACATAGATTATCTGATGCAATCCAATCGATCTATGTTGGACAGATGGGCATATAATTAGGGACCGCAAGCCCCGCACACTGCAACTCTGTTGCATTGTAACAAAAAGTGGTTTTTGACAATTTCAAAGTTTATGCTATTTGTTTTTAGAGTTCTTATGTCTAACTAAGAAGATTACCGACAAAGACGCAGAAATTAAGCATAAAAAATTAAAATAATGTACGAAAATGCACAAAATCGACAATTTTTATCTTTGAACGAGGGCCGGGCGGAATTCCGAATTCAGAAAAGCAAAATTTCGAATTCCGCCCGGCCCTGCTTTGAACTTCTGAAAGGCGGCATTAACGCAGGTGGGCACGAAAAGTCATAGTCAAATTCAGATATTTATTGGCCGGTCTACATTTCTGCGAAAATAAAATTTCCTAAAGTGCCCGTTTGCTCAAAATAATTACCGGTAGGCACGATCAAAACTCTACTGGGCTCGTTCAGACTTAGTTGCAATGCGCAACTCTCTTGGAATAGCATAGAAAATAAAGAGAGTGCAAGAAATTATGCAACCGTACTCTCCTTGTTTTCTATGCTATTTAGAGTGAGTTGCAAATTGCAAGTTGCATTGCAACTAAGCCTGAACGGGTCCTATGTCCCAAGGAAGGAGCGCGCGCGTTGAATACGTGTAAAATTCGAATTTTGTGAAATTTCAACATTTCACCATAATTCACGCCAACGATATTTTTGTTATAGATGCTTTGTTCACTTGGGCATCAAGTTTTTTTTTTCAGACCTGATCACGAACGTTTCAATTCTCATTCAATGATAAGAAATAGCGGTTTGGAAAACAGTAGAAATTATTCATGATATTATGCTTATACCAGGCCTGAAAGTGACATTTTTCTTTCGACAAAAATTTACGCTAATTTTCACTTTTATTTTATCTTTCTTTACCAAAATTCAAGTTACACTCAAATACATTAATTCATACCACTTTTTGGGCCTGGGCATGAGTTTGATAAAATTGCTTGCGGTCCCTAGATATACTTATGAACCAATGTAAAGGGAGCAGAGATGCGTCAGATTCACTAATCCGATTATCCCGCGAAAACTTCGTTCAATACAGAAAAAATCGGTATAAATTTATATCCTCTAATCCCATTACACTTCGTCTCTAACGAAAAAATTCTTTAACTGACTCTTTTCTTATTAGATATTTTTTCATCTTCAACGGTGACAACGAAACTCTGCTGGTAGGTGTTTTGCCAAGTGCATGTGAAGTTGTAGGTGCCTAGATGTGGAAAAGGAAATTGGAAACCGATTCTGAAAAAAAAAATATTATTAAAGTAACAAAATCACAATTAGAAAACACACCTCGGGTCATAATTGAGTTTGGCAGCCGGCAATTTGATATTCTCAATCTTCAACTCGACATCCCATTTCGTCGTATTTTCTCGCGTTCGGCAAGGAATAATCAATTCAGGAGCTGTCGAGGGTTGTTGCCATATGTATCTTTCTGCAGGCAAGAATCCCTCATCCTTTACGACTGAAAATTAAAAGTGATTAATTTCAAGAACATGAATCATTAATCATCCCCATTAACAATTTTCGCATTTACTAAGATTACTATAAATTTGATAATTATCGAAACTAGAATTGTACTAATGAAAAATTCGTATAAGGATAGTGAGGTAGTGTCTTAATTGACCAAAATTCAAGATGACTCACCCGAGACGATGACCCTAATTCTCGGTTCGCCGCAAATGAACGTTGAACAGGCACATTTGTAGACTCCTGCATCGGTTATTTGGACGTGCCGAATGGCGAGCACGCGCGATATGTGCACTGTCTCGTTGGGAAACGTTACGTACGTCGCTGAAAAGTAAATTCCGATTACTGTAACTTCATTTTCATTTAGTGAAAAGAAAATTTAGCGCGTGGAAGGTCGATATTTTCAGATTTTATCTATTTCGATCAATCAAATGTCATGGTCTATAACTCGAAATAGTACACCCTCGTCGCTAATTCAATTATAATATTAGGGCCACGCCATTAGTAAAGCGATTTGTGAAGAGCGATTAAATGCTTACTAAGCCATTTTGAGTTGCATAATATTACTAATCCGTCGCCGTCTCTCACACGGATGAAGAAGGAGGAGCTGCGATTGCCCTGAATGCGGACAATTAGTCATTTTCCCACAAATAAATCAAGGTTGAATTAGTCCCTGACACAGTAATCTATGTATGACTAACTTACCAAAATTTGATACTTTGGCGAGACGAGCAGAGACGGGGAGAAGATCTCGATAAAGTTGTGGAATATACTCGATTCTATCGCAGGAATAAACGATAGAACACATGCATAAACCACTATGGAAAAATAATTAAATTTCATCTTGAATTGTTTTCTGATGAAATGTTTGGCGTTCGTGAAAAGCGCAGAAGAAGTAACAATGGGAATGAAGCCGAGCGACGAAGAAAGACGATAGCAGAAAGAGGCTGATAACGAAATGAAGAGATGAAAGAAGGAAATATGTGAGTGGTAAAATATACAAAATTATGAGTTAGTTTAGCAGCTTGTTTGTTCTGTGATGACCGTATGGAAAGGTTAATCGTATATTATTCGTGTGGCTGGCTTTGCGGTCTCACACTTTGCTGCTGACTTATCATATCTCTTCTCCATAATTGACAATGCACGATCATCTTACAGCAGTCTTTTTCATTTTGCTTCGCAAATGTCAAAATTGTCGCTTGTTTCTTATCAACATTGCTGATATCACCCCATTCCATTGCATAAATTTATCACTCAATCGCAGTATCGTAGTATCTTGGAATAGTTTCTTTTGAAATCGCTGACAAGAAAAGCATAACAGCTAGCATTTTGACGCAGGAAATACTATAGTTTCCACTGCTTACATCACGTGTTATTTGTTTTCAAATGATCGTGCAGCGAGCTAAACATTTAATCATTCAGAAACTTTTAAATGCTATTCAGATAACATCAGATAAGATTTGCGATATTTTCTGACATTCGAGCTAAAAATAAGAGCATTGTTTCGAATATGTTGTTTAACACTTTTGGTGAAATAATTGAACTGATTATTTTCATTAATCGCAAAATGTTTGCTGAAAAGATATAAATTCCAGCTTGAAGAAATCGATACTAAAACTATTCTCGAACACTCATTAATGAATGGGCAAATTCATAAAGAATTGGTTCAGAAAATGTTGAATCTAAAAACAACATTTAGCACTTGATAGCAACACATATTTTTTATCATTTTCATGGAATAATTCGTGCGCCATTCATTTCCGTTTATGAATCACCGGCAAGAATTCATAGAATAGATTCTGCTTCGCAACAGATATGAACTCGAGAGGAAGTTCTAAAAGAATATCTTGATTTGCCACTTTAACAGGAAATGTTCCTTCATGATTCATGCCATACACATAAACATCTTATGCTCATTTATCAATTACTTAGATAAGCGACAAAAACACATACAGAGAAACAACTCCGTAGCTGATCTTCATTTTTTACACTTTATTATAAAAGTAGAGAATTATTTCAACACTTGTTTTCTGAATAAATTAATAAAGAAGTTAATTTTCAAAATGTTGTATCAAATTTATATTATGCATTAGTTTTTTTCCTCTTGTAAAACTATCTAGAGTTCAAATAGCTAATAATTTATTAAACCCGCAAATATTGCATACCATCAACATAAATTTGCAATCAAATGTAGACACAATTGATATGAAAGATGAGATTCATTTGAAATAATCCTCGAATTTGAATGCATGACATTAATTTAAATAAATTAATGTGTATACAAAACAATTTGTACAACAACAAAGCAATTTCTAACTATCTAGCTGAAGGACAATGGTGATGTTTGAAAGATACATGCCCAAGACACCTAAACATATTCTCCGAGTAATTTATCGCCCTTTCGTATCGATTTTAGTTCAATGACTTTCTGATACTCCATCTTCTTTTGTGAACAGCATTTTCTAAATTTCAAAAAATTATTACGAAATGTATTAAACTCTTTACCTAATGCAGCATATAGTGCATATTGTAACGGCTATCAATACTAAAGCGATGCAGGCAAGTAGAAGAAGTTGAGCACTTTCATAGATTCGCTGCAGCTGAAATTGTGAAATAATTCTTAATTCTAGTTTTATAATTAGTCTCACTTCTTCAGAATCATATGGCACACTTTGGTATAGTTCTCCATTGATTTCGACTGTTTTCGGTTTTTCGTCGAACTGAGAGTGAGCAGACGGTAATTTCATTGGAGTCTTATCCATCACTTTGGCATTTCCTTGCTCGAATCCGTCAAACGACCTCTTAAACTAACAGGGTTGGGGATTATACTGTCAATTTTTAGTTTTTATTAGAAAATAAAATTAACGATGAGATTAATAGTGCAATTCAAGATATATTACGCTGCGAAGAATAATAAAACGAAGAAGAATGCGTAAACCGAGAAGTTAAATGTCAAAATCGATCGATAGGCTGATAAGAAAAGAGCACCCATTTGTTTGGGAGTTGATTAGAACACGAGACTTGAAGGGCAGCAATAAGTGCAAGGAAATTATTCAAATTGTGTATGATAAAATCACAGAATAAGGAAAAAATCAATGAAAAGAAACTATTAGTGATTCATCAATGCTTGAAATCGGAAATAGCACCTTACCTTTGTACGAAGGAACATGCCTTGCTCTTGAGAACGATTGAAGATCTCAACCAATATCGTTTGAGAGGCTCCACTTTTGTGTTGGCATGTGTAGCTGAATACTTCGATGCCGGGTACTGGAACTCGGAAGCCTTTTCTGAAAAAGCAATATTGAAAATGATCTAATGGAAAAATATCCCAAAACAATTTGCTAGGAATATCAAAATACCAGTTGTAAAATTTGTTATATTCAAGCTGATCATTGAAAGTTCCTAATGACGAAATCGTTATTCAAAGTGAAAAATTTTGATCATACACAAATATCTAAAAAACGTATGTATTACCTCGGATCAAATTCAATGTTGTATTCGGGCATAGTAGCATCATCTATCAGCAATTGCATGTCCTGCCTGGTGCTGTGAATTGTCGGTCTGCATGGAATCTCGATATTTGTTTCGGGGATGAAAGGCATTTGAATTGGCTCATCTGGCGAAGTTAGTGGCAGAAAACCAAGTCCATCTTCATCTGAAAATCTTTATTAGAAATTTCCTAGTTATTAAAATACCGTGAACATAAACGTAGACTTTCGGCTCAGCACATAAGAATGATCGAGGACACTTGCAGGCATAAACTCCTGTATCTTCGACCTAAAATTATTGCAATTTTTATTCATAACCTTCAAAATACTCACATCAACGTCTGATTTGTTGTAATGAAGCGATTTGGTGTACTGATTACCGGGAAGAACTATTGACGCTAAATAATTGAATTGAATTGCTAAAAAATTATAAAGATAAGAAAGCGGCTTACTTGAAAGATAGCTGTTGCACTCTAAACTTAATCGATCGCCCTTTTTAAGCTGTATATAGTGAAATCCTAATGGATCTACCTAAAGTTTACTATTCAACGTTTCTAACTTAATAAAAAGTGAAGCTATATTTACCTGAACTGGTGTGGAATTAAGAACGTAGACCATCGGAGAAATGATCCTTACGAAAGACATAAAAATCGACATTGTTACAAAAATCCAGAGGCAATTAGCAATTCGAGCTGTTTTGTACTGGTCTTTAAGAATGATCTTTCTGCAGAAAGGTTGCCGATTTTATATTAGCAAATCGCAAACCCCGATAAAATCTCTAACGAATGAGAGTGTTAGTTTTTCAAAGTATTAGTAAGGAAAGTTTTCAATTGATGACCAACCATATAATTAAAAAGATGACATTTTATCCAAATTGGATGGATGACTTCATCGTCTCTAAAGAGTGAGCTAATAAACTACAGGTGAGGACTGATAACGATGCAAGCCATGAGAAAAAAGGACGAAGGAATTCTGCACCAAATAGAAGAAACAAAATAGAAGAAGCAAGATAGAAAAAGCGAAAAGAAGGCAGTTACCACATGGCTATACTTCTTTATCATTTTCCAAAAATGAATTCAATTTTGGACATATAAAGCCTGTCTGCGGAACGAACAGTCGCAACTCCGAAGAAATGGCAGCGTTGTGGGCAAATTGTGAGATGGGGTACGCAAATAATAACAGCTAAAGGCATCCCATTCCACCTGTTCTTCGAGTAATTATTTCCATCTGCTTGCTTTCATGTATTCAGACATATCAACACGTTCTACAAGTGTAGTAATTTTTACGAAAATAAATCGCCAATCTTCATAGAGCCGTCTCAACGAGTTACAGTATGTCAAAGTTACTCCCTAGCAGATGCATAGATAGAATGTTTATGTTTGTGTATACACAGCACACACTTCGGCAATTTTTATGTAGTAACATACTACCTATGGCAATTCTAAATGATGTAAAACCTTGTAATTAAACGTGTTTATACGTAATAAAGAAAAGCAAGTTATCAAACATGAAAACCTATTTTTGAAAGAGTGATGATGTCAGAAGTTTGGACAGCAATAATGATTTTAGCCTATATGTTAAATCTAGTCATTTAAAAACGATTCGACTGAGTTTTGGCATACTTGTTAAAGATATCAATAAGTAAAAATAAGTCAAACTTATGATGAATAGATTAAAAATAACTCGGCGAGTTATCAAGTCTAAAAACTATTTATGTTCAAACATATTCAGTTATATTTATATATCGATGTTGAAATCTCATTTCTCATTTTTATTTATTTACTATGACTTTTCTTATAAGATTAGTATAATTTTGACACATTTTCTGGCAGAAGTTGTGAAACTTCGATTGTGTAGGAGTTTACAAAAGGTCATTTCCGAGCAACCTCTCCGATTTTGTGCTTCACCCTGAGCAATTCCATACTTTATTATCCGAAGAAAAATGTCTAACATTCGGCAGCATATAACCGCAAAATGTCAGTGGTTTTGTCATTCAGTTATAATCTGGTTTCTTATCAGCTCATCGGTTCTGGGACCTAACAAACAAAAGTACTAGATCAAAATGGAAACTTTCGTTGATTGTTAAATGTTAGAATTAGACATAGTTAGGTAACTTTTAGATGAACAAAACAAATGGACATTATTATGAAAATTTAGCCAAAATTAATGTAAAATAAAAAAATTGACACATAGCTATGAGATTTTTAGCAATTTTAAAGTATCCTCGATCCATGGAACGAATCTGAAGACATTCGTGTTAACAGATGGATATCTAGGCTTCCAGCATTCAGGACTCCAGCTCACAACGCCTTGCACGACCCAGCTGCCATTCGACTGATAGAAAACTGGACTACCAGAATCACCCTACAATGATAAAGTCAAAATTTAGAATTTAATTCCTTCAATTTAGCTTTTTTCAATATTGACGAGCAAGATTTGGGATAATAAATGAGAAATTAGGACCTGAGTTTTCAAATATTTCAGTACAATCAGTGTTCGGATCCTCAAAACTCTCGGAACCCTTCCTGTAGGAACCTCCCAGCAGGAAGAAGGTTCCTATAGGAAGCTTTCGGAGGTTCCGAGAGTCTCATGGATCAGGGCACATAATAAATTAGATATTTAAAGGCCTCAAGTCATCAGTCATGCAAAATAGGGTAAGAAATGACAAGGAAAATAGTCTTTTCCTCGACTATTTTGCAAGGTTTGATGGAATGAAATGTCTATGTTAACGAAAAATACATCCATATGATAAGTGATATAAAAATTTGTTGAAGGGATCATAAAACTTGGATAAACTAAAAATAATTCCAAATTTTCTTGCTCGTCACTGAATGAATATATCTGCTGACTTCGATATACTCGAATTTTTGAAATTCGTATTTACGAAGGACTTACATGACAGACGCCCGGAACACTCTTGGCATTGTTGATATACCCAGCGCAGAACATTGTCTTTTTATGGACCTTCTTGTTGTAGTGTTGAAGACTATTGCAGATGTCCAGAGGCACGATTGGAAGATGATGCTCATGCAGAATCACTGGGTTGAAATATGAGAATGGACTGATTTTGCCCCAGCCTAAAAAGTATACAACTCAAAGGATAACGAGAAAATCAAACTACCTGCAGCTACACACATTTTGTAGTCAATAGGGGGAGCGGTTGGAAGAGAAATTGTCTTAACTTTGTTAGAAAACTTCACGGGAGATGAGAGACTGAATTTTCGCAATAATCGGGGAAAATATTAAAAACCTCACATGATCAATGCGATGTCGTTATTGAGCCATACATTGAATTGTGGATGAATAATCGCCTTCTTGACTTTGTACATTTGTCCGGATCCACGCGCATGACCACCAACGTGGATTTGGAGACGGCCAACGTCTTTCCTATAAATAGACAATAAGTCCAGAAATGAAAATAAGTAAAATCACTAAATGTAAAAATAGGTCGTTTTCACAAAATACTGAATCAGTTTTCTAATTTTTAACGTACGGTAGGCGTATTCAAAATAACTAGTCAAGTTTGACTTACTTTCTAAGGCAATGAGCAGCTGTTAATACAACGTTGCTCTTAATTAGAGCACCACCACAAATATGCGCTCGATTGTAGACCAATTCAGCCACCCAGGGATATGCATGTTGAGTAGAAGCACGACTGTTAATTATTTTAAAGGAATTTCCAGAAACAACAAGCTTATTGTTAGGGTAGATGAATATGATGGAGAAGCTCAAAATTAGTCTGATCAATAGCATTGCAGATGCAGTTGAATGAAATGCCAGAGAGATTGGGCAATGATCTCCTTTCGACACTTCTAGACATGACCACTAGGGGTCACTTGGATATTTGCAACTTGATGTGAAAATCAGCGCATTTTAGCAATTGCTCGGGATTTCTTGACAACCTGTAAGTTATTGATATCATGATTCTGCAAGTGAGCGGTGCCAATTCAAAATCGTTAAAATGCATTATTTTGAGTCAAATCAGTTACAACCCAATTTCTGGCGTTGTTGCAGTTTGGCTTCTGCACATTCAGAACATGATGACTTTGTGATATGCAGATAAAAATAAAAAATAATGAAAAATATTAAATTGAAAACAAGAAAGTAATTTTGCAACTCTAACCATCAGAATAGAGGAGTCGCGATCTAGATTGAGAATCCTTCACTTCAGCTCACTGTCATTGATGTTGCTTTTACCGGACTTTGAAGGAGTCTGCACCGTTGAGCATATTCTAACATGCTCACTCATAATCGTCAGCGCATGATAACGAGCACAACATATAACAGATTTGAAGAAGAAAGAAATTCTGTTTTTTCTTCAAATAGAAATATTTGAAATCATAGAATAAACCCTGGAAAAAATTCTTTTCGAATGAACTCAGCCTACATCAGAGATGTATAGAGGAAATTATCTTCGATAGTTTTTTTATTTCAGCGAAGATGATTCTCAGTTTCAAAATCGAACAGAAATTTAGAAGAAAAATCGAATAACGGGAATTTTCGAAAACACTAAAGTTTCCGTTCGTTCTTGATGCGCAAGTTCAACGATGACGAAGAAATCACCGTAAGCTTACCGAATTTCACCATATTTCGAAACTCAAAAATGACGAAACTCAGCAACAACAAAAGGCAACTGTCAATCAGAAATGAATGAAGCGTCCATTCAAAATTGCTACTGGACAAAAGTCATCTGCTTTCCGACTTCGAGTTCATTCTTCATTGATTTTTGTGCGTGCATGTTTTTCTCGTTTGTAAATTTATTGATCGGGTGGTTTGTAATGATGAATGTGTTGTAAAGTGCGGTGGCCTAAGCAGTTGGGGGGGTATTGTCTGCTGCTGACGACTACCTGCCCTTGGGGCGAGTGGAACTGGCGCGAGGCCAAGGGCCATGACTGCGACAGACCCGCAGACCGCCCACCTGCTGCTGGCTGCCGCCCTCAAGAGGGCCTGGCCTCGAGGCTGGCTGGCTGTCTATTTGCTAGGGCGGCTGATGCGAACGGGTCGCCATGCTGGGTATAGGAAAAACTCTGCATCTCTACCCCCTCGACGCAGAGAAGCAGAGCGCAGAAAGGGGGATGGGAGGGGAGTGCGCGCGCTCGTTTCGCGTATTCACATCGCAATGGGCCTCATTTCGCACAGTGTCGATTTCTATTTTGAAAAACGTTTCGTTTTTGTCATTTTCCGACAATTTTGCGGAATTTTTCAGTGGATTTTGGAACGCCTCCTTTGTGTGGACAGTGCGTCGTGTCGATCGAACTGTGCAGTGACTGGCCTGCTCGAAAATGGTCAACAACTCGGACGAGACCGTGCCTGCTGTCGCGCAGAGCGAGGCAGACGAGGCCAGCCAGGAGGTCGACAAAATCAAGGCAAGTCTGGGTGATTCTCCAATCAGAATCTTCGCTGACGTTCGACTCGTCGAATTGAACGCTGGAAATCCACTTTGCAAGATGTGAAAATTCAAATTGCAGAAGTTGAAGGACGAGCAGAAAAACGGCGAAGTCGCACAGAATGGAACTGTGGACAGCAGCGATTCGGCTGATGCAAATGAGGTTTGGATAAATCAACCATTCGATTGAACAATAAAATGGACAAGGTTTTCAAAAATCGAAATTTCTGCAGAATTGTGCAAGCTTTCCCGCTGCAAGTTAATATTCACTTTTGCTCGATTTCTTTCAAGACTTGTACTATTTGTGAAACTCCCTAAACTTCTAAAATCGCCTTTTCAGTGTTTGTTGAATGGGAAAGCGAATGGAAGCGGAACGCACGAGGAGGGGACTGATGGAAGCACTGACAATGCAGAGGCAGAAGCCGATGGGATGGACGAGGATGGAAAGGCAGACGACCAGACTGCAGAAGGAAGCAAGCAGGAGGAAGTGGAAGTCGAACAGACTGAAGGAGCTGCGGATCAGAGCAATGGACAGGAGGATGGCGAGAAGGTAGAGCAGCCGAGTGAAGGAGATGAGAGGCCGCCTGAACTCGAACAGCTGCAAGAGGCTGCAGGAACGGGCGATCAGGAGATGGAGAAAGGTGGGATTTTTTGTATTCTCAAAATACATTGCTCTCTGGTATTTCTGAATAAATGATACCTCTCTTAATATTTTTCAATACAAAGTTTAGAAAAAGATTATTTTTCATCGAATTTCTTCCGAAAATGATTTCAGTGATCATCCATAAATCTCATTGTTTGATGCTCCCATTTTATTTTCATTCATTTAATTTCAGAAGTGAACGGAGTCGATTCGTCGAACGAAGACGCCCCGGATCTGACGAAAGTGAGCCCCGTGAAAGAGAATGGAGAGACGAGCAAAAGGCAGGAGCCTGGACAGGGGAAGAAGAAGGCAGAGGAGCCCGAATGCATCGAGTTGGATGACGACGATGAGGAGGACACGAAACCACCTGCAAAGAAGTCAGTTCTCGTTATTTTGATAGATGAGGGAGGCAAATCGATATATCGATTGATATTGACGAATAAGGGGAGGGAATGTGGCTGCCTTTCAAATAGACGAGTGCTACTTGCCTTGAGAAAAACAATGAAGAAGGCAAAAAATCAATACTAACTTGAAGCATGCAAAGTAGGAGATTTAGGAACTCGAATTTAAACATTTTATTGTCAAGGCTCGGCAACACTTAGTGTGCAAGTCAGTATGTACAAAAATTCCGTAAAGTTGATTAATTTCTTTGAAAAAATTTACAATCATACTCCATTTTTAGCTCGTGAGAAATCTTGACGATAAATTTCTCGATTTTCAGACAGAAGCTAGATGGCAGCCAGGACGACGTCCAGATTCTGACCCCGGGCAAGAAGGACGTGAAGAACGGCGAAATGAAGGAGGAAAAGAAGGAGAAGGTGCCCGAGCTGACGAGTCCTGAGGCTCTGCTCAACAAGTTGGAGGAGTACATCAAAGATGTAGGCCCCCTCCTTTCAACTCAACTTATCTATATCATTTGAAAGAAAGACATGAGTCATGTCACGATATTCCTTGAATTTTCGAGGAGAAATAGCTTTTCTATATCAGTCTTGAAAATGATAATTCAATTGGTTCAGGCGATCGACAACAAAAAGGGCGTGGAGCGGAAAGTGCTCGATGCATTGCTGGGTGCCATCAATGTGCAGGTAGGGAATTTTTCTAGTTGTTCAAAAATATTAATTCAAAGGCTGGGCTTGAATGTTTCAAAATGTTGAGATGAATAAATTCATCAGTCGCTCATATTCATTTTGAATCTTCTCGAAATCATTAGAATCATTATCATATTGCGTGAGGCTATAAATTGCAGGTACAACGCGAGCCTCTGTCGGTGCGTCGTCTGATTCTGGACAAGCAGTTGGTGCTGCCGAACACGATCTCGTTCCCACCCAGTCAGGTGGTCGATCTGCTCATCGAGCACGACCCTGACCATCCTCTCGCGAAGGTCATCAACAGGATGTTCGGGGATGAAAAGCCCAAACTAAGTGAGGCTGAGAAGAAGGAAAAGGCACAGCTTAAGGTAGGAATAAAATATCTGCAGCGAAAAATGCATAAATTACAAGATTCATGTCATAATGTTTTGCAAGAGGTTTGCCATTCTAAAAATTAAAGTTCGAATTTATAGATTGAGAATTGTTTGCTCTAAAATTGGAATAATCCTCGTTTTTCTGGAGTCGATTCTCTTAAACCCCAAATATGTATTCATCTTTCTGTCAAATGACAATTCCTTTCTTTCCAGCTGACGAACCCTGCCCCGAACTTGACGAAGATGCTGCTGGACATTGGCCAGGACCTCGTGCAGGAGGCCACCTACTGCGACATCGTTCACGCCAGAAATCTGCCCGAGACGCCCAAGAACATCGAGACATACAAACAGGTCGCTGCTCAGCTCAAACCTGTCTGGGAATCACTCAGAAAGAGGAACGAACCTTACAAACTCAAGCTCGTCTCCTGCAATGTAAGTGCTTTTGAATTCAATTAGAACAACGTATTCGTGGTTCGAACTTACTTTGGCTCAAATGTGGAGGATTTTGCAAAAGACTGATTGCCAAGTCTAATATTCTAAATTTCGCCTGTCTACAATGTTTTGATGAGATGGAAGCTAGAAATGAAAACATGCTAAGTACAAATATGACCGTCGTTTTCATGTTTTCGAGCACTAGTTTCTTGTTCACTTACTTGTTCAAAACGACAAGCCGTGTCAGACCGTGCAAATGAATTCATCCCCTATCATCCTTATCATTCCTAATACGTCTCTGCTTTAGGCGTGCGGCTTCAAGACGGAGTCCGAACTGGTCCTTGCGCAGCATTGCTCTATCGTCCACAGCAAGAACGGCAAATATGTCTGTGCCCTCTGCAATGAATACGACACCAGTGAACAGAGGCTCATCAACCACTACTTGTGAGTTTTGACAGACTGACGTTTATTTATGATGATGGATTTTTGAAAATTGGTCGTACTTCTTGCCAATTTTATGTTCTGCAGATGCATAAAATTTGCCAGAAAATATTTCTGAACATTGTTTGATCACCACTACACTTCAGTACCATTTTACTGTCTTTTAATCATGTAATTTCTTGAATCACAATTCGTAACTCAGGGAGTGCCACTTCACGATCGCGACCAAGGAGGAGCAGCCGTCGAAGTACCCGTGCATGATTTGCGAGCAGGACTTCCAGTACAAGGGATTGAGGGATCAGCACATGCGCATATGCAAGAAGGACTATGTCCGGGCTCGACAGATCATGGCGCCTAGGGTATGAAATTAGCGAATTTTGATATACACTTACAAATTTTTAACCGATTACAGGTTTTTCTTTCCCCGAATGTCAGTTGAATTCGGATTTCGATTTTCTGAAATATAAAATTCCATTTCCTTGATTCAAATGAATAATTTCTTCGAATTTTGCAGTCCCCCGACGACCACTTGATGGTACAGACGTGGCTGTGGCCGCGCCCAACAGTCGACCCGACGATCCTCTCGCAGCAACAGGCAGCTCAGCAGCAGGCCAAGCGACAGCAGCTCACCCACTCTCAGCCGCAGGGCTCGCAGCACGCGGCCAACAACAGAAGGTCCATCATCCCCAATGCGGTCAATGCAGCTGCACAGGCCGCGCTTATCCAACAACAAATGCTACAGCAGCAGAAACTCAGACAGCTGCAGTCACAGGCGGTAGGGCGATTTTGATAATTTAGAAGGAAAAAGATAAAGAAATGACTTTGGCAGAAAGACGAGAAAGGACACTAATAAAGTGCTTAGGTTAAGAGATGATTTTGTATTGTTATTTCCGAGTTTACACATATTTATTTTTTCCAAATGAGGAAGACTTGAGAATAATCGAAAATACTCGTGAAGGAGATGCCAAAATGAAAATAAATCGTCTTATTGCATCCTTTTCAGGCCATGCTCCAGGCGTCTTCCTCGGGGAACAGTCTGCTGAGCAACAACACATTCATTCAGGGTCAGTTTTTAAATTTTATCTTATCACATTCCATTGTTTATCTTCTGTTTCAGCGATGCAACAGCACTTGCAGCGTCAGAATGCAGCTCAGCAGTCAGCCCGCTCGAATGCCTCTCCGCAAACCAACAACATCCTCACTCAGCAGAGCATCGCTGCTGCCACTGCTCTTTATCAGGTAAAAATTCATCGATTTGTTGCGAGTGCAGTTTCGTTTTCTTCTATCAGTAGAAAATTATGCAAAAACAGTCGAATATCAAATGAATGCCACGCATATTTTTCCCAATTGTTTTATACGAGTTTTTAAGGAGACGAAAAATGTATACCTAGGAAATCCATTTGAAATCGGAAATTGTCCTTTCAGAAGTCTCTCGCTGCAGCTGCCGCGAGCAAGAATCCCGCAATGTCTGCAGCCGCGCAGCAAGCCATGAAGCGAAGTCTCAGCGGAGTCAGCGTGAGTAATAAGTCGAATTCCATGAAGAAAAGCTCTTTATCTACATTCTCAAACATCGATAAGCTTTAAAGAACGCAATGTGTTTCCCTAGAGTTATATATATGATATTTCGACATTTCTCTAATTCTCCAGGGTCTGAATGTGGCGGCGATGCAGAAGGCTCTATCATCGTTCGGCGGCTCACTCCTCTCGGCAGCCTCGACCAGCTCCGGCACTTCTGCTTCCTCATCGTCTGGTTCTGCAATCACCTGCGAGATTTGCGACCAAGCCATTCTCGACAGGGAGAAGTACTTCAACCATCTGCAGGTAGGACGATTCTATAATATCATTCAATTTGCAGAATTTTTCCCTTCATTTCTAGTTCACAATTCTCACGATTTTAGGTATTCCACAAGCAGATGCGCGGCAAGAATTTCTCGGACATGCAACAGGGCGGCGCCCCACTCGCCTGCAGTCGATGCAGAGAGCGGTAAGGAAATTGAAAATAAAAAAAAAGACATTTATTTAAGAAAAATTCAAATTTTGATAATATTCCTCTGGTTTTCAGATTCTGGACGTACGAAGGCCTCGAGCGACACCTCGTGATGGCGCACGGACTCGTCACGGCCGACTTGCTCACCAAAGCACAGAAGAAGGAGGACGGCGGCAGATGCAAGTTGTGCGGAAAGGTTGGAAATTAAATTTTTTTTCAAATCTAAGACATAAGATTATGATGAGTTTATAGTTCTTTTGACTTACGATGCAATGTTAGAAAAGTGAACATTTTGAAGGAATTATTTTTATCAAACTCTAATTTCATGAGTTTTCTTTGAATAATTTTGCTTATTTCAGCAATACGCATTCAACATCCTGCAGCATCTCGTCGCAGACCATCAGATAAAGCTATGCTCAGCCGAAATCATGTAAGTTCCAAAATGTTGCATTTTTTCACATGAAATGGTGATTTTCAGGTACTCGTGCGACGTGTGCTACTACAAGTGTAACACGTATTCAGCACTGGAAACGCACCTCTCGACGAACCATCCGAAGAACGGGACTGGCAACACGAATGGGGCACAGGCTGACAAGGACAAACGCAATGCGGGACAGGATAATGACAAAGTAATAAGGGTTTACGTTCTTTTAAAACAATTTTAAGCTTTCATCGAAGCGTCCTTGATATTCAAAATTTCAACATATTTTTTCGAGGCAATTTCTTTTTCTACTCCATATTTTTGGAATCGATCTTTTTATATATTTTTGCCTAATTTTTCATTTATTTTGATTTCCAGGATCCGAAGAAGGACTGCATCACGCTGGACGACGATTGAATGAGTCAGGCAGTCGAGCAGCTCTTTACCTTCCCTTTCTCTTCCCTCCTTCTTTCTGACCTGACACTCAAAATGTGATGATCTTCAAGCGGTATCTATCCATTCTTTTCATTCATTCATTCGTTAGTTCAATATACAATTCTTTACAAACCGAGCTTTTCCCTTTCCATTTCTTCTATTTATGAGATCCTTTGTAACGACGTTTTGACCATTTTCCAACTCATATTACCGTATTCCCTTTAAACGAGTCAGTGCAATTATCAACCCTCCAATGCGCAACTTTTATTGATTTTTTCGCAAGTGGCTTGGAATTTTCACTGGTCTTTTACAATAGAAGAAAAACCCACTTGTTGCAAAAACACTCAAGTCATATTCTTTCAGACTATCATTTCATCTGTAACTTTCTCTAAATCTTCGAAATGATATTTTCTGTGAGATTTTCAAAAATCACATAGAAAACTTTCCATTTCTTTGATCATGTCTATTTATTCATCTAGGATGTTCTATACTACAAAATATCGGTGTTCTTCATCATTCTTTAAAATATCTTGTTCTCAAAATTATGATTATTTTCGTCATTTTCCCTCTCTAAGATCCTAATTCTTTCATTTTTGTCGTGCAGCAAAAGCAATTATTTTCATTGAAATTTGTCGACTGAATGGCGCAGTTTTGTATTTTATTTTTGCTATAAATTTACACGTCCACTTGTATTCCTTTCATTCGACCTTTCTGGTGACGGATTTCGCTTTTTATTTATCCTTGAAGAACGACATTATTTTGATTTTAGAGAAAAATAATATCGTGTTTCTTAACTTTACGTCTAACTAATTTTCTAGCGGCATTAGTCGTTTGCTGCAAGTATTACTTATTTCTGATATCACCGTTTCTTTTGATTTTTGTCCAGTTTAAGATTGAATTTTAATTTAAGACATCAAAAATAAATATTGAAACCGGTAATTATTTTATTCTCTAGGTTTTCCTACGAATTTACGCAAAGTTGCTAATTTTGAATGATTTACGCCGTTGACTTGGCGCTGCCGAATTTGAGCGGTTTGTGCTTCTCCCCAGACAGACGCATTTTGATCACTTCGGGCAGTTCGAGTGAGTCTTTGCGACCCTGAAATTAGTGGATTTTCAGAAAACTAAAATGATAGAATTTCTCGAGAATTCTAAGAAAGATGTTTATTCCTTTTGATGGTTCTGAAAGATTTTGAAAATTGCTGAAAAATCCAACTAACAGTCTGGTGCGTTTCGAGAATGGCGATGATGGATCTGGGCACAGCAAGTGCAGTGCCGTTGCAGGTGTGTGCGTGCAGAGTTTCGCCTTTCGAGGTCTTATATTTGATATCTGCAAAATGGAAACTCAATTCAATCGAATAGTAGTGAAAATTAATTCGTTATATATTGCGGAAAAAAACATTAAAATGTAGAAGACAAGGAACTACTCACTCAATCTCCTGGACTGATAATCAGTGCAATTGCTCGCCGAGCAGACCTCCCCGTACATCTTTCTGCCAGGCATCCAGGCTTCGATGTCCACCTTCCTAGCTGCTGAAGCGCCAAGTTCTTCGGTCGGCATTTCCATTTGTCTAAATCAGTCTGGATACAAGTAGGAATGAAAAATCTCGACATTTTACAGGCTTTAGAATTTCATTCATCAAAATACTGTTTAAATTAAGAAAAAAATATCCCACCTGCAATGGAGTCCAAGCGGTTCATAAGTTTTCCTCTGCATTTCAACGAGCGCATTCAATTCCGTGTCGCTCGCGCTTTGACTGCACACCGTAAACATTTCGACCTGAAAGAAAAATAAGTTTGCACTCAATCGTTACTTTCTATCCAGGATTTTTCTCGAATTTCTTCATTATTTCCAATATTTCAGACCACAACGCTGTACATTTTGTTCAATTTCTCTATTTCAGCAATCAAATGTTCAACTTGAAAACCAACCTTGTTGAATTCATGAACTCGATACAGTTTGGATTCTGCAGAAGTGCCACTCAATTCTGGTCGATAGCATCTTGAAAATTCATAGAAATTCAAATATCGTTTCCAAACCATCGTTTACCTGCTGACAGCGACAAGTCGGATTGGGAGTTGCTCCTCTTGGAAAGTTCTTCCTCTGAGAAATGCAGCGACGCCCATTTCTGCTGTCCCTGACAGGGCTATTTGAGGGAAATCAGCCAGAGAATACTGCAAGAAAAGAAATGCCGAGAAAAATAACACGTGTTCAATTTAATTTTTTCAGATTTCAAGCGAGGTGTGAAGAAGACACAGATCACGGGTTGTGTAAAAATTTCACATTGAGATGAATTGTTTCACGGCTTTATAGAAACTCATAAATTTCACCTGAATTCCCTGTTCACTCCTCTGCATGAGCCCACACCCACTGGTGACGTGTCGAGTCACCAAATCAGAAACGTAAACGGGTCTGAATCCGAGGGCCAACATTCGTTCGAACGCGTAGTTCAGCAGTGCTCGCTCCAAATTTGCAAGGGGACCTGAAATTATAGGATTTTTTGGGGAATAAAAATAGAATCCCTACCAAGAAAAGTATAGCTCCTTTCTCCTGCAGCATCGAGTGGATTCAGCAAGGTCCTCCACGGCTTGACGAGTTTTTCTGCAGTCGCAAAATTATCGCCCTCCCGCTTCTCGCCCCATTCCGCTATTTTCTGCAAAACATTCATTTTTCTTTCAACTATCTGATAACAACTAAAATTAGATAAGTAATCACAACCAGCATGCGATAAAAAGCCTCTAGAAGATTACGAAATTTTTTACTCTTATCTGAATTTAAGAAACATCAACCTTTCCCTACCTTAGCCTGTGATTCGTCTCCTTTGGGTGCATTCGAGTGGGACATGTTTGGAATAGACAGAGCAGCCTCGTACAGCTCATCCCACATCTTCTTGTATTTGCCCTCAGTCATTCCCCCTTCCTTCGCTCCTTTTCCATTCTTCTCCATAACTGATTCGATCGCTTTCCATTTCTGCTTCACCAAATCAATGTCGCCGACACCTTTTCGTTCACTGAAAGCAAACAATAATAAAAAGAAATATCATTTCATCTCTTACTTCGAAAATATGCATCCTCTTCAAAAATTATTGGTATCAAGAATGAACTTCTGGTAAATCATAATTTAGGAAACCATACCGAATATTCTGTCGAATTAAGTCGGTATTCTTTTCATCCAGCAGAAAATCGAAGTCCAAATCGGGTCGAAGGACTGGCGCGGGACCTTCTGCATCTGTTGACTCACTCGTTGAAGCTGCCGCTAAAAGCGAAAATTAAATCATTTGAAAGGAACAAATTCTTACTTTGCTCAAATCGTTTGCTTCTTGCAAGCACTCGACCAGATCGTCGTAGAATCGATCTGAATCCCGAAGACAACATCAAAACTGAAATTACTTTTTTTTTTATAAATTAAATTCTGCGAAGTTTTCACCGATATAAATGAAGGGTCTAAGACCTTGGAAACCAAAGAATTTCAATCTGAATCACCGACAATTTATTGTTTCACATCCTAGAAAAGTTGATGAAAATACTGATACTTCCTATCAACAAAGTAATCAAAACAAGAAAAGCTAAATTTACCGTAATGAATTATAGAAGAACCCGGACTGATCAGGTAAATTGATAAACAGAAAATGGACTATTTCACCGACAGTTAGAAAGAAGAATCGAATAAATGAATGAATGGAGTTGAAAGTTGAAAAAGTACAGCATCAATTTTCATTTGAGATAATGAACTTCATAAGTTTGGTCATTCAATTATTTTTGGCACTTCGGAAAAGTAGTTGCATCGTTGTATACAAAATAGCAGATGAAAAGAATCTTTTTCCTAACAAACCCTATATTATTTCGCATGCAACTACTTTTCCAAATTGTCATTACTTTTCCTAAACCATGTCTCAAATAAAACCGATGCCACAACATTTGAAAGGCATTTTCTCATGTTTTCCTATTTCTTGCGTTTTTCAGCGTAAGCGGCGTACCGAGCCAAAGCGAGATCGATCATGTTTTTGATGTGTCGAGACTGAATATTTCAATTCGAGATAAAAAATCTTGATTTTAATTATAAGAAAAACTCACATTATTCTCTCCGAAACGTTGTTTGGCTTCTTCCAACTGAGTTGACACAAATTTGTTCAGGGATTCCACCATTCGCTCGATCTGTCATGTAATAAACCATAATTGGTAAAAATAGCAGAATTTTTATCTTGAAAAGACACTGCGATGAAAAAAGCCCTTCTAGGATCAGAGAAATTCCCATAATTAAAAATATCAATAAACAAAATTGCCGAACCTTAGCTTCCTGTTCAGGAGAGGTGGGTGGAAAGCAGCTCCAGAAATGGCGCAGCAGTTCAGAGGCAGCCTCGTGGATGACACGCAGAGCGGAGGGAGGCATTGTGGAATGAGGGTCATCGGAATAGGACTAAAAACGTATGAATGATAAATTGAAATGAATTTCCTCTGAAAACGCCTCTTCTTCGTTATGAAAGACAAGTATTTTCAAAAAATCTACCAATTGACTACTGCTCGCTCCATTCGTCGCTTTCTTTTCCGTTCCATTTTGAATCGCGAAACTCGAACCGTCGAATCTTAGGAGATCCTGAAATTCAGCTGTTAAATTTCGATTTAAAACATCTGAAAGAAAACAACCTCTGTAGTGTATTCGTCGAGAAAATCCAGCACAGAATGTTTGTATCGCTGAGCAACTCCAGGAGAATAGGTCTTCTAAAAGAATGGAAACATCAGTTTTGATTTTCTACGAGAAAAAAACTGACCGATACAAAAATTCTGGTCTCGTCAATCCTGACCTGCTGCAGATCTGCTTCTTCCTTCTGAGCTCGCAATTCGTCCGATTCCAAGCGATCCTCTTCTTCTTCCACAAGACGCTGGAATTTAATCATCTCATCGAATTTTTATAAAATATTTACTCGATAAGCTTTGTAAACACTTTCTCAGCCAGAGCGAAAAATTATAGGGGAGGGGGCACGCGAATCAAATTTTTCTATAGAAATTTGATACATAGGGGAGTATGCAACATGATTTTTGCAGAGGGTTTTGCCTTAAGCACTGTCTGTGTTTATAAATTTAAAAAAAAGTTCCTTTTTCAATTATCAAATAATGAAATTTAGATTACCCTAAGCAGCGCATATCCACTCGGCGGCCCTGCAGAAGTGGATGTTTCAGGCCCATTCGCGCTGCCTGCGGAAGTGCTCGGCGCGACACCATTTCCAGTGTCCCCTTTCGAAGTCGATTGAATTGCCTACAGATTCAAATGATCTTTGGAAATTCTACAAATGAATTACTTGATCAAAATTGAGAGAAGTGGTCGAGAGAATCCGCTCAGAGAGGTAGTTGCAGCGCTTTATCAGCGTAGTCTTTGCCGATTTCTTCGAAGTTTCTGGCTTCTGAAAATACGATTTTTCACGAGCTGCCTATTTTCGGGTCTGGGGTAATTTGTAAAAAAAATTTAGCGGGGAGTCCTAGAAAAGTTTATTAAAAATCGTCCCAAGTCTCTTATTTTCGAAGAAAGGGATAAAACTTAGGAATTAAAAATGAATAACCTGGACGAACTCCTTGAAAGCGTAGTCATCGAGCTGATTCAAATCGACGCGCTTCCTGATAACGGCCTCGTTCATCATCTTTCCCATTGCAATTTCGTCTTTCCGGGCGCAGTCCGCAAACGGATCATTCGGATTCGGCATCACCTAAATAGGAACCATCCATGAATTCACGAGTGAACAGGAATTTAAGTTTGGACTTCGAAATTCGCCTACTTCTGATCTTATTTATCACGAGCAATTGCAGCATCGACTATTTATGAAAAGTATTCTATGTCTAAAAACGAACCTCTCGTTCCCGGTGAAAGTAGTGCGATTTGAAGAATTTGGACCAGAACATCTGCTCAGTCATTTCGTGAGGCACCAACTCCAAATGTTTCTGCTCCACTGAAGATATTGAATTCAAATTATCAATTTAAACAAATAAATTTGAAATTTCCAAAGAGAATAATTAGAAAACTTCACTAACCGGAAGGATAGGTGTTGAAGATGGACTGAATGATTTCCGGGTTGAGATTGAGTCGAACTCCATTCGCGCCATCCTGCTGCACGATATTCGCGAGGAATGCGCCGTTTATTCCGCTCTTCTCCTCCATTGCACCATTCTGCAAAACTCCATTCTTCATTTCATATAAAGTAATCCAACTCACATTTTTCTTTGTGTACTCATTCCAGAATTCCTGTGGAGTGACGAGTCCTGTGCCGACCAGATGAGCGTACATCTGAAATATGAAAAATGTAGACAACCAGAAAAATGATGAAATCTACTGTAAAATGAGCCTAGTATTGTATTTTTTCAATAGCCGTCTTGGTAATTACATGTTGTTTGATATCTCGAATTTGTTGCTCATAAAATTTTCTTTCGAAAAAAAACCAACAGTAATTCTACCTGATCAAGTTCCCTGTTCTCCATTAGAATCTTCTTCTTGTTTTCCAATTCAGCAGTTTTGGAGAGTGACTCGTTTGCAGCTGCCATCTGAATGGATTCATCACCTTCCATATTTCGCCTTCTTCCTCAACCTGATTAACCCGTGCTCTGTGCGCAATGAGTGCCTGTTGCAGCGTCTCCTTCGCATCGTCCCTTTCTCGAATCAGAGCCTCTTTGTCCTTCTGGGGGTTGACGAACACGAATGTCGCCTGGAATAGTTTAAAAAACCATTGAAATTTTGTGAATTCTTTTGGATCCAGCATTCTCCCACACAGGTATCATTTCAGACAAATATAAGATAATAGAATATTACACCGAAAGAAGATCAAAATAATTAAGCGTATTGAGTCGTTTGCTCAATTAACTCAAAGTGTCCAACCTTCTCATCATCCTGAAAGACGAGTTGCAGCTGGACCTTTGACTTCTGTGGCTGCGAGACGCGTTGTCCCTTGATTTGTGTGAACTTCACGTGCAGCACGTCGCTAGGGCTCGAATTGTCGCGCCATTCCACGAATTCTCTGAGCGTTTTGATATATTTTCTGGCTTTATTCGGCTGTCTTTGAAATCCAAATTCTTGGCTGACAGCTTGTTCAAATTTAAAAATATTGAAATCTTTTGAAGAAGATTACAATTTTTGACTGAAAAATGAACATTCTTGTACAATGAAACAAAATTAAGAGAAAAGAATCCCAACCTGTAAATGTTGAGTTCCCCAGTGTTAGACTTGCTACTGCTACCATCCTCGGACTTCCTGTACTTGACGTGCTCGATCGACAGTAGCAATTCGGAATTCCCAACAGAAGCTGCACCATCCATCCCAATAGATAATTCCCTGAAAAAAGCATGAATTTCTAACAAAAATTCAGAAAAAAGTAACGAAATTGTGAAAACGCCAATGCAGTGGTGCAGGATGCACTGCAGTGCGCCAAACACAGTCACTTTGCCAAAGGCGCGAATCTTTTCATTTCTTCCCTGTTCCTCTCGCTCTCATTTTCATCATCTCGATCTAAATTTTTTTTTTTATTTTCTTCATATTTTTCGCGAATTTCAGCTTTGAAATTTTTCGAATTTCGTCTTCATAACAGCGAATATTCAGTTATTGTTCAAATTCTCGAACTCATCCAGTTCTCTAGTTCTTTAGTTGAAAGTCCCGCTCAAAACGGAAGGTCAAAATTTATCTTTCGGCAATTTGTCTCGATAACTTAATGAGAATATTTTTCAAGAAATTCTTATACCGACCCTACTTTATCTTCTCGACCTATCAAAATTCGTGATTATCTGCTTCTTCTTCGATTTTCTTGCGTGCTACGTTTGAAAGTTTTCATTGTAATTTTTGTTTCTAAAAATTTACGCTGCTCGGCAGGCGTTTTTGTTCGCATTTCGATGCAAAGCGAGCAGCAGTCGACAAAAATAAGAAAAAATAAGCGGCAGATGATTGAAGACAAAGACTACAGAGAAGGGGAACGAGAAAATAGAAAATAGCTCACGTTACACAATTCACAATCAGCCATCTACAATCCACAATAAGTAGCCACATTTTCATTCTTCTATCCAGAAATAAAGCATTTTTCATCTTTTTCTGCTCTTTTTCGGCGTTACTTTAGTTTTGTTGCAAAACAAGTCAAAACTCATTTTTCCCCTTCAAAAATCGCCCTTCATCGATTTTATTCGTCAAATTTTCCAATATTCGATGATTCAGGCTTAACTTCATTTTTCGGTATTATTTTCACGTGTTCATTTTCCCTTCGAGCATTTGGCATCTGGCTAACCCCAATTTTCTTCAATTTATGAAAACGTTCTTGAAGTTCACCTTTCGAAATTTACAAATAGTGAAGATCATCTTTTTCCTTCCTCAAATAATTTCCAATTCAAGTCAACATTGACTTTTCCGCTACTTCAAATTATTACTCGTCTGCTCCTTCTTTTCCCTCCCTTCTTTGTGCATTTCATGCCTTCTCTCATGCTCTCTATCGATTCCCGCTCTGCCTCTGTTGCTATTTTTATCTTCTCTTATTCCCATTTTCGCCCTTCTGTCGCCAAATGGCAGCTGCTTTTCTCCTTGTTTCTATCTCTGTTTCCTCTCATTTCACCTTTATTTCTCTCCGTCTATTCCATTTTAGCCAGGTGATCTGTCGGCTTATCCGGTGGAATATAGGGGTGTTCATTCCATTATTAAAGTGTTTTCCCGTCAACATTCATATTTTATGAAAGTTTTTCGTCTATTCCATTTCCTTTTCACTTCTGTTTTGGTCTACCCTACAAAAATTTTATTTTTTCAGAATATTTCAACTTGAATGGATTGAAGAGTTATCGTTCGAATCGAAATGATTCACGATAAGATAGGCTCGTTGATTCAGAATGGAATTGTGGAAGGAGAAAGATTCGCGCTCAGCAGTGATTTATGGAGGTAAATTTCAGTTTAAAAATGGAATCGAATAAAGTTAGTCAATTTCAGATATGCAACGTCGACTCACTGCGACTTGCTGATTGTGATGACACCGAATGAAGATGAAGTCGAGGCTAAAACTGCAGTTTCGTGGCTGTTGCAACAGGTAGGAATTTAAAATAATTACGAGTCTCGTTAAGAAACAAATAATTTTTATTGAGTTTCTCTCTTCTATCATTCAAACTAGAAATTAAACGAATTTTGTGTCAGGATCAATGAATTATTGGATTGGATTCCCTCCCAGTGTAGGCATCCCTCCTAAAATTAGAGAGCAGACTTGCAACTTTTCTAACAACTTCTCAACCGCAACCAAACCGCACTGCAACCACGGCTGAGGCTATTTATTCGCAAGTCTGTTGGAAAGAGCCCACACTGGGAGCACTGAGAATGCCCCCAGTCGTTCATGGGTTCGGACACTGAATCGCAAGTTTTTTAATAGTTCATTTTGATGTATAGAGAACTGATGATAACTTTCTCTGAACTCTTCATTTTCGATCTCCTCAAATCTGCAGTAATTGATGTCAGTTTTCATGTGCCTTCTTGACATTCGATATTCATGAGCAAATTTGCACTTTGCATGTCGAAAAGCTCAAATCTGCAAGAATCTGCAGAACATTCATGTTGCAAATTGTGAAGCAGGGAAGAGATGGAAGTTGTTTGGTTTGCCTTGTGAAATCTAATTACGCGCAAGTTTCATCATAGTCATAGCTAGATATGGATATTGAAATAGACGCGTTTTAGTGAATTTGTGCATTACATGTTTAGTCATGACTAGAAATTAGACATCATATGAATGGTCTTTCTGAAGGTTATTTCGAAATTCAGCAAAATAAAAATCACGATTTGATAATATTTGGCACTGAGAAAATGATCAAATTGGGATTTACGGAATTTTTATCAATTATGTTCAGATCAAAGAAGCGGAGCCGTTGCTTCGACTCGAAGTTAGATTTCACCGATTAACAAGCTCTTATGGGATCTATATAACTGCTGAGTACAAATGGTTAGGAAACGAATTTTACACCAAATCACGATTTTTTCAGTTTATTGAAAGGAGCAGAATTATGCCACATCAAGAAAAATGTAAAACAAAAATTCGGCGGAGGAATGAGGGAATTCATGTTCGAGGAGGCGCAGTGCTATGAAGGAGTTGCCACTAAAAGCACATTCTTCTCATCAACTGAAAGGGCCATTATTGGTTAGTTTTTCTAGTCTTCCAATTCTGTAAAAATGACTAGAAAGTCGAGTATACTGAGTTACTGAAAATAGAAAATATTTCAGTCAAGCAAATCCTCGATTTGATTCGAGCCAGTTCTGGATGCGTTTTGTCTCTCCCTTCAAAGAAGATCACCTTTGCAGAAGGCAGTGCAATCAGTAAGTCGTTTTTATGGATAAAATATCGAAATTTCAAATTCAGTTTCTCAATTAATGTCCACGAAACTCATCGACAACGTTCTGCCCATTCACAATTCAGAATTCCTTAGCCATTTGCAACGGACTTGGGTGCTTTCTCTAGGTAGGAAAATATGCTTTTTCAGAATTTTATAAAGGCTTATGAGAGGCCTGCAAATTTCAATGTTCTTATCGAAACCTTAAAATGCACTTCTGTTGTAAGTGTAGACGGAACTATGAAATTCCAACTTACCATCTCATTTGCTTTAACCTAGGCGAACAACCTATAGAACAAATCAAGGACTATTTTGGCACTGAAATCGCGATGTATTTTGCATGGCTCGGGCACTTGACGACAGCTCTTTGGTTTCCCTCATTTCTAGGCTTGATCATGTTCTTTTTCGGAGAGATGAAATTCAAGAACTACTCTCCTGACAAGGAAGATGAAAACGATGATTATCAAGTGAGTCGGTTTTCTTTAATTTTTGAAGAAAAATGAAAATTTCAGCTATTTGTGGACATGAGTTTCGTGGTATTTGCCTTGTTCAACTGCATTTGGGCGACCTGTTATTTGGAGCACTGGAAGAGGAAGCAGGCTGAGTTCTCGTTCAAATGGGGCACTTTCGACGTCGAGACTGAATCTCTTCTGCAAGATCCCCGACCTGGATTTAGGGTTTGTGTAATTCCTCACTGCTATTCAGCAAGCTATTTCAACATTAATATCTCATACAAAAAGATATAGGGTTTGCAGAAAGTAATGTTGGATATCCCTTATTTTTATTAGGAATTTCTTTGGAATGTGGAAATTTCTCCTACAATTGGTCCATTTTTTAAAATCAAATTTGAATCTATCTCAATTTTTTAGGGCGATTATCTCGCACCAAATCCAGTCTCAGGTCGGATAGAGCCATTTTATCCGCCTTGGAAGCACGCCATGATACGATTCGGGCTAACATACCCAGCTACTTTCCTCTGCATCGTTGCCATGTTCTTGACAATGTTTCTAATCTTTGAAATACAGGACGCTGTTGATTTGTGAGTGTTGTTTTTTCTGCTCGGAAGATATCGAATTGAGGAGAAGTTGAACCTCATCAAAGTATGTTGAAATAGTGAAGAATTTCACATTGAAAAGAAACCTTTTTGAAAATCAATTATTATAGATAGGGTCCGCAAACACAATGTATTAGGCAAATCTAAAAGGCAGAATGCGTGTTCACGTTTCGAGTTAGTTTTACCTACCATTCAGGTACGAATGCGTTCGTAGAAAATTTTTTAGTGACCCACATATCTAATTTACATCAATATTTATTCGTAGATAGTTTTTCTCCGGAAGAGTAGCCATGAGAAATGTGCTTGGGGGTATAATTATAGAAGATTGCATTTTTACGAACAAGGTTCGAAGTTTAAGATATTTTCTTTACAAACTGATAATTTTTGCGTAATTATTTGCAAACTTCAGCTATTTATCTGAGAGCTCCTTATTCTGGTGGTTGTGCCACTTACCCATGGTCTCGTATGCTCTGATCATCGTTGCCAGTGATAAACTCTACAGAAGATTGGCCCTTTTTCTCAATGATTTAGGTGAGAAATTTTATTTTTTCGGTCAAAATCAATTAGATTTCAGAAAATTACCGCACCACAAGCGAATATGAAGATTATCTGATCACAAAAATTGCGCTCTTTCAATTCGTAACGGCTTTCGGATCTTTGTTCTATATCGCATTCATTTTGAAGGACATGAAGAGGCTACAGGAGGTGGATTCGAACTATTTTTATTGTAAAATTCTAATCTTTTCTAGACATTAGCAACCCTTCTGATAACACGGCAAATCACGCAGAATTTCATGGAAACCGTCGTTCCTTTTCTGATGGAGCGACTCAAATTGAGCAGTCTCACATACAGGTCAGAGATTTGGAAAGGAAATTGAAAATTCAGTAAAACTTCTTCAGAATGACTCGAAGCATGTCCGATCAGACATTGCGGAGGCACGTTGAAAATGCGAGGAAGAAAAGTTCGCTGCCAGATACAATACAAATCGAACATGATTTGGTAGGAGATTTAAAGTCTGTAGTGTTTAAATTCAATCGGAACCAAAATTCCATCTTGTTCCTACGATTGCATTATTCCGAAGAAAATAAATGCGTATGATGATATTTCATTCAAAACCGTGTAATTGCATCAGTTTAGACATATCTATCGAATAATTCACCGGATATGGGCCTTCGATATCGAAAGGCAGGAGGAGGAGGAGATGATCATCTGGATCGTCAAGATTCCGTGCAGAGCAAGTCGGAGGACGATTCCATCAAATGTGAATGGGAAATCTGCTCGCCTTCCTCCCCACGACTTCCACTGCCCGAATTCAAGCCATCCATCACAACCGAACTGACTCAGGCGGAATTGGAAAGTCTCATGCCTGAATATGCAAGGCCTTTGGACGACTTTCTCGAAATGTTCATACAGGTAATGTTCTAGAACTCGTTTTAAGAATAAGGACGAGAAAAATCATCTTTGAAGAGTCGCCTTAGACAAAATTATCGTTGTGAATTATAAGATAAGAATAACACACACTAGAGAAATCATTTTCAATCTTCAAAAACTGATCTTCATCGCTTAATGAAATATTTCAGTTCGGCTACGTTCTTCTCTTCTCACCAGCCTTTCCACTTGCTGCTTTATGTGCCTTGGTCAACAATCTTATCGAAATTCGTGTAGATGCATTCAAATTGACGAACACGTTACAAAGACCGTTTGGAAGAAGGGTCAAATCTATCGGTGCTTGGGAGAAAATGATGGAGGTTGGTTTTATTTTACTTGTTCAAATTCTTCATACAATCAACAGTCCATCCCTAACTGGAACAGTTTTTGAAAAATCTAAAAAAAAATCACTATTTAGTTGCTCGGAATCGTCGGTGTCATATCGAACTGTGCTCTGATTGGTCAGTCTGGCCTCGTGCAGAGAATCTGGCCTGACCTGGGCAGTGGAGGGCAGATCCTGATCATCGTCGTTCTCGAGCACGTCATCATCGGAATCAAACTCATCATCGATTTGGCTGTGGATGACATTCCGCAGTCTGTCAGAATCGAGACAGCGAAGATGGAAAACTACAGGAGGGAGGCATTCAAGGTAAAATATGTGAAACTTCGAATTTTCCAAAAACTCATAGCCTCGAGACGATCTGAAGTGCTTGCATAGCTTCAAGAAAATAATCTTTCAATATAAACTCGAGCTGAACCTTCTGCGGCGAATTAATATTATATTACATAGGATCTCAGATATTACATAATTAGAGATCAGCCACCTTTTTGATTTCCATAAATTGCAGCGAGAAACCCGTTTGATGGGTCGAGTGAACTCACTGTATCGAGTGGATTCTGACGATTCGATGGAATTGTGCACGGAGAAGAGAAGCAGTACTCGCAATTCGCAACGGTCCAAGCACAGGAGCATCACTCCAATGCTGAGGACGCCCAGCTACAGATTGGCCACCAATATGAATACGAGTTACACTCACAAACTCAACTGATGATTCGTTTCAAGTTCACTTCGCACAGGTGCTACTATATATCTGGTCTAAAATAATAAGAATACGTTTTTTTCCTAAATTAACGATTCTGTTGAAACTCTTGAATCTATCATTTTGTGAAACTACCGATTTGTGCAAAAACATTAGATTTTAGTCATCTGATTCAAATGCATTTGAAGTATCCTCTCTACCGCTTCAGATTGTGATATTCAATTTTAAGGTATATTTACGGGCTTTATTCAATCATTCAGGATTATTTATCAAAGGCTTTACCCTCTATGTACAAACATTTAACGCATTTCGCATAATGTTCATTGTTATGCAGCAAGAAGCAAATTTTCTTTCCTTAAAAAATTTCAAGAAAAAAGTGAAAAGAATACGCACTATTTAAAAATGGAAGGAAAGTTATCGCTGTTTGACAGTTAAAAAATATAATAAATTATCCTAAATCATCTATCCAAGTACACATATCGTAGCGATAGGTGTGATGCATGGATTTTTCATAGTGGTGTCATTCACTTTTTCTGAAGATTTTGAGGTTTCTGAAATATCTGAAGTATCTGTCGTGCTTTTCAAATCATCCACAGGCCGATTTCTTCTTTCCTCCAATTTAGTTGTCATTTCCTCCGGAAGAATTGTCGTCATCATATTGCTACTCTCCTTCGTTACAGTTTCAGGTTGAGTATCATTAGAGACGAGTTCGATCATGAATTTGAGCGTTTTTGCGGTATCCTGAAAAAGTTATAAATAGGTCCTTCCTTCTGTTTTTCGTAGAGCTGTGATAATTTTGACATTCATGCATGATTTTGATGAAGAAATAATTATGCAAAGTTGGCAGAAGCATCGATAGGATATCATTTTTTAATGAAACTTAGACACTTATGTCCAAAATCAAATGTGTGAGAGTTGGTTAAACATTTTAAAATATCACATTCCTAATGACTATGATAAATAATCACGAAAAAAACTAATCTAACCGGATTGAGTGTTTGATAAAGAGTTTCGATGTCTCCCTTCTCTGCCGATCTCGTTGCATTCACGTCCTCAATTATTTCATGCAGCATTTTCACCGCATCAGGCAACTCATTTAGGATTCTTTTGATTCTCTCCTTCGAATTTATCACATGTTCGGCAATCTGACTTTGAAATTCCAGCAATTTCATCTGAAAGAATTTTTAGAAGTTCAAATATACAACAATTCAAATGAAGACCAGCTTACAACAGTATCATTTCCTTGCTTCTCAGCCCATAAACCGACATTCTCCCAAATCTCAACTTTCGTGAAGCTCGAATTGTGAATAATCGAGAAGAATTCTTCAATTGCACCCTCAGGCAAACCTTCCAAGAAGCTCAACTTCGAACTGAAATATGTATATCATTAAAAATTAGGATTATTCTAGATGTTTCCTCTAAATGCACGATTTCTTGATTATCTATTCGTTACTCAATCCATCCTTATTTAAAATATACCTGTTTGGTTGAGGCTCGTCCAATAAACTAATAGGGGCAGAAAATATACCTGTGAAAAAACTACTTGAATAGAAAATAAACAAAAATTGAAGAAGCATTGAGATCAGACGAACTGAGAATAATTTTGATCGGAAAACAGACCGATGCATGACGACCCGATTTATACAAATTCAGATGCGATAGACTATTTGAGCACCTGCATCAAGGAAACGGTCTGTAGGATTTCAGAGACTAAAACAATTCAGACTAGGCTAATTTTAGATCATGTTAAAAAAACCATATTCCTGGATTTACCAGGAGAATATAAAATTCTCGGAAATTATTGTGAGCCATAATTGAACTCGGTCAAGAAATTAATCAAATTTACAATAATTCAGGAATTTCAATATTACTTGAAAATCATGCTTTTCTCCTAAATAACTCAATTTCAAGATTTATGGTTAGTGACAACTTTTAGAAAGTTCACTCCATCTCATTCTTCAATTCCTAGAAAAGGAATTCACTTGTCGCGAAGTTGAGCTTAATTAAGGAGGGAGTTTAGTACGGGTCCAAAACTAATTCTTTATCAATACATTATGATTTCTTCTTTTTAAACAGGTATTTTTATGGAAAAAGCTGAGGTGAATAATAATGATGATGAAATTAGGTTTCATCAAACATCAAGCGATTATGTTTTGATCTAAAAATAAGTCTGCTTGGTCTTTCTCACCTCTATGAATTTAAAATAATATTACATATGATGAAAATCTCTATATTAATACGATTTTTCTCTATTATTCAGTGGTGAATTGTCCCTGATATTTAAATTGTCTCGAAACCGACGTTCAAAGTATTACGTATGTTTTAAAAATTTCACTAATTCAAATTAGTCTCACAATACGTCCTTCTGTCTGAAAATTACATAACTCCCCATTATGATTCATTAGAGTTCACAATTTTCGCAACTAAATATTCTCAGTTAATTACTATTATATATCGTGCACATCAATATCCAACATGAAACTTTCTACTAGAGATGGTCTAAAATTCGAGGTATTGATTTGGATCGATATTTTTACCTGTCTAACCTATCTGATGGTCATATTTCGACTCCTCACTACGAGGAATAAACACTTGAAGGGACCGTTTTACATGATATTCATCAGTACAGGCAAGCTAGGTTTCAGAGAAAAATAACTTTCGTAATTCACTTCTCAAGTGATTAAGCAAAAATGTTGTTAAGAAGAGTATTTAATGAGCCAAAATATTTTAGGGGTCAGTGACATTATCGCCATATACGCTCAATACTATAAAAGGGAACATCTAACCTCAGATGATAAATTATACCCAGACCAAGTATGGTTAGGGCACTTCGCGTTATATTTATCGCCCGTTACCGCTTACACGCATATGATTGGAAACGCGTTTTTATCGTTTAATCGATTTACTTCAATCAGAAATCCGTCTTTACAGCCTCAGGTAAACTACAGATGTCATGATATTTTAACTGCAATAGAATTCAATATTCATTGAAGATTATGTATGTTTTGTAAATGCATATCATATAACATTAAATATGCAATTTAATTTAATCTCCTGAAGCTAATAATAATTTGAAAGATACTATTTGCAGACCTGGAACAATCAAAGAGTCATCAGAATTTGCATGTTTCAGTGGATATTTTCTTCTGTAGCCTTTCTGTACGTTTTCGCATCGAAATTTTATACCAAACCCAACCCAGACGGTTCGGTTACTTTCTTAAAATTAGATGCCTGGTGTGAATTGGTGGGTCTAAGATATCATAATTTCAAATATGAATAAATCAGATAAACCGAATTATATTCGTTGCTTCTACATTCGGTTTCTGTATCTTGGACGCGACCTTTAATACCATTACGATATTGAATCTAAAGAAGATAGGATTCAATTTTAAACGAAATGAACTGGTGTGTTCATTTAGTTATTATATTTAAGATCTTATTTTTAGAGACTGGTCTATTATACTTGCTACATAACAATCTCATATTTGTTAATGTGCATCTCTCAGATTGGAAGAGTAGTCGCCCTTTTTATCATTAAGGATCTAGGATTAGACAATTTCATTGTGGATCAGGTAGGTTTCAAAATAGTGCCTTACTAAATGGCATAGATTTACAAGAATTGTTAGTTTTTCTTTCTACTTAAAAATAGTAATTGTATATATATATATATATTTTAGATATTCTGGTTATCAGAATTGCTAAACTGCGCTCCGCCTTTTCTACTTCTAATTTTATCCCAGGAAGTTCGGAAAGACTTGCTTAACATGATCTGGATGCAGAAGCAGGAGAAAAAGCAAGCGTTTTCACGAGAAACCATTATTTCTAAACAATTACCCACCGCTTGGAGGAATAAGTAAATTATTAGAATTCTGGCATGAAATCGTGTAGTATTTTCTTGAAGATCAACACATTTGCCTTGCCACTTTTTATTATTTTTTAGCATTATAACTCACAAGAATAATAATACAAAACATAAATATTCCAAATAAAAGATTTAAAAAATTGATGAAAATATAATACGACAAAAATATGGAGTAGAGTAATGAACGATAAATTAAAACGGAACACAAAGCACGATTGAATGACAAAATGTCAAATTGCTATTCAAAGAAATGAAGTGATGTAGCCGAAGAGAATGTACAATGTGGCAGGGCAATCGGCTAGCATCAAGTTTTGAAAAAATGAAAATATTCTCGATTATTCATCTGAATGAATATTTTCACGGAGTTAAATAAAGTCAGTTGATAGTAGATGTAGAATTCTAATAAAGATTGGATTTGTTTAGAGTTATATGATTGGATTTATCCCATAAATTACAGAAAAATAGTCTTGCAGGCTATTTCAAGTAAGAATTACCCAAAAGGGAACAATTCAGTCCAGTGTACAACGCGCATAACATTTGATGTTATGAGAACGCGAACAGATGATGAACGAAATGCAAGAACAGGCAATGAAAATTAATTACTAAAGTGCTCGATGAAGTGAAATCAATGAAAGGATGACTGGTATTTCAAATCTCAATATTCACTTCATCGAATACTTTTACTAAATATAAATGGCTACAATTGCATCTAAGCGTTGAATCTAATTCCATCGAACCGCGTCTCCATGAAGCTGGCTCTTTCGTTCATCTCATCGAAGTCTACCTGAGTCAGGCCCTCAGCCGTGAACTGACTTTGCGGGAATTTCATGAGGTCGACATAGGCATTCCACAAATTTCGGCCTCTCTTGGCCCATTCATCCGCCTGATAGAGAGGCTCGGGGAGAGAAATCGTATTTCCTGAGATCTGAACAATCAAACTTATTACACAAATATTGCTATAAAACTCAAACCTGGTGCAGGAAGCAAAGATAGTACATCAGGTCTTGTCTTTCATCATTGTCCATGCCAATGGTGTCGTAGATTGGCTGGAAGGTGACGGGCTGCGCCGTGCCCTTGATTGGCTTCGCTGCCACCATTACCCACTCATTCAGATTGGGTCTCACGACGCCGCTTTGCGCGAACGTGCCGGCTGTCACGTTGCGGATCATTCCTAAACCAACATTTCATTACAAAATTACATTCGGGTATGCTAACCATTGGAGTCCTTCACGAACAGTCTGATGCCGTTTCGTTTTGTTCCAATGAAAACCGCTGTTGGAGGGAATGGCAGCTTCCCTTTTGACTTCTGTTGGTGCAATTTCCATCCCTCTTCAAGAGCATGCAACTCATCTCTTATCACCTAAATAATATAAAGATTGAATGGTTACCACCAATTTTTAACTCACCATCAGGTACTGCCCCTCAGAAACGCCATCACGAATGATGACGACTCTCTTAGGCAGCTTCCCGTGATTCTTCTGGAAGTGGGCCAGCATGTTGGCGAAGCGCGTCTTGAGCAGAGCATCATCGACCTAAACGAAAAGGTATTGCAGGCCTCGAATAAAGTTGCAAACCTGCTCCACACGCGGATGCTGGAATGCGAAGTCGCCAACGAAGCCGTCAATGTGGCGTCCATAGTTGCCGGAAAATCCCACCACACTAGGCTTCGTAGCCTTGGCGTCCTTTTTCTGCATTCGCTTTGCCGGAACCGGATGTGAGACGTCATAGGACAGGATGAGGGTCTCTTTCTGCTTCATCCAATCATCCAACCTAAATTTCTTATTGCTGACTTTCGAGAGCGATATGTTATCCTACTTGGGTGTTTGTGGAATGACGTTGACATTCACGCCTCCCATCTTGATGTTCATCTTCATCAAGATGTTGAGTCTCGTGATCCACTGCTCTTCCGACTTCTTCACTACTTCAGTGGTGATCTGCTGAGTGCGGATCATGTAGAGTCGCTCGTACAGTTTCAGGAAACTGTGACTGGTCGCGTGTGTCTTTGAATCGACGAAGATCAGGAGGATGTTCAGCTGTTTCTCGGGCATTTTTCCGAGCTTCCCTGCCAGTGTCTAAATATTCTGATTGTTCTCCAGTACTTTAAAGCATAATATCAAGAATGTTGAGTAATGACAAGTGATGTGTGTTGAATTTCCCCTGTAGATACCGATTTAAAAATTAGCCGCAGTAATGGATTAGATAGAGTAGCAGCATAAAATTGAAAAAAATCGCAATAAGCTTACAGCTAGTTCATTCGGCTTTAAGACCGGATAATATTGGGTTGTTCCAACGACGATTCCTCTCTTCACTCCGTCATCGATCAAAGCCTTCACGCCTCTTTCGATTTCTTCCTTCTTGCAGGTGTGTGCCACAGCAATGATGTCGATTTTCGCAGGGCACGCGAACTTGTTCCTGATGAGCCATTGGCTCTTGTCTCTGTCATTGATCTGCTTTCTGAAGGCATCCAGGACGGTAGGGTGTTTTCGGCTGTAGGCCTTCACGTTTTTCAGGGCCTTGCTCGGCCTGATCTTGAAGCTGAAATATTGAAATTCTTATCGGCAATCTTGATTATGATTTCTTGCCTGGCCAAAGTCGGATTTTCAGCGATGCCGTCGATTTGAGCCGTCTCCGTCATTTGCAGTGTTCGATTGTATCGCTCCTCGATATTCGGAGCAGCCGGGGCATTGCCGTAGCTCTTTTCTGGTGGAACGGCTTGGTAGGGAGTGATCGTCAGGGACTCGATGTGGTGAGCGATCATTTTTCCTTCTCGATTGCGCTCGATCACGGCAGGCAATTTGCGATCGAATTGGCCATCGAATGACTGCACACTAAATTTAAATTTACATTAGTTTTCTTGCATGGTATAAATTGTTTGCCGAAGATCCCACTATCGAGAATAAGCGTAGTTTAAGATCAGGATAATTCCTCTTTATTCACTTCCCTACACTAAAATCAAATAGTGATGGAAGTTTTGTCAATTTCATTAATCTTCTTCTATATGTGTGACACTTACGCCATCGATTTATCATCGATGATCTGCCCAATTGGCGTTGCAGTCAGTCCTCTCGATGTGAACCAGTGGTTGCGGTTGCCATGATTTAGGGCCACATCTGTAATTTACTATTTCAATTATGGAGATTTTCATGAAATTGACTTACCGACCACCATCGAGTAGACTTTCTTCCAGTTTGGACACTGGTTGAATTCGGGCCCAAACTGGAGCCCTTTGAACTGCTGCTGCTTGAGAAGGAATTCCTTGAGGTTCATCGACTTGAACATGATACGTTCAGTCGAATCGGCTAGGATTTCCATGATCCACTTGTCATTGTTCAATGAGAGCCGGATTCTCTTCACCAGTCCAGTAGCACGGACATATCCCGGTGCATTCAGCAGATCTTGCACATTGGTGTAGATCCGGTTGCCTCCCACACTGATGAGGTTGGGGCTGAAATCGTTAGTCTTAAATTTGCTTTGGAACGCATTTCATACTTGAGCGAAGCTTCCTGCATGGTTGCAAGGGCAGTAATGTGACGACTGTCCTCTCGGTGCTCGCCCAAAACAAACTCTCCCAAACCAGAAAGATCGGTGATGTTCACAGTGCTCGTGTCGGTTCGAACGGAGACTTCGACGCGGATTGACTCGACATTCTCGCTGCTGATTTGGTTCTTGATCCGCTGTGGGAGAGCAGCAGTTTCCAGTTCGATCTGAATTTATTACTTTGAAGGCATTTTGTTTCAGTTTGAAGTATGTTTAAAACTTTTGGGAATAATTTGGAAAGAATCTTTTCGGTTAGACAAGATTTTGAATGCGTGTCAGATCATTAATTTGAACGGTAAATTCGATATTCGAGTTTTTTTCTATTTGGAATTTTCCGAATAATAGCCGCCAGCTGGTATTCTTTTATTCTTTCTTGCAATATTACCTTTCCTCCTGTGTCCGAGATCCACTGATCGATGGGCGTGTTAGTAACGAGTATGGCGCCCCCGTCACTGATTGGAGTAGAAGTGACCACCTTCGAAGTGGACAGAGCGTGAAGGATCACGTGCCACTTGAGAGCACGAGACTCTCTTCCCTTCGATCTAAATTTTGATTTTGGGATATAATATATTTTTGATGTTTTACATATTTTGCAAGTTTTCACATATCATTAGGACATAGAATTTATCGATACAATATTGATCCATTGGTGATCGGATATTGACAATCAATATATTCATTAGGCACTTACAATTTTCTTTTCAGTAGCATTGGACTAGTTTTCATTTATAATAACCTATTTGCTAATTATCTAGAGAAATGATCCTTCTTTTTTATGTTTAAAATAAAAACTTCTTACGCTGTCAGATCAAATTCCCTTTGTTCCTTGAAGATGAGAAAGGTCTTGACGTCGTAGAGATGACAGACGAGCGACGACAAGTTGAGCTCCCTGGCGTTCGAGATCACAGCTCGCTAAATTAGTCGAACTATTATGCAAAGCAATGCTAATTTAGTTGCTAAATGTATTCAAAATTCAATTTATTAGGTTTAGGACTAGTCGTATGATTTAATTGGTTTCTAGCATTTGCGATATAACTTACCTCTTCCAAGATGTTCTTGGCCGGAGCGAGCTTCTTCGGCAGGGAGTTGTCGGAGATGGAAAGCCTTTGCATTGGATAGCTGGAGAGTTTAATCGTAATACCTAAATATGATCTGTAAGACGGGAGTATTGAAACTAGAGAGCACAAACAGGTCCACGAGAATCATATTCCACTATAATTTTTGCTCAAGAAGATGAAATCTGGGGTTACTACGACTTTTGATAAGAAAAAAATTCAATAAAAATTGATTTTTGTCGCGAATTTGCGACCTTCGCTTTTCCCATTTCGTAGAAAAGTTACGATTTTGTTTATGTTATCGATTGAATCTATCCCCGATGCGAAAATGTTCTTTCTTCTCCCCTCACGCTTTTTATCCCGATATAAAGGGCAGCTGGCATTGCTGCCCGACACATTTCACCGAATGCTTAACCCCAATTTGCCTTTTTATAATTTCCTTATTTTTCTTTTAGTTTATAATAAGTGGTTTAATTACCCAAGTTTGAGGTACTGTCATCTTCTACTGCTAACCGATTGTCCTAACCCCTAAACACCCCTTAACCGCACGGACGTAACGGACTGATCACCTGCTTACGTTTAATTACAATTTTGAATGAAAAATCGGCATTTTCCGAACTTCTAAATGAACATGTTTTCGCAGACTTCAAACTGCTTGCAGGTTTTTGAAAGGAAAAGTATGCGCTGATTTTGGCCAACCGTTTCAGAAGGCTTTTCATTGATCTAGACTAGGGCTTTCATAACATTTGTATTTTGAAGGGTATTGCCAGTGGACTGATTTTAGGATTGCGAAATAGATAAGGAGAAGCGAGCCAAATTGAACACATGGAGACGATAAATTAACTAACAGTGATGGACGACTGAAATTAATTCAATTTGATAAACTAATGATTTCATCGTACGATAAGATTTCAAAATTTTCATTATGGAGCATGAACCCTCTAATACGAAACTTTTCTAATACTTATTTTGCATGGAAACTTCAAGAAAAGCTAATTTTAACACAGCTATTAAAAGGAATCACTTGAAATCAATATCTTTGAGATTAGACTGAAAGAATATGGGATTAGATTAGATACTAAGAATGTGGAGAAGAGTTAGGCAGGACTTTGTAGAGAGAAAAATGAACTGATGCTGATGCTGCTGAAGGTAGGAATATGTTAATGGCAGGTAGAGGTGAAGAAGGCAGGAAAAGAAGGATAGCGGAGACTGACGAACATTATAGATAAGGCAGGTTCGAGAAGGGGGAGGGGCCTGATCGAGAGAGGGAAAGGCAGAGAAGAAAATATTTTCGAAAGTTTTCGAAAACCGGGAGCAAATACGAAAATATTCGAATTTGAATTCACAGATAATCAATCTAGATTTACGAAAATCGAAAAATTAGCCATTTTTAATTATTATAAAAGAGCTGATTGCACTAAATAGCAATTTATGACGCAAAATATGTTAATCGTTCAAGTTCTAACTGATATATTAAAATCAGCGACGTACCACAACAGAAGCATGGTCTTACAGATGGCGGATAGGCCAAGTGTCCGATAGGAAAGGAACTTAGAGATGTAACGGTTGCAAAGGTGGCAAAGTGTGAGCCGAGGGGATTTTAGAATTGAGATTGATAGACCAGGTGAAGTTTAGCGTTTTGGTTTTATCAAGAAGGAACCAAAATGAGCAAAGAGAAGAAAGTCGGCGGAATAGTGTGTGAAAAGATGCAGAATTAGTACAATAACAACATGCTTTTGGTGCAGCTGCGAATTTTTGCGATATGATTTGCAATGCGATGAAAGGGGTTGAGAAAGAAAAGGAAAATGCAAATGTTTTCCAAACAAAATCGTCAAAATTTCGTATTCAATTTTATAATCCTTTATGCTATAAATAGTGGCATGATCAGAGCCAATAAGATCAACAACAAGTTTGAGAAATGAATGATTTATTATTATCATAGATCCCAGTTAGATCATCAGTAGATCACAGTTCTGATGGTTCATCACCGATCGCAGACTATTCGCTTCATACGAGTGACTACTCAGTCCCGTCGAGTCTCTCGTCTTGTAAGTGATAAGGGTCGCGCCCAGCGGCGCCAGCACTAGCGACTAGGAGTAGTTCTGCTTCTGGTCCGATTGCTCGCGATAAGACGAAATTGGATAATGACAATAATCAGGGTCATTCTGATTCGTCAACTAATATCTTCGATAAAACCGTCTGAATGCTAATTCGGCTCTGCCAAACTCATCATTATTTCTGTGTTCAGATACCAGGTTACCACATTCCACAGATGAATAAGCTTGAGAACTCAGAAGTAAAATTATGGAGCGCAAGCTCCGTCCCTCTGCAAATGCGCAGCATGCAACAAAAAGTGGTAGTTAAGGAATCTTAAAAATGGGAAGCAAGTATCCTTCAACCGCCGTATGTCATCAGAAACCTAGTATAGATCGACGATAAACCTTCCTAAACGGATCTATATCAAAAATCAGCGCATAATTTCTCCCTGCAAACAGTTTGAAGTTATCACTACCACGAAAATTTGTAAAATTCATCAAATTTTATGCCTAGGGAATATTTTTAAAACGAGAAAAGTTGTTAAATTAGACAAACTAGTGATGATTGTTCTGGAAGAATTATACAAAGAGACGGAAAACTTTCATCAACAATTTCTAAAGCCAGAGAAAAGTTCTATAAGATTAGATATACGATATCATTCATATATTTGCTCAAATTCGTTCAGTTTATTGCATATCTATAAGGGCATATGGTGGAGAAATGCGTTTGCATCTTTATTGCATTGCGCAATGCGCCACTCTCAAAGCATACCAGAGCAGATAATTGTAACAATAACATAATATGACAGATAAATGCTTTTAATCTAAAGCACTTTTCCCATTCTCTTCCAGATAGGAATTATTTTCACTAAAAGTTACTTGTAAAAAAATTCTAGTATTATGGTGTGAGGAAGTAGATATTGCACGCGCTTTGCAATTCTCCTCTTCTAAGCATGACCCTCGAGAGATAGCATATGTCCTGAAAAGACAAAAAAGATAATAGACAAAATGAAGAAGGGAAGACTGAGGGGAAGGAGGGGCATGGCTAGGGACCGCATCGACGTTTTTTTTCCGAGCAGGCCTTAAAGTTCTGGATACGGTCCTGTTAAATATGACAGCAAGAAGCAAGGAGAAATAATACCATGGAAAAACGCGATGGCAAACAACGAGAAAATGAGTTTTCTCACTATTCACAAAATTGCGAAAGATATAAAATTAGCACACAAGATAAAGTTAGGGAAACATCGTAGTAAAAATTTTCGGAATATTCAATTTTTCTGAAAATAAAAATTTGTTCAGCCGACCCATGTGGCCCTTCCCCAAAGCGATACCCAGCAGAAGGCTCGCCACGATCTCATCGCTCAGTCCGCCGCTGCATGCACTACACAGAAATTCAAGGTATCTTTACTTTTTATTCGAAAACAAAAGAATATTTCAGCAGCAACAACAAACTGCGCCTCAAACTCAAGCTGGATCACAGGTACTTTTCTCCCCTTTTTATAATCATTTGGAATCTCATATTTCGACTTTCAATTCTGAGCAACTTTGATTTTGATAAGTCATTACAGAATTCCTATCGAAAATTATTCATTTAGCTCAGTGCGTGCTATCATTCTCTCTATTCTTTTATTCCGTTCATCAATATTATAGAAAGTTGTATGCTAGAGAAAACAAAAAAAAGCTAGAGTTAGCAGCTCAAAATATTTATTTCAATTTTCCGACCAGAATTGTAACATTTTGAAGAATTTGCACCGACGCTGACTGGAGGAATCGCATGAACTCGAACAAGTTGACCGATGCAGAAACTCTAAAAACATTCTATTGTTGAAGCATTATGAAACATTCCTACCAAAAATGTTGCAATTCCGCTTGTGGCGTTGAAGTACTCGCAACTCTGTGCATTTTATTCGAGAAAATAGCTATGAAAATGATTAATTTCATTCGCACTAGTTAATTCTTGAATGAAATGCACAGAATTCTGTTGCAAATGAGAATAATTATCGATAATTACGGGAAGATCGATAAAAATCGATGGAAACTGCACAATTACGCCTAAAGATTCTCGCAACTTTTGGCGAAAACATTGGGCGAAATTCGTTGGCGCAGTTTTACCTTTCCCACTCTCTCGCTCGTTTTTAACCGGGAATTATTGATGGGTCAAAATTTTACGACCCGGACCCAACCCGACCCGACCCGTGATGCATTCGAAAAGCTCAACTCAGAACCGACTCAACCCAAAAGTTTCGGGTCGGATCCGAGTCAATATCCCTGCTGTTAACGGTGAAATTTAGCATTTTCACCGGGATTTATTTACGACGAAATTCAAAATAATCCTTTCATTGCGCAAATACCTCTGATTGTATCGGAGGACAATTTTCGTTCACGCCTGTTGATTTTCGCAATTCTATTCGTTTTTTTTTTTTTTTTTTTTTTCAATTTCGTGATTTCAGCGCCTAAATGAGTGGTGAAGACGCGGATATGTCGGAAGACCCGAGCACTTCGGATGCAGGTGGAGGCGACCAGCCTGTGCTGCCTCACGACGTGCAACAGCTTCTGCTCGACAAGACTTCCCTTGGTGAGCAATGTCATCATTGTGCTCATGCAATTCCGACTTGATTTTTGAAAAGATCAAGCGGACATTTCTTGGTCATGAACTGTTGCAGTTTTTTTTATTTTTAAAGTTGAATTCGAAATTGTAGCCAACTGAGTTTTAATCCTGATAAAATTCTGCGGTTCACCAACAGGCAAAATTCCATTTTGAATCATTTTTTGTCGGTTGAAAATTTCGAAAGAAAATAAAATCCCTTTTATTTCAGAGCAGGCGAACTTCAACCTGAGCCAAGAGCTGGATGAACTCAAGGGGAAATACCAGCAGTTGGCTGCAGATAATGCTGAGTTGAGAAGGAATCTCTCGCAGATTGGTTAGTTCTTTTTTATTTTCAAGAAGATAGCATATTTTAGCAGGCGATTGAAATAGAAGTTTCATCCACTATCTATGAGAAATTGAACTGATTGATTTCAGCCTGCGACAATTCGGAAAGGGACAAACTGCGCACTCGACTGGAGGAGAGCAGAGACAATCTGGCGAAGGAAAAGATCGAACTGCAGAATGAGATTTCCAGGCTCGGCATCGAAAATGAAAAGGCTAAAGAGGAAATGGACAGACTGCAGAAGAAGAGCAAAATGTTCGAGGGTATGCTGGGTTGGGGGTATTTTTAAATGGACAAAGTAGTAGATATGAAAAAGAGAGGAGATAAGAGTCAACCGTGAAAAATCAGGCTTCTAAAAAAAGAATCTGCACTCGTGGGTCGGGTCCAAAAATTTGAGAAATCGGAAAGTTCGATTATGGCTTTTTGGAAAGTTCACTCAGGTTTGAAATGAAAGAAGATTGTTGTTTGAGAAAAAAGCTGTCTTAATATTGCAGTGGTCGAATCCACAAAGAACTGGGAGCGCTCCTAGTCTTCCGTGGATCCGGCCAGTTGGTGATGGGCTAAATAAGCTAACTTTCTAGGAATCCCTTTATCATTAACGAATTGGCATAACTTTGATGAAAACGCTATTTTCTCTCGGATTAATGAATTTTCTTTTCAGTGGAAGTCTCCGAATTCAAAAATCAAATGCAGGAGATGACCGAGGAGAAAGTGGAGTGGGGTTCGCAGTTGAAGGCTCTCAATCAGCAGAAGACTGAATTCCAGGTATGAATGAAGGAGAATGATTCTCGTTGAAAATAGTCATGTTTCAGCTGGAAAAGGAGAAGTTCGAGTCGGAGAAGGTGATTTTCGAAGAGACTCGCAAGTGGTTCACTCAAGAAATCGCCAATCGCGACAATCAGATCTCTGCTCTCAGGATCGAGGCTGTAGGCTTATTATTCTAACTTCGAAAAGAAATGATAATGGAAATTACTCGAATTTTGTTACTATCAAAACAAATAGTGAGTTGCGAGTGTTTTCCATTCAATCTCTTTTAATTCTTTCATGGATAAAGTACTCACAACTAAATTCTTGTATGGAAAATATTCTGTTAATGAGTATTTTTTTACCTTTATAATTTTCAGGCTAACAAGGAAATGAGTCTCTCTGAAGTGACGGAGAAGTGCTCGCAGGAAACGGACAAGTTGAAAAAGGAGATCGAGGGTTGCAATTCGCAGATCGACCTGAGCAAAAAGCAGTACGACGAGCTGAGGAAGAAGATGGAAGAGATGGTGGATGAGCACAGCAAGGAGATTAAGGAGGTCGAGAGACAGCTGCAGGTGCAGACTGGAATGACCAGGCAGATGCAGGGCGCTCTTGACAAAGCTGACCAGGTCACCAGGCAATTGCAGTAAGTTTTTCTTTGGAAAATTGCTGGAGCATAAATGTATTTAAAAAAAAATAAAACATGATAAATTTGAGAATATAAGAGGAAAATGATCAAATCAGGTGTTGGAAGAAACTTTCATGGACTCGTTGGAAGTGCCCTTTCACATGCATTGGCTAACGATCAATTTCATTCGTCTTAAAAATTGATAACAAAAATGTTAATTTTCAGCGACCAGTTGAGCGCCCGCAACGAAGTGTTTGTCCAAACCCAGAAAGTGCTGGAGGAAGTGAAGCAGGAAATCCTGGACAGACAACTAGCCCATGATGGGGAAATGGGCAAGAAGGAGGCGCAACTCAACGAGCTCAGGGAGGAGCTCAGAAGGACAACTCAATTGGTGCAGGGTAGATATCGAGGTTAGGAAATTCGAGTTTTACCTTCATTTTCAATTTGCAACAGGAAAAATACGATTGAAACCTAATTAGTTGAAAGTACAAAGCGCATCTATTTTACTAAGACAACATTTCTTCATGAATAGAAATACTCTTGTAGTGCACGTGGACATGACTGAAGAGCAACTGGCCCATTTGTCGCCTGCAGCTGCAGAAACTGCCAAACTCATTCGTGGTGGAAAATCGCTTACTGACATGATCAGGTTGCGAACTTTTAATTTTTTTTTCTTTTTTTTAATGAGGAATAAATCTTCATTTCACACATTACTACTTGGAAGAATTTACTCGGGAAGTTAATAAATGAAATGAGCTGAAGCTTCGATGATGCTCATTGTTTTACTTTACTTGCCATGACAAAAATCTACCATGACTTCAACTTCAGAGATCATGCTCAATTGGCAGGCGAGTTGGCAGAGGCCCGCGAGATCTCCAGACAGTACGAGACGACCATCAGGGAGATGTGTGCGGAGATAGAGAAGAGAGCTCCGCAATTCGCCCAGCAGAAGAAGCTGTTCGAGCAGAGCTACGACGAAAATGTTCATCTGGTCAGATTCAAATAACAGCAGTGTTGAGGCTGATAGGGAAAGATCACCTACTGGCAAGCCCCCAGGGCGACTTTCTAGCAGAGGGTCTCTCCTGAACAGCCACTCGTGAAACTTGAAAAATGGAATGTTGTTTTGATCGATGATTTCGGTTGAATTATCACTCATGTCAATTATAAGCGAAAAATACTTGTCTCCTGATATGTTTTCACTTTCCGATTTCAGAGAGATCAGCTCAAAGAGGCAGAAGAAGCTCGCAAGGAAGTGCTGACTGATAGAGACAACGCGCTCAATGAGCTCGCTTTCTCAAAAGCTGAGATACAGAGGGTCCAAAGGGATTTCGCTAGGGTAAGACTTGTTGAGAAATCGGAAATGCTCGAAAGCAGAGATTTCATACCACTTTTCTAGCTAAAATGTACATCTATTTCTGGTGATCAAATGAAGCATGTTAATTTGCAGGTGAACCGCCAACTCAACCATCTGATGTTCGCGAACGAGAAGCAGCGCATCGCAGAAGAGGAAGGCACCATCGATGAGAGCTTCAACGACGAGAAACTCTACAAGTCCATTGTCGAAATCAGACAGTTAGTCTTAGGGGAATTCTAAATAGAGAGAAATCGGTTCATTTTCATGCTAGTCAAGACGTAATGAAACGTTTCTCATAAGAGAACTTGTGATTCATTCCAACCTTTCCCGACAATATCTTTCATCCCTGGTTTAAAGCTGATAAAAACTACGGGCTTGTTTCCACACTTGTCAAAAATATTCAAAGATCTTGCAAGCCTTATTGATCATGATTTATTCTAGTCGAAATCTGGAGCTAGAAGCGGAACTGGAGAACGAGCGCGCCTCTGCAGCACATGCCTTCAGAGAGCAGCAGAATGCCGAGCTCGAGAAGCTGAGGATCAATTTGGACTTGTCGCAGCAGAAGGAGCAGCAAGTCAATGAAGAGTTGGAGAAACTCAATGCCTGCTATGCTACTGTGAGTTCTAGAATTTTATTTTGCAAAGGAAAGATGAAATTCATGATTTTTCTCATAAATTTTTGTTCTGAATTTTCAACTTTGAATTTCCTGATTGAAAATTAATGAATGACCAGTGAAAATTTTTAATGTTTTCTTATGAGATGTCATTTTTATCAGGAAGAGAATGTTTTCAAGATCTTCATTTGGTTTTTCAGCTGAAAGAGCAAGCAGAGAAGCTGAAGAATCTGGTGGACAACAGCGTTGGCATCGAGGAAATGCGGATGGCGAAGCTGAAGACGGAAGAGGCAGTGGCAAAAGCCAGGGAGGCAGAGATGAAGATCAACAGATTGGAGGAGTACAACAACATGCTCAAGGAGGAGAAGGATAAACGAGAGAAGTTCCTCGAGGAGCGCTTCAATTTGAGCGAGGCCAACGTACAGTCGATGAGAGCGACAAATGCAAAACTGGAAGTGGCGTTTGAGGCCCAGAAAAAGCAGACTGAGGATGCAACCATGGTGAGCTTGTCTTTGAAAATTACTTTAAAACGAAATTGTTCCCAGCAAGTGGATTCCCTGCTGAAAGATTTGGAACAAGTGAGGCGTGACAACGACAAGCTGAAGCTGGAAGACGGCGACAAGCTGGGCAAGATCAGACAGCTCAACGAGGCCGTTGCTGCTGCTCAGCAGGAAATCAGCTCGCTCAAGTGAGTGGATGGAGAAGCTTGAATTCCTCGTTCTCTTTTTGTGATTCGAAAGCTCATGCACGATCAGACAATTTATTGATGATAGGATTTATTAAAATTGCGTTAATTTGAGCGACACCAATGATCAAAACTTAGAATAATGGAGAAAATCGGCATATGTTAACTAGGAAAATTATATTCACTCAACAACTTCAATATACTGGATTGGGGTAAACATATTTGCAGAGTTCAATATCGCGTTGCACTGGACGACGCAGAAGCGGCGAAGAGGGAGAATGGAATGCTGAAAGGGCAGATCGATGTGCTCAAAGACAATGTCGAAAAAGAGAGGGATCAGGTATGGACTTTTTGACTATAAACAATTCTATAAATTTTCCTTCCGATTTAAAAAAAGATCTTCATTTTGAAAATTTCAGCTGCAAGCAGTCAGCGAGCTCAACAAGAGAATGACCAAGATCGAGGAGAGTAAAATTGGAGAGACCAATTCTCAGCTGGAGATCATCAAGATGGAAAGAGATTCGCTCAAGTCGACCAGCAGCAGCCTGACTGAACAGATCAACATGCTCAGGGTTGAGTCCAGGCAGATTCAGGTATAAAATGCAGGAATAAACTTTCATAAAAATTCGATTCTTTTACAAAATGATTTGCATTCGAAGATGCAGGAAACATTTTCTGGACACTTGTTTTTTCGCCAGTCCATCATGCTATCATTTGTAAAAAAAAAGATCTTCAACTATTTTTACTGTTTTATGCACTATCTTGTCTCAAAATTAAACTTGAGAAATGGTGTCATAGTAAACATGTGAAAAAGTTGATTTTCTTGAAAACACGAAGGCGTTATGGATATCTTTTTCCAGACTCGTCATGAACAGGAAGTGGCTTCAATGCGTGTGCAGATCGAAGAGAAGCAACAGCAGCTGACCATTGCAGAGAAGCAGCTCAGCGAGTTGAGGGACAAGCTCACTGCAAACGCTCTCGCGCAGCAGCAACAACAGAACGAGGCCGATAATGTTTCGGGTATGCTTCTATTTCAACGCTAACCAGGAAAGATAAATGCACTATGTGAAAAATTTGTTTATGCTACCCGCATTGATACTTGTGCAACGATGATTCTTGTGGTTTGAAAATTTCCTGTTTAAAAACATTTTTTTCCGACGATAAACAACTTTTTGCAGCCATGCCAATCGACCGAATGCGTCGCGAGTGTCTGCAGCTGAAAACGCAGACGCAGCAGCTCGAGAATGAAAATACCGATCTGCGAAAGGGCAGACAGGACATCGAGGCTGAACTCGCCAAGATACATGAAGAGAGGAAGACGTAAGATTGGAAAATGGACAATTGGGCCCCTCCTAGTTTTCACTCAGTTTTTATAGAATGATCACTCTAAAAAACTGCGTGCCGAAAATTGTAAATGTCTTGAACTCACTTGTCCATCGCAATTGTTATCTTACTTTTTTGAAAAAATTGATAACTAATTCATGGAAATTTTTACAAAATGAGTGGACGAGAAATAAAACAAAATGAAAGAAGATCGATGTTCAGGTATGAGACAACCGCTACCGAGTTGGAGAAGGCGCTGAATGAAACGAAGAAACTGCACGAGCAAGAACAAGAACAGTTGAAGAAGAGAATGGAGGAAATCACTGCGGAGAAGGACGGAATTACGTAAGTTAATAGCAATGAGTTGAAAATTTCAATATTATGCACAAAACTACGAAATACATATCGAAGTGAATCTTTTTAGCACTTTCTTGCAATAGAGATTTCTAATAGTCAAATTAAAAAGAATGAGTGGCATTTCAGTGGCAAGCTGAAAACCTTGGAAGAGCGCTATGGAAAAGTTGCTGAAATCGCCAAGAGATACCGTGGACAGGTAGGAATTTGTTTAGCTTTGAAAATATTTTGATGAGACGAGTGTTCTTTTTCATGCATTTTTAAATACCCATTCTTGAATTACTATCAATCCATTTTCAACTTTCAGGCAGAAGAGCAGAAGAAGAAAATCGATTCGATAGAAGCAGAAGTGGCTCAGCTCAAATCCAGACCCACTCCTGCTGGTCAGCTCGCTTCTGTTGCGATGGCTGGCAAAATCCCTCCAGGTGGAGTCTCCAAGCAGGAACACGAAGTTGCTCTCAATCAGCTCAGACAGCAACTTGACGCAGCCAACAAGGAGAAAGAGGTTGAACTGTTTTTCCTCGGATGAAGTAACAAGAAATATATTTGTTGATTTCTGTAGTGGTTATGGACTGTTTTTGTGGTGTAAGAAGGTATAAAATCAAATTACTTTATTAAGCACACTTAACGCACCACAAATAATGCCTAAGACTACTAAGCTGGGAAGTGAGACCTAATGGGACTAAATCTAGATAATCCGAGAGCTTGAGGAAGAGAAGAGAAAGGATGAGAAGCATACAAAGAAGGAGCGGAGTTTGATATCAGAGTATGAGTACAGTTGATTGAGGATGATGTGAACAAATAAGAATGTCGAAATTCGATGATCATGACCGTTTTAAAAACTAAGAGGAAGACTTCTATTTTTACTCGTATTTTTTGCAAAATTTGTAGAAAATGTATCGTTTCAGGCAGCTGAGAACAGCCTGCAACTTACGGAGCTGCGAATGCGCGCAGTCAACAGCCAGATGGAGAAGATGAACGATACGAGCAAGCAGCTGACCGAGGAGAATGAACGGCTCAAGAAGAAGATTCAGGTGGGGAAACAAACGACACTATGCAATTTGAATTTCTTCCTATTTTTCAATTTATGAATGAATTTGAGGATATGGAGCAGGAAATTAGCCTGACGCTAGCCACTGCCGGAGGCCCTGCCGCTATGTCCACTCCTAAACGCAGCATGTAAGGAAATTGTTGTAGTTTGTTGGAAATATTAGAGAAGTGCATTTGCAAGTTTATGAAACTTATCTGGAGCACGAAAATTTCGGATAAGGTTGACAATGATCGATTTCAGCAAAGCAGCAACGGACCAGACCGTGGTGGCTTCGCCCGAAGGAACTCCTCTCGCTCAGAAAACTGCCGCTGGACAGCAAATTCAGCAGACCGCTGCAGTCCCTCCCGTTCAGCAGAAAGTCGTTCAGAGAGCCTCGTTCTTCAGCAATCCTGTCATTGGCGAGTTTTTTTGCTTGTATAAAGTTTTAAATATACAAGTTTTTGTTGCTTTTTCTTATGAATTTTTGAGAAGTCCCATTCCAAATTTCTTTTAGAATATATATATATATAAGATTAATTTTCAGAAACAGTCACGGCGGCAAGCACCCAACCACCTGCTCCAGCACCAGGCAGTCAATTTAAGTGGATTTCCAGTCAACAACAGCAGCAGAAACCCATCACTTCCACTCTGTCTGCTGCCTCTACCCAACCCCAGTCCCAGGCTCAGCCCGCACAGACTCTCTCCACTTCTCAGCCGCCGTCTGCAGTCTCTGCACAGGCCAAACCGCAAGAGGTAGGATTCGAAAAGATAAGGTGAAAACAGATTATTTGAATTTCAGCAACAGACCCCTGTCGTTGCTAGCACTCAACCATCGTCTGCTCAGACACTGGCGTCTACTGAAGAAGTAATACATTTTTACCTTGATACAAAACCATGACTTTTTACCTATTGGATATGTACATTATCATCATTCAGTATTTTGGAGAAAAAAAATCAGCAACAATCAATGTCTTCGTTTCAGAAAAGAATGCAGGTGAAATCTCTGTTTGGGTACTCGGTGGCTGCAGCAGTACCCGTGCCCATTGCGTCTTCTGCACAACATACACAGGTCGTCTCATCACAATCTGCAACTCCCTCTGCGCAGCAGCTTTTCCAGGTACGCAGATAAAGTGAAATCAATTTTCTAAATCTATGGAAATTTTGTAATGATAGATAATAGAATCTTTTGCTTGAGATCAAAAGAAATGGTTAGAATAAACCGACATAAAGATAGATTTTACAACTTCAGTATTTTCTAACTACATAGTCAAACACACCATGTTTGGATTCAGACTAACGTGAGCGCGATTTCGAGTGCATTCCAGCAGCAGGCCCAGCAGAGTCAGCAGCAGGCAGTCACATCGAGTCAGCCGGTCTCTGCAGCCGTCGGCAGCACTGCAACCGTCTCCACTCCGACGCAACAACTCAAAATCGTGCCTGAATCAGCTGAGGTAAGAATTTGCAATACTTATGAGAAACGATCTCTATTAGTGATGAGTCGAAAGTTCTGGTGTCATTTCGAAATTTGAAATTCTCGACGATTCTTTGAAGTTAAGATACTGTTACTGATTCTGAACTTCTCCAAAAATCTAGTCTAGCTCGCCAAGGATTTTCATTCTCTAAATAAATTATCTCTATTCAGTTAAAAACTCCAACATTTTGCAGCACTCAGTGTCGGAAGAATCGGTGACTAAGGCAGCAGCGACATCATCTGCAACTTCCGTGCAGCCCCCAGCCACTTCTTCCTCTTCCATTCTCCTCTCCCCAGGCCAGACCCTCTTCGGAAAATCGGCCCCTCAACCATCTTCCACCAGTCAAGCCACTGCAATCGAGGCCAATGTCATTCTGGTAATTTCCATCAATCCCAGCAACTTTTCTCTAGTTTTTTGTCAAATGCAAATTTCTTTTTACATGACATTTTGAAATCCAAAATATTGCCTCGAGTTTACAACATCGCATTTTCAAATGAGCAATATCATAATTGTTGAGTTGTCCCTTCCAACCTTCTTTGTCCTAGGAAACCTTGACTCCGTTGAGACGCGAGCCTCCCGCTCAGAGTAGTTTCGTGAGTGGCAGTCAGGCAGCAGACGCGACTAACGAAGAGGACATCACGCAGAATGGTGGGATTTTATTCTTCAAACTTAGAATCCTTATGATTTATATTTGAACTCACTGCTATAAATGAGCTCTGAAGAAAATTTCGAGTTTTTTTCCGAAAATTACCTTCTAAATTTCTTGATTGCAGGCAATATAGCATCTCTGAATTTCAGATTCCCCTTCTGAATCGCGCGACAGTGCAAGTGGCACAGCGCCCGTGTCAAGTTCGGACGCAAGTCGCAAGCGAACGGCTGCTGTTTCTGCCAAGGCAACAGGATCTTCGATCGTATGTTCACTTTTGACATTTCTAGCTCTTTTCACAAGTATTTTTTATGAACATTCTCTAAAAATATGAAATAAATGACTCAGGGTGCTTTCATAGTCTTCGATATCATGTCAATGTCAACTTATTTTACATGTTAAACTATTATATCGATGTTGAATTCGTCAGAAATTTACCTGTAAAATCGCTTGATATCGACAAAATGTCAAGAAACTGGACTCACCTCCAATAATGTTTTTCATGACATTTCAACCAATTAAACGATCTTCGGGTATTCATATTGCGAAGATTAATATGAATTCTAATTGTCTTCTTTCAGGACGACATGGAAATGCTAGCGAAACGACAGCGAGAAAGTCCGAGCGAAGCAGTGACTAGCAGCGAGGAACAACGCAGAGAGGGCGACAGGGAGAGGGATGAATTGGGCATGGAGTTGGAGGGCAACTCGAGGAGCAACGAAGCTGCAGGAATGGGCATGGAAATTGAAGAAAGACAGAATGACGAGGCTGCCGACGATGCCATGTTCAACGAACAGGATGTTGAAGAGGCTGATGCTCATGAAGAGGAGGTAAGATTCATAGCAGTATGAGAAAAGCTAAGAAAGGGATAGATTCGTTGAAGCTTATAAAAGAAAAATTTGCACATCTAAAATATGTACTGTTCGAAGCTATAAATCAAAGGGATCATTGAATTCCAGATGGGAGACAACGAAGAAATTCTGAGCGACGAGGGCATGGAAGATGACGAGCTGGAAGTGGAAGGAGAAGGCGATGGAGACAGCGATGAACAAGACTTGGGGGAGGATGAGGATATTCAGGTTGGTTGTTTCGGAAACTAAGACTGAAGCATAAGCAATCGTAAATCCGGATAAACGTGAGGCCCACAAATCAGTAGCCAGAAGTTTGATTTTGATGTCCAATGAAAGGTCCTTATTTGTCCAAAAGCAAGACAAATTTTCAGCCGAATTGGATAAGTTTAAACATGCTAGTTAATTCAAAATGTAGAAGTAATTAGAAAAGACGAAATAGAGCGTAAAAAAGAAGTAAAGGATAAGAAAACGGGAAAGAATAGGTACAATAGAAGAGGGACAAGGGTGACCATTATCTCAAAATTAATTAGAATTACTGAACGTCAGATGTTAAACTACCCCTATCAACTCCTGCCACCAGTTAATCGTTATTTAATTGTACAAAAATTATACCCTAAAGCTGTTTTATGATTTGTTTGAATTATTTCGAGTGCTTACAGGATTTCGATGAGCCCGAAGAGCATCTGTTCCGCCACTCCCAGCAGCAGCGCTTCCCTGCCCGCCAATTCGGTCAGGCTGCACAGAGAAGACCTGTCCAGGCAGATGATAATGACGAAATTGTCATCCTCTCTTCTGATGACGATGACGGCAACGACAATGCGGACAACGCCAATGACTCGGACGTCGATCAGCAGGTAGAAATAGTTTTCTAAATAACTTTCAAAACGATTATTTCAAGAGCCAGTTTTGTTTCTGAAAATTCAAATGCGATGATTTCTCGTCTTTTAAAAGATGTCCATCTACTATTTTTGAGAATCAAATTTGATTTTAGCTGGAAGACGAAGAAGACGGTGTCTCTGATGAAGAACTGGAGGAGATTAATGATGACGTCGAAGAGGAGCTCGCCAATCAAGACGAACAGATTCGAGGTAAATACTTCATTTCGTTGTATCATTACTTATTTTAAAACGCTCAGGCTTGTACAACGAAGACCGTGAAGCAGCATCTGCGATTGAAGAAGCAGACGACGAAGGCAGGGGGTCGTCTCAGGCTGGAGGGCTGGAAATCATTCCCGAAGGAGAACAGGCTGCAGATAATCAGGGTAGGATAGTACTCTGATTCGAAATAAATGAAGAAAAGAAAATCCACGTTAGTATAGAGCGCAAGCTCTCCCCATTTTGTGAAAAAGTCGAAGAGCGATATTTCGTTACTTTAAAAAAAAAAATTAGAAAATACTTGTATGGCTTTGTCTCCACAACGGGAGTTTCAATTGCGCCCTCATTCATAGATTTTTTAAATTAATCAGAATTCTAACGAATTCCTGTTAAAATATTTACTATTCAAACTATTCGACTATTTGTCAACGGATAGGGAGGGAGGATAGAGAACATCGAAAAGGCGGAGTAATGAGAAAAATGACCGTTGACAAATACAGAAGGTCAAATTATTTTACTTTTAGCAGCATCTGAAATGGTGGGTTCTTCTTCCGCTGCCCAGCCCCAGTCTTCCTCTCTCTCTTCTGCATCTGCAGGCATCGGCGCTCCTTCCATGTTCTCCTTCATGAGCACAACTACAACTACAGCTCCAACCACGGGAACTCCGTTCTCCATCATTCCGCAGGTCGCCAAGGTTCGCAATTCGAGATATTCAGTTAGCTTTCATCAGTACTAAGTAACAAGTTACTTCTGTCTGACTTTTCGTACCCTTGATATAGTTTCTGAAAAAATTACTGAAAATTCCAGTCACAAAGAATAGTTTGAATTGCTAGTCTTATATTTTATGTGAATTTTCTTATTTTCATGAATTTCAAATATTTCAGTCTTCTTCCCCCGTCCAGACCTCGACCTTCTCCGGCACTCTGACCTCGTCGACGGAACAGCAGCAGTTCTCCTCTGCCTCTGTCTCGGTCACTCAGCCAGCCGCAGCAGTGACGACCACGGAGTCGAGTGCCTCGGTGCCTGTCATCCGCATGCCTGTCGTCTTCGATCCTGACCGGGATGATCAGTGCTCCAGCAGGTTACACAAATTTTCTTGAGATAGACATTTTTACCAAGGGTACTTTGAAGTTTCGGTTTTATTTTCAAAATTGATATTTTTCGTCCACTTTTGAATGATCGTTATTTCGAGAAAAAACGAGAAGTTTATGTTCGAAATCAAGATTTTTATGAGTTATGATTTGAAGAGGTCATTTTATGTTTATACTGTCCAAAAATTCGGCTGACTCATCAAATTCCAGTAACGAGACGAACGAGCCAGCCGCGGGTAGTTCTCAGTCAGCAGGCAGTTCCGATCCTTCTGCAGCTGCTTCGAATCGAGGAGGCAGACAGACGTTACCCACTAGGGGAAGACAGACTGTAAGCTCTTCCTACTTGAAGAATAATTAAAGAGACTCGGAATAATTTAGCAATAAGATAAGAACCAAGGTATTCTATCTAAATCTTTGGCGTTTTTGTTTAGTGTGTCCTATGTGGAGATTTTCTTGATTTTCAAATAGTCACAATTTTAGTTGATCTTTCGAATTTTCAGGCCCGCAGATCTCGTCCTGGATTCGGCACGATCTACAGACCTCCTCGTGGTGGAATGTAGATGAGAACAACAAGGCGAATCTCTGCTTCAATCATCTGCCAAATGCCACAAACAAACAGGCAGAACGTATCAACTTGTTGATTTTATTAAGATATTTTAACTCATTCCTTTTTATTCATTCGTCTTTTTATCTTTATTTTTTTTTTTATTTACTGGTGAGTTTTATCTACGGATTTTCTTAAATTCAATCCCGTTTTTCTTGTGCTATTTATTCCTTTGTTTTTAGAATAAAGTTTACGGGAGAAGTCTCGCTTTGTTTTGATCGAATTAACGCTGTTTTGATGCAGCTGCATAGTTGGTCGATTCAAATTGTTCGCGATTGCTCGTATTTTGTGGGGCTGCTGGTTGCATGTATGTGCAACGAGGCAGACCACTTGCATTCCCCTTCCCTCCTTGATTTCGCCATTTTGCCCCTATTCACTCTACATTCTCTGCCAGTGCAATGTTGTCATCGAACTACCTTTCAAATTCAAAGAACGAGCATTTACCCCACAATTTCAACCTATAAAAGACGCAAATCACTCGATAACTATCTTTCTTACCTTCAAATCTTCATTTTTATCTGACCATCACCAAATCTGATGATCTGATTAATTCCAAAGAATACAATACGATGTAGCTTTCGATTATAAAAAGCGCATTTAGAGCTTATTTTTCGCTTATTTCCCATTAGCTTCGACTTTTTCATCGCCTAAGTACTTGTTTATTTGCTTTTCTCTATCATTTCCTGTAAAATTTACCTATTGACTTCGCGATCTTGAAAATTTATAGAAGCCAGGTTTTCCGTCATCCATTTTCTGCATTCTAGCTATTCATTCATCTCTGCTACAATAATCATTTCACTATCTAATTCATTTTTTCAGTTTTCTGATATCTTCCATTTCTTACATAATTTGCAGTATTTTTAAAAAGTGGTAAGAGAAAAAGGGACTTGATTTATACAGATATTGTAACATTCTACAGGATCGACCGACCGACCGGGTCAGGTCAGGTCATTTCTCTATCTTCTTTATTTCCTCCAGCCAAACCAACTCAACCAGCTGTCTCTTCCTTTGGGCTTCTAGAAAATTCTCCGCAACGCACCACGCACAACAATCATTTGCAGCCTCCCCCTCTTGGTCCGTAACAATCATATATAAATCAGCCTGTTTCTGATTTGCATCTTTTATCATGCTGAATGAATTTCGCAATAGATAATCATTTTTTAAGATTATGAAAATCGAAATCTCATGACATTTTTCGAAATATTAATATTCATCAGACTGATTATTCATGATCGCGATCAGGTGATCACAGATTTCGATTTGAAAATTTTTCGATACAAAATTCGTTGATTCCTAATTTCGATTTAATTCAACCCTGATTTCCGTTCCTCAATCCCAATAATTCACTCATGTTGATTTATTGCTTTCATTCATTTGCGTCAATTCTCCATTCCCTGCCAATTTTATCAACTCTGCAGATATTTGCAGATAAACTTGGGGAAAGAGAAAGATCTTCTAATCTACTGCAAGAAAGTCACAAGTCGGATTCGAGCTGACCCCTTTGTTATTATTTCTCCTCACATTCTCCAAGTGCTTGCGCCTGTTTACGAGAAGATTTGAGTAATCTTTATCATTTCTGATTCTTTCCGGAAACATGCCGATATTTTCATTCATGATTTATCAGATCGCTGATCATTGAAAATTGATCTATTCCAAACTCTTTAAAACCTCTTTCAGCATAATCTTATCACACTTCAGTCTTCTTTCTATATTTGCTACTTATGAATTTCATTATCAAGATATTATCAGCATCGTGTCTATAATTATTTTCAACTTGACTAGCTTTCCTCGGTTTCATGGGAATTTCAATCTGCAGCCTTCTAAATTTAAATTACTTTCTCGAAACTCATCCATTCCTTGCAAACCATTTAATATTCCCATAAACATTTACAACATCTATCTCAACTTTCTATTTTTATATTCTGCGTCTGTGCTAGCTGTTTTCTCCATTTGAACTCTCCATGTGTTGCTCTGCATTGGTAATCTGTTTGATAGCCCCATTCCCATTTCATTCCAAATTGTACTCATCAACAATGCAGCGATGTAGCCCAGTCATTTTTCTATCTCTATCCTTCTCCTCCATGCATTTCGATGTTTTCATTTTTCTCTTCTTTCCATTTTTCATTTGTCCTTACTTTTCTGTTTCTGTTTCTCTATTTCCCTGTCTCACGTGTCTCATGCCTCATTATTTACTCTCTCTCAGTACAGCTAGCTCAAAATATAAAAGGAAATGTAGATAAATACCCCCTTCTACAGGCAATTTTAATGAGATATTATTTTGTCGAGCTTACAAAACATTACAAATTTTCACGATGTCTTTCGGGAATACACATTTTCCTCCCATCCATCTTCAATTTTTCATTATTTCTTATCACTTCCCATTACTGTCCACGTGTTTTTCAGCTATCAATCACTGAAAATCGGGGACGGTATTTTTCTTCGAAAATCAGCGCGGAAATTGTCTCGTTTATTTGCTTGACGAAGGAGAAAAGTAGTTGGAAAAATGAAATGCAACACAGTCTAAATTAGAGTGGATTGTTGTGGAGTAGAGTAGAAGGGGAATCATATGAGAGTGAAGATAGAGTGCTGCAAACTAAACAAGCAACATTCTGATAGTAAGGCTTTGAAAATAGTTGAGTTCTGCAAGTAATTGTATAGTTTCGTGGGATGAGAGGGGAGGAAATTGCATAGAGTCCAATTTTAGATCATGAGTTCTCTTATAAGTTAAACCTTTTTTTTCGAAAACATGGTATGTTTTATGAATAAGGGAGTATTCTTGGGTTATTTCTATCTCTTCTTCTGCACGTCAACACTTTCCACGCTATCATTTCGCAATTCTCTCGTGCTACAAATGCACTTTCTTCATTTTCCTCTTTCTTTATTCTACAAAACATTACACAATATGAGAATTTTCTTTGTTCTCCGTCGAGATACAAAAATTAATTCTCGTCAGATTTTCGAATTTTTATTTTATATGTTTGATATTGACTCTTCTTATCAATATTTTCGTATCGGTTATCATATCATCATGTTATGCTGCTTTATCATATCGACCTTTCACTCTTGTTTTATCTAAAATTTCATCTTCAAAAATAGCCCTTCAAAATTCCTCGAAAATCATCACGTTTCCATTCAATTCCTCTTATTGTTTCAAATTTTCCCGCTTACGTCTGTGCTCTTTCGCTGTCCTTTTTTGTCCTGTTCTATTCAAAATATCCGAATCAGAGGAGCACAATCACAACATTCCCCTCTCTCGAAGGCACATGCTTTCCCCTTTTTGCTATGCTTTGTTTTCTTCCCCTCCTTCTCTGCGCTCTTCCCCTCCCTCTGCCTCTCTGCTTCTGCATTTCTGCCCGCCTCTTCCAATAAAAAGGCCTGCGATTTTCGTCGTGTGCGCATTCAAATTTTAGGCTTGTTGACTCTACGAGTCTCCAAAAAGTTCCCACAAAATTAGATACAAATTTAACCTTGATTTTGTCGCAAACAATTTCTTGTTTTCAATCGAACTTGGATCTTTCGAATCAATAGATTTGTCGATAATATTGACAATTAATCATGCAAACTAGTATTTTTGAGTTAGAATCTACTGGAAGCCTTTCTGCTTGAGTCTGAGATCTTTTATCAGTTCCCGTCTCCATGCTTTGTTATGATCTCCCTTTCAATAATTCCCTTATCAGCACCCGAAATAGGTCTTTTTCGCGACAATTCGACAATTTCGCAGTCATTCAGCTGTGCTTTCAAACTGAATAAAAGTCGTAGGTTGTTTGAAATTTTCTCATTTTTATGGCATTTCTTCGTTTTTGAGAAATTCGCAGATCTTCATCTAATTTTTCGATTTTCTTCCACAAATTTAAATGTGAAAACCTTTTTCTTCTTCGGTAAAATCCTAATAATTTCATGCAATGATTTTGAATTCGCTCTTCTCGAATCCGTGCGATTTGGCGACAGCCGTGTGTCGCTTTGTCTCGTTTCCCCTATGTTTCGGTGCATTTGCCCGTGTCTCATTGTAGAGTTGTCCTCTCTCTCTTCCCCTCCTTTTCCATTTCCTAACTCTTTGGCTCTTTTTGCTCTCATCTCTGCACTTCTCACAGTTTATCGATTGTCTCCTCCTCGGCAGATTTATGGCCATCTAACAAAATTCCTGAAGTTCCCCACAAATGCGTAAACTCATTCACATTTGAGACTTTCCGTTTCTACTTTCATCCCATTTTCCCGCGATTAAATTCCATTCTTTTTTCTGTAAAAAAATAACGTAGTGGTCTGATCCTATGATTTTTCTCTTCTTAAAAAAATCTGTTTCGTTCAGTGACAATATGTGCTGCTTCACCGTTGATATTCAGACAGGAGCGAAATAGTACTGAATTTTGAGAGCAAATTATGGTTTCTCTGATTCTCGCTATTTCGATTTTATCTGAACTGTCGAAAAATGCGTGCTCTCGAATGCGCATATAAATTCCCAGGCTAATTCATTCAGTTTCAGTTGTCTCTTTTCCGCTTTCTGTGATTAAACCATCCAACTGCAGTACAGTCAGAACAATGTCCATGCAGCCTACTGATGTTATGTGGTACGTATTTATGAAAATACTATAACTTAGGTATTCTTTAATGCTGCAAAACCTCAAGCTAAAATAGTATGCAAAAATGAAAGCGTTTCCTTAATCCCATCATATTAAAATACTCTTTCTGCGTTTGAGGCGTTGCGATATTGAGGGATTTTCAACAACTAAAAATATCTGAAAATCCAAAGCACAGATTCTATTTTTTTCTCGTCAAATTTTTAAATCTCAAAATTTTTGAAGAGAAGAAAATGACGAGTTCAAGGCCAAATCGTACAGTTAGCGATTTTCTAAAATTCAATCAAAATACATTTTTTCCCTTCCATTCTCGGATAAGGTATTCTTTTGTCTCTTTTATTGCGCGCACTTGTTTTTTCTGCAAAATGCACTCGAAACATATATGGGTTTGATTGTTTTGGTCGGCCAATAAAAGTCGACCTAAACGAGTTATCCTCTCCCCCTTCACTCCTCTCTAAATCAGCAATGCTTTGATCGAGGCCTTATCAGACAGGGTCGCCTCTCTGCCTCGATGATTTGTCAAGGAAAAATTCGAAATGTCGCTGATGTGGGAACAAAGTGCGAGAGAATGGGAGAAATAGCGTGAAAGTAGGGGAGAGTTGGGAGAAACGTTCTCGTGAGAGAAAAGGGCTGCTCTTCCTTTACCCCCTACTGGTGCATAATCACCCAACATCTTTGGTCTGTCTTTCCTTTCCCTTCTAACCTTTCGTAAACCGATTAACACGTATCACTTATCAATTCGACCGACCAAACATTCTCATAACTTTTATGTCCTCTCCAATTTTTGCACGACTGCCCGCTCACAGATCGACCATTCTAGTGTCGAACATTGAGCGAACAGAGGACAGATTTATTACTTTTTCAACCAAATAGAAATGCTTAAATCATGAATTTTGGAATTGAAGAAAAATTCTCACCAAAACACGCGATTTAAAAGATCGTGGGCGAACGATTTTCAATAAACCTCGATTTGGTTCTGAAAGGAGGATATAGGGATTTTGTAGGTGATCACAGAATTCTGGAAATTGTTTTGAGTCGGGAAACTTTGAAACCTAAAAATGATAATAACAACCGGCGACAAGTGAAGATGGATATCAGTTTACTTTGACATGTGGATTTCATATGAATAGGTGATCCTGAAGCTTTAAAATTGAACACGGTTTTTGAAGACGAAAAAACTAGGATAAACTCATTTTCCCGTTCAATGTCAAGTCTTCGACTAATATCAATCGCAATTTCAAAATGGACACAAATCTTTTGACCATTAGAAACCTTTATCAATCTATCAAAGACTGCAAAATAGGACAAATACTGATAGTGATTGAAAGAAACATTAGTAACGTTTAGTAAACGTAATAAGATTTGAGAAAAGACATAGGGTATTTGAAATCACATCCTAATGGCGCTCACAATCTTTGAACATCAGTGATACGTGCTTTTTCAACTCGTAAATATGCATGACTTTGGTATTTTTAGCTGCAGACCCTGAATTTGAGGAATTGTGGGGATATTTCGGGAATCTGCAGGAAAAATGCCCGAGATTTGAGGGACCCTCTTTCTTGTGTCTGCAATTTAAGCACTTCACAAGTAGTAACACATCAAACAGACGGCAAAATAGTCCCTCTTTTCTGCAAAATGCCTCTTGCAACTCCTCAGCTTCTCTGTCCATCTCCCATCGTCTTGTTTATCTCGCTTCTCTTCTCTCGTCACTCTCCTTGTCTCACGCTCCCTCACTTGTTTTCGCTAGAGCCCAAATAGGCTGCATTCACGTGCCAAACGGAGAGATAAAAATAGCAGGAAAACATGGAAAAGAATGAGAGAAAATGGAAATCGAGAGGAAAAAGATGGAGGAGAAGATTCTGCACGCTTTTGACTAGCCCTGCAGAAAGTATATAAACAGTTGAGACTAAGCGACCAGCTAAGAGTTATCAATTTGCTCTAGTGCTCTATTTTGACTAGCTAATTGCTGACTGTACGATTTTCTGACCGTGTGACTGTGTTGTTCATCTACAGCAGTAGTGACAAAGTGATTGCAGGATGTCGAAGGCTCCCACGGTGAGTGAAATGCTTGGCAAGGATACAGACATTACTTTCAAATCCAACATCTCTCCCTCTGCAGCCATCGATGATGTAATATTTTCTTGAAGATTTATTCAAAATCTAAATCCAGAAATGAAAACTGAAAAAAATCAATTTTTCCTTTAAAAAGTAGTAAAAACTCATGCGAGTTTATTATAAATTTCAAATTAGTTATCATGAAATGATTATCTCCTTTTAGATCCGTCCCGATTTCGATACCGACGTTCTGTGGAAACCCCAGAAGCTGAGCCGCAAGCCGCGCACAATGAGCATGGACTCGACCGACTCCGAAATAACTCGCAAACTCTCAATCAACGAATCCATCGGGTCTGCTAGGTAGTTTTTAATTTTCATTAAAAATCGGATTTTCTTAACTCGAAGATAATTTATAATGAGAATGAACAAAGAGTGAAGCTAGTCTTCAAAAAATGACCAAAATTGAAGCTCGTGCACTTTGATATGTGTCACATTTTGTTACAATCAAATTTGATCAAACTTCATTCTTGTTTTCAAAAGTTGATAATTTCTAGTTCTAAAAATGCGAAAATATTTGCTTGTGTCTGCAACGTGTTTCATATCAATTTCCCTTTTTCAATTTTCTATTTTATAGCATAAACAACTCCTTTCTTATCGTTATTTTCGTGTGATTTGATCCCTTGTTTCACACAATCGAAACAGATTGTTTAGTGGGCCGACCTCGCCCGTGGACGTGCAGCCGCGCTCGCGCAGGATGTCCTTCACAGAGATGCTGTTCGGCTCTCCTTCGGGGGGCTTCTCCTGGGGACAATCAGCGCTGCAGCAGCCGACAAACGAACAGCCAGAGAGGAAGGGCTCCGTCACTGAGGATGCCAGGTTCAAGGAGCTCATGAAGCATCAGAATCGCATCCTGGGAGACGGTAGGCGTTCCTTCATTAATTTACACCATTTGGAGAAGACGTATTTCTTCTAGGCTTGAGAAAGTGACTAGATGATCTCTAATCTTGCTTCTATTCACTTTCTAACAAATATTTCCGATCTTTTCCATTTTGGCAAAATAAAGCAGTAGCAGTATGATTGATAATTCAATTTTTATCTCGCCCCTTGAACATAAATGCATAAAATAAAGATGAAGAAAAAATATCTGTGTTAGGGCTATGGCTCCTCCCGGATAACGCAACCAACGATGTGATAGACATGTAGTCGAAAAAATTCTCCACACCCTCATTTCCCCCAAATTCTCACTTCTACAAACAATTTGCAGATGGCATTTCCGGGGGCTTCAAAATGAGGGACTACGTCAAGAAGTAAAGCTGTTGGTTTTACAACACACAACAACCACTTTACATAAAGTCCAATCCATTCGGTTATTATTATCATTTTCATCTAAAGTTACATTTTGTTGATCATTTTTCTATTTCTGCTGTACATATTCTATCATTATTTTCTGTACATATTTCCACCTAAATCGTAAACTGTTTCGTTATTTATTCCTAGCTACAATTTACACTACCGTATTCTTTACGGTATTCCCTAATTCCATATCTGTCCACGAAACCGTCTTTTTCTGCAAAATGATTTTGTTTGATAAGAACTTGGGATATTGGATTTCTGTGTTCTAAATTCTCCCCCTTTAATATTTATGATAAGTTTTATCAGTGGCGAAATATCCATTCCTTGTTACGAATTATCTGAGACCGATTGCAGGAATTCTGTTAATCTATGTTACTCGTATTGGAATTTTGGAAATGTCTTTATTTGGATGAACAATCACATTTCATTTCTTCAAATTACAACATTTCCGAGTTCCATTTCCTTCGTTGATTTTATCGGTTTTACCCTCTGCTCCTACAGCAATTCATGTATATGTCTACATTACTGGTAGTAGATTTCTTCTTAGTTTGCACAAATTTATCTGAGAGTTTTATCGAGTAAAACAAAATGTTAGAGTTCATTGTTTACAAACATAAACGAAACGGGAATAAAGGTTCGTATTCTGAACTAGTTTCATTTTTTCCCAACAAAAGAAGTTTATCACAGTAAAAAAACGGGTAAACAATTTGATAAGGCTAATTTTGAAAAGGAAAGATAGACTAACCCACTTTGCTTATAAAGAAAGCATCGAAAATATTATCAAACTATTGAATGGCAGAAAAGGACCTCCTGTAAAGTTCACCAGTTTTTTTTCCGTTATTTCTCTTTTGTCTACACTCCTTACCCTCAAAGTCTGGTGAATTATACGGGAAGCCGCAGGAAAGAATTGTTTCCAAGTGAATTTTGAAAAAATAACCGATTTCTGAGCAAGGATTTTAAATTCGAGTTTCAGAAATCGTAAATTCATTCATACTTTCGATGTTTCAATTAAGCTGGTCTACTTATTGGCAATGATTATAGGTGTGCACCGAAAAAATGAATACGAATGAAAATGAAAGGCTACCCGAGGAGTGGCGAGTTAAATGGATTGACAGATTTGGAAGGAGATGTCTGGAAGGGGGATGAGTCGTTCAGACGACGGCGTCTTTCGGCTTGAGGTGCGCGAGTTCGGTCAATTGTCAGGTCGAAGAATCTGAATGAGAACATTATTGAGGAAGTTAAACTTCAAAGGTATCTTATTCACAACTAAATCAGTTTTTATAGTAAATTGAAGAGAAAAAATTCAATATTCTCTTACACGCCTATCATTGTCTCTTAAAATTATATCCGCACAATGTTTCAAAGTATCAAAATTCATAGCATTTCATTATCCTGATATACGTCTGAAAACAAAAACAGCACTAATAGAGTCGCTATTCAAAGATTTCGTCAAAAGTGCAATTGCACTATGTTTCGCCACCAAGTGATTCATTCAAAACATCGTCTCTTCTTCATTAAAATATTAACTGATTTAAAAATTAAAAAAAAACATAAGCTCACTTTGCGAGGGCCATGCTGGCTGTAGATCCTGCTGGAATCGGTTTGCGACAGTCCAGATTGATTCTGAAAAAATGTGAATCAGTGTTGTTAAAAATGATGAATAAGAGCTATTAGCTTCAAAACGAGCAGATGATCGTCATGAAAGAAAATTGACACAACGCTGAATCGAAGAAAATTCTATCTTTTCGGCTCAACTTTCAAAATAAGCTTTGATTTGATGCGAACTTTATTTATTTTATAGGGAAACTAAAAGAAGAGTACAGATCGTATATTTATTTTAAAAAATCAAGGCAAGAAACGAACTTGTCATATCCTGAAGGAGCCCTGTGCATGGCCAGATCTAGTTTGCAGCCGACAGTCAGAAGAGGGATGTGGCAGCTCTCCAAATCGGCCTGCAGACTGCGAGAGGTCGCGCTCGAGCGAGGCTTTCCATCCAGCAATGTGAGCCAATTCGCGATATTCTGCAAGTTTTATTTTTAAATAGTTAAAAAGATGGAGATAAATTGAATTTCGTCACTTCTTCTTTATGTTTCAAAGACTTATCCTGAGCTACAATTTTCGAAAATGAAAAAAACAACTTTTCTTTAAAATATGTATTTACTAACGCGAAAAAGAAATCATCGGGCGCAGGAGTAGACAGGAATTTCTCTAACCCCCTTCATTGGACGCATTATTTCGCTAAAAGGATGAAAGAAACTGTCTAGAGTCTGAATGTCCCTCTATGCTCGAATAAGCGCTTTTTGCATGTTAATAATAGCTAAGGAGATTTTCATAGACTCACCTCGTAGCTCTTCTTATTGCTCATATCATGAACGAGAATGGCTCCGAGTGCTCCTTCAATCAGCGTCCCAACAGCATCTCGATGTGACGCAGACCCATCGATATCCCACAACTCGAGTAATTCTGTCCTTTGCTCGGCAGTTCCACTTCGATATTCGTGCCACGCCATCACTATCGACACTCCAATTGTAGAAGCAAAATCTTGTCCGACTCTGAAAATGCTCGTTGGTTCGTCTTTCAGAAAACCCTTGAAATTAAGCAAAAAATATTTCTCAAATTTTTAAGAAGTAAAAGCTGAAAATATTCTTACTTTCCAGCGACAGCATTGACGAACGAAGTCTTGCCGACTCCAGACTCTCCCAGCACAACGATTTTCGTCGAATTCATTAGTGCTCCTTTTGCTAAGTGTCAGTTTTCTCTGGTTTCCTCACGATTCGAAGGCACAACGAGCAGCTTCTGCACTCGAAAATTCCGCTGTCGACGATTTGAGCGACCTGGAATGTATTTTGTACATTCTTATCGGAAAAATTTTAAAAAATAACTCGCTAGCTGTGTTTTGATTTCCAATTTCAATAAAATAATAACTTGTAGATTTTTCTAATCAACGTAAAATGTTTACCTCTTTGTGAGTAATGTGGAAATAGTCCCCACAGCGACAGGTCTCTTCCAATTCCTCCTCCTCTGCTTCTGCCCTGTCGATTTCGATCTCCTCTGCAATCGTCCCTTTCAGTTCTCGAAGTTTCTGCTCGCGAAGCCAACGATCGTATTCCAGGCGGCCTTCTTCGGTCTGTAAACAGAACAATTCGTTTTTTAGGAAAAGAAAAATGATAGAATCAAATCGATTTTCAAATAGAAATAATTCGTTAAATAACACACTAAATTTAAAACTCTAGTGCCAGATACGGAAATTACGGAATACTGTAGGATGAAAGTTAGAAAAAGATCCCAACATTTTTCAAAAACGATTACCTTGATCCTGTTCCAGATGAGAGCCAAAGTGTTGATGAGCTGTGGCTGGGCCTGTTTCGAATCGACCTTGTCTGGATGGGCACTTCGCAAGAAGTCGAAATAGGCCTGCTTGACTGCGCTCAGCGGGGCTGAATCTGAGACTCCAATTATGTCGTAGAAATTGCGCATAACATTCGTATTCGCTCTGAATTCTACATGAAAATCACGCCATTTCACCAAATTTGAGATATTCATAGGTTCATAACCATTTTGAAGGTTCAACAACTCGTCGATCAATTCTGAAAGAGTTTATTGAAAATCTAAACGTCTGTAAAAACGATCAAATTTTTAAAATCTGTACAAAAGCTGCCTAGAATCATGAGATCATAAATGACTTGGAAACATACGAAAGAAGTTCTGACTAAAGATTATGTATCGAAAGAAAATACATTCAGCGATTTGGCAAAAGATGAGAAGAAATGGATCTACCCGAGATGTTTGAGAGAAGTATGAAATCGTGTGAATTGCACAGAAAGCCTTCGCTTCATTAAAGACAGCGATAACGTCAATCAGGACTCTCGATGCTGACGATAGGTATTACAGGTTTGCTCTGTCTGTCCGGCTCGTTCCTCTGCCGCAACAGACCGACCTCCTCTGTCTCTGTCCGTCCACCATCCGTCGTGTTCCTCTCATTTGGCAGGCCGAATTTGTAGCTGACATTCGCGTACTGCTGCAGGCAGGGGCACGAGTCCAACACAAAAGCACAGAAAGGTCGGCGCAACCCAAACCACCTGTAAATAAAATGATCTTGAAAAAAGTTCTTCTAATTGAGAATGATGTTTCAGTTCAATTTTCAGATACTAACAACTAAAAAAGATCTTGGGAATTGGTATTATCAAAAATCTCCATTCTGGAAAAGAGTAAAAATACTTACCAAACATTATTTCCTCCATGCCCAAATGACATGAGCAACATGCAGAATAATGATACAATTAGAGGGAAGAAGACTGCCTGAAAGTATCATTTTTAGAGGAAAGCAAGGAATCCGAAGAGTTACCGTGAAAGGCATTGTAGACCTGTCGACATCGCTCCACTGCAGCATGTCCAATTTGCCTGTGAGAAGGATGAGGCAGATGAGGGCGGGAATGACGAACAGCGTGTGTACGAGCGAGGAGTAGACGTGATGACGGCGATGGGCTGTCACTAGGTGGGTGGATCTGAAGACAGCAGAATAAAGATAAAACGATGAAAAGATAATAAATACCTGGCGAGAACAATGGATAAAACGAGCCCGTAGAGAACTGCAACGGCAGAAAGAGACAAAATCACCCAGAATGGAATAAACACGACTGCCCACGACCAATCGATCTATAAACAATAATCTTTTTTTTTGTGAAATTTGACTTTATAAGATATTCAAACGAATTTTATTTTAAACAAAAATGCTCATACTTTATGGAAAAGTGACGAGATCTGTTTTCTTACAGGATTTTCATGAAAAAGTACATATATGTGAAAGGGTTCTCTCCATAAATCGAAAATCACTCACTTCATTGTCAAGTTTAAAAGCGACGAAAATCGTTTGCAGAACGTTGATTGAAATGATAAATTCAAACTGAAAATTTAGATGAATTACATGTGAGAAGAATAGTCTATTTTACCTCGAAAGACTTGTCGTGTCGCAGTGACCAGACGCAAACGATGACTGTGATTAGCGAAAGGAATATGAGCGGGCTCAGCACGATGATCCACGGCATGAATATACCAGAATCACTGCCGTATTCTATCTTAAGTGAAAGAAACTAAAATGGACATTTCTTCATGCAATTTTTAGCATTAAATCCGAGACTTTTGAAGGAGGGTTATTTCTTCTTTCATTTACAAAAAGAAATTCTTTTGTTCCTTCTAACGAAAAAGATAAGAGAAAAACAATTCAACTTAAAAATACATACCTTGACAAAGATGAGCGCGACTAAAATGAACAGGAAAATGTGCTCTAGCGTCGTGAAGAGCATAGAGTAGAAGTCTGTTCGCAGAGCGATGTCATTGCTGAAGAAAAATAAAACAAATAAACTGAAAAAGAGTATGAAACCTGGCAGGTGGTCTGCAGCAGTATGAGACGGAGGCGACGACGGCGCCAATGAAGACAAGGATATTGCAAAGCCACAGTGGGGTGAAGATGAAGGCCCAGTTGACGGGCAGGTGGCCGTCCAGTTTGAGCGACAGCAGCACAACGAAGCATAGGGCTGACAGATTGATCACGAACTTTCTGAAACCATGAAATTGGCAATGAATGAGTGAATAAAAAACTGACGAAATATTGAAGCCCTTGAACAGACTGCCCAGGTTGAGTTCGATCATCTCGAATTGGTGTTCACTACATCCGATGAAACGGTAGAACACTTGCCAAATTTTGCGATTTTAAGAAAAAAATGGAAACCCTGATGGAAAACTGGCAAGTGAAATAGCAGACGCTACGCGTAATTGCAGCGTTTTGAGAGGGAGAAGAGTATTGCAGGTGGTTGGGCAGCCACTGAAATTCACAATTTGGCACCTTTGAATCACGAAAAATAAATAAAAACAATTCAGGTAAACAAGATTGAGAAAATCACAAAACAGTAAAAAGCTGAAAAGTGATTGGCGGCGACGAAAAATGATGCATTTTCTACATTATTTTTCATCAAATATTTTTTTCTTCAATAGACTCGACTTTGAACTTTTACACAAGATATCAATTCTCCAAAATATTTCGCTATTTTATTTATTTCGTTCTGGTACAGTGATGTATATAGTTTCTGTATTTGTGGAGATTTATTTATTTCTTCCTCTTGGACTTATCGCTGAACTGTGTTTGACCCATCCCTTTATTCTGTGCCTGCAATTGCTCTATGCCTGCCTCTATCTTTCCATTTCTCTACACTTGCCATTTGCCAAGTTGCGATCAAATTTTTGTTCAATTGATTGAATTTTATGCATTTTGATGTATTTTTTTACTTTCTTTCAATTTTCATTTTTTTTTGTACTTTAAATTCAGAACCAATCGATATGTCAATCCACAGCGTGTTGGTCACGGGCAGTTCAAGAGGAATCGGGTTCGGACTCGTGCAAAAATTCCTCGAGAGCGACAAAGTCGGACTGGTCATTGCTGCCTCCAGACCATCTGCTACTTCAGTATGATTTCTTTCATATCCATTTTAGAAGAGCATTGAATAATTTCAGGAGCTTCTGACAATCAAGAACAAAAAGCTTCATCTGGTCACTCTGGATGTCACGGACGACGATTCCATCGTTAAGGCTGTCGAACAAGTAACAAGTTCATGAAATGAATCTTTGCAATATTTACCAAACTTTTCAGGTTGATCAGATTGTTGGATCAAAAGGGTTAACGATTTTGGTCAATAATGCTGGAATTCTGCAAAGCTATGGGTTTACTGACAAGCCGAACAGAGATGTTGTGAATCAGACCCTAGACACGAACATTACCAGCCCAATGATGATGGCTCAGGTACGCTTTTCGAACATTTCTCGAGATTTAATTCAAAGATCATCGGGGTTGATTCTGAAAATGTCGAAATTGAAAAATCACAACCCATCTCATTTATTCGATTTGCTGAATCTGCAAAGAGGTTAGCCATCAATCGATTTATCTACGTCACTTATCTAATGACCACTCTTCATACCTTCGCGGATGCAATTATTTTACTCACTCAGCATCGCAAACGATTTTATTTTTTTTTTTTATATTGAATGAAAGTCATAATTTTAGTACTTCTACCCTCTACTTAAACGAGCTGCGGATTCCCAGCCTGGAAACACGTTTTCGTCTTCTCGAGCTGCGATCGTCAATATCAGCTCAATTCTTGGATCGATTCAGCTCGCACAACCATCTGATAATGGCATTAAGAAACTGTTGGACTATTCCGTTAGCAAGGTTAGACATTGGTGGCATGAATTCTCGATAAATGCCTTAAATTAGGCTGGAGTGAATATGGTCAGTAGAATCTTATCGAAAGATCTCGAAGCTTATGGAATAGCCTGCACTGCTCTACATCCGGGGTGGGTTCAGACGCGCATGGGAGGAGAACACGCTTCAATTACCGTAAGCCTGATTTGAAATACAGGGTGTTTCAAGTTTATCTACCCAATTTACTTTTTGAATAACTTTTTTATTTTTTATCCAAATTGAGTGCGGTTTTTTGCATGGTACTCTCCCTACCTTATCGTTTTGTCTGTTATAGCTCTTGGGTCGAAACCAATTACCCATACCCATAAAATTACCTGTTTTTGGAAAAGCTAATTTTTGATATCGAAAAAAATGTTCAAAAATTCCTAACTTTTTTATTCTTGGACCAAATTGAATGATTCTTTTTTTATTCGACAGCATTTGGTCTCTAAATTATTAGGTATTAAAACAGAATTTTTTGAATACTAACTTCTGCAGAAATGCGCGTTTTTCGCGTCTCGATTGCGGACTTTTCGATCCGTACTGTCTTTACGCGTAAATGACGTCGGAAAGATCTGCCCTTCTAGTATGTTGTGCAGAATGACACGACGAACAACTTTTGTCGTTGGACCAACTCTCGAATCGCTACCGTTGGAGCTCCAGAATTTTTTGAAGTACGACGATCAAATTCAGCAAAATGATTTTTTGGCAGTAATTTTTTTTTTTTAAATCATATCTCCCTGTGTGTGCACATTCTAAAATAAGTTCTGGAACAAAAGTTGATCACCATGTCCATCTACACAACATACTGGAAGAAAGAATTTTTTAACACCATTTACGTGTAACACACAATACGGGTATATAGGGTAACTTCGGGTAGCTTTTTCTCATCAAAAATATTATCCTAAAATTTTCTTTTGACTTGTACTTTATTATCCTACTGAAGATCTACAAAATAAAAAAGAATTATTCAATTTGGTTCAAGAATAAGAAAGTTGAATTTTTGAACATTTTCCTAGATATAAAAAATTAGCTTCTCCAAAAACAGGTAATTTTATGGGTATGGGTAATTGGTTTCGACCCAAGAGCTATACCAGACAAAATGATAAGGTAGGAGAGTACCATGCAAAAAAAACCGTACTCAATTTGGATAAAAAATAAAAAGTTATTCAAAAAATAAAATAGAGATAAACTTGAAACACCCTGTGCTAAACTGTTTCAATGAAATTATCAATTTCCAGTTGGAAGAATGCGTCAGCAAATTGGCACCCAGCATCATGAGTCTGACGCAGGAGCAGAATGGGGGATTCTTCGATAGGGAACTCAAAGCCATTCCATTCTAGACAAGTTGTTTATTATTCCAACAACAAATAAATAAGTTTCACAAATGCTCATTAGTGACCTAGAAATCTGTAGCGCCTAATTTCTACTGAGATTCGGCAAAATAAAGTGAAAGACGATAAAGCCAACAATGGACCCGTAGAATTTGCTATCATGATGGTATGATAATAATAGAAATCGAACTTTCTAAAAATATTCCGAAAACACAAAAATGAGGGAGGCAGATTTGGAATCTGCGGATTTTTACTCGTTATATCAATGAACAGCTTAGGTTCGTTAGAGTATGATTTGGTTAGAACCTCTGGAAGATAAAAACGAAAGAAAAAAAATCGAAATATGGCCTAAGTGTGATGAAAAAGAAGTGATAGTAACCTACATGAATGAGAATAAATTTACTCGAAAAAGTTCGAAACTTATCCATCACGAAAGCAATACTTGATTGTAGCACATATCACAATACCTGAAAATCGTTAATTTGTACCATAGCTTAAAAATAAATTTCGATTCAACTAAATACCTGTAAGCGTCCTTAATAATGCATCCGTCATTGGTCCAGATGATCATTTTGTTGCCAGCAGGTTCTATTCGATCATCTTGTCTATAATGTCGGAATCGAGACAATATCGCCATGTTTCGCTGGAATACAAAAATTTATAGAAAAGCTCCAAAATATGTTTAGATAAGGAAAACTCACAGCTCTATCCAATGGAATAGATTTGACTCTGGGAGCAAAAGCCATCACTCCAACTTCCATGAACTCAACTGGGGATTCAACTGGTTTGGTTCTTGCTTCGAGCCACCTAAGGTAGAACAACTAATTGGCATGGATATGGATTTTTCTCACTCTCGTTCGTTTCTGATTCCTCTTAACACCATCGGATTCAGCGTGAATATCGTGATCCACTTCCAGTTATCATGCTTGACGACTTCGGAAAGACATGTTTGATTCGTCAGCAATTCCTCTCGAATTTGTGAGTAAATTGAATTGTAGGTATCGGAGTTGCTGAATAATTTTACTGAAATTAAATAAACGAAAATTGATATTTACTCAGAAAACAGCAATGATCTTGCCTCCTTCTCGTCCATGCATAGACAGAAATATGCAGGGATTCCACTATCGGTACAAGACCGGAATGTCGGAAGAGAGTATCGAAACAGCGAAAGTCCTGAATGCTCGACGATAATTCAAGTTCATGTGACTTTGATTGGGGAAATGAGTTTAGTCGATTTTCTCGCATGCTCGTCGCGTTTCTGGTACCAGGCTTGCGATATTGGCCTACCAAACCCGGATGGATTTGGCATCGGCTAATGTCAAATGCAACCTTCGCTTTTACGTTTTCAGGAATAAAAAGATATTTCCGCTCACCTCTGTTTCCATAGCTTAGAGCCTGTTCTTCAGGATCCTCTACTAGATCTTCTGCACCAAAAGTCATCGAAGCATAATCGAACAGCATTGCATGAATGTCGTAGTTACTGATCAGTCTGAAGAGTTTCCATGTGATTTTAATCAATTTTTGTTATAATCCTTGCCTATTAGCATTGAACTGCATGTTGAGCACTTGTCTCGGATAGAATCGACCAAACTTGGTTGGCATTCGAATTGTGAAGAATGGGTTCCGCTCTTCGACTTTCCCAGTAAATGTGTTTGCGATTCTGCTGAAATGTAAGCAGCTATTGTTAGCTTGAACTATTCTTTTATGCATTACCTAACACGATTTCCTGTATCAGACATAATTACGATTGATGTCTTCTCGAAGACTCCATTGGCTTTCAGTTGTTCGAGATTATTCCTATAAAATTGTGGCCTTTGTAGAATTATAGATTTTCTGGATAGATTACCTTAGAACTAGATCGATAGCTGCTAGATTCTGAGTGCTCTTCTGTGTGAGTCCGTTTATGTATGAGAACGAGAAATGACAGGTCGATCGGAATCGCACGCTGAATTCCTTCCAAATGTTGATGTATTCCTCGGCGCTCATCTGAACGATTAATTAATTACATCTGTTTGACCAAAATATTGGTTAAATATTTTCCATAGATTGCATCGATAGAAGAGAATAGTTAAACTTAAATTATCCGTAATAACTGACTGTCTTTCATCGTTGAAATTTCAGGTCGTAAGCATGGGTGAACAAAGACTCGAGTTTAAAAATGTCAAAGACAAGGAACAAAGATGTAACTCATTTTTCCAAATCTCTAAATATCAAAGAAACGAATAACATTTTCAGCGTAATTTGTCTGTGTTTCGAAGGTCCCAAAGACAGGCAAAGCTAAAGAAACAATTTTTCAGAACTCCAAAGACGAAGACCCAGCGTTGCTCATCCTTGGTTGTAATTTTGAAAATTTTCTAACATTATTAGCTAATTCCTGTCATTGGGTTCGTTTGAAAGGATGATTTCAAAAGGACGAAACTCTAACCTTTCCATCCTTCATGCACATCGAATGCTCTTCGATATGTTTGTGGTGATTGAATAGATGATATGCTCGAGTGAAATATTCGACGTTAGGGCGGAATTTATCAGCTCTCGATCTTCTATAGAATGGTCCATCGTATTGAATGTCGTCGTTCAGCATGGCCATGCAGCCTCTTTCTAAATTGTTTCCTCTTCATCAGTTGATCTCGGAAATTCTCTACCTTTCATTGCATTCCAAAGATAGGTTCCTTCTAGGCTCTCTAGCGAATCATTCGGTTGCACAGTCTCGCCCGTCAGAATAGTCAGTGAGTTTTGGAAACTGGTGTCGGCAACCTGAAAACTTGTTCGTAATATTGAACCTGGACTGCGTGATTTCCAAAAGTTCTCGAATTTAATATAAATCACAGAACTGCTTCAACTACCATGGTCTTACTGTAACTAGTTTTCTTTGTCTTCGTCGAAATTATACACGTCCTTCAAAATAAGTATTCATTTTGGTGTTATGAAAGGTTATCAAATTGCTGAGTGACTTGACTCATTTGCATTGATTGGGTCGTTCAGTTCGCCTCATCTTCCTCCTCTCCTTTCATTTGATGATCTCCATTCTCATTTCCATTTCATCTGGTCTTCCACTTTTGGTGTCCGTTTTGCTCCCATTCTCCGCACTTAATCTCCTCTGTGTTCTAGCCACTTAATTCCCACGTCGTTCCCCTGCCCCTCTATTCTCACCCCCTCTCATCCTCATCCTTATCCCACCCCTTATCCTATATATCCCTCTTCACCTCTTAAATTTTCATCATCGCAGTTTCGTTTTCTGATCTCCTAATCTTTTTCAATCATTAAACGATAATTGACTATTTTCCTCGTCCGAATTCAAATTCATCCACTCTCTTCTCTCACCAATAAAGTAAAGTGCAAAGAAGGAGTTAGCAATAAAGCGGCGTCATCCAGACCAAATGTTTGAATCAAAGATTCGGAGAGAAGGACAATGCTGAAAAAACGCGTTATCAATTATGGAATAAGAGATTTGGAGAAGAAAAAGGAAGAAGAGATGTCCATAAATCGTATCCTACGTAATTATCATTTACCAATTTCATGCACTCTGAGAAACTACGGTATCTAAAGGCTAAAAAACACAAGCAAGGGATTTAAAAAATTTTCTTTAGGGAGATGAAGCGTAAAAATATTATTGCTGTTCTTGCACAAAGCGATAGTTCCCGGAAAATTCGTTCGAATTAAATAAACGGAACATCTTTGATTCTTATAATGTCGCGTAATTTGTTCAACAATTTGTCTGTCACTAGTGGGGGACTTATGAATATGGAGGCAGAGTAGAGTATAGCTTCATCCTTTTAGGAAAAGTGCTACTTGAGAATTTTCTAGTAACGCCAATAAATTTTCATATGCATCCTTTCCTATGTACATTTGATATGCTAAGAATTTTTCAGACAAGTTTGTCAAATCTCACAGATTTTCCCCGCTTTTATTAATTTTCCTATGGCAGGCAATTATCCCATATCTACGTGTCATATGAAAACAGAAAAATGCAGAAAAGGTTACATAGGATCGCAGATCTTTGATACTTAAGATTATGAAAGATATGGGAAGATCATCATGAAATTAATCTTTCAAAAGATAAACCTAATAAAAGAAGTTTAAATTATGAATTATGGAAACTTACCTTGTTAAACATTGTTGAAGTGATGAAATCGTTCTCCTCCAAAAAACGTAGAGTCATCGGCATGTGTCGCATGAACTGGTTGTAAGACACGGAGCTGATCAGCAGAATTGCAAGCGAAGGATTGTCCTAAAGTGGATATGATAAATATCGATCTTAAAATCAAATCTTTAAGAATGATCAAGATTTTCGAAAATTTCTGTGGCTACTTACTAAATGCTAGGTAAATTTTTCGGAATTACTGTAGGTGATGGATTGACTGATAAGTTTAGCGTAATAGATTTTATCAACTGAATTTCACCATAGTTGCTTCCTCGAATCCCCTTGCAACTCCGCGGTCATTCAATTCGTATTTACTGGCGAAATTCACGAAAGCTTTGAGATATTTCGTGTGGAAAGTGGCGTTCCTACAAGACACGATGAATTGTGGAAACGGTACTATCACTGGCGCATTCGGGCTTATCTGAAATCATCTAGCATTGTTTTGTGAATTCATGTTCACGCAGTAATTATTTTTCATACCAAAATCTTGCATAAAAATTTCTCAAACTACACAATTGTATAAACGTCATTTCTCTCTTTAGATTACGATGTTGTATAGTTTTATTTGCTTCAGTCTTCAGTCTTCAGCCTTCAGTCTTTTATCTTTAAAATCGCACAAATACGGCTGCTATAGGGATATTTTCTTACTCACTCTTTTATTCTCGAACGAATTTGAATGATCAAATGCCTATTTGTAACATCGCTCTAGTCACATCCCATTAGTTGCCTAATTGGCACAACTTTGTAGGTTTCTATTCTTTCATTTCTGCGCATTCTTCTATTCCCGATCGCATTTCTTTCATCCATTCCTATTCCGTCAGAGTGGCTAGATGTGGAAAGAATGAAAGTCGGCAAACAAAGAATGATTTGATCCACGATCTACAGTATTTTCATCGCGCTAAGAACACGATTTTTATCATCGACTAAAAACTAATCATAGTTAGAAAGTCGGAAAAATGTTGAGGACGGATTAAGCCACACGTAAGAATGACGTATTTCTTAGATTGGCGTAATAATTACCTGATACTCCTGTCCGAACTGATATTGAAGTCCATCTTCGCTCAGGCTCAATTCAGAATAATAGCAGCTATAAAGGGGAAAATGTCTGGTGATGTAAAAATGAATCCAAAATTACGCAATTTCTTCGTTGACCGCAGAATCGTTGGAGAAGATCGAGTGGGAAAGGGTTAGAGTCCCGTCGGGGGACAAGTAGGCCAACGGAGGCATTTTTTCTTGACAATTCAAGTTCCTAGATTTGATACTTTGTTACCATCAGATCGTCATCGGTAATCATACTTTGTGCCATTAACATATTCAGCTATATCAGATTCATTTAGCGACATAATGGGCCACTTGCAAACGTTCCCCAAGACGTCGTGAAATCCTAAATTATTACAACCTGCCAATGAAGAAGCTTCTTATTTCAGTAAACATGTTCAAGTTTAAAATCTCTGCGTTCAGAATAGGGCTATATTCGAAATTCCGACTCTGGTTCTTGGTCATGGAAAATTTAAACTCCGATTCCGAACTTTTCAAAGTTCAAATTCGGACAACACTGGTTCAGAACGCGCTCTGATCAGCCTTATCTTTGAATTAATGGAATGCAGGGACTTCACACACGAATTCTATCTTATGGAAAGACTGAACGTACCCTTCGTAGGCATGATGACGTCGAATTTGTGGAGTCCATCGAGAGTCTGTATGTAGGAGAGACTCCTCGTGTTACGCCAGTAGATGTACGACACAATCAGCAGCAAAATGATTATTAGAGCTGTCTGAAAGTTGAGAATATTAAACACTCGACTTTCATCTCTAGTGCTCCATTTTATTTGAAGAGTCCAATGATTGAAAACAGGATTGACAAACTGAGAATTTAAAATAAAAAAAATCACAATTGGAATTCATCACTGATCAAAAATTTCCTGGAATCCCATCACCATGATTAGAAATTTAAGGATGGTTCATTTAAAGCAGTTTGTTGGATGTTTTTTTTCTATTTTTTAGCGTTTCAATCACTGAAATCTTCCTAATCTGATTTCTTGCTTTTCTGGGTTGTTTTTTTTCCAATTTTATATTGATTTATTTCATTTCGTCCCAACTGTTCGAAGGTATCATTTTAGTTTGAAACGTTTTCTATCAATAGCAGCAGGATTTTATCTTGCATCGCTTTATTAGACCGCTTTAATAGGTCAATCTTGGAGAGAGAGAGAATTTCGACGAAAAAGAAGACGTGAGATATTCGAATGAAGCGATGGTGTGAAGGAAGATAAAATGGAGTGGAATGGAAAAATGTTGGAAAGTGCAGTCAATGAGCGGTTAGGGCTGAATTGATTTGGGAGATTCATCGACAGGAATTGTTCGCTGTTCAGGTCTACACACCTCTTCGATTGACTATTCGGGAATGCATTGCTTCATAAGTTGGGGAGAAAATTACAAGTGAAACGAGAAAAGATGAGAGGAAGATTGAGGACAGAGAGCGAGATTGGTTGGAGAAGTGAAGGCTATAAGAAGATGAAGGGGAATTGACTGGATCGAGGATGATTCTTGGCACAATTACTGCATACGGATGATGTGCACTTGTAAAAAAAGGGGTAATAAAATGAAGAGGGCTATATTTAGAACCTGCAGTCGAAAGTAATAAATCAAATATGGTATCAATCACAGAACGCTACTTTCTGCGAAATATCGACAAAATCTAAAGAATCTGTTTACACTCATTGACCTACCCAGAAATTCTTATCCATTAGAATGTGTAGTTCAAATTAGATTACGCTGACTCATAATTGATGCATCAACAACGAATAAATGCGCAACAGCGTAACGGAGTGAGGTCGTAAGTTGGGGGTAATTCAGATGGGGAAAGGCAGGAGAAGAGGAAGGCAGAGGAAGGGAAGGGATTTGACAGGTGAGTGGGAGGGGAGAGATACAGAAAGTGGGCGGGCAGGGGAGTAACAGGGACAAGGAGAGGGACAGCCAAGACAATAGATCGACTTGCCTGACTGCCTGAATGCTTCTTCTCCTCTCTCTCTCTCTCTCTCTCAATCCCATTATAGTTTCACTTTTCACTTCAATCTCATCTTCTGCCTTCCCGCTATCTCTATGCCTCCATCCCTTCTCTCCCAACTATCCGGATCGTATCATTCATTCTCTGTGTCGTTGTCCTTTTATCTTTCCCCTTTCTCTTCTGCTTCTTCTTTCTCTTAGAGAGTGACCGCTTCTAGTTTTTCTAGATCAGATAAATAATAATCTTTGCACTGGAAACGCCGATACCGCCTAATGGGAAGACTCACCGATGCGTCATCACCCTTTTAGAATAATTATCTATATGAATTAGTAAAATGAAGACCAATAAAGACAAAATATTAATGTAATAAAAAAGTACTTATTTTCCGCATGCCTTCTCTTAGAGAGTGACCGCTTTTAGATGCCTTATTCTAGTATTTTCTAGACCAGATAAATAACAGTCTTTGTACTAGAAACGCTGATACTGCCTAATGGGAAGACTCACCGATGCGTCATCACCCTTTTAGAATAATTATCTATGTGAATTAGTAAAATGAAGACCAATAAAGACAAAATATTAATGTAAGAAAAAAAGTATTTATTTTTCGCACGAGCTGACAACCTTCTCATACGAGGTTAAAAATGAAGGCGAGATGAAACGATATCCTCATGCCGGTGAATAAGTCAAAACTCTCGATAGTCAGTAAAATCAGGTGATTATTAGCACCAGAAGCAGCCCTATAAAATAGAAGGCTAGCGGTTGGTTTCTCCAACCGATTCTGTCCGTTTTAATCACTTCCTTGTCTCTTCCACCCTTCCCACCTTTCATCTCTTTCGTCCAACTTCTATCAAGTTTAGGGATTTAGCCAGCGCGTCCCTTCGAATGGATAAAGGGGCATTCATATAATCGAAGATCGATAAAGGAAGGCATAAAATTAGCAACAAAATCGAATCAAATAGTAATGACGTGCAAATTATTCACAGTTCAAATGTTTTTTTTTTTTATAAGTCCGTTGTTAATCACGAATGACGGGTTTTTCAAGAAAAAATACACGTTAATTTTCGAGCAAACGTCGCTTATTTTGAAATTTTGCAGAAATTAGAGCCGCGAAGACTAGATTTATCAGTGGATTGAGAACTTGAAATCTTTTGGATACTCAAAAAGACCCTGAATACATATTCTCATCTTGTTTACGAAATTGTGTTTTCATTTGCCACTTTCATTATGTAAGATTTTCGATAAATCAATAATCATATGTGGTACGCTATCATGGTCACTAACTAAGGCAAGCCACGCCTTCTTCGCTTCCAAAACATGTACCTTGCAAAGAAATATTCCGGACGACGTAACATCCTTCTCTTTTGTCTGGCTTCTTTTCCTGGAGAGGAAAGTATCTCTCGCCTGTATTGAAGCATGGGAGCAAGATAATATATTTTTCATCGCGTGAAAAAGGGGGCTAAAATAATGGCGACTAAACGGCCTTCGTTAATGGACATGGTCGAATATGTGGATGACGATAATCCAGAGAAAAGATTAATTTAGAAACTAGCTAAAAATATCTGTCTAATGCGTTGCTGTATGAGAAATCATTCTGAAAAATGAACGACCCAGACGTTGATAATTGGACATTATGTTTTAATCACGTAATCCATCTTTTACTTGAGGAATGGTTCTGTTTGAAGAGTGCTGTCTTCATCAGAGGAGGCTGAGATTTAAGCAATTAAAAACGCACACAATGACAATTATTTTAAAGTAAATCTGAAACGTTACATCGTGATGAATAGAAAAATATGAATACTGCATCGGATTTGACAAATTTGATAGTCGACAAATCGATATAATAAATAATTGAATATCATGCTCGACTTATATGTTATTTGTATCAACATTTTATTCAATAAAATAAAACATTTACGTTATTCGTAAGACCAAGAAAAAATTCTAAATCATTCGGTTGCTGCATACAAGTTCAATCTGTATGTTGAGTGAATGAGCATTATTCTATCATTGGAGTAAGCTGTACTTCACTTCTTAGATTCGTCAAAGGGTTTCCAATAAAAGGCAAGGCAAATGCATTCAAAAAGTGGGGCATTGAAGCTTGAAATCATTTATAGCACTTTCTGGAATCTGGCACGAGTATCTTTAATCTCATATGTAAATTTTCTATCAAATCTTATCTGTTCGCATTCACTCTCTATCATCGAGCATTCAACACGCGCGACAATGTAACTCAATAAGGAAATTCGATGGTGCTTTAGTGAATTTTCGAATTCCGAAAGAGAAGAGCAGTCATTTTTGCGATGTTGTACGACAAATCCTCTTCCTTCCTCAGCTAATGTTTTATTTCAGTAGCTTTCCTCCCTCTTCATTCTATGCAACTTCTTGTGTCTTTCTGTTTTCATGTTTGGAAGTATCAAATGGCCCTCTCCCTTTCCATTCCATTCCACTCTGCATTGTTGCTCTTTCTGTTGCTGCTTCATTCATCTGCTATATTACATATGTCCATCCATCCAATGACCCCATCCAAGTTTGCTATTTTTATTCGCTTATCCCCACGGGAGTGCTCTAATAATTGCCATTTTATTGCGCGCATTTCTTATTAGCTGTCAAAATCTCAAAATCGCACACAATTCCCTAACGAAAATGTGTCCATTTCAATTTGCAACTTTACACTCACAAAATCGCCGATTGTCGCGAGTTTTTGAAAGCTGATACCTCTGTTGGCCGGCTTCTAGTGTTTCTTATCTGAAAATCATCTTCGCCGAATCGAGCTAGCCATTTTTCGCGATTTTCAGTTACTCGGCTTGGTTGTGCGTAATCCCTTGGGTAGTTCTTTCGGTACTCCTTTCCGTTTTCTCATCTATCAGTTTACTCTTCTCACTTGGAGCAGTTTGTCGAAACGAACATGAAAAATGTCTTCTCCTAGTTGAGTGACCAGTTGAAGGCGTTCAGCTTTATCCTCTCTTTCTTCCTTTCTTTTGCATATCCGATTTCTTTTTCGCCGGATATTTGCTCTATTTATGATGCGATTGCATAAGGCATAATTGCGCTGCAACATTGTGCTGCTACTCGTTTACTCGCTCATTGCTATGCTAACAAATCATTGAACAGGGAAGGGAATGCTGAATGCAGAGAGATTGAATACGAGATGCGAGATTGAACTGGGAGGGGCCTCGATTCGACAGGTGGTTCGAATTGTTGAAAGGACGGGGGACGAGAAGGGCATGCAGATGCAGATTGAATAGATTAACGAATATGACAAGTCTGATGGCGATACGAGTAGCTAGCGAGAGTAGTAATCAGCTATTCTGACAAATGAAATCATTATGAGATGTAAACTCTAAGTCAGAACTCTCATTCGCTCTTCTCCATCAGTTGAATAGCACAAAGATTTAATCCATCTTTCAACCTCTGATATGTTTGGTTTTACGTCTATTCTATATAGAAAAAATATTCGACAACTGAATTCTACTATTGTAAATCATGTGAAGGATAAACTCAATTTATAAATTATATGATTTTTTCAGAATAATATGCTCTCTTTGTAGAATTCTTCAGTTTCCTTCTTGCATTGCATATGAAAACGTTGTATTTTCGTCCTCAACTTCTCTCGATCTGCGAGTTTGCGCGTTCATTGTCAGTCTAATGAGATTTCACATGTTTTGTCCTACAATTCTTCTCATTTCTCATCTTTCCTCATCTCCTTCCTTCTTTATATCTTCTTCAGCGTTCTATTGTCGTATTTCAACTCGTCTATGAGGGCAGTCGACCTTTTTATTGCATTGTGTTCTGCAATCAACAGTACTGTAATCGACTGGACAAAGGATGCACAAATCAGATCCGACCACAGATTAGATTTGACAGACATTTTATGGACATTATGCTATTTTTACGCCACATATCCAAGCGTATTCTCGAATAAGCCCGCAAGATATGTGCTCATCTTTCGTATCATGATTCACTTCATTTTATAGTTGATAACTGTCAAACGTTCTCACGATTACTCAAACTTCCCGAGTTCATCATCGTCGGTCTATTTGATTTTTATGATCATTTGAAGCGAATTGACTTTTTCGTTCAAGGAATTCAATTCCGTGATTTATTATCGTCAGTTTCAAAATTATCTCGATTTGCATCTTAATTCTGAAATGGAACTGAAACGTTATGCTTTGCATCAGTCTGCTTTTCTCAGCTTTCGCTGGATTTTAGTTCTTTTAGGATCGTGAATTTTTAGTTATTTCCTCATTTTTCACGTAGCTTCAGTTATTTTTTGCAATCTTTATGGATTTCGCTGAAACACTCATCTTAACCTTGGCAAACCAACTTCATGCTACTTCTAGGTTTGGATTTCTGCTTATAGTTATTTCGGAATTACAACATTCATAGGCATTTCATTCCTCCTTCTCATTCATTTCATTGCCAAAGGCTGTTCATCTTCCTTCTCCCTTCCTCCCTCTATTTATCTTTCGATCAAAGTTGTCATTGCTTATCGCTTCTTGTGCATAAACAAACAAACAAACATTTTGATTGCCCCCTGCCCTTTGCAGACCACCAATTCAATGCCCAAATGTATCGATGCTTCAGTGCTGAAATGTCGCAATAATTCCGACTTTTATCGTTCAGCATCAATTCCGAACTTTATTGATATGAACTGCATTGGTTATGAGTTGTGAATTCAAGGCGTGTGAAAATCAGAATTTTTAAAGATCAAAACTCTTGCTTCCCTATTATTAAATATGAAAGCATTCTAAGTTTGAATATTTTAATTCATTCATGCATTATTTGAAACCTTTTCGTAGTTTACATACATTTCGCTCATGCTCATCAAATTATTATTAGTCCTCTTTCACGTTATAATCGTTCTAAATTCCATCATCCTTGTAAATTCCTTGACCGACACTTCATTTTCAATCTTCATGCTGCTCTTTCATTTATCCTCGCTTCCATTCTTCTACGACTTCTTCAACTTTGCACACAAAAGAAACTTGGTCTCAAGCATTTTCGAGTTTGTGCACAAAGCAATGCATCTACACGACAATGCATTCATTCTCCTTGCCCCTCAACGTAGGGCAATGCTCTTTTACTTCTTTACAATCGCCAATGGCAATAAACCAACACCCTTGTAAATCTTTGACAATTCACGAAAATTCACACATCCAATTTGCGCTATTTTAAGCTGAGAAGTCCCTTTTTTGAGCTATTTGCCATGCAGATGAATCGACTTTTGTCAATAAAGTCCAGCCTTTTTCGCTTGAAATCGTACGTGATTCATGATGGAAAGCGCAGTGAGAAAGTATCAGATTTAGATGGTAGTCGAAATTCTGATAAACCGAAACTGATATTTGATTTTTGAGAAGGAGAATATCTAAACCAAACCCGAAACTTTCTCCTCAATTCTGGTCAGTCGCTTTTTGCATTTATCTTTTTCTATTTCAGTTTCCATTTGTTTTCTAGTCCGATTTGGTTTTCTCTAATTTCACTCGTTCATGAGCTGCATCTATCTTCAACTCCCTTTTCTTTCAACTTGTTTTTACTCTCACTTTGCATTCGGCGTGCCACCTGCAGTTTGCGCAGCCAAAAACCATCTCGACCCTCGATTCGGCAGTTCTTTTTCTTTTCCTTCCCTCTTTCCTTGCTGTACTGCAGATCATTTTCTCGTAGTTCATTTTCTTGGTTTTGTTTCCTCGAGATTATTTATTACGATTAGTCAGATGTCATGTTCAGACTCGATGACGAAATTCATTTACGGTATAATGCGTTTTCAGGAAATTTTCAATTTTAAAAATGTCCATCAGATGAAAAAAAAAATTGATCGATCGTTGATTTGTGGAATCTTTCTCATCTAATTGCTAAGATGGAGATAATTCATGGATCTCAGACGAAGCAGTTCGAATGCCACAAGCAGGTGGTCAAACTAGCTTAAATTTTGGAAACTAAACTAACTTTTATAAAATGGTTCTAAGTGGTTCTTTACTCTATACATTTTATAAGCGAATGATTGTTCAACCTTGTGAGTTGAACAGCGTTTGAATTAATGAAGTTTTCCGAGTCAGTTCTAAAAAATGCTTTTTATTGATGAAAATCACCTTTGAATAATGAATGTATCAAATTTAGACCGGAATTTCGCCTCTGATCGCTGGTCGAAGAGCCATTCTGTTGGACGAGTCGTTGCACGATGCCGTACTTCGCGCTGCCGACACAGATAGTAGCTGCAGTGACGCTTCAAGCAACGCCAAGAATCGAAGACATAGTGAATCTGCGTGTCTTATACGGGATAGGTTGGTTAGAATTTTTATTTTTCAAAAATGACATAAGGAAGAATGATTTTATTAGATTCGCTCGAATGTTTTTGAATTTACCCATCTGTCATACTTATTAGCTCTTAAGAAATTGCTCTCAAACCTTCAAATTCACTTTTCCTCTTACATTGTCAATTAACCAATTTCAAAGTGTTCAGCTCCTTCATCTCGGCGGGGAAGCGTCGTTGCGGTGTGCTTTTACCTTTCTCCCTTTCCGTCCTGCTTCTCTTCATAACTGCGCTCATTCTGATGCTATTTATATTTGCTGTGATCAATGTAAAGCAGACTAATCTGACTACGATTTGTGATGATGAAATGAATGGAGAAAGCAGTCCAACTCATACAAACAAAATTGATAATCAAGGAAGTGATAACGATGTAAGAATTTACAAATCAATCTTTAACTCTAAATTATTTAGCCTTGTTTGTAGTTATTAAATTTAGAAGAAAAAAACTTTATTTCCAAAGCGAAATTTGTTTCTGAAGAAAAATATTGATCTTCTCAAAAAATTAATTCAGTTGGATGTGATAACTGAACGGATACTTGCGAGCTTCGATGGGGAACGGATAAAGAGCAATATTCGATGGTTGGCTAAGCGAACCCACATTGCTGGAACGAGGGAGAATAATATACTCATGAAGGAGATTAGCGAAGAGGTTAGAAGTTGGCTTGCAGAATAACATTTCACAATTCTTGAGCGAAATTTAGCAAGAGATTTTGCTAAAACCAAATAAAAAATCCAATTCAGTACACTCGACTTGGGTTCGATGTTAGGATGTTCAACTACACAGTTCTTCTGAACTATCCCGACTTCCACCGACCTAATACGCTCGAGGTTTTGGATGATTCCCTGGATGAATGGCAGTTCGTCTCGATTGGAATGGGTAAAACTGTCGGACCTGCGGAAGCTCGTGCAGAGCAAGAAGACATTCGGGCTAGACATTGGTGGTCTGCTTACAGTGCGAATGGGTCTGTCACCGGGAGGCTTGTCTATGCCAACTATGGATTAAAAGAAGATTACGAACAATTAGCACAGGTTATTTTTTGAAAGAGAAAAAACTCGATTTTTCTTAATGATATTTGAATCTCAATTTTCTGTCTCAGATAAATAAGGAATAGGTTGGGGTGAACAAAATTTTGATAGCAAACACTGAACTTTTCAAACTGATGTCTAAAATGAATTTATTCAGATAAGTTTATCCGTAAAGGACAAAATAGTTTTGCTGCGTCACGGTGCATCGACGCGCTCGGAGAAAGTGCGCGAAGCAGAATTGCAGGGATGTGCTGGAGTTCTGCTTTTTAGCGATCCGCTTCACTACACAACTACTGCTAATTCAGTATGTTCTTCAATTTTTCCGTTGTAATTTGTATTTTCTAGACATTTCCCAGCGACATTTATCTGCCACCTTTCGACGCTCAAAGAGGCAGTATTTTGCTGACTCAAGGCGACCCTCAAAGCCCTCTTTTCCCCAGTCTACCATATGTTTCGAGAAGTGAAACTGAAAGAACTGCTAGGGCGAAAGGTGTGCTCTAATTTCATGACGAAGTTCATCGTAACTTTTAGGTGTTCTGCCAAAAATTCCAGTTCTGCCAATAAGTAATGGAGATGCATTGCGAATCATGTCAAAATTGAATGGGGAAGCTCTGCCGGTTAGAAAAGTACAAATTTGACTATGAAAAGCAGAATGGTTTCAGACCACGGAATGGCGAGGTGGACTTCAGACCAACTACCGAGTAACTGGAGATGCTGTCTTTAGACTAACTGTTCGATCTCATTTCACCCACCGGGCAATTTCGAATGTCATCGCTACTCTCAAGGTAAGTCACATAAAACATTCTTCTTGAGTCACTATAGCATCAGGCGAAAAAGTTGCCAATTACAACAATAAACTGGACATTTGTTTACCGCAATCCGAACTTAGTCATTTTAAATAGCATCTATATTTCCATGATTTAGTCTTCAATGATCTATCTTAGGGTCAAGAGTTCCCTGATCAGATGGTCTTAGTCGGAGGCCATGTTGACGCTTGGAATAATGGAGCCATCGATCCTATCACGGGGAGCGCCACACAACTCGAAATGGTTTGTCGTGAAAAAATCGTTGAGCTTTGATAATTTCAGGCTCGTGTTGCTTCGCAAGTCTTCGGAGGTGAAAGTGGCAGACTGAAGAGGTCGCTTGTCTTTTGTCATTTTGACGCAGAGGAATTCGGTTTAATTGGAAGCACAGAATGGTTGGAGCAGATGAATCAGGTCTTGCAATCCAGGTGGGAAAACAACAACTAAATCAGGAATGAGACTGATTTGGGATTTGTTGTTGTTTTTTTTTTCGAAACCTGAATTCAGTCACATTGTCCTTCATGACTCTTTCAATAATAATAATATTGTAAATTCATCTTCTTCACTTCAGAGCAGTAGCTTATCTGAATGTCGACCATATAGCAGGGAATGTAACTTTGGACGTAAAGGGAGTGCCACTCTTATATCGAATCGTGTCTGATTCGGCAAAGAAGTAGTCATCAGTCCAATAAGTCCATTGAAATACCGAATTCATTCAGAGTTCCCCATCCAAATATAGCTGAACGAAACGCAGGTCGCATGACACTTTATGATTCGTGGAGATATTACCGAGGAAAAGGTAAGGAGAGTTTGAAATTTCATGATTTTTCCTCAATTGATTTTAGGCTACATGACAAACGATCTTCACATGCCAGATGTCGGCCTGCCGGTGGGCGGGTCTGACTACCATCGATTCGTTGCATATTCGGGAATTCCATCCCTCGATTTAAAAATGGAGTCCAGTCCTGGTGCTTCGTACCCACTCTATCACACAATGCGAGTATTTCGCAACATTTATAAGGCTCTTTATAGTTCTCAAGTTTCACGAAGTCCATCTAGAAATCTTTCCTTCTTCAATTTTCTGTCTATTGTAAAAATATTTTTGAATTTTTTAAGGTACGAGACGCCATGGCTCGTGGATAATTTGCAACATCCTTCTCCAAGCGCATTCGTCGCTATTGGACAATTATGGCTAGAAATCGCGCATCGTCTTGCCAATGAAATTGTATGATTTCTTCAAAGATCTTCTCAACATCACCAAAATTTAGATCCTGCCTCTGAATGCAGTCGACTTCGCAAAGACAATTGTCGTTTTCATCCAGCGAGTCGACTTCCACTTCGCTCATTTGAACATCACAAAACTCATCCCGAATTACGATAAGAAGATGGAGTTTCTGCAAGATTCGGCGAAGAGATTCAAACAAGCAGCAGATCAGTTACAGACTCAAATTGAGGTCGGCTCTAAACTTCAAAAGTATCTTAGAAAGAATGAAAAGATATAAAAACAATCATCATTAGTTCAATGCATGATAATCCTGCATATTTGAATACAGAGAATAATACATCCAAGTTTTCATCTCACTATAAACTAATTCCGTTTCAAATCGCTCAAGTTTCAGTCGATCTATTCATCTCCTCATTCTTCGACCTCCCTCATCAACCGCATCAATTCCCGTCTTCTTTTGCTCGAGCGTTGCTTCCTCGATCCTCATGCATTTCCATCTCCTTTATACCGTCACCTACTCTATTCACCTTCAAGATATCCGTCACAGGTAACCATTTCGTCGTTTCTTTGCGTATTTTCGTAATTTTAGGTGAACGTGTTATCCCTTCTACAGGATCCAGCGAGGGATTACCGATTGAGCCGAAATGTCACTCATCTGGGTGAAATCTCGATGGCCTTCACGCGATTACAATATGCCATTGAAAATGCCAGCGAGTTGTTGAAAATCGATTGATTTTTGGTAGAATTTCCGTGAACAATTATATTATTATCACCTCCGAACATTTTGACTCTAAGTAATGCGAACTCAGGAAGGAACGATGTTACTTCATGAAACTGAATACCAACGCTAACTCCACTAAAAACCTCAAATTGTGGCCCCAGTGGATGAATAGGAAAATTCATTATTTCAAGCATCCATCTTCTAAAGTTACTCGTATGATATTTTTTTCGAGGTGCAAATTGTTCGGATCGGATGAAAATCATAATCATCGTATCGATGCTTTAACTAAAATGGTGTTCAATATTGCAAGTCTTTCCTCTTACTGCCTTCTTCATTCTCTCAGTCGATCTCTTTCATTCCTTCCAAGCAGTGCACTGTCAAATTTCTTGCTCTCCGATATTAAAACGGGTTTTTAGGCATTCAATTGGACTATTTATGTTCCTGTGAAGACTAATTTTAGTGATTTTAGGTGGTGATCAAATGAACTGTTTTGTTTTTTTTTTAAGTACAAATGAAATTTTGAATAAATTTCAATATCCAATATGTCTTGATTCTATCGATGACTTAAATTTTTTAGAACAAACAGATTGAGTGATCAGACTATTTATACATTTCAGTGCATGTTAAAATAGCTCTTCTTCAGAGTCTAATCTTCACATTTCATAATTTATTAGTTGTAGTAGTTTTGATAATCGATGGAATGAGAAACAGACCGATTTCAGAACTCCACTTATTAATTGGCGTTTGAATTTGTTGGTTTGTGGGACTAGATGACGCTTGGAAGTGTCGACTGTTTCATTAGTCGCGTTGTCGATGGAAGTCGCTACTTCTTCTTTGGATCCTAAAAGATAAATTCATTATTTAGTCTTTTAGATTTATCGATCCATCACTGCGAATCGTGCTTTCCCAGCCATGGTGTTGTACGTACAAGTTTTGATCGCTTCCCGTCGGCGATCGAGTGAAAATGTCCAGGACTGATTTTTCGGCTTTTTATGCTTTTTCTAGCTTTGCAAAATTATTATTTTGTATCATCGCTTGTCCCTCAATTGAATTATTGAATTTGGACAAATTAGCATCGGTCCGCAACACTTCTATCTGTTTTTAGACAGTCCGTTCGAAAATCTATAAAAGGCGAAAAATTGCGGTTACCACATTACTTTTCATCTATGCTACCGAAGCGACAAGAAAAACGCAAAAGAAATGACCGACAACGCAGTTGAGCAGCCCAAGGTATGCCACATGCTGAGTCGATGCTGGATGACTGAAAGGAAAACAATGCAAAATCTCCAAAACTTCAAAAAAGATATGAACTCTTGAAATTTTGAAGCGGAAAAGAACTGAAAAATTGACAATCGCCTGACTCATTCTTTTTTTCAGAATGACGCCCCTCCTGTAGACCAAGGACAAGTTCCGCTCCCTCCTATGGATGCTTCCGCTCAGCCACCTGCTGGCGGAGCGGCTCTCGCTGTTGGTGGAACAAACGACTTCGCCGAGGTTCGTTTGAGGATAGAGTAATTTCTGCTAACAGGAAAAAGAAGGACGAAGCAATCATCTTGTTCATTTTTGCCAAAAAAAAATTATGGTCAGCTTTCTAGTAGATTAAAAAAGACTAATTTAGTTGTGTTTCAGATGTCGCAGCAATACGTGAAGGAACTGGCAGAGTTGGGCGAGGGACTGCGCCAGCGCGCCACGACTGTGTCTGCAGACGCGCCGGCAGTCATCCAGTCCGTCCAGCAGCAGATCGAGCCTAAGGCTCGCGAACTCATCGATGCTGTCGCTGATACTCAAGGAGGTTAGATAATATAATTCTGTAAGACATGCAGCAGAATCTGAAGAGTAAAATACGTTTCTTGTTTTCGTGTTTAGACTCTGCTCTATATTCTGCCTATCGGAATATTCGAAATCATGATGCTCAATAATAAATCCAAGAAATAAGACTCTCCCCTTGAAAAAATTCGAAATTTCAACAATTGTTGCTCAAATGCTCAGGTCCCAGAGCTAATTGTCTCAATTTTCAGCAGCCACTGCTCACCCGCGCGCAGTCACCCAAACGTTTATGTGGAGCGCGATCATGCTGATGGCCTCGTCGCTAGCCGCGCCCCTGGGCACCAACATTCTCGGCCCCTTCGTCGGTATCTTCCTGGGCAAGGCTGGAGCCGCTCTCTACGCCTACATCGGAATCCCTGTCGCTGCATACTACTTGGTGCGCGCACCTGCTTCTGATGCTGAGGTAAGAGAGCGAAACTGATAGGATCAATGGGAAGGGGGTTAGATTTGTAGCATTTCAAAGCACACGAACGAGGTGTTTTATCGATTGAGAAAGAACGTAAAGATGTCTACTTTCTCAGACCCACTTCGTTGGAAAATTTGATGAGATTTAAATTTAGAAAACATTATAATGATCTAAAAAATCAGCAAAATCTATCTAAAAAAAATACAAATTTCAGGCTCGTTTCACGATGCTGGGTCTATTCGCAGCGCAGGGCATCATCGTCGGTTTCATGCTGGCCTACTCGTACCTTGTCTCGTGTCCCATCAGCGCTCTCACCCCACTGATCGTCGCGGTCGCATATCCTCCCATTCTGGGAGCTCTTGGAGGTTCCAAGGTACCGAGAAATGGACAATTATGCCAAATCCCGGACTGTTAGAGTTACACTGAATAGCTGCACGATTTCTATCAAATCATGACTTGCGTTCCATTGAAACCGTGCCATTATTTGACAGAGATCATGCGGGGTGTATCGTGATCTTTCAGCCATCAAATCTACCGAAAAAACAGGACAGGACAGGAGTTTGCTATATTTGTCATCAGCTATTTCTTCGTCTCCCTAAACTCCTAAACCCGATGACAAATATAGAAAGCTTGTTTTAAAATCCCGCGATGCAGCTGCAAGAATGATCGAATCTGCTCAATTTTCAGTTGAACACGACGGGTGCGGTGGTTGGAGCGGCAGTGGGCGTGAACCTGCTGCTGGGTCTGCTTGCGGGCTTCAACTCGTTCCCCTACTTCCTGCTCTCTCTGCTTTACGGAGGTGTCGCCTTCGCCGTCCTTCAGCTTCTCCACAAATTCGGAACTACGCCTGATGCGCAGGTACGGAAGAAATCGAAATTTATAAAAAGAAAAAAGCAAGCTCTGAATTAGAGATAATCGCAAATTGCATTTTTTAATACGAGATTAAAATGAGGTCCCCTGTGATCCGAACCCACACCTACCTTGTACTTGACACCCACCTTTCTTTTCCCTCTACTTCTCCCCATCTACTCTCTCCTAAAAACTTGGGTATCAAGTACAAGTAGGTGTGGCTGTCGAGTTGGGTGTAGATCACGAAAGGCCGAAAAATGAAACAAGAGCCAAGACTTTTCATTACGGATAATAGTCAAATGACCATGATACACGTTGTTTTATTCATTTGATAATATCTTAATCGTCAAATCTAGAATCTGCTAGTGATCTAAACGATTTCAAAATCTTCAGACGCACGTCTACCAGCTGACTACGGTTGCCTCGATCGTGCTGGCCCACGGTCTCGTCCACATGCTGTTCGGCTCGGCTGCGCCTCCTCAGAAACGCTAGACGACACTAGCCTCTCTCCTTCACAACGCGCTCAACTAATCCAAAACATGGAACACACCAGGTATTAGTCAAAATAAATAAATCGATATGATTCAAAACTTTATCTTTTCACAGAAACTTGAAAACGACAATAATACACGAATCAAAATTTTGAAAACGAATCTTCATCGAAAGCTTGAAAGACAATTTAAAAAAGGAAAAATCTTGAAAAACATCATTTGATTTATAAAAAAAAACTTGAAGGCGAACAAAAAACATGTCTATAGATGGACAAGGGCAACTGTGTGCACGCGCGCCGAGCCATGGGCCACCAAGAATACAAGACCCCCTTCCATTCTGCCCTCTCATTCCCTCACATCAATGCGCCACGCCCAATCCCCATCTAAAACTGACTAAACAAGCCCCAGGCATAAATAAATGTAAAAAAGTAATTGTACCTAAAATCGATGAATATTTTATTCTTCAACGACTAGAAAAATGCAAAGAAACAACAACGAAAATCAACGACGAAGACATTGAAACGACAAAACAGTCGATGACATCCTCACGATCACGACTTGCCAAGACGAGCATAGGCATAGAGGGAAAAGGTGCCAAGTTGTGATTTCTTTGCGCTTCCTCTGCACACCATTTCTCTTGTTTGCTTGCAGAGAAGGAGATAGGAGAGAAGGAGTCGCAAGAATGAAAAGAAAAGAATAATTATTTTAATTAGTAAAATTATCAACATGATTTACATGAAAAGATTACTAAAATTCGAATACATAAGTTAAAGATTTTTAACAATCTAATAAATACCTAAACTTGTAGCAATCGATGAAGAATGATTTCAGTTATAAACGTCTATTGTATATTTGTAAGAAAAATGCTACATAATCAACAATTCTCTGCATTACAAGAATCGCATTCATTGTCAAACCTTGCATTGATATTTTCAAAAACGTGAATCTGTAGTTTTTGGTATGATTTCTGATCTCAACGCTTTCTAAAATCATGCACTATTTTTCAAGAATCTGAAAATGCATAAAAATAGTCATCCTCAAGCAAATTTATTCATATACATAGATTTTGATTGTTGATTTTTAAAATGTTTTCATAAATACTAAACTTGTGTAATCAACAATTATAATGACAGATTCGTACTTGAAGTTCTAATGATAGTATCGTGACAAACTCAAAGCCATCATTAGGGCGACAATAATGCATGTTTATGATAAACACGGAAATGTCAGAAAATAGTCAGATTTAGATGTTCACAGAGTACCGATATAATACTGTATCACGATATTCTTCATGGTTGTAAGAAGCTCATAGAGACCTTGATACATATCTCATAGACAATGACAAAATTACTTTGTGCATGGAATTACTGTTTTAGAATTCACATAATGGGCAGAAATGTTGGCGGTGGAGTAAGATGGCGCACCGCAAGCTTTTCCAAAAATCCCACTGTCCGCATCACATCACAATGAAAATCAGCTGCACCGTAAACAACCCTGATGATGAGTTATGCACGGTTTTACCGCATGGCCTAATTTCTAAACTAATTAATTTTCTGAACTGACAGACAAATCTTAATGCAGGTGCAATTTTTGATCATCTGAAAAGGTCGATTTTCTAACCTCACACCTTCTGCAAACTTTGATATACAAATGTAATAGTTTCGCAAGACACAGGGCGGGGCATAATTGAAGTACTGAAACTGAAATTACACTAGGTTATGAGCTAGGCGAGTAATATAAATACAGAGCTAACTGCCTAAGCAACATCTTACACTGCTACTCGATCCATTTCAAGTTCTGCCATTCTTGTTTCGAAAGCGTTACCCTTTCTAAATCGTACTGTATTGAGATCATTTTCTCAAATTGCCATTCTACAGATTTATTATTATCATTAGAGAAACAATTCACAGAATCGAATGTCTTGGTGCCATAAACCTACGCCTAATGCAACGAGTTATGGCTTTTGTGGAGGTGAATTAATTTTTCAGTTTACTTATTCTTGCATATTATTCTGCATTGCTTTTTAAAATAAACTTCAGTAACGATTTACTATTTTAGAATATTTAACATCAAATACATTACTTTATAAGTTCATCATTACGTGGAAAACTATCGTACTTAATCTAGATGGACTTTATACAAGTTAGTTAAATAGTTTTATATCGATGTTATCTTCAAAAATAAATTCATCTATAGCATATCAAATCCTGGCCATTCTTCACATCACCTTGTTCGTGCCGATTTTTATGGCCATATTTATGACGTATCGGTTATTTCGAAAATCTAGAAAATTTTCACAATTCGAAAAATTAATAGTCATCTTACTCGTTCTAAATGTACTCTATTTTATCTACTCATTTATATATGTAAGTTTTATATTATTATTATTTTATGATGCAGTATTCAATATATGCATTGAAACAGGATAATATTTTAGGATTTACTTCTTCTCTATTATAAAATTATACCCTTGTGCTGTCAAGATAGTGACAAATTCAAGGTAACGTAATTTAAAATTTTAGTCACGTATATCAATCAATATTTATCTACAGTTTAAGCGAATCGTTTAAAATATCATCTACGTTGTTACAGAAAAGTGTCAACATTTTGCAAAATAGTATGGATCATATTATTGTAGCTTTCCATACATTATTTCGCCATAATGTCTTTACTTTTCTGTTGCAACTTTTCCAAATAATTAAAATACCACTTTATTTTAAATTTATTTGACATAGAAAGTTGACTTAAATCTAATATAGTTAAAATTTGGCATTAATAGCTGACAACTGGAATTGTAGGCATTCTTTTATGAGTTATTTTCTATGCTTCAAAATACATGGTTAATGATGGTCATAAGATTCGTTTCGACTGAAGCTACGATGTATAGAGCTAGGACATTTTCACTGTTAGAAATTCTTCCACATGTATATGCCAGTTTTGATACAAAATGACTCAATTTAGTCACCGAAGCGAAAAAATAACTAAGCTATTTGACATTATATTTTGGACATTGGTCGGATTTCATATTATTTTTGGCTGCATCCCCCAACTAATTTATTTTGCAATTAAGTTGTTGAACATTTATCAAATTGTTGATATACAATTATATGTAATGACTCTTTTTCAATGGAATGTAAGTTAAACGAATATTATCAAAATAAAAATTATTAATGTCAATTATGTCGATCATTTTTTAGAAGTTTTACTCTGCAATAGCTTCGACCATAGTAAGTTATGCTCAGACGATAATTAGCATTGCCGCGTTTATTTATCTAAAGCGGTGTTTTAATTCGTATGGCAATCTGAGCCCAAGTGCAAGAAACTCTGAACGACACTTAAATCGATGGCTAATGGCGAGTGTAAGTTAGCCCGGTCAATGTTGCACCATATTATGTTTAAAATTAATATGTATAATGTTTAGATTTTATGCGAAGTGGTAACAAATGATTTAAGTATTGTTCAACTATATTATCTTTTTTGCGTGGATTCAAATGATCTAGGTAGGATGTTCTCTTAATCTTCTAACTTCGATATCTTAAACATCCTGTGCAAAATTAATCATGTTTTCGTTGTAACCATTTTTCCAAAATGTAATGAGTCTATTAAGAGGACGAATCTGTAAATAATTGATTACTCAAACTTGGTTAATACATCAAATCACACATTCGTTTATATTTATAACCAGTTTCTGGTTTAAAATACCGAAATTCGATATATTTTAAAACGTTCTTACCCAAAAGAATGATGGTATCAAAAGAGTTTTTGTTTGAAACAATGAAAATTGTTCACGATTTAACGAAAAATAGCATAAATCAACTAGTTTCATAACTTCAAAGTTGGAAGTTTGAGAGAACTTACTAGAGTATTTTAGATATATGTTTGCCCGATTATGGATCTTTGTTAAACAATGTGATACAGTATATAATCGTAAGCACTATTAATAATAAATTCTCATATTAACTAACAAAAGAAATGGAAAGGCCTTTTTACCAACATATCCTGAAAATGTGTGCTGAGAAATCCTAAAGGAACGTTCTAAATAGTGAATTCTTCGACCTCACCATTATTTACATAAACGATAATATTTTTGCATCGGATAGGAGGCACATGAATGTTATTTTGAATTTTTGAGAATAGAACTCGGCTAATCGCGCTTTAAGGAGTCCAAATACCCCTCTCTCGTTATGTGCTTAGAAAGAGCAGCTGTAAAACTAGGAATTGTTTTCTGAATAAACCTTGAGCAGTATACTTTTCTAACATAAGAAATGGATCCACACTAGAATAAGTTAAATTTCCTACCAAGAAAGCATAAAAACTTTCAGACCATTATTAACGTTATTTGCCAATATGGACCATGCCTCCAAATGATTCCCCTGTTTTTCTTAGTGAGAGGATTGATCAAGGTAATTTCTGTACATATGCATGTAAAAGAAAAAAGGACAATTTTAGAAGAGCAACACTACTACATCATCGACTAAAAAAGAATTAGTCAAAGGCATTAAAGTCACACCTCATGGTTCGAAGCAACTGCATTCGAGTGGTATTCAACTGCACTCGAGTGGTATTTGATTATCATGAGCCAAAAGATTGATCTGAAATTATGGTAAAATGTGAAAAGACGTTCTATATGTATAGGCAAAGTTTATACAGCTCACGATTGCTTAATTTTTTCTTATTTGAATTGATTTATTCATTTTACTTTATTGATTCAAACGCATTCCGAAATTGTCTAATTTGTCAAATGTTCAATAAAAAACATTGCTTTGATTCATTCTGTTCGAAGATAACTGATATCACAGTGTAGCATCTTAGCTTGTAAGATAAAATTCATACATTGCTGGTGTCAGAATACAGTTTACACACACCAATTATCCTGTTAAAATGATTTTGTGGATATCTGAAAATTCAGATTAATTGTAATTGAAACAATACTACTATTTACAAAGTGTTAATTGGAGTGAAGAAACCGTCAGAAAACAAGCTAGTTTTAATAGATTAATGTGCCTATATTCTGATCATTAACCGATTTCGATCATGTTTATACTGGATTCAGAAAAGATCTGCAAATAATAATGTAGGACTTCATTTTTGCGAAATTAGTGCACATTTATTGGCACAAATTAAGCCGAAAAATATATCGCTTCTTTGTTAACCCTCACAATCAGGATTCCTGGATCACACTCAAATCCGGTGATAATCGCAGCCAATTTCAATCTTTCATCATTTCAAAATTCGATATTCGTATTCACATTTTTGATCAGTTTTGTTTTATTTTTGTCCTAAAATTGATCCCATGAAAAGTGTATTTGCGGAACCTATACATAACATTCTCTCGATTGCATTTCGGTTATTATCGAGTTTTTATCTCGTGTTTGAAGATATTCAATCGTTTTTTTTCAAGTTGCGCACTGATATTCGACGATTTTTTAAAGTTCGTTATGGAAACATTTCTGATTTTTGAATGAGTTGACAAGAATGCTAGATGATAAGATGATGCAATGCTGTTTCTGCCATAATTTCTCCCATCATCTGCTCATTCACTCATTTAATTATTCACACTCATCAAATCATTTTGTTCTTCTTATCTTCATTTTCGCACTCCCTCTCACTCGAGATTTTATTACCGAAATCGGGAATCGTTTCGAAATTTGACGACCATTTCAGACTCATTTGACTACTCGTTAAATTCTAAGGACTGCCATTATGGAAATGGAAATGAGAATAGACTAGAAGCCCCACTACATGGGTACAGGCATAAAGGATGTTGAAATTTTTCGATCGTCAAATTAGAAAATGGCAGAACGAAGCACTAAAAGTATACACTCGTCAACTTTTCAACATGTTGACAATGATACTAGACTCGAGAATGAGTTTGAGATTTGAAAAATTGAACCGTGAAGTGCCATTTGAACATTGAAAATTTTAAAACCGGAATCAGTTTGGTTCTTCTTTGACTGCAAGCTAATTGGATGAATTTCAACAAAAAGGCTATGGTTTATAAATCAAGAAAGAAGTGTTATAAGTTGATTTAGTATGTGGATTTAAAAATCTCACGGTTCAAAGTTGATCTCCATCCTTCAAACATGACGAAATGGAAATTTATCATCGATAGACAAATTTATACCGACTTAGTCCGTCGCCAGTGCATATGAATATGCATGAGTTGATATGCGTGAAAAGTGGACGGCAAAAACTACTTCACAGAACTGATCAATTCTCCACTTGAACGCGATTCGGCAATTGCTCTTTCGATTTGTAGCGTGTCAGAAACTGCGGGTTAGCGCAGATAAGTGCAATTTTTCGCACCATATTCTTGAGTTCCTAGATAAGCAGCACATCAAATTTTTCCCTGACGATCAGATTGTGAACCATGAACTATCAAAAATTTTTTGCAGTCTCCAACGATGACAGTTATTCTTCTTCGCAATTCGCGTCATTTTTGAAGTCAACTTTTACTTTTTTCTTTAATTTTGTGAAATCTTCGACGTACTGAACTGTTTGCAAATACTGTACTCTTGGCTTATCACTTTTCCAAACTTTTTGTGCTTGTTTGCCTGAATCTGAATCAGTCATCGATCCAACTCGACTCCGATGGCTTCATTCCCATGCTGTCATCCTTTCCGTCAAACTCTTTCAACCTCAACTTTTCCAGACTGTTGACATTACCCATGATTTGCCGATCAAATCACTCCATCAAATAGTCCTTAGTCCTGCCTCCTTGCCTCCCTCCAGCCTTCAGCACTTACAGTTTTATGCTCTGCTTCTCACTTTCTTATCTCCTTCCTCCTTCCCTCCACACATATCACTTGGCACCTCTCCACAGTCGGTTACATCATTTATTTTCTGGATCTATTTCAGTTTGTGGATCTAAACAATGGCAGTGGCAGGACAGAATGACTCAGCTGCAGGAGTTCGACTACTCGGTGACTCATCCAAGAGGTCAGTCAATTCAAGTAAATTCACGTCATTTACCTGGTTACGATCGGTTAAGTTCAAATACTCTCGAACCTATGCATCACCGCGTCGAGTAGATCATAGACAATGAGATGCTCGATATTTTAACAGCATTTCTGAGCAATGTACTTTGTGATGATTTCAATATTGGTGCTTTAAAGAAATCCAACGATAGTCTGCACGTTTCTTTTACGCTCTTTAAATTTTTCTCATTTATTACTGTATCATTCTTTGGACCTCTTGCACTAGTTACCCTCAAGTTGCTCTTACTCTTTTGTAAAAGTTATCCCCTTTTCTGGAAAATAACATGGGGAAGAGAATAAAAGAGGATAACTTCTACAAAAGGATAGGAGTAATTTGGGGGTAACTAGTGCAGAAGGTCCATTTTTCATTTATTTATTGGTGATGCAAATACGTTTTCTTTCTATAAAACTCGTGATTATTCTAAACTTATGTTTTATTTTATTAATGTGCAAATTTTTATATCTCAAATTTTATTGCTTACACAAATCCACGCAAAATTTCCTGCTCACGAGTCAGAATGATCAAAGAAAATTTTCAATATCTTGCTAACATTTTGCCGTCTTTTTTTCTTATAATTCATTGAGAAGCGCGCGAATTGCTTCTCAAATAATAAACACTAACCACAACAATTTATTGATTCTTTATCACATCATCATTGTATCAAACATTTTTTACATCTGAATATCTTTCTTTTCCGACAATTCCAAATTAGACTTCATTAGAAAAAAAACCTAATTTGGAGATTCAGTCATTTCATGCTAGCATTGAACTAGTTCGCCATTAATGAATGATATTAGCTTTATTTCAGAAGGCCTAACCTAAAATAATAGCTCTCCAACGTAAAATGATCGTATATTGCACAATTAATCTTCGAAATGTTGCAGCTATTTTTCGAATTCTATAATAGAATATTCATTTCAAAACTAGTGCCATTTCGAACAAGTCGTCAAAGTTAATCTTGCCCTTGGATGTTCTGATAGGAAAACCTTTTTAGAGCCCCGTGAAATTTCGGGATGGAAGTAGCTGAATCTGAAAAATCAAGAATTTCTGAGATCATTTATGTAATTTTCCAACAAAAATGATCCACTGCAGTGAATAGCTGATCTTCATTATTTTCAATAAAGAGACATTGCAGAAATTAGCTTACATTTATTTTCTCATGCAATAAGCTATTTTTTTTTTAAATCAGTCAACTGCTATGAATATTCATTTTTGTTGAAAAATTGCTTGGATCAACTCATAATTATTTGCCCTATTATATGCACCTACTTCAACTCATAATTCTGATAGATCTTGCTAATGTTCTCTTCTGAGTCGCTTTTTTCAATATTTTGTGCATTCATCGCATTCACCTAGTGCTGAATTGTGAGGACTTCTTGAACAGTTCGGTTGTTTATTTCTTCAATCACCTGTTTATCATAAACATTTGCATTCTCATCGCATCAACCTTCTGCTCTTGCAGTCATCTTTTCGTGATTTCGATTTCTGATTGGGCCACGCTTCAGACTGATCAAATAATAATAGCGCATGAATAAATAGAAAATCACTGACTCTGACTGACTGTTCGGATGGAGAATTGAGGAGAGCGAGAGGGGAAAGGAAGGAGGAGAATGTACTGGAATCCCTCGACTAAACAGCCAAACTGTTCATCTGATTATTGACTGCTCAAAATAAAAATAAATGACAACAGAGAGGTGGAGTCCGATGAAAATACCGGTCTAAAGCGGGGACGAATTTCTCATTTTTATGCAACTGAACAATCTGCCAGATCATATTTTGAGAACCCACCTTCAGTTTACTAATTTTAGACTGGATATGAATGCCATATATCCAGGCTCCGAAATTCATTTCAAGGGCCATTCAGCCGGCTCTTATTTGTCTCATTCTGCATTCAATTTGCCAAAATGTTGACCTTCCTTGCGAAATGTCTTTATTAGTCATCCGTTTTCCGAATTTATCCAGCCAGCTCTGCATAATCCTATTTGATGTGTGACTTAGTTGACTATTTATCGTCTTACCGTTTACCTTTTACCTTTGCTTATCGGGCATTTCATCGTTCATCGTTCATCTAATCGTCTCGATTGCTGCATATTTTTCCGCATTCGTACTTGGCTTTGTTTATTTACCCGAGGGAATGAGGGATGAGGCGGAAGCGATTGTGCAAAGATGCAATAGCGACGGGTGATTTATTTTATATTGCTCTTTTAACTCAAGTGAAAAATCAACGCTTTATTCTGTCTTCATTACACTTTTAGATAAAAGATGATCAAGGCTATTGCAACTAAATTCTTCATGATTGATTTTTGACTTGTACTTATTCACATTTCCATGAACTGATGCTACAGCAATTTACATATTTATTGAGAGAATTAAGCCTGTTGATAGTTGTCAAAGTTTTGATCGATTCTATTAATTACATTTTTAGCTAATCTTTTTCCTAATCTCTCATTATTCTTTGGCAAACCTTTTTTCTTACAAATAAAATAAATGCCATAGTCCAATCTGCATGTCAATGATTGAAGAAGTTGACATATGAATGCTAGGTAGAAATTTTCGTAATAAATATTTTTAAGCGCAGTTCTCATTCATAATCGTTGATATTCAGGATGGAATCCAACGTGAATGGCAGACGTCAATACATCGCAGTTACAATACTCTTCCTCGTCAATCTTCTGAATTACGTCGATCGATATACAGTTGCGGGAGTTTTGATCTCCGTGCAAGACTACTATAATATCGGTGGAACGATGGCGGGTTTGATTCAGACAGTATTTCTCATCTCATTCATGCTGTTCTCGCCTATTTGTGGATACCTAGGAGATAGGTAATTAAATATAAAAATTATATGTTGTGATATCACGAAGAAAATTCAGATTCAATCGTAAAGTGATCATATTGGTTGGAATGATCGTTTGGCTCGCAGCAGTCGTAGCTTCAACTTTCGTTCCTGCTGATGTAAGTTTCTTTTTCGATTATTATATTTTTCATCACTAGACTGAGGTCATTTTGATTTTCGATAATCAGATTATTGCTCTTTTTCATTATTCGTTTGCTAACTTAATAATTATTATGAAACTGAGCCTGTCTGCAATCAACTAAATGATACTCTAGCAAACAGATTTTATTATAATTTGATAAAGAAACGTGATTCTAAACTAAATGCAAAATTTAATGAGCTATGATATTTTTCAGAAATTCTGGATGTTTTTGCTGTTCAGAGGATTAGTCGGAATTGGAGAAGCGTCATATTCGACTGTTGCTCCATCTATGATTTCAGGCAATTCATAAAAAAAAATCTTTTTGTTTCTCTAATTTTACTTATTTTAGACATGTTCACAGACATCATTAGATCTCGTGTGTTCATGATCTTCTATTTCGCCATTCCTGTAGGAAGTGGACTAGGATTTATTGTTGGAGCGAATGTCGCTTCGTGGACGAACTCTTGGCAGGTGCATAATTTTACGAGAGTTTATCTGCAAGACTGTTCTCGAAAACAGAGTTGTTGGTATCCACCACCAAAAGTGGTGGGTCATAATTTTCCACGATCAACAACTCTGCTTGGAAAATTCGAATTCAATGATCTTAAGAAACCTAAATACCCTGATTTATCAACATGTTTCGCAATCTATAATTTCAGTGGGGTGTCCGTGTTTCCGGCATTATTGGAGTTATCGTCTTCATCCTGCACATTTTCTTCGTCTATGAGCCTGAAAGAGGTGACGGAGAAAAGGCATTGGGAGCCCAGGTCACGGCCAAACAGAGCACCTACTGGGAAGATCTCAAAGCCCTCGTGTCCATGTATGAACATCAATATCATAAAGTTCGTCTGAAAATACTGATTTAGTCCAACTTATATCAGCTGTATGTGGGGCTACACAGCTTTGGTCTTCGCATCTGGTACTCTTATTTGGTATGTAAAAAATGTAGCCTTCTGAAAGAAGATTTAATATCCTTTTTAGGTGGGAGCCTGCTATTATTGAACATTTGACAGCCTGGAAGCATAATTTAACACAAACTGACGATTTGTCGAAATCTGAGAAGCAAAAGTAACTCCTCTCTAACTCAAATTATCCTCAATTTACACGTTTAGAATTGGATTCTTCTTCGGACTCATAACATTGGCCAGTGGTTTGATTGGTGTCACCATTGGATCGTTGTTATCAACGGTAAAAACATTGCAAGACTAGATAATTATCTACCCGCTAATTTTAGGCTATTCGCCAAGGAAGTTGGTGCTTCAAGAGAATCAAAACCGAACGAGCCCCTCCTTTGGTGTCTGGCGGAGGAGCCCTGATTGCCGCCCCTCTTCTCCTCATCGTCCTGCTATTCGGTGACGAATCAATGGCTCTCTTATGGGTAAAAAACTGTCGATAAAATAGTCTCTAGAATGAAATTCTTCTAGATTCTCATGTTTATGATCATAACTGCGCTCTGCTTCAACTGGGGATTAAACATCGATATGCTTATGGTATGTCACTGAAATTCTTCACTAGATAAAGTTTTCTCTTCGCTATCCATAGAAAGTCATTTCTAAATTTGTTATTTAGACTGTAATTGTACCATGTCGTCGTAACACAGCCTTCTCCTACATGATGCTGATTTCACATCTATTCGGAGACGCCTCAGGCCCGTACCTAATCGGCATGGTCTCTGACATGATCAGGAATGGCAATGACGACCCCGAGTCACAGTACTATTCCCTCATCAAGGCTTGTTTTGTGGCTGTCGGACTGCTACTCGTTTCTGCTGCTCTCTATTTTATCTGTTCACTCGTCCTCATCCGAGATCAAGCCAAGTTCAGAGAGGAAATGGGTGAGACTGTTTATTGAACATATCGAAAGAATCACTTTTCTACCTAATACTTACCTGCTTATCAATGATCAGATTTTAAAGTCGTAGTCGAAACTGATACTCCTGTGCTGACCTCGAAGTTATTATAATAATTTACTATCTTACCAAGCACAGATGAGACAATGCACTAAGATAAGTAAGCAGAGGAGATAAGGCCATATTAACCAGTTAAGCTGGGTGATAGGATAAGGAATAATAATAAGCGAAGTGATAAGGACGGAAGCAACTGGGTCGAGAGAATGGGCGTGGTTATTGAATGAACGGCTCGTTAATCAAATGTAATTGGTAGACTTCTCCTCGGTGCAGAGGGAAATGCAAAACATGTGAAGGGGTTATGAAAGAATCATACAAGCTGCGACAGCTCCAGAATTATCTCGGATCGAGTTTAAACGAAATTTGCACTAAATTCTTCTCATTTCTGCTACAAATTAGTTGATAAAGATTTGGTCATCATTTAAAAAAATATTTTCAGGTATGACAGATACACCTCTGGCTAATAGCGGATCGACAGAGAGCCTCGACAAAACAGGATTCGAGAAAGTTCCAATTAAATCTGTCAAGGAGGCTACTGTTTAGATGATTTGAATGTTCTTCACTTAACATATCTCATTTATCACAACGGGTTTATTTTTTTAATCAGACACTCATTATCTGCTACTTTGTGATGTGTTACATTGTGAATATGAAACACGTGCTATATGAATAAATAAATGGAATGTTTATTTCAAAGATTGAGAATATGTTTCGCTATCACTCATTTCCAATTTTTCTCAATAATTATGTCAATTCATCCATACAAAAACTGTCTAGACCAATTAGGCGTTCATACAAGAAATATCAAGGTATAAATATTTATCAAGCTGCTATTTGATGCTCGAAAGAAGAACATTGTAAATATGCTTTATTTTAGCGTTGCGTGCAAAGCGACTTTCATTATGATAGGTTGATTTGTGAACGTAAATGTGAAATAATAAATGGAAGAAATGGGTGGAGTTGGGAGTCGGAAAAGTAAATGAATGTCTTCCATGCAGAAGGCTGGGGCATGAAGACAGGGGCATGTCTGCAGTTGTATCGTTAGTCAAGCATAAAGCTTCTTCCTCATTTTCTGGGTCTTGCATCAGGATCACCATTATGAATATTTCATCCTTCGTATCTCAACTTCTTCGATTATTGTGTGTTGCTAATGCTGTTGGGCTCTTTTTATGTGCCATGATTTCACATTTTGCACAAGTCACGTTTATTTTAACATCATATTCATTCGTTTTTACCTAATCACATTGCTTCTGATGACGAAAATAATCCTGCAGATGTCTAAGATGACATAAATATTTTGATAAGAATTCTTTTTATCTTTTCGTAAAATATTGCAGACTACTTTAATCCAATTATTCCTTGTATTTATAGAAATGTATTATGTTATCTCATTGCACAATAAAAAAATCCTTCTATATTTATATTTGTTCTCAGAAAGTGCTATGATTTATTACGCCAAAATGGGTGTGCTCATCGCAATTTTGTATCCTTGACGTTAAATCTTCCTAGAAAATCTTTGTTGCATTTTTTGCAGAAAATGTACTCGATCTAAACATGACAAATTTGATTTCTTACAATTTTATTTGTTCAATTATCCCTTTTCACCACACAGCCATTGTGTCCAGTCTCATTTTGCAATCCGGAAAAGGATTATTACGAAATTCCATGCAGACATTTTCAATGCAGAGCATACTTATTCGGCAATCATTTCTTATAATGCTTCATGCTTCATGGCAATATTTCCAGCTGAAATATAATTTGGCCAAGTTCAGTTATTTTGCTCTCGTTTATGAAGTTACTTTGTTAATGGCTGCTGAACCGCTAAACCCATTTATTTATTGTTATTATGATTTCTTATTTTATTTAGAAAATTCAATCAATTATGAGCATAGCTTGAAACATTAGAAGATAGAAATCATTATAAACTATGAATTATTGCCTCTGTTGCAAACATTCTTGTTGTCATTTGATAAAACATCTTCATAATTGATATCGCAACAACTCATTCTGTGTTTTATTGGTGCATTTTTCTTTGATATTTGCATTTTCTTTCTCGTTTGAGCTGAAATTTTTGCCATACATTATGCGTAAATTCTAGTTCATTAGCATTACTTTCGAGTAAAGACTAATCTGATCTAAGACAATTTTATCCTTACAAGTAGTATCTTATAATTCTTCTCATATGTTCTGAAAGAAAGTGTTTTTATGGAGACTTTCTACGATTTAAATTCGAGAATTCGATGAGTACTCTAAACTATGGAATCATCTTCGGAAGTCCAAAAATATTCTATTTTATGTTGGGTTTCCGGTGCACTCTCGTTGAATTTCAAGTTATGTGCATATGCGTTATTTAGAAATCGGTAATAAGTTAATGCGATTTGACGATTTCCTCAATGCTCGTCCCAACGGGAAAATATTCCCTTTAGCCCACAGAGTCGAAAGACTAACTGCTTCTGAATTTCCCAGTCCCCAATCCGCGCGATTTGAGAACAGTCCATTTCATTTCCGCGTGCTCTTTCATATTTTCCATCCATGCAAAGCATAATTATTTTGACCAACAATGCTCTCAGATTCGATTTATTTAGACATTCATTCTGATTTTCTTTGGATCATTGAACACATTTAATTTATTGCTATTTTTTTCAATTCAGTTTGATTATTATTGTCAACAAAAATCTAAATTAATTAGCTCGAGATTTTTCCTCATTTATTCTAAAATCTAATTTCTGACCCTTTGATATCAAGTTACCATTTTGAAGTTCTAATCTATCGAAAAGGAATGCACTAATAATTACTTTCAAAATATCTTTAATTTCCTTTCTCCGTTTATCTAACGCTTTTAAAAAAAAATATTTTTAATGTTAAAAGTTGTCGAGTTTGATCTACGCTTGTAGATTAATATTCCACTGGAAGCTTCATTAGAATGATATAATTTCATTGCAGGTGTTCTGTCTGTCCTCATCTGCTGTGTCATCAACCTCATTATGGATGCACCATCTTCCATCGAAGTTCCTCCTCCAATCAGCTCGTGACTTTCCCTCCTCTACAAGGATGTGCGTCATTCGTACTACAGCTATCTGTCTGACGCTGTTTGTTTGTGCCACTTCATTCAGCAGCTATAACATTCCTTCCAATGGGTTAATGGATCAGATTGATGATTTGAGTGAGAATTATACCAGTGAAAATCATAAGAATACAAATTCCATAAACATATTCTCCACTACAAGGCTTTGAAAGATATTCCGAAGCATTGAACAATCTCTGCCCCATTTAAATTGGGACTGCAAAAATACTTCAAAAAATTTGATACCACAACTGATAGTGATCCTGAATTTGTCAAAGATCGAAGTTCAAAACAAATCTAATTTAGATCAACGGTTTCATCACAATAGTCGCAAACATATGCGTCGGAAACCCCTTCCTGAATACAGACAGCAAACTCTAACATGTGGTTATGATGAGTAAGAAAATGAAGGATGAAATCTGAATAATTGTCCGTTTTAGTTGTTCGGACGATTCAATCCTCGTCTACTATAAATGCTGTAAACACGCTTCGCATCTCTGCTGTTGGTATCTTCGGATATGGGTTATGTGAGTTTTCCTTAGGATTTATGCAAGAGGATATCAATTTTTATTTCAACCAAATCACTTCCTTTGTTGAAGTTAAAAACGAATGTTTGCTAAAAATTAATCAAACAATTCAGAATTTTATTCGGACTAGTCGTTATCAAAGTGATCTATCTGCTATGGATCTCGTTTCTTCGATGCATTTGCTGCTAAAACAAGTATTTCGCTAACTTTCAAAATATTCAAACTTCACTTTGATTCACTCAACGAATGTGCCTGTTAATTTAGATATTGCCTTATTTCATTCAAAGAATGAAATTTGACTTATTTAGAAAATTGAATAAAATAATTTCTACGAAGAAAACATAACCGATAATCGATAAATATTTATCTGACAAAGTGTCAATGTATCATCAATTTTATAGAACCACGTCAGTATAAAATAGGAATCTAGAAAATTATAATAATCATCATACACAGTAAAGTAAAAAGAAAATACTACTTTGATTGGAAAAATCGACTAGAGATTTGACGATAGAAGCTGAATTTGCAGGTGAAAGGTCGATAAAAGAAGGCCATATCACAAGAAGGAAATGGGAATAGAATAGATAGGACTGTTAATGTCATTTAATTAATTTTGTTTTGGTTTTTAGAGATTTGTAACAAAATAGTTATTTGTAAAGATTAGAGAAGAATCATTATTCTTTGTTACAAATCTTACAAGCCATCCAACGCTAGATTTAAACTTCGAGATTGAAACGAAGGTTTAGCAACGCTGCAATACAATGATAAAAGTATCACTACTCGAATAGTTTTAGGCACAGAATGACTTTTAGAGTGAGCATGAAATAAGAAGGAGGTCAAGTGAATTAGCACGAACAGCTCTGCTTATGAAACAAAGAAATATAGCAATTTGGAATCTGATCACAGGAATTGAATTTTCAAGGCGCTACGATTTTGATTTTACAGTTTTTGATATGGTTAAAATCTAGTAGATTGCTAGTATATGTAAAAGAGATGTTATCACACGAGCCTCTCAAATCTTATTCGCCAAAAACATGCTACGTTGCTAAATGTTAATGATTCTTCTTTTTGTTTCATCTTTTCCTAGTTCGAGAAAGGAAGAGTCACTAACATTAGTATTAAAGAATGTTTCTAGGAGGGCAAGATTTTAGGAGCGTATGCGATAACACCGGAGATTATCGCAAAAATGAAATGGTATATGAATTATGCGATCGAAATGATCAACTTGCATGAAATTATTCATTCGCAACAAAAACATAGGGATTCATCAATATCGAATCATAAATATGAAGTCTATCATATTGCGAATGAATAATAAAGTAATTGTGATAAAAATATACTTACAAACCGGAAGTTACTATATGATGACCTCACGATCCCTATAATCAGAGGGAAGGAAGACGGGGTAGGGCGAAATAGTGAGGGAGAAGAAAGAGGTCGTCATATAGCTGTTGTCCTATGAACCGTATTGCTTCGAGTGAACGATGAGGTCAAGAATGGCTGATTTGGAGTCAGAATAGAAAAAAGACTCATTGCAAACTGAGCAGTTGGCTGAGTGCAGAGGACCATCGCTTCGCACTCTTCTCGCTTTCCACTCGGAACATTATCGACTGAAAACAAATCAAGTCATGAAAATTAAGGAACTTATTTTATAATTTCACCCCTTCAAAAATTGTCGTTAAATTGCTCTTTATTTTCCTTATCACAGATGATAAAGATCTAATAACTCAGTTAGTTATATTCACGATCTAATTTTCACATTTCAATCTATTTTTATCAGCCAGGTTCTAGAACATGATCTTCCACATATTGAATAATCCATTATGAAAATTAGCAGCATAAACGAGTTTTTACTAGCGGAAATGCAAATCTTCAGGGGCTAATGAATTACTTCCTACTTCTTCAGGGATTATAGGCGTTTCTCGATTTAGAAAGAATCCCCCAGGATTCAAAGTTCCATATACTTTCAGTTTATTTTGCCCAACTCGAAAATTCCAACTAACCGTTTGCCGTGCATCAGTGGTTGTTATTTGATTCTGGTGCGTCAATTCGAATAGCGTTCCTCCATCGATTTGTGTCTCGTGCAGCTGGAAGCCGTGAATTATGTGCCTTTCGAGGGGTTCTCGATCCTGAAACAAACAGATTCATTAAATAGGAATCATAATGATGTTGAATAAAATGCATTCATCGATGTTAACAGTGGTGAGTAGAATTTTTGAAAATGTATTAGCGCAATTTTATTTTTTAGTATTACCTACATTTCTGAATGCAATATCATAAAAAAAACTGTTCATCTGTACTTACAAATTCAGCCTTGTAGAACTTTAGGACAAGTCCATCGGCCAACTCTGCATATCTGATGATCTCCTGATTCTTCTTTGTCCGCACGAAGACTCGACCAAAGATGAGTCCGCGAGAGGTGCGCGATTCGATGTCGCGACGACGGAAGCCGCGGTGCAGAGGGGCAGAAAATAGGGAAGAGGGATCGATTCGTTCTAGCTGAAAAATAAATGAAATTAGTGTTGGACTATGTTTCTTTTAGAAATTCATAAGAAAATGGATAACTTCGTCTTCAATCAACTTATAAACTAGGAAAAACTAACCGTTCCATTCTTCTTTTTGACAGACAGCAAAATTCTGCCATCTCCACTTTGAGATAACTTGTTTTGAGGAAATAGCGTTCCTGACTTGTCTGAAATTGAACAAGATGAAGGTGGAAGCTTGAAAAAGCCTCTCACATTGCGCCTCGATTCGCTCGTAGCATTCCGGACAGACATTCTGACTCTCGAAGTTGTACTTCAGCAGCGGAGCCTTGCCTTTGCATTGCGAGCAGATCAGCTGAAAAGTGTGGCACTTCTTTCAGAAAAACTCTTATCTTTTCGATGTCTGTTGTATTGAGGAGTTGAAAAACTGATTAAATTGAAACAAATGAATTCCGACTTGTTATTATTCCAATCAAAATGGAGCAAAAGCCGGTAATTTTAAAATTCAGCTCTCACCCATCCACAATCCCTACAATGATGCCTTCTGTGCACGAGACTGAATGTGGTGCTGCAGCCCTCCATCAGACAAGTTCGCGATGAATCGTCCGGAATCCACACTGGTTTCACTATGTCCTCTTTCTTTACTCGTTCTGAAAATCACAAGATTATCCTCAGGAAAACTGAAATTGCAAATTTCAAGAGAAAAAATCGTAAGATAGTGATTTCTTTAATCATGGTTTGTTCTTCAATATCTCGTTCAAATTTCTTGACTTCGTCTTGCTACCTACAAGCTAGAAATAATTTGAGGTTTCTTACTTTTGGGCTGTGACAGCGAAGACTCATTAATTGGAGTAATCTCTTCAGCAGGCGTGTTAGGAATGGAAACATCTTCCTGCGAGGAGGCAGAGGCAGGCGAGCTGGACTCCTCCCTCAGAGTGTTCTGGCGGGTCGACTCCAGTTCGGTATCGGGAATGGGACCGAGGGGGGGACGCACCTCGCACGCACATTCACCGGTACAATCGCAGCTGGGAGAGGGCAGAATCACTGGCAAGGTCTGAATTTAAGATCAGTTAGAAATAAATTAAAGTAACAAAATCTTGCAAATTTCTGGAGAACTATCGCATGGAATAATGTCTTCTTTTCGAAAATTTATCATTGTATTTTTTTGGAAGAATCATAAGAAAAAAACTTACATGATTCCTCTTCGCCCTGCTGATCGCCTCACTCTGTCTTCGTTTGTATTTCCTCCTCTCTGTGTAGAGCATTTGAATGTCCCTGTACCAACCCTGGCATTCTTTTGCAGACGGGAAAATGAGTGTAGCACTTTTGGCCTTGCTCTTCAGCAGCAGATGCCTGTCATAGTCTTCGTGCTGCCTGTAATCGTATTCATTTTTCTAATCTCAGAATTAAACTATTATCTCTACATTATCTTACATTTAGGAATTTAAAGCTCAAGACAAACATAATGATGAAGAAATTCATTTTTATCATCTTCCGTCAGGTAAGGTTCATATCTTTAATCCACGTAATATCGCTTGTGAAAATGCTACCTGCACTCAACAGACACTTTGTCGATGTCCAGTTTGTACGACTTCGCCATGTCGAACATCCCGCCTGAGCCAATTGAGGAGTAGATTCGACACAGCCAAATGCAGTCCGTGAACTGAAGGACAAGAATGTAAAGTTAAGCAAGTTTAGTCTTTTATCAGGAGGTCGAATTTCTTTAGTTTCTTGATAAAAACAATGTTTCGAAAAGGAGAAATTGGATTATTTATCTTCAAAAAAGCCTACCAAAACTAGATATCTCGACTGTGTGTCCCTCCTCGTCTGCTTCAACACTTCTCCTTCTCGAATCAAGTGTCGGCCGGGGAAAAATACATCGAATTGACCCTGAAGCGAAAATCATTTTTGGCCAAGAAACCAGATCTTCGAGCAAAATCTCGTGATATCCTCGCATTTTCTTCTATTACTCACAATGAACTTATTCTATGATTCTTTCAATAAATCTTTCAGTGCCGGAGAATTTTTAAAAATAATTTTTGAAAACCTGATACAAATTCTCAATAAATAAAAAGAAATTACCTGGAATCTGTCGTAAAGCTGGAAGAGATGTTCGTTGCTGGGTAGCCCCATCTGCTTGTTCACTTTCTGGGCGATTTCTTCCAGTTTATCTACGGCTCCTAAAACAATTGATTAGAAAATTCCACAAAAATCAACTAACTTTTGCCCTTTTCAGCCTCCTCGCTGCCTTCCTTCAGGTAATTGTTGTAGCGAAGCATCAGAATCTTGTATCTGGAAATAAAAGACGATTTTTTAAAAGAAAGAAACAAAATTCAAACCTCATAAAATTCTGATGGACCTGATCGAGTTGTTGCACGATTGCACCACGAGAACCTCGGTTGAACGCGTGCTGCTCGAACTGGAATTATGCTATTTTTGAAGAAATCTATCCCTTTTCTCGCTGTAAGTTTTGTAATATGTACAAAAAATATTTTGGGAGTGTATATTGAATGTTTGAGATTTTTATTTTAATATTCAACATTTTGGAATCTTATCGAAGAAAGAAACAAGAAAAACCTACTGAAAGTGTAGCCTGATCAAAGTCCTTATTGTCTCTCCTCAAATTCGACATTTCCTCCACAAACTGAGCCTTCTTCAGGAGAAAAGGAGTACAGCTTTTGAGAATATCGGAGAACTTGATAATTATGTCTGCCATTTTTGGATTTTCCGAATTCCTGAAAAATCACATTTCTTTGTAAACTATTTTGAATGTCTAACCAGTTAGTTATAGCAGTATTGAATTCGTCCTGCAGCAATTTATGGAAGGGCAGAATCTGGCTGAGCAGTTTCTGTATTTGCACAACGACATGATCTGTGCCATTCGCGTGAGGAGTCAGCAAGTCTTTGTTCATTGTAGTCCTCCCATACTGCTCTATGTAGCTGGGGTAGTGCTGCAAGTCAAACCTACACATAATTCAATCAAGGAAAATATTGAGTGAAAGATTTGACTATGAAAATATTAAAATAAGAAACTAACGAGTTGCAAAATGAGAATGAAACGAACCTCAACCATATCTTCCAGATAGGCGACGAAATTCTTCTGCACAAGCAGAAACTCTGCAGCCGCATAGTGCAATTGCTTCAGTCGTTTGTCTTCATCTGGGTTACCTAGAGAATAAAGGAATTGCTTGCCTAGCATCAAAGATCAATTCGAAAATGCTATTTGAATAACTCATACCAGAATTGTAATCAGGCACAGTGTCATCAGACTGTGAAGTGAGCGAACTGCTTCTGTCGCTCGCAATGCTCACCCCACTCTCCACTCGACTGCTGCTCCCCCCTTCTATCGAAAGATTGTTCGACGATTCCTGAGGCAATCCTTTTGATTCTATCATACCAAACTTCGAGTTTTGTCTTTAATTTTGTGAAAAATGACTACGTATTGTCAATGACCGGTCACTTGAGACAAACTGAATGAGACAGAACATTGATGCACGGAAGTTAAGATTGTTTGTAACGGACTTTTCTTTAATTCAAGGAATCATTTTGACGCCTGTGCAAAAACGCAATGCACTTTAGCATTTGCGAATAAATGCATCATTTATTTTGTCTCAACTTATCGGCCTTTGACAATAGAAGTGACCACATTGAATTCAGTCAACATTTGTCAGAAATTCAGACTTCACTTCAAGAAGCTACGAAGAAAATCGGTCATACCTTAGCAGGTCTCAGCTTGCCGACATCCTTGGGTATTCCCCCGGAATTTGGACCAGCCGTTTGCGAAGGAGGGGGAGGTCGTTTTGGGGGAATTTTGGACTTTCTGGAATAGGCAATTGAATACTGGAGAATAGTGGAATGATGAAGCATTTGTCAAGTTGGTGCACGAAATGAATCAGATAATTGCGAGAAGAAAAGAAGCAACAAGAAAGGCAAAATATGGAGAGAAGGAGAATTACTCACATAAGAAGGCCTTTCTCGCGGAGCTGCTCGATTATTATGTTGTGCAGCACTGGGTCCGCATTGAATGATGAACTGAAAAAGAAGAATGAAAATTTAAATAAAATCGAATTTTTCAATATAAAGATGCATTTTCCAGCATTTTTCTCGTGTTTAATACACGATCGGAGAAAAAAGTAACAAAATCAGGTAGGATATTTTCTGTCCAGCTGAAAATGATACATTCTGTCGATAAGCGTGTGAAAATTAACAGAAATGCGCTTCTATTCATGAAATTTGCCAAAAAATCTCAAAATACCAACCGACTGTTGATCGAGTCCATCCCAGAGAACGTGTCGATGGACAGTCTGGGCTGAGAGTCTCGTTCATCGTCTGGACTCGAATCCGAAGTGTTCGCGGAAATTAGAGATGTTGGTCTGCAACTTTTTCTTGCAAAAACGTTTCCCCGAGGAAAAAAAGAAAGTATAATAATAATAGTAATTACCTCGAAACTCTCCGATTGATTACAGGAGAAGTGACATTCGAATGAGTGGACGGTTCGGAGGAGGCTGCAGGCGAAGTGACCGACTCCCCCCTCTGTTGTCCGAACAGACCCACCACCGACTCGAACATACGAGCCTTATCGCGGACTGTACTGCTTCCGCTCTGCAACTGGAAACCGTCATTATTAGCAGAATGCTGAGACGAACTATCGAAGCTCGAGTCATTTATAGGAGGTTGGACGTTTTAATCGAATGAAAACATTGTTGACTACTAAAGCATAATCAGAAGATTGTTCAACCGAATGTACTCTTCTCTCTACTGACTCCAAGACTATTCAATTGACGATGTGTGTTTTCATTCGTTTATTCTTTTCAAAAACAAAACAGAATTTCTTCAAAAATAATTGCGTGAAAAAGGGCATCAAACTGCTCTCTTGAATTTGCATATTTTCAACTGAAAAGAACGAATCATACCGGTGATTGTTGTTCAGGTTCATGGTTATTGTTCCTGAGCGCTGCTGGCTTTGGAGGTAAAGGGGGCCGGGTTGGCAGAGGAGCGGGGATGGTGCCATTCGAACCATTCCCATTCACAATATTTGAATTAGCATTGGAAGTGGGTTCGGGATTTAATGGAGATGAGGAGCGCCATTGCGGATGTTCTGAATGAGTTGAGTGTTTTTTCCCGTGTATTGAAAAGTTTACTCATTTTTAGTTTAGTTCGTATTGATAAAGAAGAAAAATCGCTAAACTTAGCAAGAAGTTGATACGAGTTGTGATGACACGATAACCATAATATTGCTACTGATTTCTAACTCTAGAAAGACGTGAATGAAGGATAATTAATTTCTTTCATTTTCTCTATCAGCAGCATCTCTCATTGCAGAGAAACACAAATGATTCACGTTCATTGATTGTCATCCTCTTATCAGTTCACCAAGCAGAACGCGAAAAGGAAAATAGGATTAACGTTAACTTTTTTGGAGGAAGTACTCATTTTTAATTGTAACTTTACAATAGTATATGCCAGCACATGCTTGGTTAAGCAAGATATGAAATGGACTATTTAAAAGCATCAAAATAATGAATGAAATAAGGAGGGAAGACTTTTTCTCAGAATATTTCATACATCATAAATATTTCAAATTAAAGATGTAATGTAAGGGAGAAAAATCTTACTTCCATGATTGTGTTCCTGATTACTTGGATTGTTGAGTTTTCGTTCCTGAGCAGGACTTTTCCTCGGTCCGATCGGGTGCAGCTTTTCGAGTTTGGCACGCAGCTCATTCACGTGGTTGCTGCTCTGCGTCGAAGTCATCCTTATCCAAATGCAGTCATCTGAACCCAGTCACTGTAAGCAGATGATCGTGACGTACAGGAAAAGGGAAGGGATTGCGAAACGAGAATGAGACAGGGAAAGTGAAAAGGGGAAGAAAGCAAGAAAAGGCAAATAGTCAGCAGAGAAATTAGAGAAGAAGAAGAAGGAGGAAGGAGTTGAAGGGGACAACATAACAAAACAAAGCAAAACAGCGAGAGAAATGAACGCAAATCCGAGTTGAAGAGGTTGAAGCAGATATGCATGGGGAAATGTGTCTGAGGAAGAGCGATCAAAATAGCAGAGGGAAAATCGATAGAGATAGGGAGGGACATGAGACTGTTTGTCTATGTTAGAGATAGAGAGGACAGACAGAGGCATTGCCTGGGGCATGAATGATGCAATAGAATGGAAGGAAAAAGGAAGAAGGCAAGTGGTTGGCGACAATCAGACAGGCTGACATACGATTGATCGATAATCGAAGCCGAAAATGACTCGGCCAGGGGCAGAGGGACAGGGAGGGCAAATCAGCCCGTCTCTATTCGTCAGACTCTCTCTCTCTCTTTCCAGGGATGATGACTCATTCTCGCTGCCGATTAGTCGTCGAGAAAATACAAACAATTGATGAAGATTCCATTTCTCACCACTTTCAGTCTCTTTCCTCCCCCTTCTCGTTCTCTCTTTTCACCGATCAAATTCATCCAATTAACTCGCAGATAAGTAATCAATTCACGCAAACAGAAGGACGAAAGAAAGACCACTGCGCGTACTGACTAATCCGAAATGATTGGAGATTTCTTGCTATTTTTGAAAAGTAATCGAGAGGATCCGAATGAAATGCACATGAAAATACGAGATGTTGCAATCCGATACGATGAAGGAAGGCGCTCATGACAAGCCGACAAGCAGAAAAATAACTGAAAAGCGATAGAAAGGAGGGAAGAGGGAGGATGTAACTGGATAAACACAATAGTTATCGATTGAGTTACCTGGCAGATGCATCTATTCTTCACTAGCTCTGTGTTTGTGAACAACAATAAGCAGACTAAACAAAAACGGTGTTTTTACTTAATTTTGAGCAGAAGAGAATGATAAAATACATTCTTGAGAAAAATACTATGTAAATTTTCGGAAATTGATCGAACGAACGGCTAGCGGATGAAAGATGTTCCTGTGATAGTCATGTGCCGCAAAAAATAACAAAAAAAAACAAAGAAAATTAAAAAATGGACACTTGCTGCCAACTCTAAAATCGATGCTTCGTCGAAAATTTGTCTTGATTTTTTATTTGGTCGTTCTCATTTTCGCTCGGTTTTTTGTTCGAATTGGTATTTTTCCGCGATTATTTCGAATTTTCAAATTCCTGCTCATCGAAAGTTAGTAGGAACCCCGCTGGATCTGCTGCTCGATGAGCATTGAATTAGAATATTTCGTTTTGCTTCTGCCTGACCTGAATTACCATCATGAATTTTTCTGAACTTTCTTCTATTTTACGTGGCAAATCAGTGTCGAAGTTATTGACATTCGCAATCTCGATCAGATGTCCCATTCCAATGGGCTCATCGATTTATCCACAGACAGTCAGAGAAATGTGAGAGTGATTAGCAGCACTGCAGCAACCGCCAAAACAGTCGATATTCTCTCGCGAAGCGTCTTTTCTCTACTCGATTTTTTCTTTCAACTATTCAAATTTTTATCATTATTTTCGACAAAATTTCGAGGTCTTTTCTTCAGTCGCATTCTCCATTCTTCTCTCTGCAACTTTTCCTGCAGCATCCGGAAACAGCCAGCAGCCGCCTCTTCCCGCCAAAACGCGTTTGAATTATTCGATCGACAGCCCAATCTTTCAGCTTCTCATTTGAATTCTTTCCGAATTTTCCACTTTTCTGCTATTTTTTCTCGAAATCCTATCATCGGAATCTCGCTTTGTAGTTTTCCGTATTGAAATCTCTCCGTTGCTGAATTGTTATAGTTACGCATTTGTATTGAACTTCTGTGCTCATACAACATTTTTGACTTCTTTTTTCAGATCTTCTCAAACTTATCCAAATCGAATCTCGTCCAGACTCTGTGTGATGAAGGAAGCGCACGATGAGAATGGATTCGTTCGCCCTGGAATAAGCGGAATGTCTGGTAAATTTTCATCTTTTCTAGAAAAAAAGTTAAATTTCTTGAAATCATCAATTTATTTTCAGAGTCCGGCAGTTCAGTTGCAGCTTCCGAATTAAACGAATGCGAGGATCATCCGACTCGGCCATTCTCCAAAATCTGCACTCGATATGTGAGTCTTCCATGAAACCAGGCTTGAACTAAAATGACATTTTCAAGTTTTGGAAGATAAAGTATAAAAGACGATATCGGGAATATCATGTGTCCAATTTCGAATGGGTTTTTTTTTTCAATTTCAAACTCTTCAGGAATCCCACAAATCAGCAGTCTACGCAGTCGTTTTCAATCCCTACCAAGAGCACGATGAAGTGCCCATTTTCGCGACATGCGGATCAAATATGGTTTGATTCACTCAAATTTCCTTCGAAATTCTTTTTTCAGGTGAATTTCTACGAATGCCACATTTCCGAAGACGGCCGACACGATTCGTTTACTCTGGTGCAATCGGTTCGCGACAAAGCGGTAATTTTGATTGATTCGAGAAAAAATAGCAAAATAATAGCGCTTGAATTCTCGTTTAATATTAAACGTGAGCAGACTTGCAAGGAAACAACTGCAACTGCAGTGCCGTTGCCTATTTTTTGCAGTGCAGTTGCAATTTTCGAAGAAAAGTTACGTCTGAACGTGAGGAAAAGCTGTTTGAATTCTGCAAATCAAAATATTCATTCCTTGGTAATCGCCGAATGTATTCATGCGTTTTTCTTGCAGAGCGACGAGAATTTCTACACATGCACGTGGTGTTTCGACCCGACATCTCCCAGCTCGCCCCATTTGCTGGCTGCTGGCGGCGAGTACGGATTCATTCGAGTTATTGGTGCCAGCAATGGAGAGGATTTGGCTGTGAGTTTTTTCGTTCTGTAAAGAAAAAGTTATAAATGAGTAATTCCATAAAAATTTCATGAAAATTGCTTTCTTCACTTTCCATGCAAAATTTCACGCCTTTTGGAGATTATAGAATTTGGATTTAGTGAGTTTTCAATCTTATTATTTCAGTGCCTCCGCGGCCATGGAAACTACATCAACGAGCTGCGCACCTCGCCAGTGAACTCGATGCTGCTGGCGAGTGCCTCGAAGGACTGCACGATTCGGCTCTGGAATATCAGATTCGACCAGTGTCTCGCCATTCTGGGGGGAATCAACGGGCATCTCGATCAAGTCCTGTCGATTGTAGGTTTTGATTAGTCGTCTTTAAAAAACTTTCATTTTTGAACCAAATTTGCAGCTTAAAAACTTGAAGGAAATATCAAATTCATGGTTTTCTCAAATTCCAAACAGGGGTTTGATTGAATTTTTCGTAAACTAGGTATGAAACCAAACTATCCAATGCCACTCCTGTCTGATAATCCTCAAGATCTTAATTAAAAGGAAAACAACGATCACTTCTCATTATCCTGACTTCAATAAACATTTGCCTTATAATCATCACTTTGTATTGAATTCGCACATTTGCAGGACTGGTCCCCCGACGGTTGTCTAATCGCTTCGTGCAGCATGGATCACACAATTCGAGTCTGGGATTTGGACGTCGAAAGTCTCAATGATCGCATCAAGAACACCATGAAATTGGTGAGAAAAGGTGAAGAAGCCTTGAAAAAAATAGTTTCAGGTTGCCACCGTAAAGCCTCGAAGAAAATGGGTGTTTGACTACGATTGCCAGCTAAGAGAAGAAATGGCTGAATACAATGCGAAACGGGCTAAGGAGTTGGAGGAAAAGAGGAAGAGGCAGAATGGCGACGAGAGAACGAATGGAGCAGGTGAGTGGGAAGAAAACATACTTTTTTTTAGAAGAAAATGAACCAATATTACTAAAAGCGTCAAAATAAATTCCAAAACGCGCACTTATAGAAAACGGCTCTGCATCTTCGGCTTCATCCGAGACGAGCAGGAAAGCTCCTCCTGCAGACGACGACAGTAATGACATGCTGAAGAAGAAAACAAAAGATGACCCTAACAAGCCACTCGCTTTCGATGAAAAACCGTTTGTTTGTGAGTTCTTTCTCTTCGAGAAATGGGTTTTAGAGCTCGCCAAACTCCAATAATGATCACTTCTCCTGTGGCTAAAACCGACGATTTGCACATTGATTACATCGATTGGATACGATTTTATGGAGAGTACATGATTTCGAAGGTACTCATTTTGCAGCTGAGCTCTTTCAAAAGAGAATGTTTCAGGGCTCTGACGGAATGCTGAAGATATTCCGATTCGGCAATTTCGGAGAGGAGAATTTCCTAAAGAATTGCCTGAAGCCCGAGACGAGTGTGATTCGACTTGCAGAGTTGGATTTGCCTGACACCAACATCTGGTTTCTCCGCACTGAGTTGGATCCACTCAATAAGGTTGGGATTGTGTCATTTTCTTCTTCAGCATTCTGAAAATTGAATATCTTCAAGTGGGGGAATGTCTTCATTTCATTTCCCTTCAAAACTCATAATTTCAGTGGCTGCCTGTGGGAAACAAAGGAGGATCGATCTATTTTTGGCGTCTGGACAAAGGGATTCCCCACAGAGAGGCGTAAGTGAATTTTATCTTGAAAATTATCATTGAACTAAAAAAATCGATCTCTACAATTTTCGATTTTCAGAGATTTTGTGCTTCCCATCGTGTATATGACAATCCGCCACATTGGATGGGACCCACTCGGTCGAGTCATGATTGCTGTGGCTGATGGTGGTTCAATTACACTTGTCAGGTCAGGCATTTTATTTTCCTAACTTTCTTAAATAAATTCTTTGAATCTACTATCAATCTTGTGCAGAATTGATGAAAACGTTGTATTACAGTTCCTCTTTCATTTATCACGTTACAGATACAACCCAATGCTCATTTCAGGCGACGTTTCAAGCACGAGAAGGTGGATGAACGCGGAGCTGCTGTAAGATATCGGCACAAAGGCACGTCGAAGGGAGAAGGGACAGGAAAGGAGTGGAAGACGATGAAGAATGGCAAGAGGAGGAGGATGATGAACAGCGAAGAGGCGGAGAGTGGTGTGGAGATGAAGCAGGAAGTGGATGAGGATGATAGGAGCACCACCACGGCTACTGACTCCACTATGCATACGGATGATTGAGGCGGGGTTCTCTTCTGTGAATATTGAAGAACAGATGTGAAAGGTTTATGATTTCCCGTTTGAAAGTTATCTGCTCAGATATTCTTTTCATGAAAATAGAAAATTTGTTCTTTCTCACTTAAATGATTAGAACGAAAAATGGATAACACTGACTATTTCAAATCTGCTCTATCAATTTTGGTATTTTTCATGTAAATGTTTCATTTCTCGATTTTCATTTACTTCAATTTGGTTTTTTGTATTCATGACTCGTATTCTTAGCCACTTTGTGATTTCCCATTCCCATGTTCACATTCGATGTTTTCTCGCCAAGTTTCAACCACTTCCTCATTAGCTATCATCACATCTCAATCACCTGTTAATTCTTACCTCGATTTTTCATAATTATTTTCAACCCTTTGAAAGCTCTCAATTCTAAAACAATCTGACCGAATTACGGGTCTAATTTTTGGGTTTTCCATTACTTGGCTTTTTTCTCGAATTTTCAGCCCTGTTGATTTGTTCATCTGTTGCTTCTGTATTACTTCGATCTCATGTTCATTCGCAATTGTATTGTTCTGTTTATTTTTAGTGTTGTGTTTTGAAATAACTTTTGCTTTGGTTATTTTGGAGATTATTGAAACCTTACGAGTTTGAAACTCGCTCAGATATCTTTGTTTTCATTTCTTTTTTGAAAATTTAATCTCAAAATGTTTCAGCAATCAACTTATCGCTTTAGCGACTTCCAATTGACAACAACAGCTTTCTTTCATCTTCAAGGTAATGTATTTTTCTTCTTTCGAATTTTAATGAAAATTACAATAACTTTGTTCACTCGAGCATTTAACGTTAATGTGCAAAATTTCAAATTTGTCAGAAAATCTGAAGTTGTGTACTGCCATTCAAAACATCAATTCATTTCATTTCAGTGTGCAAAAATGACCACGGGTGCGAACGATTTCTACTACTCGAACAAGTACTGCGACGACGAGTACGAATATCGTCATGTGCACGTCACCAAGGAGGTTTGTTTCTGGAAATAAATAAATCGTAGAATTTTACATTTTGAACTCTTCCTAGACTTGGAAATGCAAAACATCACTCATTTCTGAAAATAAAAAATACCATTTCTTCAGGTTGCCAAGATGATCCCGAAGAATCGCCTAATGTCCGAATCGGAGTGGCGCAGCCTCGGAATTCAGCAGGTAGAATATTGTTCGTTGAGAATGGGAATTAAGATCGAAGTATGCTAGAAATTCGACGATAATAATTTCATAGCATCATTTTCGTCATCGCCGTTATTATTCTGCGCTGAAAAGTGCACTCGAACCCCAAAAACTCTTGCTCCAATCAAAAATGGGAGCAGCTCTTTTCTCGTTATTCAAAGAGAAAGAAAAGGAGGTGACTAATTTTTTTTTTTGCGAGTTCGAGCGTGACTTTTCAGCGTCGAATGCTAGCGATGAGCACAATATCTTTTCACTTTTATCTCGATTATTTCCGAAGGAAAACAGTAAATGCAAATCGAAAATGGCGTGAATTCAGTCGCCCGGCTGGGTACACTACGCGATCCACGCTCCAGAACGTCACGTGCTCCTCTTCCGCAGGCCGCTCAATTACGGACAGCAGCCGCAGGGCTCTTCCCAGGCCGCCGCCAAGCAGGTCGGAGTTCGCTAATTCTCTTCATCGTCATTCATAAATCTCACAATCAAAATCATCGGTCTCTATCTTCTTTCGTCCTTTAAAACATCATCTCATAAAATTATAATATTTTAACACCCACTAGGCAATTCACTGTAGTCAATTTGTAAGAATATTTAGCACTTTGATCTCACAGAATTCCATTTTCAAGTCATTTCTTTCGGCGAGATTTGTGAGATTGAAGTATTCCAACTCGTTGGTATAAACGACATCGTGACTAGCTCAAGAACTGTATTCCCCTATATCTCGTGCTTTTCCACCTATTCCATACAGGTTTCCTTTCTTCTTCGCTTATCTCACAATTTCTCACTTGTAAAATCCATATCTAAAAATTCACTCACTGCCAGCTTCATAGCTAGACGTATTTTAAAGTTTGTTTCCGGTTCAGACATTTTATCAATAAAGTTGTCGCTTTTAAATCTTTATTTGCCTGAAGAGCATTTCACTACTCACAATCAGCACATCACAAAATGCAACAAAAATAAATGCATGCAGAAATGATCGTGTGAAATTTAAAAAATATCTATTTTATTCAGCTAAGATTGCACCACGTTGATCGTGAAAGACTGGAGTGAGATCATAGGTGTTGAAAACAGCAGAGCTAGTCGGTGAACTACTTGCTGCTGGTGTATTTGGTGACGGCTTTGGTGCCCTCGGACACGGCGTGTTTGGCCAGTTCTCCGGGCAGAATGAGACGAACCGCAGTCTATTAGAATTGAACAAATCAGTTGAGAGAACTCGGCTGTGATGAATTTGTACCTGGATTTCGCGGGACGAGATCGTCGACCTCTTGTTGTACTGAGCGAGTCGAGATGCTTCGCCTGCAATGCGCTCGAACACGTCCGTGACGAAGGAGTTCATGATCGACATCGCCTTCGAAGAAACGCCGGTGTCGGGGTGAACCTAGAAAAAACGAGGAGATGAAGACTCTTCTTGAATGATGAGTCGACTGACCTGCTTGAGCACTCTGTAGATGTAGACGGAGTAGGACTCCTTGCGGCGATGTCTGCGCTTCTTGTCGCCCGACTTTTTCGACTGATGGACCGTCTTGGCGGCCTTCTTCGAAGCCTTGCCGCCAGAGACCTTCGGAGCCATCGTAGATCGCGATTAGAAGAGAGCAGAGAATGAATTCGAGAATTCAGGGAATAGCAGATGGGATATGAGCACTGTTGAATCCGCGGGTTTATATACCCGAAGAAGTGGGTGGGCGGAGTCCAGTAGTCTAATAGAGAAGCCGAAAAGAGGAAGTAGCAATGCAAGTGGGCACAAATCATACAAGAAAGGGAAAGGACAGCGGCGCTCCGCCCACTTCGTTTCACAAGCGACTTCGATATAAAGACACTTGCAAATTTAATAATCAGTGGCTATCCACTTGCTTCTTCTATTCAGTCGTCTTTCCGATATATTCAATAATCTACCGACAGATAATCGATTAATATGTCTGGACGTGGTGAATAAATCCAATTCTTATTCGTAAATTTTCGAAAAACCAACTTCTTCATCAGCTTGAGAGAATGAATTTCGAAAATATTCGTATTAAGGGAAGGGAGGCAAAGCTAAATCGGGTGGAAAGTCGAAATCCCGTTCTTCGAGAGCTGGTTTGCAGTTCCCCATTGGTCGTCTGCACCGTATGCTGCGCAAGGGAAATTACGCACAGCGAGTCGGAGCCGGAGCACCTGTTAGTCTCTTTAACTTTTTTCAACTCTTTGATCTGATTTCAATCATTCTTCTTCCAGATCTACCTGGCTGCTGTTCTGGAATACCTCGCAGCGGAAGTGCTCGAGTTGGCTGGAAATGCAGCGCGAGACAACAAGAAGATCCGCATCAGCCCGCGTCATCTGCAGCTGGCTGTGAGAAACGATGAAGAACTCAATAAGCTCTTGAACGAAGTCACCATCCCTCAAGGCACCTAATTCAATCAGTCTGGTTTCTAATTATGGAACGTTAAATTTAAAGGTGGAGTCTTGCCGGACATCCAAATAGCTGTTGCCAAATAAGACTGCTGCAGACGAGAAGGAATGAGAAGCGCAGACGTTAGGAAGAAGATGCGAAAATTCCATTCATCGTTTCTTCATAGTTCTCCTTCTATTATTAACATTAGTCATCGCTTTTATTTGCAGTTTCTTTTCTACTTTTTGAGTGCAATCCAAATGTTCTGGTCTGATAAGGAAATCGATTTTTCATCATAGTCTATACTGGAATCATCCAATTCCACGTTCAATGTTGTCATTTTCATCCCGTTGTAATAAAACTACTTGATGGGTTGATAACTTTAGCTTGATTAATTCGTTTAAAGATTTTAAGAATGCGGAATATTTAATGAATTATCTCTGAAAAATTTTCGTCGCTTTTGAAGCGCTTCAGAGGCTCTTTTAAAGCGCCTTAAATACAACGCAAAACTTTTCAGAGGTGCAGCGGGTTATTTGATAAAAACAACTATATTTGTTGATCGAACTGAAATATGGCGAAAAATCGCTTTTTGATGATAAGATCAATGCGACAATCATCCCGTACAAACCCAACATTTGGAAATTACACATAGGATAGTAAATTAGCCTGTATTCAATTACTGAGACAGTAAAATTTTGTACCTCAGAAAATATGAGAATCAAGACCATTCAGACGAACAGACAGGGCTGCTGAGCGGTGCTTTTAACACCCGAATAGCCTAAAAATCAGATTATGATTAAGCGAAAACCTTGAAAATTAGTGAATATTTGGACGCCAGTAACCCCTACACTGTTGTATTATTCGTAATTGAAGTTCGAGTAATCGTATCGTGAAAAATTCAAAGCCATGATTAGAGCGACAATTACGCATGTTTGTGATCAACACGGAAATGTCAGAAAATGGTCAGACTTCGATCTTCACAGATTACCGATATCATACCGTATCACGATATTCTTCATGGTTGTAAGAAGCTCATAGAGACCTTGATACATATCTCGTAGACAATGACAAAACTACTTTGTGCATGGAATTACTGTTTTAGAATTCACATGATGGGCAGGAATGGTGGTGGTGCAGTAATATGGTGCACCGCAAGCTTTTCCAAAAATCTCACACTGCCCGCATCACATCCCAATGAAAATCAAATACATTGTGAAAACAACCCTGATGATGAATTATGAACGATTTCAGCACACGACCTAATTAATTTTCCGAGCTGGTAAACAAATCTTAACACAGGTGCAATTTTTAATTATCTGAAAAGTCTATCTTCTAAGCGAGTCTTATAAATATAAAGCTATTGCCTAAGCAACGTCTTGCATTGTTACTCGATCTATTTCAAGTTTTGTTATTTTTGTTTCGAAAGCGCTACCCTTTCTAATTCGTACTGTATTGGGATCACTATTCTCAAATTGTTATTCTACAGATTTATTATTGTCATTAGAGAAATAATTCTCAGAATCGAATGTTTCGGTGCCATAAAACTACGCCTTATGCAAAGAATTATGATTTTTGCCAAGGTGAATTAATTTTTCAGTTTATTTATTCTTATATACTATTCTGCATTGATTTTTGTTTATAAACTTCGGTAGCGATTTACTATTTTAGAATTGTTAACATCAGATACATTACTTTACAACCTTATCATTATGTGGAAAAATATCATATTTCATCCAAAGGAATTTACTAGAAGTTAGTTAAATAGTTTTATATCAATGCTATCTTCAAAAAATAAATTCATATATAGGGCTTCAAATCGTGGCCATTTTTCATGGCATCTCAGTAATACCAATTTTTATCGGCATATTTATGATATATCGGTTATTTCGAAAACGTGAAAAGTTTTCACAATTCGAAAAATTAATAGTCATCTTACTCATTCTATATATAACCCTTTTTATCTGTTCATTGATACATGTAAGTTTTATATTATTATTATTTTTATGATACAATTTTCAATATATGCATTGAAGCAGGATAATACTTTAGAATTCGTTTAGTATCTATTATCAAATTTTGGACCTTTGTTGCCAAAAGGATTACAAATACAAGGTAACTTAATTTTAAATTTTAGCCACGTGTATCAATCAATATTTATCTACAATTTAAGCGAATCGTTTAAAATATCATCTACGTTGCTGCAGAAAAAGTAGACATTTTGTAAAATAGTATGGATCGTATTATTGTAGTTTTCCATACATTATTTCCCCATAATGCCTCCACTTTTTTGTTGCAACTTTCCAAATAACTATAAATATCACTTTAATTTATTTGACATATAGAGTTGACTTAGATCTAATATAGTTATAGTTTTATATTGACAGTTAACAAATGAAATTGTAGACATTATTGGAGGATTTATTTGGTTTTTTTCAAGAGGCATGGCTAATGATGGCTATAAGATTCGTTTCGACTGCAGCTACGATATATAGAGCTAGGACATTTTCACTGTTAGAAATTCTTCCACATGCATATATCGGTTTGATACAAAATTATTCAATTTAGTCACCGTAACGAAAAAATAACTCGGCTATTTTCTATTATATTTTGGACATTGGTCGGATTTCATATTTTTTGCTGTATCGTTCAACTAATTTATATTGCAATTGAGCACTTGAACAATTATCAAATTGTTGATATTCTTGATATAGTTGATATACGATATATAAGGGCTCTTAAACAATGGGTTGTAAGTTAAACGAATATTAACAAGATAAAAACTATGAATGCCAATTATGTAGATAATTTTTAGAGTCCTTACACTATAATAGTTCCAACCATTTCAAGTTTTGCTCAGACGATAATTAGCATTGCCGCGCTTGTTTATCTAAAGCGACGTTTTAAGTCGTATGGCAATCTGAGCCAAAGTGCAAGAAATGCTGAACGACGCTTAAATCGATGGCTAAAGGTGTATGTAAGTTAGCTCGGTCAATGTTGCACCATATTACGTTGAAAATGAATATGTATAACGTTTAGATTTTATGCGAAGTGGTAGCAAATAATTTTATTATTGGTCAACTATACACTTTTTGCTATGTTTGGGACAATCAGAAACAGGAATATGTAGGTAGGATGATCTCTTAATCTTTTAACTTCGGTATCTTAAACATCCTGTGCAAAATTAATTATGCTTTCGTTGTAATAATTTTCCATATGTAATGAGTCTGTTAAGAGGACGAATCTGTAAATAACTGATTTCTCAAACTTGGTTAATACATCAAATCACACATTCGTTTATTTATAACCAATCTCTGGTTTAAAATGCCGAGATTCGTTACAGCGAGTACGAAATGACATTCAAAACCAATTAAAATGAAATTTATAATTCCTAAGCTATTTTGTCCCCCTGTATAAGTCATAACATAAATTAACTAGTTTCATAGCTTCAAAGTTGGGAGTTTGAGAGAACTTACCAGAATATTTTAGATATATGTTTTCCCAATGATGGATCTTTCTTAGGCAATATGGCATATTCTATAACCGTAAGCATTATTAATAACAAATTTTCATATTAACTAACAAAAGAAATGGAAATGTCTGTATTACCAACAACATATCCTGAAAATATGCGCTGAAAAATCCTAAAGAACGTTCTAAATAGTGAATTCTTCGACCTCACCATTATTTACATAAACGATAATCGTTTTTTGAGTCGGATACGAGGCACATGAATGTTATTTTGAATTTTTGAGAATAGAACTCGGCTAATCGCGCTTTAAGGAGTCCAAATACCCCTCTCTCGTTATGTGCTTAGAAAGAGCAGCTGTAAAATTAGGAATTGTTTTCTGAATAGATCTTGAGCAGTATACTTTTCTAACATAGAAATGAATCTATACTAGAACAAGTTAAATTTTCTACCAAGAAAGCATTAAAAAACCCTTCAGCAAATTTCTCTATTTATATACATATATGGACCATTCTTCCAAATAATTCCCCTGTTTTTCTTAGTGAGAGGATTGATCAAGGTAGTTTATGTACGTATGCATGTAAAAGAAAAGGGAATAATTTTAGAAGAACAACACTACTATATCATCGACTAAGAAACAATTAGTCAAAGTTATTGGAGTTACACCTCATGGTCCGAAGCAACTGCATTCGAATGGTATTTTATCATTATTAGCCAAGATTGGTCTGAAATTATGGTAAAATGTGAAAAGACGTTCTATATGTATAGGCAAAGTTTATACAGCTCACGACTGCTTAGTTTTTTCTTACTTGAATTGATTTATTCGTTTTACTTTATCTATTCAAATGCATTCCGAAAGTTGTTCTAATTTGTCGAATGTTCAATAAAACATTGTTTATTCACTCTGTTCGAAGATAGTTGATATCAAAATGTAGCACCTTGTCTTGTAAGATAAAACTCATGCATTACTGGTGTCAGGATACAGTCTACGCACATCAATTATCCTGTTAAAATCACCCTGTGGATATCTGAAGATTCAGATTAAAACAGATTCTCCGTAACTCTCGAAACTGCTCGGACCAGAGACTTAAAATGCGTTTTGAAGGGGTATTTGAGTGTTTTCTGCCTATACTCGACCCGGAGAACACGATTTTGGGGCTTTTTCCCAGAGTTTTCACGTCCAGGTCCGGGGGTCAAATTTCAAAAGTCATTCTTATATCCCAAATTGTATATCAGATTGTTCAGTTCAATGAGCTGAGTCGAGTGGTGCAAACATTTTTCGGATCCGACCTTTCTATCACAAGTTACGACTAAAAGCAGTACAAAAGTGTCAAAAAGCATGGATCGTCGGGGAAAAGTAGAAATTTACATACAGTGCCGTCGGTATTACCTCCTAATATTTTCACCGAACAAAGTACATGTCCTACTCATGCTAATTCAATAATTATCTCGAAAAAATAGCGGCGGCACTTGATCGAAAAATCGGCCCGAAGTCAAACTTGAAAATTTCGAGTTTTCAAATTTTTGAGTTAGATATCCAAATTATATATCATTCGATAGAGCTCATCAAACTGAGCAACTTTTGTGAAGACACCTCATGGTTATCTATTATGGTATGCGTGTTATGGAGGTTTGAATGGGTCAGACCCACGAAAATGACAAAAAATTCATGGCTTTTCGAAAATCAAATGAATTCGAAAAATCTTTTCGAAATATAGTAGTTGAAGGGCAATACTTCATTTTTGCTTCCTAGAGTGCCGTGCTATCACTTTATCATGGTACCATATGGGTCCATGGTATACCACCCATATGGTACCCGAGTAGTACTATACCAAGATGGGTATCATTCGACTCGAAACTGACTGGAGAGTAATACTCGAGTCCATTTCTATCAATTTCAACAAGTGGTTCTGAAGTACCACCTTTTTCAATGAAGAAAACCATCTGCTGAAAATGACCAAAAATGGAGTAACTTCAAATGACTATAAAAGTCGATAGACTGATGTTTTTCAAGTGGTTTTCAGCATATTACTTAGTTCGATAAGAGCTTTCATTTGGTGGTATATAACATGATGGGTATTTGTTACCAAATGGTAACTTGACCATATGGGTCGCTACCATTTGATACCATACCATGTTTGGTATCGTTCGACTCCAAATTGAGTGGGAATAAACAATAGATGTCTCTAGTTTCAATTTGAGCTCGAATTTTGGTAGACTACCTATGGAAATATTCTCGTATTATTTTCTTGAGAATTGACATTAAATTTTGGTTTTTTGAGTACCACTCCTATACCATTATAGCTAGACCCAAAGTGTCTTCACAAAAGTTGCTTAGTTTTTCCAGGGCTATCGATTGGTGTATCGTTTGAATTTTTCCGATCGATTTTGAAAACTTCGACCCTCGGGCCACGCCCATTTGATTGCTTTTTTCTCAAAAGTGGCATACCTAACTTATCGATTTTATAACTGATTTCGAGGTAATTTGACATGTAGAATCCGAATATAGCATTAAATTTTGGTAACCTCTCCTAAAATTTTCCAGGAGAATCGATTTTCTGCAAAAAATAGGGGGTCGGCATACCCCCATTTTTGACATCAGGACCCCTTTCCGACCCAGCAGGTGGTTGTTGTCCGGAAACCTATATACCAGAAGATGCGCAATTACATGAGCTACTTTATGCTTTTTAAATTTTTCGAAAATCTTTTATAGCAAAGAAGTTTTCTTTATACCCCCTGAGGGGTGCCAAATTGTGAAAATGCTCAACCTTGACCCCCGCCTAGCCCCGCCCACTTTTGGGGGTGGGACCTGATCTCCCCATTTTTTTGACTAGGGCCCATGGGTGTATCCACCATATAAGTTTGGTTCGGATCCGAGACACTTTTGCAGTTGTCCGGCCACTCTTTATATTTTGTTCGGGTTATTCAAAGAATGCGTCTTAAGAGTGAATGTCAGTAATAACTTCACAAGAAATCGAGTAATTATTTCTGCCATGTATTTTTAAAGTTACATTGAAATTCATTAATGGATTGAAATTACTATGAAATAAATATTGGATTTGGTTACCGAATTTTTGAAATAAACTATTTCAGTTACAATTATCTCATCACTTTTGGATGTCTTCGAGAGTTGTCTGTATCATGTGCATTGAATAATTATTGCTTCACAATTTTTATTAAAAGAATAATTTTAGATGAAATCAATGACAATCATATCCGACAAACTTTATTTTACTGTCGACAACTGGCAAATACTCCAAATGTGAAAATCGTTCCAACTTACAACTAATACCTAATACAAAGTTTTTTTCCACTTGGACATAATAAATAACAATTAGAGATGGGATATCGAACTAAAGGTTCCTTTCTCTTCAGAGAGAAGAATCTTATCACTGTATTGTGGTTGCAGATATAAATTCGGGTATTCGAATATGCGTTCAGCTGAGAAGGCATCTATCCTTCTTAGTACGATTAGTGCGCGTTTTCTTTCCAGCACTTTCGCTAGTCGCAGGCAAGTTTCTCAATTTTCCCACTTCTCGCCATTTATTCATTTGTGGATCGTATTCCTCGATTGAATTTTGACCTCTAAGTTAACAAATATTTCGTATAAAGATATGCAAAATCTCAGCCCACCCTCCGATTGCATGCAATTTCCCATTGGCGACAACAAGTGAATGATTATATCTTCCATAATTCATATCAGAAATTCGACGGCCAACTGGGGCTGAGGGATCGAAATACAGACAGGATTTTAATATATTAAAATTACTAAATATATAGTGATGCATTATTTATCATAAAAAAATTAACGACTATCGTCCTCCAGTGATGTAAAGTTTTCCATTTAGCGATGCAATTCCAAAGGAATGTCGTTTTTCTGGAATCTCTCCGATTTCAATCCATTCCCGTTCATCGTCTGATAATCGATATATCTTTCTACTTTCACAACCATCAATAACTGAACATTCATAATTACAATAATGAATATGCTATAATGTGACCGTATAAAACTCCATCGCATGTTATTGCTTGAACCCATCTAATTGGATGAGGAAATTCGGGACCTGTTTGCCATTTTCCATCTATTAAAACCTGAATTAATTATTTCATGAACTTTCATTCGATCCTCTTACATCAACTCGACTCGACTTATCTGTTTTAGGATCCTCTCCACCCAAATAATACAATTTATCTTTGAAATAAACCACAGATGCAAAAATACGCCATTCAGGAGGATCTGGTCCTGCAAAGGATGCAATAAAATTAATTCAATCTATTGGCTTTTGTAATGCTACCTCTAATGATTTGTCGAGTATTCAGGTCAAAAATCTTAAACGATTTTTCATCAGAACTAATTGCAAGAATCTAAAACTATAAAATTGGCAATGTCAAATAAACTAACCTACCTTATTTTTTGTGGCTGTTACTTCATTTGATTCTAAACAATTAGAAAATTTAGCCATGTAACCAACAGAGTTAGTATGCGAATCAAACAGACAAATTCTTTCCTCAAAAATATTGCTACCTCCATAAAGTACTAAATACTAAAATTAATTTTCGCTCATACAAGAAATATTTTCCTACGATAGAATAAAGTTCTCCTCTCGAGTGCTTTCGGCAGATATCTCTTGATTATTTGCATCATTCGGTTGTTAGTCCAGGCCAATTGTCCCAGATCTTTCAATTCGGGATATTCGCAGATCAACAATATAAGTTCGACTGGTAGATTGGCTAGCATCTTTGTTAATTCTTTGTCAAGAGACCTGAACAATCACCATAGTATTATTTCAAAATGGAAATAGTAGAAGAGTATTGATTGAATGAGAAAGTCTGCAATTAATGAGTTTGAAATTGATCATTGAAGAACGGTGAGTGAAACTACTAAATTGATGCTTCGCAATTTTATCAGACTAAAAATCGATTCCTAACATGGTTTATCATTTAAGAGACGTTTCACAAATAAACTCAATTAGAGTCAAAGAAGGCCTGGATAATGGCAAAATTGATCGATTTAAGATATTAAAAGCTTCTGATCCAAATGTTCTGTAACTCAATCAAATACGATTCACGAACGAATAAATGACGAGAAGTCGGAGAAATTAACATAACATAACATAAAGCTTGATTATAATAGCCTCAGATTTCATATAGAAATTTAATTCAACAAAATGTGAAACAATAGTTTCATTTTAATGCACATGATACAGACAGCTCTTGAAGACATGAAGACATCCAAAAATGATGAGGAGTAAGTGTAACTGAAATAAATATTCTTTTAGTATTTATTAAAATGAAAGCTTCTTACTTTCTCTCTCTCTCTCCTAAGCGAAACACTTCCGATTCAGAATTCGTTCCAAGTATGATAAAATGGAAATGTCCCAATTCAGAACTCGGTTCAAATGTCACTCCAAATTAATGTTTCATTCCAAAACTCGATCGAAATATCATTTTAGAATGAAAATATGAAGTATACTTATTCAGAACTCAAAAAGAATTTCAGAAGTATTCCCCCTCTTATTTCTTCACTATAGGGGTATTTCAGTGCGTTGATGACGGATCTGAAAAGGGATTGTTCCGATTTATTAGTCGAATTTCTAGTTCACTTTTGACTAAGACCTAAATCGGGTACGTATATCACAATTATGAAGTCAAAACGTCAGTGGAGCGTTAATTAGCGAGACAATTAGGCGTAATTTGCCTTTCATCTGTAAGAAAGCTAATTCTTGCATACAAAGGATCGAGATTATCGAGTAAATCTCAGTTAAGTAATGTGTAGAATTCAAATAGATGAGGAGCTAAGAAATAGCTGCTTGTTGCAATAATCCCTTTCGTTAATGTTAAATAGTTGATAAAATCATTAAACTTCATCGATCTCCCAATTTAAGAAGGTCTCTTCAGTCAATAATAAGCTCATTTTGTTCCAATGTCGCGAATAATAATGGTGCAGATCAGCTAGAAAATTTAACCGAAACATAAATTTCAAAGTTTACTTGCTTAACTCCCAATAACATCATGACCTTTGACGAGATTGACCATGAATGAAAGAGGCTTGCATTTTCGTTGAATTTCGAAAACTCTAATGTCGAATATTGGTTGATTGAACTAGCTAATGCTATGAAGTGCTCTGATCCTTGAAGATTTCGTAATCAACCATGAGCTTACGATCAATAACGTTTGGCATAATGCCAATCAATAAACGTACATGATAAAGTATTACGCCCGCGCCTGACCACTATCTGGTGGATCAATTTGACCCCACGCTTGTTTAGACTCCGCCCACTCTTTACGAGTATAAAAGGACGCTGACTCCCGCGCACTTTCTAGTTTCCTATTTTCTATTCAATCCTCTCTCATTTGATCTACTCTCCTTGAAATGGCTCGCACCAAGCAGACAGCTCGCAAATCGACCGGAGGCAAGGCTCCTCGCAAGCAGCTCGCCACTAAGGTTCGTTCTAAAATAATTAAAAAATCCTTCGATGCAAACGAATTTAGGCGGCTCGCAAATCTGCCCCTTCTAGCGGAGGCGTCAAGAAGCCGCATCGCTATCGCCCTGGAACTGTCGCTCTTCGTGAAATTCGTCGCTATCAGAAGTCGACCGAGCTTTTGATCAGAAAGTTGCCTTTCCAGGTTTGGACTTTCAATTTCGTCTATTTTCGAAAATGGATCTTTCAGCGCCTCGTTCGCGAAATTGCACAAGACTTCAAAACAGATCTGAGATTCCAGTCTGCAGCGATTGGCGCTTTGCAGGTTAGAAGAGTTCACAACATTTGTAATTACTAATGAAATTTTAGGAGGCATCTGAGGCCTATCTGGTCGGCCTGTTCGAGGACACCAATCTGTGCGCCATCCACGCCAAGCGAGTGACGATCATGCCCAAGGACATCCAGCTCGCCAGAAGAATCCGAGGAGAACGCGCTTAGGCAGTTCGTGGATTGAATGACCCGAATCACCCCAAAGGCCCTCCTCAGAGCCAAGACGACACTGATCTCATCCACTTAAACCTCATCGTTTATTATTTGTCTAATATCTTATGACTTTTCTAGAAATAAATTGGTTCCTTTCATATCAGGCGCTTATCAGTTAGCAATGAATTCATTGACAATTTTATATTACCATTACATATGAATACCAGCACCAACTCGTTTGAAATATTCTTACGTGTAGGTTTTAATGATAAAGTGGGCGTGGCCTGTTTCCTAATTCGCGTCCATATGCGTTCGAGTAAGCCATGTTATGCTTGTAGTAAACTCCATGGTTCGAGGTTGGTAATGAACAGCATTCTCCGTGCTCAACCATTCATATTTGGACATCCAACGCCTTTATAAATCTAATCTTTGAAAATAATGAGAAGATCTGTGGGTTTAAATAAACTCCGGTGTGTTCATAGAGTTTCGAACTTGGCCAAATTCTATTGATCATATTCTAACACGCAAATCTAATTGTAAAATTGGTTCAAACTTACAAAGAAATCATTAATTTCCTGTAACTTTTAAAACGAAATTCAGCTGCAAAAATACGAAAAAATAAAGCGATTTATCTACGCGTATTCGCCCCATGCAACAATCATTTTTATTCGTTGTATTCGCGCTCCAATTTCACTCGATTCGTTCATTTTGAATCATTTTTCGTCAAATTCGTTGTTTCTTTCATTTTATTTATTCTTTTCTTTTCTTATTTTAGACAGTGGAAATGTCGCAGCGAGGCCGTCCTTCTACTTCCTCTTCTGGCTCGTCCAAGAAGATGGCTCTGCCCAATTTAGCCATGGCCGGCAAAAGGGAGGAAGTCAAGTCGGATAAGTAGGAAATCACACGAATATTTGAATAGTTTGACTATTTTGGACCAAGTCCATTTCTATTGATAACGAGAAAGCGTAGAAATAAGTTGAGCTTACAGTGACCTAATTCTAAATCTATCGGGCTTTTTGCTGTTTTTTCCTAAAAAGAAAAATTACTTTTGTTTCAAATGCAAAGAAATCTAAGTAGTGAAGAAGTGTACATTTTTAGACCCGAGAAGACTCCATCGGGCGGTCGAGGCAGAGGCCGAGGCCGTGGTGCTGGCAGAGGGCAGGGAACACCTCGCGGAGCGAGAGGGGCGGGAAGGGGAGGCAGACAGGAGTTCATCCAGACAACTGGCGTGTTCTCAGAGGGAATCGGACAGGATCTCATCAAACGACCCAGGGAGAAAAACGATGATGTCTGTGAGTTGAATTTCACCTCGAAATCATATCAATGTTTGAAAGTTTTCCTTTCCTACAAAATTCCTAATTCTATTAGCTTTTGTTGAGTCAGTTTCAAAGAAAACGTTCCAAATAGTAGTGTTTGAAAAATTTTAATTTATATCAACTTAAAGTTGAAGTGCAGATTCTTGTGAAAATCTCATTCGATCAAAATTTTGACGGTACTGAAGTTCGTCCAATTTTGTGGATACCATTTGATTTTTCAGCAATCGGCCCGAATTCTCGGAACCGTCAAATCAAGAAGGAGGTGGATGAGAATGGGGAAATGCAGGTGGACAAGGGGTCCAATCAGATACGGAGCGAGGCGCGCAGCTATGACGTTCTGTGGGAGAGCGACGAGGAGGCCGATACTGCGGCTCTCGAACGGCTCCTGCCTAAGACGGTAGGAATATTAGATCGTCATTCTATTGCTCCGCAAGCTTTCTTCTCAAAAATGGAACAAGAAAAGAAGATTGGTTGGGAGATTTTTTCATTTGTAGGAGTCGATTGCACTTCATTTTATCATACAATTTCAGTTCATATCGGACTATAAGAAAGGGGAAACTCTGCCTGTCGTGCTGCCTGCTTCCGATGAAAAACAGTTCATCAATGTAAGTTATTTTCGAGAATTTTGCTCTAAGTATTTGTCGGCTGTTTTTTCTTATTTATTCTTCTACATTTCCTAGCTTCATTATCTCTAGAAGATAATCATATGGGTATGTTAGCTGTCGACAAATACATGAAGTTCGAACATTTCATCAGATTGTGCAACAGTTTTTTCTTGATATCTAAACTTCAGACAACAATGAATTTTACTCATGCTTGGTATTACGAAACAGAAGTGAGGATGGAAAGATTTATGACTTTCAGCTGATGCACAGCAAAGCCAAACAGGAGATTTTGGATGAAATGGAAGAAGAGAAGATGGAGATTGAACAGAAAGAGAAAGAGGAGAGAGAATTGAGGAAGAAACAAAAGAGAATGCAGAAATTGGCAGGGAGCGATCTGACGCATTCTTACAGTATGCAGGCTGCTGAAGTCTTCAAACGGATCACTCAGGGTAAGATATGCTTGAAAATGTTTGAACGGAATACCATAATGGATAAATAAATCGAGTACAAAACATGTTCTAACAATTTACGACGACTTTTTGTTCATGTTGCTTCTTGATCAAACTACACAATTATTTCATTTGGGAGCTAAGTTGGTTTTAGACCCGGATGAGAGTAAGGACGATCTGTTCGTGCTTCAGCTACCCTCGGCCATCGCCTCGCTTGTCTCCTTGTCCGATAAATCGACAGACGACGAACTGCCCTGTGGATCTTCTGCTGCAGATTTAGTAAGTTATTTGACAATCAGTGGCATTTTCTCCAACCTAGAAACGGTATGAAAAATGTTCTACGAACTTAGTTTTTTTCCTTTCTTTGATCAAGTACGCAACTGAGGTTCTGAATCTGAAGATTCTCTTTCATTTACGTTTACATCAATTCGTCTATTTCTAGAATTTTTTTTTTTAAATGTATATAAAACTTTCTCTTTATTCAGAATGAATTCTAACTGAATTTTACAGGCAAACCCTTCCATGGATAACGAGAAAACTGATGTGGAAAAGTTGCCTTTCGGACAATCGATTGGCAAGCTGCAAGTGTATAAAAATGGACGGGTCGTTCTCAAGGTTGACTTTCTTTTGTTTTTCTTGAATATTTTTAAAAAAATTTTTATTTTATTGCTTTGAATAAAATGCACCTCTTTTAGACTTTCAATTTATAACAGATCTAATCGGTATCTAGGAAAGTTCACGATTGTTTCTACCCTCATCTTTCTTCTAATTTTTCTTACCATTTGAATTTTCAAGAATTCCATTGCTAATTTGATTTGTTTCAGATCAACGGATATTCCCTGGATGTGACGAAAACAATTCCCACCAATCAAAAAGAGGTGCTCATTCTTGTCTTATTACAGTGGCGGCCGAAAGTTTGGAACAACTATGATTTCGAATACAGCCTGATAGGCTCAATTATCGTGGACCTATTGATAAGATTTTGCACACGTCTTCCCACTTAATTGTGAATTCCTGCCAAATTTCATTCGCATTATTTCACGTTAATTGGATCTACCAAATTGAAACCGGTGACCATAATTGTTCCAAACTTTCAGCTGTCACTGCATATCTCATCTTTACTCTTCTGATTCAGAGCATAATCCTCCTGGAAACGACCCCCGACAATCCCTCCTCTGCCTCTGTGCAACAGTCTGCATTCGGTCAGTCAGTCCAGCCAGGCAAGGGCAGGAATGCCATCTACTGCATGGGCGATGTCAGACATCATCTCAATGTCTCCTTCGACCTGCACACACTTGATCAGAAAACACAGGTAAGGGCTTATTATGTCTTCTCTAAAATGCAGAGATATTGCCGAAAATAGCTTCATGGTATGATCTTTTTATCCTGGCTTTATTACATTTCTAAACTTTGATCATCGTTATCATCGATTTATTCAAAAATTAAACTTTAAAATTTCAGAGCCGACAACACCAGCAGAATGCATCTGCCTCGCAGGAGCAGCAGCAGCAGGCCATCGACCCCGCCGAGGCCGAGCGAATTCGAGCAGAGTTGGAGACTCTCGACAAGCAGCGGACAAATGCTATGAAGGGGCTCGCTGATAACTGGGCTGAGAACAAACGCAAGTGATCGTTTTACTCGTTATTAAAAATGGGTGTTTTCTTTAAATTGTTGAGAATTTCATTCTCCCAAATCATTTGAATGGATTTATAGCCTTTTTTAAATTTATATCTTTTACCTAGCTAATATCGATGATCCATTCAAATGAATTCATTTTGCTGTTGATTTTGTTCCCGGTTAGGATTCGATAAATTTATTTCTTTATGATTTGTTATATATATATATATATATATATATATATATACAATCTTCACAGAAATGTTTCGATTATCGGAATTTTGTGTAAACTCACGGAGAAATCTGTTGAATACCCGTGGTGAGTGATTTGCAAATGTGAATATTTTCCTCGAAGAAAGAAAATAGACATTCGATAAATGCATACGACTAGGTTAAATGACAATTATATGACAAGAACAAGCGCTATTCACCACAAATGAACAACTAATCTGGCCTAATCGATTCGAGATAAAGCTAAATGAGAGCAGAATTCAGGCAGAGGAGATCGCGAATGGAAGTGATTTGGGTGGGGTTATGATGAGAAAGGTCAAATCGAAGACAAAACCTTCGAATGTTATTTTTGGAAAGAAAAGTAGTCAGCAATAAAACGATCTAAACGCCTTCTTAATATTACGAAATGCTCAGATGATCAAACAAATGGGAAAAATACCTAAGCAGCAATTCCAAGTTCTCTGTTAGCAATTCGATTGAAGGCATTGGCGAGCGACTGTTTGTGTTGAATGGAGAGTCCGTCCGTGACAGGAATCCTCTTGGTGTCCTCGTAGTAACTGCCTTTCTGCAGGTCATTCCGAGTGGCTGTGTGCACAACGAGAAGAGCAGCAAAGGCACCATTCCTGGAAACTAACTACTGAACTCCATTGAAAACCTACTTTCTTTAAATTTATCTTTGCTCCTCATGCACTGAAAATTTTATTTTCCAAAATGAGGCTTATTGTAGTTTTGGAATGAAAAATTCTCTGGAGAAATATATTTATCATTATTCTGTTTTAAATTTTTACTTGTTCGACGAGTTCACAAATCGTAAAATAAGAATTTTACCTCAAAAAGAACGGGCAAATGATGTAGGTGACGAGTTTGACGAAGAAATTCGTGTTTCGATATAGGCCACTCGGTACGACGCCAGGATGCACGCAGGCTGTTGTGAATCTGAATCAATACGCATTCAACTTTTCTATTCAATTCAATCTCTACCTGCTAGAACTCAAATGCTCCACGTAAGCAGCCAGCGCCAACTTCGAATATGCATAACTTTGATACGGACCGACATAGTTCGTCAACAACTGCTCTGAAAAAGCAAATTCGAATTTTGCATTTCTATTTGAAATGAAAAGTCATATTTTTCAAAAATGAAGCATACCCTCTGATTCAAGAACAGGCACCATCGCAACTCGACAAGCTGAAGATCCCAGGAGGAGCACTCTGGAATTTGTATTTTTATAGAAGAAAAAAATAATTTCTTACCTCGTCCTTTCATTGAAGCACTCCTGCAGAGCTTTGATGAAGAGAGCATTTGCGAGTACATTCACAGACAGGTGTGACTCGATGTCGTTGATGTACTGAAAATTGCAAACATTGCGAAAAATAATTTATGCGTTTCAAAAACAATTATCCATGACTATTTCTTCCTTCTTCATATTTTGATAGCAATACTCTTCATTGTTTTTGAAAAAGACTTGCTGAGAGAGGCGGGACGCGTATCCGCAAAGGGCACAATATGGAATTCACGGTGCAGAGACACAAAGCACAGCAGAACAGTGGCTAGTCTCACAAGCACCCCTTCTTTCTTCCTCCGCAAATCTTTGAGAGACCAAAGAGAATACGTCGTCAATCTTACAGGGGAAATTTAAGAAGACAAAATCCAACCTTCTTCCTAACGAGCATCACTCCAGCACAGCCGACGAACATCGAAATGTTGCCCTTCGATTTTCCAGCGATCAACTTCGACAGGGCGATTATCTGAAATCTCGACTATATATTTTGCTGACTTCCTTTCCGACCTCTTTATTCCTCTCAAAATTTCGCCTGTACAGCCGGAGTCTGTCACTCGGATAGCCCGCCTTCCCGTGGAATATCTCGTTCGCTTTGTACGAATCTCCCACAATCGCGTGGACTGTGAAATTCATCGACAAAAGCAGACGGACTACCTGTAAATAAACGTGAGAAAGTTAGAAATATTCAAACTGTGGGTCGAAAATGATTTATTCTGCCAGTTACTTTAGTTCTGCACATGTAGTTTAGTTTCTTTCAAAGGTGTCATTTTCAACTGAAATCTTCAACTCTAAAGCCCTCACCTCTCTTCCAATCGTTCCATCAGCCCCAGTGACAACGGCGACTTTCTCGCTGACGTGTTGCTGATTGACCTCTGATTTGCGGATTTCATCCAGCAATTCCTGCAAAAAGAGATAATATCTTTTTAATTCAAGTTTATTTTGCGATTTTGAAATGTCGTGATGTCGTGAGAACGTACGCTACAGTTAGAGATAGAGAAGGGGGCGATGAGAGTAAGACGAAGTCGTATGAGAAAAGATAGCTCATGCCATCCCTTCACCCAGTCATTTCCACGTTGCCTTTATGCTTGCTATTTTTTCCACTTTAAGCATGGATTTAGGTTATTCAACCAAGGCATTGAAGTAATAAAATTTAAACATTAACGACTTACCGCGTGTCCCTTGGTGAAATACTCGAAGAAAATCTCGCTGATCCAGCAGGAGAGGGCCAGGAAATAGATACGGACACAGACAACCCATTCAGTTAGGTCGTTTGACACTTCCAGCAGCATCTGAAACCAGGAAAATGGGTTGAAAAACAGGATAAAAGGGATAATTGAAATCTCGTGCCGAAAAAAATAAAATGGCTCACTGCCACTAGCACATAAATAATGCGCATCCCACTATCCATACAACAATCGCGAATATTTACAGCGTACTCTGCGTTTAAACGCGTAGTTCAAATTCATTTAATTTCTCCCATTTTTCCGTATTCCGGATAAGTTTTTAATTTATTTTTCGTGAAATTTTTGTGAGTTTTCAGAAAATGGAATCAGAAGGCGAAGAGGACTTCTCGCAGTGGCGATCGGAGCAGAATCGCAAGCAGAAGAAGGCAGGAGGATGGCAGAATATGGGTCAGCGATTTTTTAGTTTCAATCGAAATTTTGCAAGAAATCTAGCAGGAATTAGTTCATCTTTCGATTATAAAAAAGTGGTATTGAATATGCTCGTCGAGGTATTAGCTGAAATATACTCATTCAGACCTAGGAAGATTTGCAGCCAGGACGAAAAATTATAGGGGAGGTGGTGCGCAAATCGAAATTTTTCTGTAGAAATCTGATACAAGGGGGTACGCATCAAGATTTGGCAGAATATTTTGACTTAAAGAGATACGCAAGGGAAATTCGGCTTAGGGCCTGGCTAGGTATGGGCTCATTTCGTCACTAATTTTCTCATCAGAAGATGGATTAACCGATTTCAATGGAAAAGCTCTAATTTTCCTGAATTCTTCTATTCAGGATTGGACCACACGGTATTCAAAGGCGTTGAAAGGAAAGGATACAGGCAGCCGACGCCAATTCAGGTAAACAATTTGAAACTTTGAAATTTCACTCTTACAACTCTCCAAATCCTCATTTGCATATTCAATTCTGATTGAAGTCTGTCTTGTTCAGAGAGTTAGTGCACGTTGACAAATTAAATATTCCATACAACTGAACGCGTATAAAATTCCCCTCATTGATTACAAAATGGAAGTAAATTAGAATTAGCGAACATTCAATTTTAAAATTCTGTGTTTGATGAGAACTTTGATGCTAGAGTCAGCTTTTATTTCATGCACGGGATTATCAGGAAAGTTGTCTATCGACGTGCAATTTATGACAGTAAAGGTGGCATGCCAAATTTTCCAAATTTATAAAAAAAAAATCAAATCTTGAATTCAAAACATCCGAAAACAAAAACTACCAACGATAAAGCTTTCCTCATTCCCGACTGTAAATTGAATACTGTTTGAAACAATCTTGTTCAATTTCAGCGCAAGACGATTCCCTGTGTTTTGGACGGGAAGGATGTCGTTGCGATGTCGAGGACAGGCTCGGGAAAGACTGCTGCGTTCGTGATTCCCATGCTGCACAAACTCAAAAGGAGAGAGACTGCAGGCATTCGGGCTCTGCTCGTCTCTCCTACAAGGGAACTCGCCCTACAGACGTTCAAAGTTGTCAAGGAGGTGAGAATGTTGATTCAAACCAGTTGTTTTTTCCGATACAAATGAAGCTTGAAACAGCTCACTTTGAAATTAACCACTTTCAGCTAGGCAAATTCACGGGACTTCGCTGTGCAGTGCTTGTTGGAGGCGATCTCATCGAGGAGCAATTCGCTGCGATTCATGAAAATCCTGATATGTGGGTTGAAGTTTTCTTAGAGAAAATCAGCATCTCACTGAATTTTATATTTTCTTCAAAAAAATCGAAAGGGATGAACTCTCTGCTACTGATTTTTTATCAGAGCTATATCAGTTTCATTTTTTTAACTTGCAGCCTAATCGCTACTCCCGGTCGCCTCCTGCATGTGGTTGTGGAGATGAATCTGCGTCTGTCGCGTGTGCAGTTGGTCGTGTTCGACGAGGCAGATCGACTCTTCGAAATGGGATTCCAGGATCAGCTCATTGTAAGAAACTTCTTGAAAATAAGAGTTATAAAATTGTTGCAGGAAACTCTGAAACGAATTCCCGAAGGTCGACAGACTCTGCTGTTCTCTGCAACTCTGCCTAAACTCTTAGTCGATTTCGCTAAAGCAGGACTTTCTGATCCAATGCTCAGTAAGATTTGAAGTATTTCTCTAGAGAAATTTTATTTGAAAACTTCAAGCTATGAGAAGTGTGCTACTGAAAGACAGAAAGATGATTCTTCTTCGAACTATGTCATTTGCTTTAAGACCATCCATTTATCTCAGAAAATTAAATTTCGTTAGATGTAAATTTTTTCTATCATCATCCATTTCCAGTCCGTCTGGACGTCGACGAGAAAATCAGTGACAAGCTGTCGATGGTGTTTCTGTTGTGCAGATGCGATCAGAAGCTGGCTGTGCTGCTGAATTTGTGCAGGCAAATGGACAGGGAGAGGAAACAGACGCTCGTCTTTTGTGCGACCATGAAACACGTCGAGTGAGTATTGGATGTCACTGAATTGCTTTTTTGAACTTGTTCTACTTGAACATATAATAATTATTGCATTTTCAGATACGTGGCAGGGATTCTGAATCGAGCCGGTGTGTCGAATGGCTTCATCTACAGTCAACTCGATGCTGCCGCGCGTAAACAGAACATGCAAAAGTGAGTGATTTGTTTTTAATTAGCTGAATTTTCAAATTGAAAAAAAACGGAAATTCTTTCAATTAACACCTTCATCGGAATTTTTATACTGACGGGAGAAGTGATTTTTCAGCAGAGAATCTTTCATGCATATTATCGAGTTTCACAGATTCATAACTTTCAGATTCGCCGAGAAGAAATGCAACATTCTTGTCGTGACTGACGTTGCTGCTCGAGGTGTCGATATTCCTCTACTGGATACGGTACAATTCATTCCTATCTTTCTCCTCTAAAGCAATAACATTCAGGTGATCAACCTGCATTTCCCCTCGAAGTCGAAGTTGTTCGTGCATCGAGCAGGTCGCGTTGCGCGTGCAGGCAGATCGGGCACTGCCATTTCTCTCATTGCCTCTGACGAGTTGCCCTATATGACTGATCTGTTCCTATTCCTTTCCAAACCCATCATCTTCGCCAAGGACGATGATAAATATCAAGGTAAGAATTTCCACTATGGATTTTTTTTTTTCAAAAACTTCAATAGCTGATTTGTGACTGGTTTATCATTGTAAGGGAGTTGGGCTAACTGGAAACATTGAATCCTCATCGGCTCACAAAGCTATCATTGAATTGACAATTCTGAATAGATTACTCTTTTTATAATAAAACTCGGAAGTAACAAGATTTGTTCCTCTTTAAAAAATCGACTTTTCATCTATTCAACAGTATTTAAGTTTTGTCACTTCAAGTCTTGTTATTTGCGAATTACTATTGAATTATTTTCCAGAGAATGTGACTTTGATCGGTCGGGTGCCAGAAAGCATCACGAATCTCGAGGCCGACTTCTTCACTTCGATTCACGACAGCGATGCAGAAATGGTTAGCTAGTTCATTCTTTATTTCTTATTAATTTGATGAATTTCCGATTGAACTTCGTGAAAAGTCATCGAATGCAATGCTGAAATATACTCGAACGAGACCGCCTCCCTCTGCTGAGTCAACTAGGAGAGTCAAGAATGAATTGAGGTAATCTTGAATTCCATTGTGCAACTGAGCTGACAATTTTCACTAGAAATTTAGTTCAATCTTCCATAAAGAATTCTTTCGTGTCTTTTTGTTTATTTGAAATTTTCTAGATCGAAATGTGCAGAATGTGGCATGCATCCCTTCTTCGAGTCCCAAGTCGACAAGAAACACGACGATTTTCTCGCTAAACTCGCCAATTTCAAATCTGGAACTGTAGGTTTTTCGATGAAATACTTTTGAAAAAATGGAAGCTTATTCCTAAAAATCACCTATTTCTCTGTAGAGAACAAGAATTTTTACGAACTTGTATTTTCAGACGATTTTCGAGTTGAATGTGGCGACGAAAGCAGAGCCGGCAGCAGTAATGAAGGCGAAGAGAAGAGAACACGAAAGTCGCATTCGACAAGTGGCAGAGGAAAAGGCGAAGCAGAAAGAGGACATCGAGAAGGACAGGAAGGAAGCTGCACAGGAGAGCAACATGAAGAAGAGGGCTGAGACTATGCTGCAACAGGCCGATGAAAAAGATATTGTAAGCAGGAATTGAAATAAGCAAGTTTTTGAAATAAATATTCAGGAAGAAGTGTTTGCAGTGACTGTTGGAGGTGGAAAGAAAAGGAAGGCGAAGGCATCAAGAGAAGAGAAGAAATTGAGTAGCAGAGAGGAAATGAAGAAAAGAGATAAGGTAGCTTTTATCTTTATTTTATTAAACTGCAGGATTTAAGCCAAACCCTTTGTGGATATCTCCAAGCTAAAATGTTCCGCTAAATTTTCCTTACGGACCATCCATTTGTGTAATTTTTCTCTGAAAAAATCCTTCAGAGAATTTCTCGTATAATTTTATTTTCTGACTAAAACTCGGCCTAATCTGTTTTTGTAAACCTATTGGTCTAACAAATGTAGAAGATTGAAATTCGGAAAATTCGGAAGTAGCTATTTTCTCTTGAATGTTTGTGATCTTATATCTTCTTTTCAGGAATTCCATTTCGTTCCCTACGCTTCGTCGGACTATCAATCAGAGAAGCAGTTGGCTCTGCAAAAGACGGACTTCGCCAAGCAGGCAGAGGGTGCTGTGGTCGATTTGATTGCGGACGAGGAGGACGGACTCAGAAAACAAAACAATGTCAGGAGATGGTTAGTTATTTGGATATTTATTCAAAATAATATGATGAAATTTTCAATAAAATTCGAATTGTTTACTATTGTGCTTTGAGAAAGAAATATCGAGAATAATAAAACTTTCAAGTAATTTTCATTACAATATTTTAGCATTTGTAAGAAGAATATTTTTGGGCTTTTAATCTGTAATATTTAATTTGGTGATGTGATTTTCAGGGATCGAAAGAAGAAGAAATTCGTAGGCACCTCGGGAGAAGAGCAAGTCAAGAAAATCAGAACTGAAGAGGGAACTTGGTTTGAATGTTTAAAATTTACTTTTGTGAAAATGAAAATTTAGGCTGCCTGCGACATACAAAACTGGCGTATATGAAGAATGGAAGGAGAAGCAGAAAATCGCGATGAGAAAAGAGGAAGATGAAGAGGAAGAAGCTGCCAATTGGAATGTGAAGAGAAAGGGAAAATGGAATAGATTCGGAAAGAAGGGGTCTGCTAATGGACCACAACAACAACAACAGGTTGGAGTTATTGAATTATAAATGACATTTTGATATCATAAATGGAGAAAATGAGTACTTTTTGCAGAATAAAATACACATTAGAAAAATATTTTTATGATTCAGGGACCGCGACACTCGGAATTGAAGAACAAATTCCAAATTCTGAAGGAACGAAGAAAGAAGGAGAAGCTCCAGACTTACATGCAGCACAGAAGGAAGGAGAATCTTAAAATGGTTAGTTTTAAGCGATCTTTTTCTTAGACACTGAGAATTAATTTTGATTCGAGAAGGCAATAGAAGTTCTTATAAATTTTTTGTCTATCAATATTTAATTCTTCGTTTGTATCTTTTGGTTTTGTATGCGTTTCGAACAAAAAATTGGTACTTTGAAAAAGATATCTATAATAATTCTTCTTAGAAGAGCCAGGGTGGCAAATCTGGTGGAGCAAGGAAGACGGGAGGAGCAGGTCCGAGAAGAAGGAAATGACGCGTTCCTTAGCAAAATTAATTGTTAAGTCATTGGTTTACAGTTGACTTCTATTTGTTATTGTTAAAGTTCTATGTTGATCATTCAAAGTTTGAATAAATTTTCTGGTCAAAGAATTTTAGTTTCTGAAATGCGTTGTTCAAGGTGAAACTTGAATTCAGGAAAAGTCGATTGAATTCGGTCGGTTATTTTTATGATCATTTTCTTTTTAGAACTAAGTCTTCCAAAGATTATGAAATGTTAAATTAGAAAAGGAAAATCATGAATTTCAAATGAGTAATTTGAGGAATGGAGAAAATCAGCAACTCTTGACTCTTTACCTGGACACGATTTCTTCTTGAACGGTGTTCTCGCAGCAGTGCGCAATCCACGAGAAGTCTAACTGCAGAGAGGAGGACGAAGGAAAGGCCTGGTTTGTTTCCCCTCCCTTCCTTCCTTCCTTCCTTCTCTTTGCCTTCCTTTGACCCTCCTCTTGTCCTTTCACCCCTCTCCTCCTCTCTTCCCTTTCTTCCTTTCTTCACCCCCATATTCTCTTCCATCCCTCCTCCCTTCCTAACTTCCCCTACCCTCCCTCAGTCAAGCCCGGGCTATCGACGCATTGCTTCATTGCTGCATCATCTTCCCAAAGAATATTGTCTTCATTCCTATTCGCCTGTCTTGTCGACTTTCGACCTCCCCCTCCCCACTCCATTTTTGTCGTTGAGTCGTTGAAATCTTTGAACTTCGCAATTGTTTATCGATTATTTAGTGTTTTCGTGAGTTTTCGCAATTTTCAGGAAAATGTTCCCGACTTTGCCAGCGAATTCAGCGTCGGCCGGTCTGCTCAAGCAGTTCGGACTGCTCAACAATGGTAAGACATTTGGGAGCAGTTTCAAAAGTGACCCTTCTAGCATACTATCGTTTCTTCTCATTTCTAATTTTCCCCGACTCACTTCGAAAATATTGCACCTCACACGTCTCGTATTTTTCAAAAATTCGAATGCAGAACGAAATAATGGACCTGTGGGCAGAGAGGGACTTGCAAATGGATGCCCTTACATGAACATAGAGAAGGGAAAGGAGAAATAAAGCGGGAAAAGAAGAAGAGGCGGAGAGAGATAGGAGCAAATCGAGAGACGCAGACAACGACGAGACGAGAAAAGAAAGCCTGCTTGCAAAAATCGATAGGTCGGTCATTAGAGAATGAGAGACGGGGAAAGTGTGCATGTTTTGGAGAGAGGGGAGAGAAGAAAAGCAAGTGGCATTTCGACAATCATATTCTTCACTCGTTATCTTGTCTTATCATTTTATCTGATGTTCTCCTTTTCAGGTGCGCAACACCCTGACGGCCCCACCACAAGTCGCATGGATATCTTCCAGAATCAGGTACAGCTTGGAAATTTTCAACCTGAAAACTGAAATTTTTGAAATTCCACAGAAATTTCTCAAATATTTGTGGTCAAATATGGCAATGAGTGGGGGTGATTTGAGTTTCATCGTTTTTTCCGCTAACATTGGCTTGTTTTCGGAATTTTGTGGCAATTGGGGATACCGGAATTGAAAATTTTGTTTATCATTTAAAAATTGTTGAATTTCTGATTAACACTAAAGGACTATTCGGTATTTTCAGTTCCAACAGCAGAACGGCGAGGCTTCCCACTCACAGAACGGAGTCAATGGATCAGGGGCGGGCAATCGCAGCAGCAGAAAGGTTGGATTTTTGAAACTCGTATTTTTTTTCTAAAATTACGTATTTGTAAAAGCATTTTGTGAGTTGTGCCGAGAATCCGATATTAGAAAAATTCGATGGCTGTTTCGATTATTTTAGCGATATTAAGATTTTGTTTCAAATTTAAAACTACCAATTCTTAGGGTCTGAAGCGTGGCGAATGTGCGCAGAACGACAAGGAGCGTCCGTTCGTGTGTCCGAATGTGGACTGCGGCAAGGCCTTCTCGAGGAATGACCATCTGCAGCGTCACATGCGCATTCACACTGGATTGAGGCAGTTCCAGGTTAGGAATGAAAATTTATAGAGAAAAAGATTGCGAAAGATGGGCTCATAGAAAAAGACACCGGCTTTTCTAAGAAATAGTATGGGAGGCAAGATAGGAAAAGAAAAAACCGGTGTCTTTTTCTAACTGGTGTCCCGGTGTTTTTTTCTAGGGCCCGAAAGATGAAATTATTTGAAGGAATTTTTTAAAATCCTCTTGATTGACGATTGAGAAATCTAAATGTTCAAATTTCAGTGCCGCACGTGCATGCGCAGTTTCTCTCGATCGGACCATCTCAACAAACATGAAAGGTTAGAGATTTTCTATCATTTTATCGTCACCATTCTACCATTTATTTTGGAAACACTTGGCTTCTACATTGTGTTGTAGAAAAACAACTTTTCTACTCAATATTTCCCCAGATCCTCAAATTAAGATATGATAGTGCCTAAAACGATTTATTTTTGTCGTAATTTTTTTTTTCAAATGTTAGTTTTCCAGGACTCACTCCGGTGAAAAGCCGTTCTCGTGCACTGTCTGCGGCAGGAAATTCTCCAAGAAGGATGAGCTCAAGAAACATGAAGTGGTATGGTTTTTTTTTTACTTTTGCATATTATTACAAATTTTCTATTCGAAAATAAAATCATAAAATGATGCCATTATTCACTTTTTTAAATTTAAAATCTTTCTTTATTACTTAATTTGCAGAAATGCAGCCATCCTGTCCGTCTGCAGCAGTCCGTGCAGCAAGTGCAGCCTTCGTCCGTCTCGATGAGTTCGTCCTCTCTCCCAACCCTGCCTATGGCCGCCATGCACAATTTCCACAACATCAATGCTCTCAACATCTACGAGAACGGTAAGGTCCTTCCCAATCAGAATCTCTGAATCAGCCAACTCTGAAGCAGTTAAAGCCGGCTAGAGTATATTTTTCGGGAAATTTAAAATATGAATTGAGCACTGATTTGATCATTTGAATGACGAATTTTCGTTTCAAAGCTTTTCTTTATTTTGAATCTTCTGAAAGTCAGATTCGAGCTGAAATTTAAAAAATCTTACTCTCCTGAAATATTTCGTGTAGTTCTAAGGGCACAAATATTCTGACTTCAATTAAACTAAACTTGTTTCATGAAGAGTTGAAAACAGAATATTTATAATTCCTTGAATACTTAATGGTCATAAATCACAATATCGTCAAACGTGCTATATTTTGTCATCATCAAGGTTTTGCACTAAATAGCCGAAAGTAAGGATAAAATGTATTTTTCTAAAATTTGGATATTGTGCAAAATCTTGTTTTTCGAAAATTCCAAATACTTTGTTGCAATGAGCGATAGATAATTCTCATTGTTTCATTTATTTTATTCATTTTACCGTCTTCAATAATAAGACGTGTTCACAGGTCAGTCAGTTTTTTGTGTTCGAATCCTGGTTGATTCGATCGTCATCTGCTTAACTTTGTTGCAACTATTTCAACCATTTGTCTGCTTATTTTCTAAAAGAACTCATTTACTGAGCAGGAATATTGCGGATGAATTTTATAAGGAATCATTCGCTCCAATAGTTCTGTTAAATTCTCAACTTGGGTATAATTCTCTACCTTTTCTCGATTCCTTATTTCTGATAGTTTCTTGGATAATTCATTTATTGCTCTTTATCAACACCATTTAATTTTCAAATAGCGTTAATATTTCAAATGAATAGTGCATTTTCCAAGAATCTCTGTTCGGCTTCTCTTTGTGAAGTCTTATTTTTGGCAAGTGTTCACACTTATCATACTTTATCATCATTTACTATTATCTCCATCCGTTATTTATTATGGCGTTATTTGCACCAATTTTGAATTAATTAATTGTCCTAATTTAAATAAATTTCTTCTATAAAGCAACGGTAGATTTTAGAAATTTTTATTCATGGAAATTTGAACAAGTGAGCATTTCTTAGAATAATCTTTATATATCTCTACATAAAAATCTGTATAAATTTATAAAATTTTAATATAGAAGAAAAAGATAAGAAGAGCCCGCTTTTGATAGCAACAAAAATCACCGAAATTTCGCGAAGAAGCCTAGAGACACTTCAGATGTTGGTTTGTTGTGTTTTTGCTGACTGATGGAAATAGAAAATTATGCGCGATACAGGGACAGAGTCGAATCTCGGAACGCAGATTCTGATGATGAAAAATTGAAAATGGTACGGGTCAGAACCCGGGGTGAAAATTGGAATGAAACGAGGAAAATATGGGGGATAGGAACAGCGAAAGACTCATAATTACGTTCTACGCAATTATGATAAAACTGTCGATTTGAAATTCCAATAAAGGTCAGCCTTTTTCCAAATCGACAGTATTTTTAGAACTCTATCCTATTACAGAAAACACTCAACATTCAATAGGAATAGCGATAGAAATCCATATAGTTAATGACGAAATGGAAAAGGTACAACGATGTTTGAATTGTAACATTCTAAGCAAAGCATGATGCGATAGACGGAAAATGATTGGGAAACAATTAGAACAACGTTATTCTCTATCTAGAACATGTTGACATCAGAATGAACGATGAGCAAGGTATAAGGTAGGCACTGGATTGCAAGGGCAGAGGAGAGAATAGAAGCAGAACAAGAGGACATTTAGATAATGGGAAGTTAGGAATGAATCGGAGACATTTACGGAGATGCGTATACGATGATAATCAGTTTGAAGGTTGACAATCGTCAGAGCATGGACTTTTTGCAATTTGAATTTATCATAACATGTCTAGATTAGATTAAGAGGGGTATTTCCACCACAGTATTCCAACTAACTAATGTTATGACGATGTGATAAATTCAAACTGTCTGATCTTTTATGACAATAATAATGGTAAGTATACGCACTATTACAGAATGGACAAACTGAAATTGATGCGATAGAACTGATTTGGATAGTTGACACGGAGCTGCGTAAGTAGGCAATCCACCAGGTAGAGAAGTCAATCGATCAGTCAGCCTCACTATTTAGCGGTTGAACCCTGCGCTGCGTCCCTCTTAAGTACCGAGTCCGGTAGGTCGGATGATTGTAGATTGCGAGCCCCTGCAAAACAGCCAAACACGATTAATCCAGGGGAAAATTATCAGGTATTAATTGGGACTGACTCCGAAATACGAGACATTCAAAGATGCTCTTGCTTGCTAACCACTATATACCGGATTAGGTCGACTTTGAAAATATTATTAGGGATAGTTTCTTTCTGCGAGTGAGATGAATTCAATTGTAAATAAAATTTTGAAAAACATGAATTATGCAATATGCACATTTAATAACTGAACTCAGTCTCACGTTGCAGAACATTTCAACGCCTTTGATGTTATATTCTGCCACCACCACTGATTTTTTAATGGATTTTCATTTCATTTTGGCACATTTTCGCATTTTTTAACTATTGAAATTGAAAGAGAATCTTGAAATGAAATACAAATATGCACAGGTTATCAAAATGAAACTGCAGTTAGTATGAAAAATTTCGACGATTCGCTACGACACTCCAATCGCAGTTCTATGAATTAGATGTTAATTGTAACTCGATTCAGATGTAAGAAAGAAAATGAAAATTATATGGATAGGAAATATAGTAATCCACGAAAGAGAAAGTGCAGGCTATTTTGACAAATAAATTGAGTGACTGTGGACAGGACATAGACATTGTGGTAATAAAATTTCAATTGGATATTTTTGTAGGATAATATTGAGATTATAACTTTCTTTGAGTTTTGAAGTTGCATTTTTTACCTTCGTAAATCTGTCCATGAAAAAAGAAGTGAAGGTGGAATTTTGCGAGTTTCGCCAATGTCTTTTCTGTGACTTATGCAAAAACAAACAACGAAGTGCCTCGTTATTTTCCGTGAATATCAAAGGTGAGATTTGACTAGAAAAGGTAAGGAAAAGTGCGAATGCAAATGCTTGAAATCTACTCTTTGATATGCAAACATATATTCTCTGACTCACAAAGAAATGCAAGGAAAAGGCAAAGATAATGCGTGGAAATAACCCATGAAATAATGATAGTTCACACAGCAAGCCGATGTAATCTCTCAGAAAGACATTTCATGATCCAACAATGAAGGAGAGTGAGAAAAGATGAATATTTAGTACAAAGTGGTTGATAATCAGATAATGCTGGCTGCTGTATATACAAAGTGAATGGGTATGAAAAGTTGAACGTGCAAAGTGAATAGCCGCCGAGCTAATTGATAACTGAATGTGGATGTAAAATACCGTGTTTTCGCCAATAAAAGCTTCGAAACTTCTAATTTTCAACGCCTTTTTGAGGCGGAGATTTCAATTAGAAAATACGGTATGCAGAATGTGCCATAACTCACAATTTGGCAGACAATAGGACCAGTCGTGTCAAATGACTGCAGCAGTGAATGAACGAAATATGAAAATGTGGTTTATTGCAATTCAGAATTTCATTTTCTCAAAAATACGTGTTCGCTTGCAATAAACGACAAATTTTTAACATTTTAAAAGCGCAATGATATTTCAAGATTTAGAAATCACAGAAATAAATATACTCGACAAGAAACGAATCGCTTTAGAGAAGAGATGCTTACTTTAAAGAAAATTACAAAATAAGGCGCTTTTTTGAATTTGAACTGAATTTGTTGAATCTGACTCAGATTCAGGGTTGAATTAAATTTGAGTGAGTGGTGGTGCGCACGAACACTGTTTGCTGTCTGACTATAAGTGGTAGATGGAAGTGAGAAAGTGTAGAATTACGAACTTTTCTGTTGTTCGAGTTCCCTGGCAATTTTGAGTCGTCTGACGGAAGCCCTGAGTCGCTCTGCGGTGGACGTGGTAAGGCTGTTGGGATGGGAGTCGTCAGCGGCTGCCTGGAAGGCCTTCACCACGCGCATCTGCAATCCAATCTCGCAAATCTTGCAGCACTCAGATGCTGATCAACTCATTTTCATGACCACATCGCTATTTTGTAAGGCAATGCATTTTCACTCCGTTTTCGTCGAATCATGTCTTCGGTAAGAATCTACGCATTTGGGAAAATTCAAAGTTCGAGTCGATTATTGCGGTGTTCAATTGAATGAAACCCATGTTACTCAAATATTCGCTATTTCGAATTTCCAGAAATAAACTCGAGACATTTTTCTTTGTCGGATATAAATCGATTCAAGAGGGTAAGCATTTTATCATGAGAATTATTGATAACTTATTTTCTCCGTATGTAAATAATGGAATAAGATAAGTAACATGTGAACAATGGAGTGAAAATGCCTTGCCCTTTGATATAGCAATATTTTTACCGAAAAATCTCAATCACTTTTTGGCTTTTCACTACAAACTGCTGACAAATACATCAATATACAAGGCGATTAAAAAAAGATTAAAAAAGAATTTTTTAAAAATATATTTGCCAGTTTTGACATGCCGCGGCATAGTTACCGTTTTGAAATCGGATCGAAAGGTGCAAAAACTGCAAAAATCTAACGTTGAATATTGAATTGCAGAAAGTGTGAAAGATGACTTTGAACTTTGGAATTCGATGGAAAACTATTATGTAGATATAATGACGATTTTCAAAGAATTTTTGCAAAACCAGGCATGCCAATCTATTCTTCCTAATTATCAGATCGATGCCTTTCGAATCTTTTTTCAAACATAGTATTTTTCATTCTGCATTTCTGCCTACACGTTTTATGTGTGTTGTGTGCAATGTACCTGTGTCTGCAATCTAGTGAGTCCCAGCAGCCAGAGTGCCTGTCCAGGTCGTCTGTCCACGATGGAATGAGCTCCATCTACGCCAGTCTTGGGCAGCACCGATGTGGAAGAGGGAACGTCATACTCCCCAGACAACATGATGGTCGTCGGCTGAACGTCTCCCTTGCCGAATCGTAGGGTCTTTGGAATGACCGAGGTGGGAATCGATGTGATCACCTGCAATCTCTCATCAGTTGTTGCGCAGATGCTCATCGCATTTTCCTATCCAATTGCAAATCAGAGATGAGCAGAATCATTTATCTTTATGAATTAAAGTTTATTCGGGAGAAATGCGAGTTCTATGATTTTGTTCTTCAAAATGTATGTCTTTGCTCATTCCTGACGAAGATATCGAACTAATCTTATGTAATTGGTATCAATCTCAACTATTGGATTCTTGAGTAGTTCTCTCCGTTTCGGAGACGAACTACATCAAATAATAACTGAATCTCTATGATCTGACATTTTCATTCTTTCATTCTCAAAGTGAGACTATGATGGAATCAGGCAATTTTGCAGTTTTGAACGAATCGAAAGGAGGATGGGACATGCTTTTCGATGGATGCATTACTCATTGCTGTGAATGGATTTTGAAAAATTATAGAAAAATTACGCCGGTACAAGAATCAGAGCGACAGGATACAAAAGTACTGCAAATATCTTCAGAAAATTGATGAATACTTTCTCTTCATACTTTGAGAGAAATGACTGCAAACTGAATGAATTAAATAATATGGATTTTAGGCGTATTTCCACTTGTGCAAAATATGTAGACTCGACCAACCTGTCCCCAAATCAATTCGCCAAGTCCGAAACCTATGCAAACGGCCCATTGGACCCAGGTGAGTGGGTGCGTGCTGAACCAGTGTCCTCCATACTCCACGATAAAATACTGGGATATCAGAGTGGCGATCCAAATCACGCAGAAGATCGGATTTGTGAAAATGCCCTGAAAATTAGAATTCCAATAATTTGTAGCTTTTTAGAATAGTTCATTCTGAAAATTTAAATAAAAACTAAAAGCCAGTGGATTTTTATTACTAATAACTGATAACTTGAGACAAAATAAACGATGCACACAAAGTCGAATGTGCAAAGTGTGCGTTGCGTAAGATCAAGTAGCCGTCAAAGCCATTCCTCCTCGAACCGATGAAATGTCGTCTATTCGCTTGCAAACCGCGCTAATTTCCATGCATCAAGATTTCTTCACCTTTATTTTATCTCAAGTTATCGGCCATTGCCAATAAATATATTGCTCATTTTTGTAATAGCAAGATAAATAAAGAATAGAATCTTCGAACCTTGAACACATTTCGCTCTCCATGGATCTTCCTAGCATTAATTTCGTTGCACAAGGTCATGAGCACGAATGTGTTGAATATGATGGTGAAGTGGGCAGTTGGCGCATGACCGATTTTGCCCTCGACTCTGCCCGATTCAGTGCCGGGAATGAATTTGTCAGCTGCAAATAAAAAGTAAACAAATTAATTTTCTGTGGTCTTTCTTCATATTTTCGCTCATATTAATTAACGAAGAACGTTTACCTGCAAAATGATTGCAGAACGTTAATGAGCGGGGCTCGAGTGTTATATATCATATAGTTTTCAGACAATTTTATTACATTTTAAAATTTAAACTATTTCGTGCATTTCCACTCTATAGTGGTTGATTATGCGCAATTTAAAAAAAAAAAAAAAAAAAAAAAAATCTATGACATTATAGCTCATCCCCCTGGTCTCGGCCCTCCTCTTTATTAATGAATATGATAGTGACTCTCAAAAATTAGCATAAACGGCTTCTTACAAAAGCTTTACGGCTGTACAGCCGAACATTTGTACAAGCCGTACCTCTGAGAAATAAGGTTATGTATATAGGTTGAGTAGGCTAGGCTGAGCAGTATCTAGAAATGCTCTATTTATGCTGCTCATCATTTTAGGACTGAATATAGCCTACTTTTCCATACCCTTTACACAGTCATTTTTCACAAGTATACGGATTTACAAGAAGCCACAAAACCCTCATACCCTTACCCCAGAAGAGGAGACCGAACAGAACAGCCAATTGGTAGATGGCGTGGCCGACGATGTTCTTCACCATTGTTCGAGAGATCAGGGACTTTGTACGACCGTATGGCTTCCTGAAGGAATACGAGTTTACAAAATCTGAGAAAGATAAAGAATTGCCTGTTGAGCAGATCTTCGGTGGGCATTTCAGTAGCGAGAGCGAGAGAAGCCAGAGTGTCCATGATCAGATTCACCCACAGCATTTGCACTGCCTGTAATTTTCAGATAAGACAGGCTATTTGTAAGAATAGAGTTCAGCAGCAGAAGAACTGATCATTTTTAACTTATCACAGACAAGAATTTGTCCAATCTATAATTCGTGACTTACAAATAACGTGTTACAAGATTTTGTCAAGCTAAAAAGACAAATTTAATAATTTCCATTTTCAAAAGCATTCAGAAATTCATATTGAAGTTGATAAAAATAAGCTTTCATCACATTTACGAAACACTAAATGCAGTCTTCAAATAGTTGCTTTCAAAAGTAGATTTACCTTGAGAGGTGAATCGGAAATGGCACAAGCACCGATGAAAGCAATGGTGACTGCGACGACGTTGACTGTCAATTGGAATTGCAGGAATTTGGCGATCGAATCATAGACATTTCTGCCCCACATTACTGCCTGCAGAATAACGAGTAAAGGGAAAAAATGAGAGGAATTCCGAAACCTTGACGATTGAGGTGAAATTGTCGTCTGTCAGGATGATGTCCGAGGCCTCTTTGGCTACGTCTGTGCCAGCAATTCCCTGAGAAAATACGTTTATTGATTGAAAAATATTTATTTTTTCTAACCATAGCAAATCCGACATCAGCCTTCTTCAGTGCAGGAGCATCATTCGTTCCGTCTCCAGTCACAGCGACCACTTCTCGAGCCTTCGTGTTCTTGCTGTCAATTATTCCTAAATTATTGAGGATTACGAAGAATGATTAAGAGTTTGCTGAAAATCATCAATAAAAATCCGAATTTTTCAATAAGTGCACTCCTCTTTTGGTTGAAAGGAAACGTTATCAGGGACTATTGAGAATTTTCATACAATTCTATTTCGTATGAAATGAAGACCTTACCCTTGACAAGAACGTATTTGTCGGATGGCTGAGCTCTCGCGAGGACTCTCAGCTTCGGCCAGACCTGATCGAGTTTCTGCTGATTCACTGTGCCATCCGCATCTCGAATTCTGCAACATCCACCATTCTCTCAATCATTTCAAGATTTTTCCACCTCGCATTGAATTCCTTTCCTTCGAGAGCAAGAAAATCGGCCCCAGGTTTGAGAATTCCGCAGGCAGTGGCGATGGAGCGAGCAGTGTTGATGTTGTCGCCAGTCACCATTCGGACGGTGATACCTGCTTTCTGGCATTTCTCGATAGCGGCTGGCACCTGAAAATTCGTTTATAGAAGCTATGAATCTTTTTTAATCTCAAGGATCACCTCAGGCCGAACAGGATCCTGAATTCCCATAATGGCGATGAGAGTCATTCCGTTTCGGATAGTCTCCTCATCTTCCCAGTCAATGCCGATCGTCAATTGCACCTGTAAGTCATTCATGGCATTTTCTTGTAAAGATCATTGCGGCTTTCATGTTTGATCTTCAAGGCTCTCATCGATCTGCTGTTTCTGACTTTAGTTTTTTTTTTCAATTTAATGCATTCTCTTAATCTACCTCATTCTCCTCATTCGGTTTGACGAGAATGTCCTTATAAGCGATTCCGATCGTCCTCAACCCGTCAGAGGCCATCGGCTCGATGACCGTCTTCGTCAAATCAGACACTTCATCCGCTCCGAATTTCTCCACCTTGCTGTTCTTGCCCAGAATGTACGAGCACCTAGAAAATGTTCATTACAAACTTTGCGTGCAATTTCTTTTTTTGGAAACGAATGGCATAGCTACAAGGAAGGTAATCATGTAAAAGACACTTATTGTGATAACTCAATCTTCTTAAAATTTACCGATCAACATAAATTATAGAAAAAAGAAACCTCGAAAGAATAATTTCTGAAGCTCCTTTTGCATAAATTCGATATCCACCTCCTGGTAGCTCAATAACGGTCATCATGGATTTTCGTTGCGAATTGAATGTGTAGACCTAAATTCAGTTTTCACTTGTTATCGAAAAAATTCGTTTTCTTCGACATTTGAAAAATCAAAACATGATGAAAAGCCACTTTTGATAATGGTTTTCTCTCGGTATTCTTACTTTTCTAACCTTCAACCATACATTTCATCATGCCGGGATTTTTAATCTTCAATTATCCTTACTTTGAACAGTTTCTCTTCGGGATAATTCTTCCTGACACTCTCGTAGCTCTGTTTCACGTCCAAAACGAATCCCAACAGAGCGCATTCGGTTTTATTTCCCACCTGTAAAGTTTTGAGTATTTTTTAAACCTTTTTTATTTGTGGTTTGATTTTTTCACTTTGATTTGTGCTCGTTTGCAAGTAATTTTCCTCCGACAAATTCGAGTAAAATTTGATGGATGCAATTATTGAGGGATAGCAATTTTGGTACTCGCAATTCAACGGGGGCAATTATAAAAAAGGAGACTTGGACATTGTGTGGGCGGAAGTGAGAGATAAAAGAAAACGAGAGACATTATAGTGGAAGACATTTTCAGACAAAGCTTTTTCCCAAGGAAAAATTGTCTGAAAGCATGAATTTATATACTCAAAATTGTCGGTTTGGAAGGAAAGGAGAGGAAATGGGAGGGAAGAAGGTGCATGGCGAGTACGAATGAACTAAACCAAGTGCGCAAGTTCTTGGGAGTGATTTTCGAAGCCGAAATAGATTCGTACAATTGTGCTTTTTACGAAAGAATTCTAGAAGAACTGACCTATGATCGGAAAATTAACTTGCATTTGGTCTTAGAAATTGAAAGTATAAATATGAATGTTGATGTGATTATCACTATATCCTTCTACTATGTTCTTCTTCTATTTACACAACCTTGCAAGTCTCATTCTTCGAAAATAGTGAGAAAACGGGATATAACAGTTCTCTCTTCCTCTGCGAACAATTATGGTAAATGCAGGACGTTCCCAAAGGATAAGGCTTGTAAGACCGTGTATATCGGCTTCATTTATTGATACGATTCCCTAACCTGTTGCATTTGCTCTCCAGGTTTCTCAGGAGGCAGCACTTGCGAGTTGTACCCGCTGTTGATGGAGATTCCATCGACGAGCAGCTGCCGCGTCTTCGGCTCCATCGAATCGAATGACGGCGGAAGACCTTTGTAGAATTGCTCTGCAAAGATACGATATTTCCAGAAATATATATTTTTTTAAATTTGTAGACAATTTAATTTTAGGTAGTTGAGACCTCATAACTTGAAGAAATAGTATGTAGGACTAGAGAGAGTAGAGGACATTTTCTCACTTTTCATACTATCTCTTCAAGTCGCAAGGTTCCTGGATGTGCGAATTACCCAATTTTGAATTGATAGTTTTCCAATTTGTAAAATGCAATACGTTTTCCACTGGCAGTAAGATTTTTGATTGAATGTAAAGCTCACTGTTAATGTACTGCTGGACGCAGGTCATTCTGTTTGTGGTCAAAGTTCCAGTTTTGTCGGAGCAAATCGAAGTTGCATTTCCCATGGTCTCGCAGGCATCCAAGTGACGCACCAGGTTGTTATCTTTCATCATCTGAAATGCATATTTCATGGAAACGAAGGAATTTTCCAAAAATCAACCTTCTTGACAGAGTAGGTCAATGCGAGAGTGATGGCGAGAGGCAGACCCTCGGGCACAGCGATCACAAGCACTGTCACTCCGATGATAATGTAATCCACGAAATTCGAAATATGCTCGGCCTGAAATTCATAAACTTACTATGATCTCTTAAAACTCTCAAATTGTTTCAAAATATGGATTGTTATCAGAGGGAAAATAAGTGAGATTTGGGATCATCTACAAGTATTATGTTGTTCGTTTGAAACATTTCTAGTCTTAGAGAAAAAAAAACAATTAAACGTTCTATTTTTCTATCTTCGGAATAAAAAACAATCTTCATTCTCATTTCTTTTTCAAAATTCGACGATAGACTTACACTGAATTTCTCGCCATGTAGGAGATAGTGAGTGATGCAGTGTCGGACGATGAGAATGAGGACTGTGAGAGCGGCCACGATAGAGCCGATGTACCCGATCTGGATGGCCAGATTCGACAGTTTCGCCTGCAGCACTGACTTGGTGATTTTGCCTGAAAATCCAAGAATTTATAAATTGGACGATGAAATCACGAATTCAAAAGCCGAATTGCAGAGTTAAACTTCTGCCAGTTTTTTTGACAAAGAAACGTTTCATAATACTAAATTTTCGAACTAAACTGTACCTAAGACAGTATTTTATGGTGTACTAGTAAATCAAAAGTCGTAGATATCGATTTTTATCAATGGTTTTTAAATAAAAAAAACTCCTACCAGCATTCTCTTCTTCGACAACGGCAGCAGCGGCTTGCTCTGCTTTCTTCTCTCCATTCGTCAATCCATTTGCACTGATCATTCCAGCCGGATGTCCATTTGCAGCAGCGCCTTGTTGACCTGTCTCCTTCTTCTTGCTCTCGTCCTTTTCCTCCCTCGCAGCCCCGAGCAGAGACATGATTATACCCGTTTGACTGTTTAGACCCACTGCCGTGATTATGAATCTGGCAAAAAATTCAAATAGAATTTGAATGAACGTATCAGTGATTTTACAAATTCATAAACACACATGTTTTAGTAATGTTGGATGAAATTTGGCAGAATCACGAGATAAGAAAAAAAATCCTTACCTTCCACTTCCCTCCATGGCATGGGTGCCAGACAAAAGGACAGAGTCCGAATCGACACTTTTCCTGATGAGGTCGGACTCGCCCGTCAGGGATGATTCATCGATCTTCAGGTCGTTCGACTGGATCACGATGCCATCGGCAGGGAGCAAGTCACCTAAGATTGGGTATGGTTTTTTAAAATCATTTTCCTCAAACAATTCCCAAATTCTTCTTTTTAAGAGATTTTCCCCTAGATTTTACTGACAAGACTTATTTGAAATATCAACCATTCTTTATGCTTTCGACGTATAGCAAGCACTCGATCGAATTACTTCGAGTGCAGGTGCTCGATTGTTGTTATGCAGAAGCTAATAAACTGAGCAGGGAATTACAGGTGAAAGAAACAGACTCATGAAAGTTGTTGCAGAAATATGTTTGATATATTTTGAGTACCGATAATATCATGAGTTTTCATTTCATAGGACGGTGAAATATCTACTTATTCAAAATGTCAAATATGAAAAATAACTTGAAAAAATGCAAGGCGAAAATCTATCTATCTTTCTCTATAAAAATTTCGAAGAATAAGAAAAAATCATCGATAAAAAATTACCGTATTTTACTCGCCCAACATCCCCAACAACGATGTCATTAACGACGATATCGATCGCCTGTCCGCCTCGAATCACCGTGAATTTGTGCTCACGCTCGATTTTCGATTGCAGGCCTGAAAACAAGTGAAATAAAAAGCTCAGCAGAAGAGCTTCACGTTATTGCGCATATAGAAATAACTCAACTTTAAGTTACTCATTTACAAGCTACACGTTAACTCTGATGAAGGAGTTTTTGCAAGAATTTAGTCAAGTTAAAAATGAGTCAGTTCTAGTGATTCTACATAATTTCGAACAAATGCAAGGTAAAAATTTTTACATTTTTTATTTTTCAACTTTTTGAGAAAATATTCTAAACTTGTATACCTCGGAATTGCCGCTCTTTTGAGTAATCGTTAAGTGCTGTGATGAGGACGACGACGATGACGGCAACGAGAATCGCAGCGCCCTCGATCCAGCCTGCTTCCTTCTCTGACGCATCATGGTGCGCTGAATTATAATTTTATATTCTTCTGCTCCATTCTCATTTATTTCTGCAACTTACTTTCCGAACTTTCAGGAGGCGAATAGAATGACAGAGCTAATGAAACGACCGCTGCTATCAGAAGAATTATTAATGTGATATCCTAAATAAATTATTACTGAAGGTATGAATAGGGCCCACAACACACGTTTTCGAAGTATTCGAGTAAAAAACAATATTTAAATCTGGGTGTAACTTAGATGGCTGGACTATTGAAAAATTCCTTGACCCACTTTACCCACAAAATTAGGTGAAAACAGTTTAACACTGTAAACACACATTTTGCCTTTTTAAATTTGCATACATAGTGTTTGCGGACTCTAGGTATGAATTCAAAATTTATCAGAAAAATGATAAACTAGCTTCATACAAAATGGGTTTCAGTTTTAGATTTGAAATTCAAAATTTTGTAAAAATCGAAGCTAAATTTTAGTTGTGTCTCAATCCATAAATGTTACACTGAAATAAAAAATGCATTTTCAAGAGAATGATCAAATTCATCCACAGAAAAATAATGTTTTACCTGTAGTGTTTCCCAGCAAAGCCGAAAGAATGATTTGGAAGGAGCGGGAGGGATTTCGTTCTTGCCGAAAGCAGTCTGCCTTCTCTTGACCTCGTGCTCGTCATTCGGCAATCCGTTAACTGGATCCGTCTTCAGCTTCGCACACAGTCCTTCCACTCCTCCATATGCTGATTCTATCTGGAAATTAAATCATAAATTATTCTTTTTCAAACTCTTTCTACAATTTTCCTTCTGAAAATCTAATCTTCATTCATAATTTTCTTCATCTTCAAGCATAATGTATGTAGATCGAAGAATTGCAAGTTTTCTTCTTGTTGTTTTAATTTTCGAGTTTTACTTTGTCGCAATAGAACAATAACTGCATTTCTATGAAACTTCATTAGTTTCCCTTATTTTGCCCGTTTGCATTTATGCATCAGCTGCTCGACGTCTATGCCTGTCTGCGGGCGAATTCATTCTATTTGGTACGTTTTTCCGCGCCTTGAGAAAATAAATTTGTAGCAGCAAACGAGCGCATATTTGCTCTACTGAGAAATGGCGAGCAGAAGTTACAATTGTTGTACATATTTAAATGCATTGCAGTCTGCCATATTCAGATAGATTACTGTATTTGAGATGTCACGTGTTATTTTGATTCGTTTTCGATTTGCTTGAACTCTTGCTAGGCAGAACTCAATCAATTTTTGGTCGTTTTTATGTGCGACCAAGTGCAATAAAATGGAAAATGAAAGATTAAAGAAGTGCTCGATTTACTTTGGTAATAAATTGCCATTCGGCAGGGCGCAGTTGCTCATGGTTGCACGTGTTCTGATGAAACAATTAAATTTTTCAGATATTCTATGTATATATTTTATGTGTCTCACTAGGGATTTCCAGAATATGTCTTTTCGAAGAATTTTTGGAACGGATAAAATTGAGATTGACATTTTAGTTATGAAAACTTGAAATTGAAGGAAGCTCGGGAATAAAAGAGACGAATTTACCAGAAAAAAATCAATCTATTCCGACCAATCACAAGATCTTTCGTCAAATAAGCTTGATCTTCATTTTCCTGTTCATTTTTGCAGTTTTGAAGGTTAGTCTAAAGAATGTACAGATGCGGTTCAACTGGGTGGTTTCTAAAGCAGCCTCCCCTGCCCGCACGAAGCTGCCTTTGTGGCTTTCATTTTCACAGGGCAAATTAGATTGAGTCGCCAACAGACACGCTGAACAAATGCAGGCAGGGATAAAAATGAGTAGCAAAAGAGGGGAGTAAATCGGAGTCGGGAAAAGTGAAAAGAAAAATGAGTGATTACGTCACAAAGTGCCATTTGCAGGAAATGAGCTGCCTGTTGCTGCTGCTGCTAGATTGGGTCTTCCCATTCCAGTTATACTCTGGACTCAGGGGAATCATCCCATAAACGGCAATTCCAGAATTGCAGCAGGAAGAGTTCGCTCAAGCAACTCACTCTCCTTCATCCGTTTAGAACAACGAAACAAACATAATGGCTGCATATTAACTACCGTACTGCTTGCCCATAAAAACGATCTCAAACGAAGTTATTTCGATAAGTTGTAGCCGAGGAATTGTGTGGAATTATGAAGTCTGCAAAAATGCATATGGAATTTTCCCGGGAAAGGAGATTAGCGATAAAAATCTCCGAAGAAAGTCTTATGTCTAATGTAGATAAATGGAAATCAATATCTTGTGCGGGCAAGACTACGGGCTTTCAAAGAGATTCTAGAGTTTCCCCAAATTGCTTGAAATATCACTTTCCCGTCAAGGAAGTATGAGTTATGAGCAGAGGAGGAGCAGGCTAAAAATGTGTTGGTCTCAAAATGCATTCCATTTCATTCCTTGTGTGATAGTCGAGCGAGATCAAAAACAACCCAGGGCAGGCAAAAATCCTCTTTCATACATAACTAAAGCTGAGGATGAAGATCGAGCAGGAAGATTCAAAAACAACTCGAAAATAGTCGAAAAAAGCTCCAGTGCTTTGAAGTCTACTTAGTAGTGGCGAAGTTCTTTAAAAATTTAACTCGATCAGATCATACTAGTGAAAGACTGGATGGAAATTTTTTCAGAAAGAAGTAAGCGCCAAGCACAATATATATATTTATTTTTAAAGAGAATTTGTAAATTAGCTGACCTTTTCGAGTGCCTCTGACCCGCGCAGCTCCATGAGGGAGCGCATCTCCTCAAGACTGACCCCGTATTCATCATTGTCTCCAGGCATCGCGCATTAACCCACTGAAACAAGCGACATCATTAATGAACTATCGATCGAATTCGAAGAGGGAACGAATCGGAACGATACGAAGCTCGCGAAAACGTGTGCGGAGGTAGAGACAGGCAGCGAATCGAAGGGAATGTGAAAGGAGAAAAGCAGAATGATTCACAATTAGGCTATTGACAAGGTAAATGACAGAGGAATGAACAAAAACACAAACAGACAATCATATGGTAGAGAGGGGAGGGAAGGAACATTGGGACGAATTTAGAAGAATTGATAATTTGACAATCGAATTGACGAACAAACAGCAGTTCCATCACATGTTCGTCACAAAACCAACTTTATCATTTTGTTTGATAAAGAGTTCTTGTTTTTGTGGGTCGAAGAAATTTATAAAGATTCGAGAAATTTGAAAATTGTTGCACGGGTGAAGAAAAGGTTCGATAAAGAGCCGAGGAAAAAGAAGTGGAAGTGGGCGGGGTGAAGGAGTTGAAGACTGAGAGAATTTGAAAGGATCGACGACTATTCTGAAACATTCCCCTGGACATGGGTTTTGAAATGTGAAAGTGAATTTGAGATTAGTTTAGAAAAAAGCTGATTTTCAAGATAATTTTCAGAAATGCATGAGAACTTTTCAAAGGCTACAATGACGAGGGGACGTTTTCTCATGTATTTTCAAGAATCAATTTTAACCGACGCGAATACGCGATTTTCGAACGGATAAACGTTAAGCGATTTTAGAGGCGCGGTAAGAAAAACGCGTCTAGCGTTATTTTTCACACGCCGCGGCTCCCACTAACATTGTCTCGTTGCTAGCGAAAAATTCCACGAAATCGGTCCATTTTATGATTCGCGGGTTTCAACGATTTCTTTACTTCCTACATTATGTTATTGGCAACTCAAAGCAGCAAATTTATGATAAAATTAAATTATAATATTCTTTAATTTCATCTGAAGAACCTTAACAGATCGTAAAAAAAAAACAATTTTGTTATCAACATTTTCGTATTGACTATTCAAAAAACACCTGATTTCTAAAATTAACATAAAAAATAAGATGCACAGATGGCATGTGAAGTCGGATCTTTGAGAAGAACAACTTTTGCGACTGTAGATTTTTCAATTGTCTATAGACACGAGCATAATTTACACGGCTGAATATTCACACGAAAATCCCCCACAAACAGAAAATTCAAAACTATCGAAATACAGAGACAAAATGACGAAAGTTAGTTGATTTTCTTGGATGCAATGGAAATTATCGGATGAAAAAATATAATGAGTAAGGTCCAGTGTTCAGTGGCGCATATAATCCATCAACAAGAATGCATTTTAAATTGAATGATAGAAAATTTCATAAATAAGCGGATGAATAATTCTAGATAGAATGGTTTGTTAGAAAAATCGTAGGCTGTTTTGAGAAATCGTTGATGAATCAGAATGAATTCTGATTGCGAATGTACAGGTGTAAACTATTGCGCAGAATGAAAACAGTTTGTATTTTGAAATGTTACAGAGGACACTGCATCAGTCATTCCAGCCACTACTTCTCACCGACTGTTTGACACAGTTCCATCCGTTATTTACCGCTATCAAAATGCGAACGAGTGTTCGAGGCAGAAAATACGAATGGTGTAGTTGATCGATTGCCTTGGCCCATAGTCATGGCCTAGCAAAATGATGCGATCATTTCCATTCCATTTCAGCATCGAAATTCTGATTCTGCCCGCGGAGTAATGCAATCAAGCAATCACAAACAGCAAATTGCATTACCGCTTGAATTTTTATTTTATTTCATTACATTCTTCTCAGTACAATCGTATAGAGGAATGGGGGAATGAAAATGAGATTGAGAGTGAGAATGATTATGGAATGACGAAGGCTGGAGAGGTAGAGACCTCAGGACAGCGCATTAGAGTTAGAAGGTTAGGTTAGTGAAACTGAACAGTCTTCGATGCATTGCGCCGTCGCAATTCCGAAACTCAAATTAGCGGAAACCGAGCCGAAACAGGGAGAAGAAGAGAATGATAAGGTCTATGATAAAGGAGAAGGGCAGTAATCAAATCAATCGGCATTCTGTAATGTGGTTGATAGGCTGAAGGTTAGAAACTGAAGACGAAACACAGCACATGATGAAGAGGAGCAGGGAACGAATTGGCAATGAACCGTCTGAGTGAATGATAGGAAATATTAGGCTGACGGACGTCGATGTCAATCGAAACAGCCAAATAGTACAGAAGTGTCTCATTTATTTCGTGCTAAATGAATGAATGATATATTTCTGAAGATATACGATTTCATTTCCGTTTCCGTTTCCTAAATTCCAGAAGATTTCGGATTAACTATTCTGTAAAATAGTGTATGAGATGATAAGATCCAAAAACATCGTCACAAATCAATTGGTCCAGACAGGTTCACCTGCACTTGAATTCCGGAAGTCCGTAAGAAAGTGGAAATGGAATTGCACGTAGATGAGGGAGAGAACGCTCATTCGAAAAACAGACTGAGATGATGAAAGCCGAGCGGCAGAGCAGGATATTCTGTCAACAGCTATGGACAAATTGGCCGGCAATTCAGAAGCTGAGGCCAAAAGTTGGCTTTCCACAAAACATAAAAAAGCGGGGCTGGGAAAAGAGAAGAGAATGGTGAATTGTCTGCCATCACATCTCATAAATGGAATGCCGCTCAAAGGCGGAGGTTTTAAGAAACAAGGAAATAGAAGCTTGGAGGTTCTGTGTGGGAGATTCTGGACCAGGGAATCCGTCTGCCTCGATCTCTCGTTCATCTCGTCTCTACCTCTGTCCCTTGCTCCGGCCCCCTGTCTCTATCACATTTATAGAGTCCTGTCACGCAAACGCCGAACGCCGATACAGACAAAAAATGCGTCGAGCAAAACGCGAAGCAAACTGACAAGTGGCAGCAAGAAGGCACACATGAATTATTCCACACATTATTCATAATTTAGAAAAACACGCCATCCGAAAAGCGGCAAAGAGGGATGCAGGCTGAAGCCGATTGAATTCGAATAGCCAAAATAATACTGATAAAGAGAGGGAAGCAATGAACCACTAGGATAGGATTAGACTTTGGGAGAATTCCGAGACCAACGAGATAAATGTTGAGGATCAAAATGCAAATGATATTAGATTATTAATGAGAAAAGCTTGATGGAATTAAGAAGAGCAGGCAATTATGAATTGTCTTGCAAAAGATTGGATCAAATCTCAATAAATCGCTGGATGTTATGATAATCAGAGCATGAGAAGGGCTAACTAAACGCAAGAATTTAACTATGAATGTAGCGATAAACTCCACAAAATTATTGTTAGCAGTCTCAAGTGGATAAAAACGAAATTGTAAATTATGCTGAATATGAATGCGCAATAGAAGTGAAGAAAGAAGGACGGAAGAGGATGAGTCGATGATGAAAACAATGCGGCCTGGGAGTGATATTTTGGGAAGATAGGTTTGTTCAATGCCAAATGCAAACTGTTGATATTTTTCATCGAAAGGAACTTGTCGATGAAAAACGTTGGATCAAAATTCTAAGATATTCTATGAGTCACTAACAATTCAAAAGTAATTGGATAATGCTAATGACAAGTGCAGACTATGCACCGAGCTAAAAAGCCACCATTTTAGCTAATTAGTAGGTCGAAATGGAAGGAAGAAAACAACTGACAACTCAAATGGAAGGGAAGATGAAAAAGGGATAAGAAGATGATGAAATGTGAAGAGAGGAAGAAATAGTGATAGACTGATAAGAGACAGACGCACATAGACAAGCTCAGTTGTCATAGAGACTGCACCAGAAACGACATTTCAGGAGGGCGCAGAGAAGCAGAACATACCAAAATATAAACGGAAGAAAGAGGAAAGAGTGGGGATCAGAGAAGGGAAAAAGACTGCATTCAACAGGTGCATGCTCGGATATTTTATCATGTGAGAAAATAAAGCCATTAGCCGATAAGAGCGAAAATGAGATTGAGCAACGACAATTCTTATCCCAAAATGGCCGGAATATCGATAAATTTCATGAGTTTAAGCTTTCATGATCAATTTGGTCAAAAAATTAAGATGATTCGAGATTTTCTGTAGATAAATGCAAGACTAACAAATGGTGATGAAAAAACAAAGATTTCGTAAGGAAATGGTATGTGAGAATAGTAATTTGCAAAAATTACTAAAAAATAAGCACGAGTAACAGTTTGAAATTGATGATGAATAAATAAACTTAATAATTATATGAATTTGCAATGAGAACTTAGATTTTTACAAGTTACCTACTTGAGTTAAGAGGGTCAAATTTACTGAAAAAAAAGAATCAGGTGAAGAAATAAACGGGTCGGTGATCTGTTCGCTTGCTCTGCACGAAAATGGAGGTAATTATGGAGGGACACAGGAAATGGAAAGGAGATTTGGAGATAATCGATTGATTAACTGATTGATTGATACTTGACATGAATAAATAAAATACTTGGCTAATTGACTTTTAAAGGTAGCGTAGCAGGCAAAATAGCAAAAAGGAGACGTGCAATCAATTCCTTACTAATTCACCTTTCTCTCTCCGTCTTTCATTCATTCTTTTATTTTTATTTCCTATTTCTCTTTCTCTATTTCCATCTTTTCTTTGTTTTTCGTCAATATTTCCATTCTATCATCACGTAGGTACACGCGTTAACTGAATTGCGATTGCGGTAATACCTGTTTTGGGTCGAGAATTCACAGAGAGAAAGAAGAGAACTAGATAGAGAGTAGATATGAAGAGATAGAGGGCAAGAGATTGGAAGAGGGAGATTGATGGTAAAAATAAAATGGAGTCGAAGTAAGAGGACATTTTGGGAGAGAACGTCAGTAATCACGGGAGAGAAAGAGATAAAGGAATCGGAGATGCGAGATTCTAGGCCAGCAACAGGCTAATGCACTGATAAACGAAATGCAAGTAACCATGCAGTTATTTTAATCTACGGCATCTAAAACACCAATTGCAGCTGCTTTTTTCGTCCTCTAATAGCAGTCTGACATCAGTTTATGCTTCAGTCTTGATTGGCCATTTCTTGATTTCTCGCCGTGATTTATCTCCTTGCCTTTCTACCTTTTCTGCACCCATTTACCCTTCAGAGTTGTACTCCTTTTTGCATGTGAAAATGCGCATTTTCGCAGTCCAAATTGAATGCAGAGCTAATGGTGCAAACTTAACATTGAAATGATGAAATAAAAAAGCAGGCATAATTGACGAAGAAAATGTAAAATTTTAACAAATGAATACTGAAAGATAAAGTGAATCTAAACTTAGAGAGTGCAAATGCTCAAATTTGAATATTACAAATTCGCGTTTCTTCGTAGAGGAATTTTTTAATCGGCTTCCTGCGAAAGCTTGAAATTTCGGTGGAATTTGATGTTTATGAAAGTTATATGAAATTTTAAGCTCTACAAAAGTTCCCATCAGACCGGCCATGAAAAGTCACCGAAAACAGCTGTCGAGACTCATAACATCCTAAAATTATTGCAATAATAGAATGATAGCATTTGTGAAACGTAGAATAGAAAGATATAACATCTTGAATTATACTGTTAGGCATTTCAATGCAGTTAACAAGTGAAATAGAACACTTCAATTGAATGCATTGCTCCCGAATCATATTTTAGCAAAGTTTATGGAGGAAAAGTCAGGAAATGCTGGGAACGAATGTGAATTCTCAAGCTGCATTAAGCTCGGAACAGAACAGGACAAACTTGTCGGAAAAAATGAAGCTCAACGCATTCCTCTCGCCTTCTTATTTCATTTTGATTCTGCCATTTTGCTAGAGGCTCTTTTCGCCTTTCGTCTTTTCTCATGTCCCGTATTCCTGCCTGCCCTGTGCGCTTTCCTTTGCATTCGGCTGCAAGCATTTCTCAACTCAAACCAATGCAAGGAAGGCAGAAGGCAAAAAGTAGAAGAAGATGAAGGAAAGGAGCCGAAAAGCTGTTGGGCTGGCGGGAATACAAATGGAAATGGAAATGGAAATGAAGATGAAATGGAATGGGAAATTAGAAGGGGCACAATCGATAAAAGGGCAGCGAAATTCTGCAGATTGGAAGAAGATATCGGTGATAAGTCAGAAGACATGACAAGGATCGCTTCTGGCTGATTGAAAGTATCATCAAATTGAGATTGAAAAAAAACGAAAATGTAGGTCGATGTCGAAAGACAATCAAAACACTTCGAAGACATAGAAAAAACTTTGATTTAAAATATAATTTTGTAGTCGCTTTCGTATTTGGACTTTAGAAGATTAGACTCAAGCTTTGAGTCCGCAAGCTCTGCCCACTTTGTGAAGCAAAATTAGTCATATTTTTTGTCCTTCGTTAATTATCGTGTAATTAAGCAGCTTCGCAAAAAAATTTCTTCGACAAATATCCAAATATTCTTATATGCGAACGATTTGCACCGTTAAAATGCTGTAAAATAAGTCTAGAATTGTTCTGGAACCGTTCGAAAATTAGTCGTCAACGAAATTTTGAGAAAAATGAATTCTTGAAACTCCAAGAAGATTCCACTCGAAAGCATCAAGTATATTGTTGTAGATCTGAGTGTGCTACATATTTTAGAACCACAAAGTGTCAAAATGATTGACGATAACCTGTTTGAATATCACTATTTTCAAAAGTACGCAATGCATACCTATCGATATAGGCATCGGCTTGGAAAAGAAAAACTGCTCATTGCTTCCCAAAATAGACCCGATTCTCAATGGCGTAAGTTTTAAAACGCTATCTTCAATTTCACAAAATCACTTGCGGGCCCTACACTCAAGCTATGGCAATCGATCTATTACAATTACCTGTTGAATATTCTACGAAAGATTGCAAAATCTCCAGGAGATAATTGTTTTTGGTTAGATGTATGACACCATTTGGGAGTCTGGAAATGCGAGAAAATGGGACGAAAAAAGAAGACGGCGGTTGAGCAGAAGCTGCCGGAAGTTCGCACCGGAAGTTAGCACTTGGCGCCTGAGAAGGAAGGTGGAAAATGGAACAGAATGGGGCAGGATTACAGGTGGATGAATAGTGAGAATGGAAGTAGACACGGAAAAGAAGGGATATGACAAATCTCCTATTTGATACGAGAAGGGCGAAACAAAGAGCATCGATACAGATTGACAAACGATCAAATTCCGACAGCCAAAATAGCAACCAACTAATATCTGCTGTGAGCCACTGCAGATCATTATTTCATCCAGACCGATTTCAATCAAAATGGTAGGATGAATAAAGAATAAACCCAAACTTCCAAAAAGTCCTATGAAAATTATAAATTTGAAGGCCAAAATTTATGCTAAAATCGCGTGGGCATTCACATAATTTTCGTCCCAATATAAGGCGATTTCAAAGACAAAAACCTATTATTATTGCATTTTTTGCGAGTAAAGACTCGAAAATGACGGCTGTCAAATACAAAGAATGCGTGGGAAACAACACCAAAAAACGGCAGTCGAGACCAAGTAGAAAACCAAGAGGATAAACAGATTCTTCGAGCTGTTATACCTCAGGTTATAACGAGCAATAAAGAATAGAAAATTGACTGAAATGATTTGTGATTCTTTAGAATTTCCTACAATTCTTGTCCTGTCTATCCGAACTAAAATTGTACTCATTTGAACGAAGATTATGAGAAAATTCGGCCTACTTAACGGAGTAATAAATCTTGTGAAATGTAATCAGACAAATTTACAATCGAAATGAGCGAATTTGTGGAAAAAATGCGATTTTATGAAAAGTGCTTGGCATAAATGGAAGAATGACAGTAATCCTCACTTTCCATCCCAATTTATGATGATGTAATGATGGCAGAGGTCGGTTTTATAGTGCAAAATTCCATTGCGCACATGCGCAATGTCATTCCCATTTTTGCCTTTTTCTTCCTCATTCCAAATTCCCGATTTCACTTGTTTTATCTATTTCTGCGTAAATTTGCCGCAAAGCGACGGTAAAGGTGCCGAATGACGACGCAACACAGGGCGAATTTGCATAAGCCTGGCAGCAGAAAGGGCCCATTGACGCAATTCAAGAGAGTTCGGCAGACAGTGAAAGTGCTGATTTGGGTAAAACTGCAGGCACTGTTTGACGGTTGACGATCCATATGATAATCGCTAATCGCGACTATCGCTTTCAAATAAATTCTATCGGGGAAAGTTATCGATAAAATTTAATTTTCGTGGTTTTTTGGTAAGTTGTTGAAGGAACGAAATCATATCGTTGAATCCGAAACAAATCTGATTTTGGGGAAGTTCCTGCCATTATAGCGAACTATAAATATTACATCCTAAACGAAACGGAACAGGAATGTAAGGAAAGTCGAAACAGGAGCGGAATTTGTCAAAAATTTTCGAAAAGATCACAGAAATACCCGCCTTCGAATCGGCGATGCCACTTTTACGACAAAAACGCGCACTGCTTTCTTTCTTCGAAAATTTAGTCGTCCATTTGAACGCATTAGTGCAAGTTTTCAAATCTTTCTTTACTGCTATTTGATGCTGCAGTGATAACCAATAATCTTGTGCAAAAACTGGCGACAATGCTAAAATCATCAGAAGTTGCCAATGCACTAATGCACATTTTGCACGAATTGGAATCTTCTCGGAAACAGGACAGTAGTTATCCGTAACGTCACTTATCCCGTTACATTACGATATTAAGATGCTTTATAATGCATAGGTATAAAATATTGAAAGAATGGAAAGTCAGTCACGCCTTCTCGCCAACATTTCGATTTCCAATCTTCAAGTTTATGGGAAAAAATAAAGGCTGAAATTTTTTAAATGTACGATACAAGTCGATTTTTCGACTATAAAGATCCATCTATAATCAATCAATGATACGTGCGAAGATAATCAGTGATAAAGTCATAAAGACGAAGGGAGAGTTGTTGTTGATCTCCAAACTGTCTAATAATGAAGATCGAGTCAGAGTGACATAGCGATATGATGATTGGAGTTGTTGGGTGTGATTATCATTGTTGAAGAGGAAAGAAGAGACAGAATCAGGGCAGAAGACCTGACCATGGCCTTCTCAATTCTCCTCCCTTCACACTCCATTCTCCCTCTCGTTTTCAGATCGCGAAATCAGGAACAAAGGCGATAGTCACATCACTTTTCCGGTCACTTTATCGTTCAATCAAATGCCATCACAGGCAGGGATAGATAGATCTGTTATAATGTACAACTGGACAATTTACACAAGAAATGTGATGTGAGAAATCACTCATTTAGTGTTAATGCCACTCTCAAAAAAATTGAATCAATGATAATGAAAAAAATCGAGAAGAAAACTCACCTCTTCAAATTGCCAACTCTTGTTACCCGTTGACTCAATAGGAAAATCTCTATAGAATTTCATGATGATAATGCTCGAAGGATCATGCAAGGATCAAAAGTCCAGAATAGAAACGAATTATAACGAAGAAAAACTTTCAATCAGAAAAATCTTCCAGTTCCGAAAATGCTCCATCTCTCTCCCAGAATGGAGTGCTCTGCTTCCTTCCTCCTCTTTATCATATCATTTTCATCACGCAACTTCGCTGAAAATCCGTAAAATGTCCAGATGTGAATCTGAACAAAATGAAGAGAAACGAAACTGAAAATGGATGAAATGAGAAGGGGAAGGGAACCGGTCAGAACGAAGAAGGGAGGGGAAGGGTAAAAAAATACAGAATGAAGCAGGGAAGCTGCACAGCTGATTGAGGAGCTCGTCTTGGTCAGAAGCTGGAAAGAGCAGGGCAAGTCGAGAGGGGACAGAGGTGGAAAGATGTTTGAGAAAAGGATGAGAGATTATGGATGCAGAGAAGAAGAAAGGGATCACAGAAATGGAGAAATGAAAAGACTCCTCAAAGAGGAAAAGAGAAGGAATGGATGATGCAATATGTACTGCAATGCAACGCTGTAAGACTGTGAACAGTAAGTAATCCCTCATAAGCTGATTGTCAGTGATGACGATGTTGAGCGTATTGTTTGTTTACAGAAGAGTACAGAAGACATAACTAGTGATCTAAACTTTTAACTGTTAGAGCAGGAATCGTAACAAAGAAAATTATACTAAACTGTGAGTTGCATTGGCAAGCTCGTGAATTAAACATTTTTGAGCGCGAGTATCATTCAGATGAGTTTGTTTTGATCCGGCATAGTCTCGAATTATTCAAACTCAAGTCTTTGCGTGACAATCCTGATTGTAAACAGATAACTCCAATGGCGACAAATAATTCATATCACCACAAATTTTGAATCAGTCTTGCCCTGATATAGCATGAAATAATTTCACACTCAGAACTTTCTTATGTGTTTAAAAATGTTCCCATTCTTTCAGTCTATAACTAGAGGAATAGCGAGGTGAACTTCTCTTGATTTTTGCAGAAGATGAAGGTGTTAATTGTATATTAACGAAATAGTTAAGTGCAAGGGATTATCAATGTGTTCCAATGCTCATATTCCTGTCTGACTTATTTTCTTCCAACTTGTTTCATGCTTGTCACAGAATCATCCAATCTCCTCTGTTAATTCCTTGACTTAGCAGCCCCCAACTTACGACTCCTTGCTACTTCCTTCTTCACACATTCATCTTACAATTAACTATAAAAAATTCAAACATTATATTTTGTAAATTAGAAAAAAAAAATCAAAAATTTATTCAACTAAAGAAGGATACTGTTGGATCGGAAAAGATAACGATTGATTACAAAAGATTTTTCTTGAAAAAAGACGTCACATGAAAATTAACATAATTTATACTAGTAATCAACGATCTTTCCGACACAGTGATACCTACAAAAATTAAAACAAAATACAAAAATCGATACTCATACGGTCGTAATTGTACAAATTCCTTGTAGTGAAGCTCCTTCTTTACACCGCTCACTGAGCATCTAAAACCAGAAAAAGTTAGGAATTAATCTATCTAATGTTAAGATGTAGAAAACATTAAATTCACCTCCTGTGTAGTGATAAACTCGTCTAAAATCTCTTTTTGCTTCTTCTTTTGGAGCTTTTTGTCTCGAAGTTGGTTGATTAGCTAAAATTTAGCCGATTTTCACGGATTAAGACCCGAACTTCGAATCAATTTGTGCAATGAAATAAGTCATCATAAGATCGCTTATTTCAAGCTTTCAGAGGAAAATGGTGAGAAGTGAACTAATCTCTGCGATAGCTTCCTAGAAAAATGTTCGAAGATGTTTGTCAGAAGTTACATTATTTTTACTAAAAACTCATTCAGCTTTCTATCAAATGTATAACAAAATAAGCAGTATTGATATTTTGGGCATTCGTTAAAAAATTTCAAATTGAATTTTCTATAGTCATGATCGATTTCGAGATATTATGGAGGAGAAATTATGAAACGTCTATGTTATTTCATATTTTGAATAGTCCTCTACTCAGAGAAGCGATTCCCTGGGTCGGGGGAAGAGTTCCCCAGGAGAAATAACGGAAAGTCCGGAAGAATCTCGAAGAACCAAGAGCTCCCCTCGGAGTTCTCGTACTTTCCGCGAAGGAACTCCGGGAAAATCGGAAAATCCTCCTAGTTCCCCCCGGCTTTCTCGTCCTTCTCCCTAGGGGAAGTCTTCCTTCAACCGGGAAATCGCTTCTCTGAGTGTGTGTGTGTGTGGAAACACATAGAACTATGGTATGTGAAATAGGATGTGGTAAGGCAAGGGAACTTTGATCAGTTTAAAAATTCTCTTGCTTTCCGAGTTGTTCAACATCTCATGTATCTGTCATAAATTGTCTTTCCTACCTGCTCCGTGGCAAGCGTCCTCTGCTGAAGTTTTGTGTTTTGCTGTTGCAGCTTTCTCAGTCTCTCCCTTTCTAATTGTCGTTTTCTTTCCTCACGAGTGTGGAAATGACCGAGCTAAACAAGAACGTATGAGAAAATTCATAGTTTCGCCTCTTTTACATTTATTTTCAGAAAGTAAATTGAATAAAAGCTGATCTTCACCGAATTTATCAGCAGCTCCGCTCTATGCTCATGCTAATGGTTCATCGAGCTAGGTTATAAATTTAGAGCTGTGATTCCTGATTGATTTTCTATTGTCTTGTTAAGGAGAAGATTCCGCTGTCAGAAAATGCTTTATTTCTATTCATTATGAGCCAAATTGCGATAGGGAAATCGCATCTATCAATCACTTATGGCAGTGAGGCTATGGCAATCAAGAACAAATCGAAAGCTGAATGAAAGGAATCTCGAAAATCCGAATTTTCGACCAGTTATCCCATATCTACGACAAAAGTGCGCATTGCTCTTCCTTCCCCTTGAAACTTGGTCGTCATTTTTAACGCATTAGTGAAAGTATTCAATTATTTTTCTGTATTGCGATTTGTTGCTGCTGTAAATTCAGGTAATCCTACTCAAAAATTGAATGCTAAAAATTACCATATCACAAGTTGTGTAATGTACCGATGCACATCGTTCACGAATTGAGGAATCTTCCCAAAAACAATACAACATATCAGAAAATTTTGAATTACCTTGAGATCGCTCATAGCATCATCGTCAGTGCTGATTCCTGTTCGCTCCCGATTGATTTCAGCTTCTCGCTTTTTGAGAACCTCTCCTCTGACAGCCCTTCTGACGACGTATCGACTCCCATCACTTCGCCGTTTCACCTGCAAATTTCTCGTAGGAATTGAGTAGGTTCACGATTCAGCACTCACCTTCCATTTGTACTGTGGCTCTTCTTGGAACTCCTCGTTCATAGTCAGCTCCTCTTTCTTCGCATTCTTCTCATTTTCAATTCGCTCTTTTTCCCTTTCCATTTCAAGTGCAAGTTCTCTTTCTTTTTCCATTTTCATCTTTATTTCTTCACTCCTTTTCAAGACATCCTTTGCATCTTCTTTCTGATCCTTCGTATTCGAATTTAAATTCGTCTTGTTACCGGTCGGTTGCTCATTCAGGAGGTAGAGTTTCGTCTGTGAAATTGTATTTCTGAAGAATCTGAAATTCAATCAGAAAAAATTGTGTCAAACCAAAGGTGCATACTTTGGCATGGCAATGTTGATGATCTTCGTCTTGACGTTCGACGCTCTTGGCTCTTCCTTCTCCTTTTCTTTGTCCTTCATGACGATTGAAAGCGAGGGGATTCTGCAATGGTTCAGTATGTCATGCATGATTTTTGTCAGATCGTCTTGCCTGAACTTCTTCGAATAATCGAAAGCTTCCTTCGTTGCATTTTGATGCATCTGCGACTTGATTTGGTTGATTTGATTGGTCGAATTTTGCAGACTGCTTCTTGAAAGGAACAAAGACGACTGTGAACAGCTTGGAAGTGGAGAGCAACGACGAAGCTCTGATACTGAAAAGTGATATTTAAATTTTAAATTAGCTTCGAACATAGCTTCATCGAATTATCCAGGAGGATGAAAAAGCGGAATTTGGAATTTACCTCGCATTGTGTCGGGAAGCAGAGTCGATGGATTGTCAACTTTCTTCTCATTTGTTGTGATTGGACGGTGAAGTATGCGAGGGGAATTGCTGGAGAACCGAATATTTGATTCATCAAATTTGTTTGATATTCCTACTTGACTCCTTCAGGGGTATGCGAGTCGCTTCTACACGATTCTCCCCCCGTATTGTAAGCAGACGATGTTTCCGCTGCTTTCGTTGCACAGCACAATATCTTTTCTGTCTGAATATTTTATTATTTAAAAAAAAAAAAAAATAACGAATTTGATCTAACTTCGTTCTGTCTATTCAGTAGCTTTCCGCACTCAATCCGGAGCTGTCTCATCTGTTTGTGCAGAGAATCAATCTTATCGTCGTAAGACTTCTTGTGATATGGCGACACGTTCATAATTAGCTGAAAGATGAAAGCATTTAAAGAAGAAACCTCGTTAATGGAAATTTGAATAGTATGGCCACAACAGAAATTCGACAGCGCGATTTTCTTTTCATAATATGATCAATGATTTGCCAATCATGAAGAAAAGAAGATACTTCTCTATCTATCGAAAATCGTACCGCCATATTTATATTTAAAAAAAAAAAGAAACATTCGGTGGATTGTCATCATGCCATATTTTACAAACTCCCATATCGAATAACGAGCTTAGAAATTTGACGGCTCTGACATGATAATAAAAAGTAGCAGATGCAAAATAATGAAAGTAACGAAATTATCGAGATTTTGGTGATATTTAAAGCATTGATAAAATCTAAGTTATAAATGATAGCCTCATAAATTCAATTCAATTCAACTCAATCTCGATTTTGATAACGGATATGATGAAGCGATTGTGGCATGTTGTACAGATCAAAGAGTATTGGGATTGAGCAGAGCTGTGCAGAAAGTGAAAGAAGAAAGATAAGAGATAAGAGAAATAATTGAGAATGAGGATGTGAAAATGGAGAAGAAGTAGCGAGGAAAAGGGGAAGGAATGAGACATTTGCTGTTTGTGAGTTGCGAGTGGATGAATGCAATCGAGGTGGCAATTCTCTCATTGATTTATCTCATCTTTTCCAGCCAATTATTCAAGTTCATGCATTCGCACTGGCCATCGGAAATTGAACGGTGTTGAAGTTTCAAAAATCTGGTTAGGCTTTGGCTCATTGTGATTATTGCCATTTCTACTGAAAAACGCCGGATAAAAATATAAAAATAATGACGACAACAAAAGAGTAAATGACAGTGGGAAGAAAAATGCGATGATCTTCAGTTTTGGCAAAACCATCTATTTTGGTTAGTCATTATCTGAACTGACCATGCTGAGCAGTAAAGTGTTCAGCTTTGTCCACAAATCGAATGTCGATGTCGAAGTATTCCCTCCAATCGAACTCAATGAATCAATCTGTTATCTGACGGGGCGAAAACGACAGCTGTTTTGCCTCGATCCGCTCTTAGACAGCTACTCAGCCATTCACTCATTCATCAGCCAATCCAAATAAAAAAGTGCCAATTTACCTGGGAAAGATTATTAGTTGTCCAAACAATTGCATATAATGAGAACTGATAACAGTGTTGCGATATATCGGACAAAAATGCCCACATTAGTTAGACAGGATCATATTCCAACTTCACTGAAAAAGTCATGCAATTTTTAGTACATCTAAATTTTACCATTTGGACTCTTCTGTGGAAAATATTCAAATGAAAGAAGATTAATGAGTATAGAATGTAGAAAATTTGAAGCAAATGTATTTAGTGAAATTAAGTAGGACTAAATTAAAATTTAGCAGTAGTCAGGAACTGAAAATAATATGCAGAACAAAAACAATGATTGCATAGAATAACAAAACTCGTCTTGTAACTGAGGATAACAAGCGCTGTCGAACAACAAGTTCAGCAATCCGTTCAAATAGCACTAACTAACTAACATTAAAAGTAATCATATCCCAGACCACTTTACTAGACAATTCGTTCATACTGAAAAATGATGAATGCTACTCACAAACTAATAAAATATAAAGCTAAAGAGAAAATCAACGAAGGTAAGATAAACTGAGTTGAAAATTGAAAAATGCTTGAAATAAGATCATAAAAAATGAGGTGGCAACTCCTCCCTCTTTTGCTATTCTCGATTCGACTGATCGACGAATCAAGGAGAAAATGAAGAAGAAGAGAAGAATGACAGACACATCGCTGAGAGACTGCAGATTACGAAGAAACACAAATGAAGAGAAGACACAAATGTAACATGAAGAAAAAATAAGTATCATAATCAAAATCAGTAAAAAACGGGAAAATACATCATAAAACTCTTTTACTTTTGAAAATAAATAAATTTCGTAGGAAAATTAATTCAAGAATATGAAAAAAGTGAAAACAAGGAAGAAAATAAGTCATTTCATTGCTCATTTCTGGTTCGGCTATAGGGTGGAAAGAGCATCTGATACATGAATTGTATATTTGATGAGCTGATTAGTTAGTTACATTCTACAAACTTATTTAGTCCTGTCCCACGACCATGAATATTCATCCTTAATGAACTTTAGTGATCATCTATTTAGAGAATTAAAGGTAGAATTGATAAATTTTAATAAAATTCTTCTGGAATCTCTTGTGCATCTTCACCCGACGACTCTATCGATTTGTTTGATACTGCTTCGGCTGTTGTTGGAATTTCTAAATATTTTAGTTATTCTGTAGCAAAATAATTACATAATGAGCAACGTGATTTGCTTTGCAAGGTAAATGGGGTTCTAGTGAAGTATTCCTTATCTCTTTATTTAGTAAAGGGCTATGATTTTAACATTACCTCCAAGTTGGACTTTTGTCAAATCCGCTTTAACCTCGTTCAGTTCGGTGGCATTTTCTGCCGATTCTGAGGACGATGAACTTTTCTTCGTGTCCTTTACATCACTTCCGCTGCCTAAGATGCATATTTAAAAAGTTGACAAACGAAAAAATTAAGATCACCTTCAACGTCTGACTCAGATGATTTTTCAGTAATGTTATCCTTGGAATTCGTCTCGACTGTCTATGAAAGAAACGTTTTTTATAAGGTATTATTAAAAATCTTACCGTCTCATTTTTACCATCTTCAGCACTTGTTTCATCTCCAAAAGCAAACTCGAAGATGGCAATCACGCAAAATATTAAAACAAGCAACTTCATGATGCTGAAAATAACTCTTTCTGTCATCAAAGTAATGATATTGGGAAGTCGCTGGGAAATGTTGCTCTATGAAGGGTATCATTGGAAACAGGTAGTAACAAACAAATGATGATGATGCTACATGGGGATTACGGTTTCAGATTGTTTGTTGAGCTAGCATTAAATTGAAATCAAGAACAACCGAAATGTAAGAGCGATAAATCTGCGAAATGTGGAGAATGAGTGATTTGGCTGTGGTTGTCCCGCTTTGTAAAGGGTTTGCAGACAGAAGGAGGGGTCTGGATTTTTCTTTTTCTTTCCAGTTTTTCATCGTATTTTCAATCAGTCGTTTGTTTTCTGTTGTCGTGAATTTGCAGCTTGATGTCTATTTCTCTGTACTCTCTGCAGTGCTCTGCCCTTTCAATCATTCACATTCAGGTGATCTGACTAAAACTCGAAGTAGTCATCGAGCATAAGCAGAGCAGAGTCACCTGCCACGTCAATATGTTTTTCAACAAACACGGAACTATTGGGGGAAATTACGAAATGTAACTGCATTTATCATGCAATCAAGATTTATTGACTCAAAAATGATAAAGATGCATAATGGCATCTTCATAGTAATTTTAAAAATCACCTTTTCAACTTTATTTAGAGATTTACGTTGATTAAAGGTTGAACTTCGCAGAATTTCAGATTGTTAACTCAATTCGTCTGGGATACTTCGACCTACCTCGCGTTCTCGATCACATTCGATTCTTCTAGATTGTTGGCCCATTCAAGTGACAATTTGATGAAGCATCGTCCTGCGATTTGTCGGTGTTAAACTCAATTGGCCGATGGCTTCCACCTTCGCCCTTTCCAATCACAAATCATTCTGCCCTTACCTCCTTTATCTCGATATCATCGATCTACCTCAGTCTCAGGCAATTTGTGTTCTTCTTTCCCTCGTTCTTATGGCAATTAATTTCGCATGGATTCTTTATGAGCAGTCCTCTTTTCTCTTCCACAGAACTATCGTCTAGATCAGTTGACTTCAGATTCATAGCTCCATAAAGTCTTCTTCTCATTTTCGTAATCTCCGCATTCTTCCCCTCCATTAGTTTGCCTATTTAGTAGCTCTTTTTGTGTCATTTTCATACGTCTTTCTGCTGCTCGCTCAATCGTAAAATCCATCAAAAGGGGGTCCTCAAGTCGGCCGATTTTATGTTTCTTGAAAAAGCCATACTTCTGGTCTTGTCGATTTATGAAGATCACCTAAGTTTCTTTAAAATTCGAACTTATTTTCTCTATTAAGTAAATACTTTCAGCATTTTAAATGGAAATTATATAAGGAATAGGAGTTGAAATTTTCACCATTTCGGAGTCGGAATAAAAATTACGAGTTGAAAAGTTTCTATAAATAAAACTTTGTTTTCCATTCCTCTAAAGTTTATGAATAAATCAATGAATTCTGGAAATATCCTTATTATATGTTCGCTCCTGAGTGTCAGCTCTGTGCAGCGCATCTTCTAAATGAATTATCCTTGCTTAGGGCATAGAGGGTGTTCCTTCTTCTTCCCGATAATCTCAAAATATGCCCCTTCCATTTACCCTCACACAGCCAGCCCTGTTGCCAGTCGACTGCCACTTTGCAGTTCCCGCAGCAGGTGGTCCCTCCCCGTCTTATCGTATTCCCTTCCTCTTATTATAGGATAATCTCCCGAGATCATTGCGAGTTCGTGTCACTTTCAATCAGCCAAATTTACTCATTTCTGAGAAGATGAGGGAAAATGGAATTTATTCCCATACTGTATGTGTTCATTTAGAAGGTGATATTATTTTTGCCTAGAATGATATTTCTGTTTCAACCTGTCAAAATATACAATCTCGCCTCCATTTTATTTTGTTTCTGCTAAATTTCTCGTCGTGATTGGTTGTTCAATTTGCCGCATCTGCCTGGTTCATCCATCATTTCATTGTTCCTCAGCTTGCGTGTAGAGTATCCATCGGTGCATCCTCCGTCCAGCAGCATTTCTGCATGTCCACAATTAGCCCTGTCCATTCCCCCTTTTTCCTCCATCCTCTCGATTCTCTTCATTCACCTCACCATCTCAGTCGCTTCGACTGTATTATGTCGATTGTTTTCCTTTTTGTTCTTTGTTTTCCCACAGTCGCCAGCCAAGCTGCAGCTGCAAACACCTCAACTGGCGATAATCCACAAATTGGCATTATTCTCTGCTTCTAGCTATTGTTACTCTAGGAAAAATCCAGGGTCCAACAAAAGTGAATAATTTGCTGCATTCAAAGTCCTGAATCTTATTGTTTTGAAAGAAATGCGATTTTTGATGAACACTTATTTTGCTAAAATAACGTGTTTTTTTTAATTCTGAATCCTTTGCAAAAATAATCCTATGATAGAAAATTTACGTATGACAATTGTCCATATTCTTGACACGCTCGCCATGTTTTGCCTTAGAATATTTTTGACAGTGAATAACTTGATTTTGAACACAATAAAGATTCACATTTCAAACCTCATAGCATTAATCCTATTGCGACAACATTCTTTGACTTGATCATATTTTCCGCTCGACTAACCCTGTTCCGAACTTCAAATATACTCGTTCATTACCCTAAAATGTTCATTTATTCAGCAATTGAAGTGTCATTATACAATACATGCGAGTTTCCCAACCGATCTGACCTGCATATTCATTTTCTGTCCTCTTTCCATGTTCTGTTTCTGTTTAGTATCTATGTATCTGTCTCACGCTCTTCATATCGTCTCAATAGTCAATCTCTTGCAGAGATTCTTCGTTCAGATAAGCATGTCATTCCTCCGCTTTCCTCAAGCCGAGTTCTAACTTTTCTTGTTACTTTTTCTTTCTTTTGCATCGATTTGTTGCATATTTATTGGGTGAGCAAAATATTTCCTCCGCAATTTTTAATTACTTTTAACTTCTAATAAAAAATTACGCAATCTATTGCCTAAAATCCTACAAATTTTTCTTTTGACAGTAAGTTCATTATTATTATTATTTTTTTTTTTTTACAATTTTTACCAATTCTGCCTAAACTTCTTCTGCTGCAACTTCTTGTATCCTGGAGTCACAATGAATCATCTATCCCATTCTGACTTTCGTTTGTAGGCCCTTTGACTTCGTCTTGTGTGAGTAGTTTCTGTCCTTTTCAGTTGCCCTTTTTCCATACACTAATCCACCAAATTCCCCTTCTCATTTCATATATTTGGCTTCTCTTACTTCTTATTCTTCTTCTTCACTTTGTCCTGCCACTTGCATTCATTCACTCAGTCATGCTGTGTCGTATCTCAGCCATGATTCAGGTTCAGATTCGTTGTTTCATAGTTGAGTCGTTCTAAAATTCAGTCAGATGCCCTTTGAATGAGCCCCCTTCTCTTCTCTCGTTCTCCTTTGAATGTTCCATTCTTTATTGCCAACCTTCTGCCTTCTGCCCTGTCGCCTTCGTTCATTGTCAGTTTCTTATTATTCGATTCTCTCTGAAATGCTTTTATGATCTGTTCAGGTTCATAATGAAGTGTCATGCGAAAACCTATGATGAAAATGAACTTTTCCATTCATTGAATTGAATTGATAGCAATAATACTCACAAAAATTTTGACGTTAAATATTTCTGAGGCTAATTTTTATGAAAGATTCAGTGGAAGTATTTCTTAAATAATCATTTAATTCCTGATTTGCTGTATGCTTTTCATGACAAAGAATAAGCATGATAAGCTGCATTCGACGAAAAATTTGAGTGCATTTTTATAATGAATCGAGTACTAAACAAAACAAATTGAGTAGGTCGCATGGGATTTCTGACGATCTTCTTCTTTGCTCTAGTCCAAAATTCACTAGTAATTCTGAAGTTAGATGAAAAGTCAATCCAAAACACAGAAAATGTATACTACTTCTTATCTGACATAAAAATTAACGGTATTTTACTAGTAAGAAACTTCTCTCTATCAAACTGGACTCTTAAAATAGCCGGAGGGGTGCAGTTGTATGAAAATCTGTAGCTTGAATATGCCGGAGGTGTAATACAAATTGAGATATGAATATAGAGAGGGTAGAGTAGGATTAGATAGGGGTAAATTTAGTATCAAAATGATAAGCTCATCGAGATGCACACTTTGGTGCTCAATTTGCTCTACCACACTCGACTCCTTACCCTTTCCATATTCATCTCTAAATCTTGATTACCTCTCCGGTATAAGTTTAGAAGCCTCGAGCTATCGAATATTGCTCATTTACATCTTCCAGTACCATTTCCATCATTTCTTCAGTCATTTCATCATTTCCTCTCCTTCCCATTTTTACCCCGACCCGTTCTGCTTATTCAATTTGCACGTCTCTGCTTATCTTTCCCCCTTCCTACCCTTTTTACCCTTTCTGCATCTTTTTCATCTTCTTTCCTCTCCTTGCAGCTTATTTGCGTATTTCCTTTGGTCGCTGCTCTCAAATTGGTAGTTTTTGTTTACAAGTTGCATCAAATCACTTCAAACTCCCAAAACGGATTATTGGAAATTTGCCGATTTTCTGGATTTTTTTCCTCAAATTCACCCATTTTTATACCTTCCTAAACAAGATATTTTCTTCAGTTCTGCTTGCCTAATAGGATATTCACTGAATCTCAATGAGCCAGTTGCATATTATTATTGCGAGATTCCACAATAAAATATTGGTCGCTTTTCTTTTTGCTCTCATTACAGACAATACACCGATCCAAAGGCTTCCTTGCAACTGACGTTGACACTTTTTAGGCGACTTATTTTCCAGAAGTAGAGCATGTTCATGCGCAAGTTTCAGAGATGAACTTATGCATTATATAGTTTTTAGGTTCAGAAATCTCAAATTTCTTCCTGACATTGGTTGAAATTTAGATAATTAGTCATTGATATTATTTGGTGGATAGAAAAACACCTCTTTTCCAAGCTGATTTTCATCACGAATGCTTGTTTTACATGATCTTCGTTCTTTTCTGTCTGTATTTTGATATAGCTCTCAATCTCGACTCGACAATTCACTTCGATACGGTTTATTTTACCTACTTCACACTCCTTCATCAGCTCTTCACAGCTCGTTGTCTGTATTTACCTTCCTCCTCTGCACTCATTTGCGTCTTTGCTCCTTCCTATTTGTAACTCCTCAGCCTCTCGCAGCGGCAGTCCTCCTTACCCCTAGCCTTCCTTCTTTGCTTCCCCTCCTTCACTCAGCTTCTGCCTGCCATTTCTGTCCTGTTCCCCTGTCCAATTGCCATTGTTCACCTCGTGCAGTTCCAACTCCATTTGCCTTTCCCTCCCCAGTTCCTTTCAATTCGTTTCTGTTGCACAATCGTTCTTGCATTCAGTATTCAGCGTTTTCAGCTCGACATAATTATTCGTGTTCTGAAATTCGCTTTCTCGGCATTTCCGTTCATAATTTCTACGAAATCGTTACTTCTTCGACGCAATTTAGCGCTGGAATTAGCTTTTCTCAGAGATTCCTTATTTTGGCAAAACAATCCAAACGGCACAGGAAGACTACTGAGCGTTATTGGCTCATTTACTCTTTCCATTTCATATCTCTCATTGAGTCGAGTGAAAAATGACCGACTCGTGGAGGGCTTAGATGGGAACTGAGAGGGGAGCGGGCAGTGGCCAGAGATAAGGAAAGGCAGCCAGAATGGATAGTTCGTACTTGGCTGCTGGCTACCCTGCATGTGATGTTCGAGAGACTCTCCAAAACGCGTATTTGCTTCTAAAATTGTACATTTTCTCACATTCATTCGATTTGCAATTCCTTCCGAGATTCTAGCAAAAAATGCTACAACCCCTCGTATTTCATCTTCCTGTCCATTTTGTCGGCTTACTGCTTCCCGTCCTCCGCTGCTTTCCTGTTGATGTGCCATTCATCTGTCCATTCCTCCTGTCTCATTCTCAATCCGAACGAGCCAATGGGTTTCTACCAGATGACTGCACTTCTGGATTGCGTCTATGTAGCCCCGCAAATCTGTCTACGGACCTCGTAAACCAACCGCCCTGATACGTTTGATTCAGTGAAATTGAGTAATCAAAGTTTAGCTGGTGAAAATGTTGCACCACTTTTACTAGAGTTTCTAAAAGCTCAAAGCTATGAACTATCTTGCTGATCTTAATCATGAATCTTTGAGACCATTCTAGATAAGCGAACAGACTATTTAGCATTCCATCCAATGCCAAAATGAAAAACCGAACCGATAAATACTTGAGAAGTTTACTTTTTTATTCGAACTTTCCTTCCACCGTCCATTTGCAACTCGTGTTTTCTCGCAATCATGTTTCTGTTTTTCATTCGCTTTCATCATTTCATCTTCATGCGCATTCTGCATTCACATCGTTCTAATCCTGTCTCTGCTCATGTATTTGCCTGTCTGCCTGGCTGCAAGCGGATCATCGTGTGCATAATTCGATGCTCGATGCGCAGCCTCATGCTAATGTGTTGATCAGTTGCTATATCAATTTGCCCTATTTTCTTCCATCAGATTTATCATTCACCCTTTTTGAAGACCTTCCAATCTTTATCGAGAGTTCACCGTCCCCATTTACATTTGTTATTAGAATGTTTCCTATCTTATTTCTTTATGATGTGAAATGAACAGTGCATCTTGTGAAGGATGACTACCAATAGACTCTAAAAATCGTCTTTCTGAAAGCTATTCTCCCAAATCTCAAAGCTCTATCTATATTGGTCATCCCATTTATGATGCGACCTGATTCCCACAGTCAAACTGCCACGAAATGTCTCTCGTCTCCCGCCGAGTGTGTGATGTAAAATATTCACACCCACCGCGCTGCTCGTAAAATTTATGAACTTTCCTAAAAATATTGAAAATATCCCTAAATTTGTTTTTCCTTTCAAATACTATCATGGACTGGCTACTCTCCTTCGTATTCCGAGATGTTTGTCGTATCGACCAAATCTCCCGGCTTTTTCTTCATTTCCTTTCGCATTTACCTATTCTCCTCTCCTAGTCTGTAACCCAACTCCTCGCATTTTCATAGACTCTCAGACTCGGAAGCTGTGCATGCAGAAAGGTACACAAGAAAACGCACTGCTCGAGAGACGTGAATAATTTCGATGGTTCTTTTTTCATTTCGATTATTGAACTTGTCCGTCTTCTTGAAAATACGATGAACCATTTTCACTGTTTCATGTTTCTGTTGCGAGTTTTGTTCTATTCGGAATTTTCGATTCTCAGAATTATAATGAAGAAGTCGACAATTTATTGAATTTTCAGACATATTCGGAAAAAGAACAAAATGAGTCGAAATCGAAGTCGAACGCGTCGAAGATGAGTGCGAATGGGAAGAATGGAAGCGTAATCGGGAAACCGATCGGGCTGAGCAGATCGCTGCTAGATGAGGTGGAGCCCTGTCTCAGGAATGGAAATGCGGTTATCGCTAGTCGACAACAAAATGGTGAGTTGTTCATCTGATTTCACCGTTATTCAGAGTTGTTTGAAATCATTCCATTTGTTTTAATCTGATGCTATGAAAACTCTGAAAAATAATGATCTTAAAAATTGATCGCTTCCACAATTCAACGAGGTCAAGTGAAATAATAATTTTTTGAAAGTTTTAAGGATAAGAATAATGATGATGAAATTTCTAATACATTTTTTGCATTATCAATGAATCAAATGCAAAGTGTTGCAAGGAAGAAAGATGATTTTCGCTCAATGATTGTTGCATTTTGCAGGTTCATGTCATTCAGTGTCGCGCCGCAAGTCCGACTGCACGCGCCGTTGCATCCTCGTCCTGCTGCTGCACGCCGTTTTCGCTCTCGCAATTTGCCTCGCTTTCCTCATTGGGCACTGGATTTCTGTCGAACACAAACTCGGCAATGCAACCAAAACTGGGGTGAGTTTTTATTCAACTTTTAACAAATCCCATTTCTATTCTCTGCCTTATTCGAGCTGAGAATATCTTCTTGGTTAATGCAGAACTTGCAGCTGAATTATCACGTACAATCAGCATTGAATTGCAAATTCGTTCCTAATGCAACGCTCTTCACAATAATAACGCTCATTATGTTGTTTTTCTTACTCGTATCTCATTTATGTCCAACGTCTTATGGATTCCTAATTTTTGACATGAAGTTGCTTTTCTAAAAATTAGATCGCTCTGCCAACTAATCATATCTAGTTCCTCGGCTTCCCTAACCCCTGCTCTCTTTCAGTCGATTATCGGTGTCCCAGTCGGCGCGCCCACAGATGTCTCTGCACATTCGACTGCTCTGCCCACTCTGTTGACCACAGCCTCGAGCTCAGGTCGACAGAATCACCACTCATTCAATCTGGCTCAGCCTCGCATTATCGAGAGGCTCATACCGGTGAGTTGTCCCCTTTCAGTTTCTAACATTGGGGATTGCTGAGTTGGTGGGATGGAATTATGACGCATTTGCAAGATGGCGAATATTGACTAGAATTGAATTAACTTGTATGTTGGAAAGGAATTTACAAACCCATACGTTGAATGTTAACAAATGTCTTATGGGTATTGGGCGATTTTGTAAGAAACCTTTGAAATGTGTGTTCCAAATCGTTCGATATATATATATATATATATATATTATTTTTCTTGTTTCTAATTTCAATAATTCAGCTAACACCATCTCCTAAGGAGTACACCCTTCTGGATGTTCATCCTCCGCTAGAATCCTTCGATCTGATCGAGGAGTTGCACTCCAATCATCTCAAAACGGGACACAAAGACACTCTGCTCGTTCCTTTGCCGCTCTATATTCTACCCTATCACTATGAACTGCAGGTAAATTCTAAATTGCGCATATTTTTCAGAAAAGGAACTAGCTTATTGAGCAAATTCGAACTTTCAAACTTTTCCTGTTGAATGCTGAGTATTTCTACTCATGAAGATCTGGTGAATCCAGTCGATTCCTTGTGATCACCAGGTATTCTTATCAAATCTCCTATTTTAGGTTGATTTGACTCGTTTCGACACTGACCTTCTTGTGCGTGGAAACATGACGATTTTCCTCGAATCGTATGCCAATTCGACCGAAGACGAGATTCAGTTTCACATCGGACCGAATGTGCAAATCGAGAGAATGCGGCTCAGGAGAGATGGTACGCAGTTTTACTGCAATCTTGATAACGAAACTTGAATTTAGGAAAACGCGTTTATCCGAAGAACATCAAACGGGAAGATTCCAAGAAATTGGCAAGGATTCTTCTGAGAGAAAGGCTCGTCAAGGGGAAGTAAGTAACAGTTTATGAAACATTTTGCAATTATTATTCTGACGTGGACTTTTCCATCTCAAAATGGTTAGTCTTTTAAATTTTAGATTGATCTAAGATTATCATTGTCACTTCAACGATGTTGCAATTGTCAGCATTATTGAACCTCTCAATTATTCGTGTTTCAGATACGTCCTGGATATTGAATACAACACGACGATCTGCAATGACCATGGAGTGAGGTGTTCCCTGGATATAGCTCATCCGAACTCGTCCATCAAGGCCAATTCATTCACCACTAAATTCGAGGCTACACTGGCTCGGTCATTCATGCCTTGCTTCGATGAGCCGAAGATCAAGGTAAGCTCATCTTTTAAAACTTTCTTCTTCTTTTTAGCAACTATATGAAAAGACGACTGAGCGAGCGACTCATACAATAATTCCTGCATTCGGAAATCAAGATCCATTATTCTTCAGGCGACTTTCAACATCTCTGTATGGCACTCGTCCAAATACGTGGTTCTATCGAATATGCCTGAAGTGGTCGAGAAGGACGACGACAGGAAGAGGAGAAAGAGACTTGTGAAGGAGCGAACCATTCTGACTCGGTTCCAGGAAACTCCGCCCATGTCCACTTACCTCGTCGCTTTTGCTGTTGGTGAGTCACCTCACTTGTTATCTTCTAAAAGAATTAGAATCACGTTATACGAAGTCTAACTTTTCATGTTTAATTTATTTATAATGGTCTTTCTATGTACAATGTTTTTTTTTATTTCAACCAAGCAGTATTCAAGCGAACATCTATCAGAAACAGTAAATAAAAGTCGTCCCAATTTCAGGTGAATTTGTCCGAATGGAAACTCGGACAGAACGAGGCATTCCTGTGATAGTTTGGACATATCCCGAAGATGTGATGGCTCTGCGCTACACACTCGATCATGCGCCTATCATATTCGAGAAACAGGAAGATGATTTGGAGGTAAATTTTTGCTAAGAACTGGAATGGATTTGAAAAAGACGATTTTGAGACTTCACGAATTTTAATAAGTTCAGAAGAAAGCTAAATTTGCTAGTTTCCATGAAAATATTCATAGCGATGTTTTTCAGGAAGCATTTGTCGAGATTTATTGAAATTCATTCATATCCAACTTTCAGGTTCCCTATCCTCTGCCTAAAATGGATCTCGTAGCTGCTAGGAATTTCCAAGTTGGTGGTATGGAAAATTGGGGTGAGTAAATTTGCGAAATTGCTCAAATTTCACAAATTTTATTAATTTTATTTAAGGTCTCATTGTCTTTGAATATTCTTCTATTGCTCACGACACTTCAGGCGGTAATTTTGATCCATGAACCTTTTTGAAGAAATCATAAATTTAGACTCGGTAAATGAAACGGTAGATCGATTGTATCAGGAATATAAAATAAGCCGGTTGATAGCGCATGAACTATCTCATCAGGTACTTTACGTTGCTTTTCAAAAATGATGGTTTACTTTAGTGGTTCGGAAATCTCGTGACAATCAGAGACTGGCCAGATCTGTGGCTACAGGAGGGATTCGCCACTTTCTATGTTCATCAGCTGCTCATTGAATACCATCCTATCCTAGCAGAATTCGACTATTTCCACGATCTCAAAATTCTTTTTGCAGTTCAAGTAGGATATTTTTACCTACTTTTCTCCCAAACCATAGTATTCTTTTCTGAAAGTTATGAATGATGAGATTCTTTTACGTTTACTTGTTTAGCCATTTCCAAGTAAATATTTCAATTTCAGTCCTCTGAAGATTCGAATTTGGCATTGGTTCGAGATCTGAAGACGGAGCAGGCAGTGGATGAGTCTTTCGACATCACAAATCTCTACATAAAGGGCTGCGTCATGGTCAGAATGGTCAGGAATTTGGTGTCGGACTTCGATTTCCGAGCGGGAGTCCGAAGGTTTGTCTATACGATGAAATCTTCGACTTATCCATTTTAGATACCTGCGTAAAAATGCCTACCGATCAGTGTCAAGAGAGGATCTATTCGCGAGTCTGCCTGCGTATGCAGATCACGGAGCCGATCAGGAACTGCTGAGTGTCGTTATGGAGGGGTGGCTAATCAATCAGGGACTTCCCGAGGTTACAGTGACGTGAGTCATTTTTAAAAATCTTTTATTCGTCAATTTTATACATTTAGTCGGAACTACGATAACTACATGGTGACAGTCGCACAAAGGAAGAGCTTTTCCCATAACAATCGAGCATTTCTTCAGGATGTAATGCCTTCTATACCTCGGTAAGTTGAATTACTGAAATATAGTTTGTAACACAATGAAGTAGTATTTCAAGAGAATTCGATTTTCTATTGACTATTGTTTTGTTTGTGCATTCGAATGAAAAATATCTATATTTTGATGGTTCAGATTTTGCAAAAAAAAACTAAAGATGTATCTCATTAGAGTAACACTATGAAAGTAGAATGAATTTCAACTTTCAGTTCATCCCACATTTCCGACTACGATGGCAGGCAATTTCGCACTTCCCGAGGAAGGAGAGAAGCAGGGGAATTTGATGAAAGTCTTTTCGAAAATCTGCCTGATGAATACAGGAAACAGCTGGAGGAGTGGAAGTTGAGACATAGACAAACGAGGTGGGCAAATTATTGATAATTTCAAAATTTCTGCATATATTATAGGATGAAAATCTTCTGAATGTTTTTCGCCCAATATGATTGGAAACTGAATTTTACAATTGCAGAAGGAAAATGACAACGCGTCGACAAATGGCTCGACCGAATGTGACTCTGGAATCTCGCAGAGAAGAAATGAGGAAGGTGAGGAAGGCCGGGGAGCCTTCCGATCTGTGGCACATTCCCATGAGCTATTTGTTCGGATCGGTCAGGAGCAGTGAAGGACAGGTCAGATTGAAATTTGCAAAAACAAAAAAACGATGAAGCCTATCTTTTACAGCAAAAGTTGCTAAAATTATTTTCGAGCTTTCAAGATTAGTATCAGGAATATTGCATTCTCACATACCGCCGAGTTTCAGGTGGTGCGCCAATTCTGGCTAGTGAACAGGACGGTCTCTTTCGCTGATGTGGAGCTACCTCCCCGCACGGCTCTAATCGCCAACCCAGATTGGGAATACCCCTTCAGAGTCGATTACGACGTCAACAACTGGAAACTCATCGCCAGAGCGGTCAGTTTTTGAATTCATTGCAGTTTTCATACGTATTTATTTAGCTGCACAGCAATCACCAAGATATCTCAGCAAAAACTCGAATGCAACTTCTGACGGATTCCGAATATTTCCTCAGTCAGTCTGAGCATCCTCACCTTTATGTATACATTCTTGGGTAAGAGGATACTTTTATTAAAGTTATTTTGAAGCATATGACATTTTCCCGAAATTAAAATTCATGAAGAAAAGTTATTTAGTTTCGAATTTGAAAATTCCCAATACGAATTTATTAACTAATTTCAAATTGATATTTTTGAAAATTCTTCGTAGCGAATTTTATATATTATTTTAGCTACCTCTCGAATGAATCTGAGCTCTCTGTGATGCTATTCGGTTTGGATGCCATTCATCGTCTAGTCGACTTTTTCAGAGGTGTTTTTCTTTCATAATTTCCTTTCTGGATTGCAAAATCTCAGGCTCAACAATCAATTCTGCATTGCTGAATTATCTCCGTCCTGCGATCAGTCAGATCGACAAATTATTGGACGAAAGCAAGAAGGATGTGGAGCTGGCCGCACTGTGGCTCGTCGATCCTAGCAGGCATGATTTTATTTTATAAAAACTCAGCATTTATTTCTAAATATCTTATTTTCAGACTTTCCAAAGTATACCAGCTTCGTTGCGTCGCTAATTTGTCCTCCTGCAACGAGACTTATCATGCAGATCGATGGACGCTGCTAAACGACGTGGACGATTTGCACAAGCAGTCCACTGCCGTCTGTCATTTTCTTTATTCTCAGCCTCCAAATGGAAATCATAAGCTGGTTAGTTCATCGTTTTGAGTTTTTATCATGACTAAAAATCAATTTATTTCAAATAGCTCGATTTCTATGAATTTTAAATGAATAAGATCATATTTTTCTATCAAATGAATGCAAAGCCTGTTAACTGAAGATGAATTGAGTATTTTATTTATCTCTGTCAAAGATAAATTTAAATGAAATCATTCCTATTTACTTTTAGACGTTGATGTTCGAGGAGCGATTAAGGAAGACAGGCCCGCAATGGATAACGAACATTCAGCTAGCAGCGTGTAGCAGAGATCAGAAAGTCGCTGAAAATGTGGCTCACAAAATTGTACAGACCAAAAATGCAGCTATTTATGCTAGCAGTTTGCAGGTTTGAAAAATAACTTGGCAAAAATGTTGTGTAGTACTGTACCTTCCTAATCTAATTATAAATTAATCTGAATATGTAAAACATTGCATTAAATTTACAGTCCGACTTCTCCCTGCACTATAATTCCGTATTCCGAAATGCTCTGTGGAATGCAATGGCAAATCTGACCATCGGAGAGAGAAAATTCCTATTTTCAACGAGCGATATCGACGTTCAACAGGCATCCAAAATCCTGCTGCATTCTGTTAGAAGTCTGGATGAATTGCGGCAGGTTCGATAATTTCATGTTTAATTTATTTCTATTTCACTCTAAAGAATTTATTTTCTTCCAAGAATTTTACATAACATTTTGATATTCGAAAATGCGACTTTTTTCTTTCGATGAAAAGCAAATTCAGGTCCGCCAATTGGTACCTGATTGGGGCCGAAAAATGTCGAAACACATCGAATACCTCGAGCGACAATTCCAGTGGATCAACACGATTTCTTCGGGTGTATTGGGGAATTTCTTCTCTCAGCCTCATTCTTCATAGTCATCCTTTTTTGAAAATTTTTATTTTCACCAATTATTATTGATCCTAGAGTGTTTATAAAACACCGCAATGCCGTCTAGGAAATATCTCATGATAATTTTCTCGACTTAACATTTGACATAGCACATCTTACATTTTCAAAATCATTCGGCTAATTTCTTGTGAACATGCAATGATTTCGTTCTATAATTATTATGTTCAAATCTTTAACGAATCATCTCGGGTCTATTCCTGAACAAACTGGTCATTTTTACCTCTTTCAAACGATTTTCACCTTGCCAAGTCATTTTCTCCTATTTTTGTAATTTATTTATTTTTTATCTCAGGGTTTGAGATTCGCTTCTAAAATTTTTAAAGATAAATATTTTCTTTTAAATGAGGAATTTATTATGCCTATAAAATTGATACAATTTCATCATATGGTTAAATGATAAAATCGACTAGACATCGGAGACCTGATTGAATAATTTCATCAGAAAAACGTGAATATGCAGAGAAAGAAACCGGAATTAAGGCTGACGAGAAGGAGAAAATATTGCGCCACAGGAAAACTACAAGACAACCCGTTGAAATTCGAATTCATTATGAATTTATCAATTTATGAAAAGCTATACATTCTACCAAGATGAGAGTAGGCTTACATACAAATATAAATTTTCTAAATTCGATATTCTATAATTTTTAACTTTCACTTACTCCATGAAAATCTATACTCGCTAAATTAAACATAGTTGAAATTATAAATTGAAAAAACCGTAACATTTCTAAATTCACATTATGGTACGATATAGTATTTTTACGTCATACTGTTAAACTGCACAAATTTCTATGCAGGCATGGCAGATTTTGGCATTATTTCCTGTCCTGCATTTGACTGTGTTGGAATCGGTGGCAGAATTATCGAAATCGACTCCATCGGAGCATCTGAGACTATGGAAGAGGGAAATTTGCGACACTGCGACAGGAGGGAGTGGGAATAACTCCGGATTCCCAGAACTTCGAGGTGTTTGAGGTTCGGAAGCGATTGCAGGAGAGATAATAGACCCAGAGATGTTACCTAGAATTGTGAACGTAAGTTGGCGTAGTTTAGTAAATTACAAAATTTCAGAGTTATTATTCTCTAACCAAAAACATTGTAGGGAAAAGGCGCATAGTAGCCATTGAATTACAAAATCTTATGAATTATTGAATCAATCAACAAAATTCCTACCTTTCTGCACATATTCAATTCTAGATACTCCAAATTCTGACAATTGCATAGTCTGTCTACAACAATGTCATCCACGTTACTGCAACTACTCAATGATAGCCATTCGAGTTGTGGCAGACCGTCTGAATAAAAGAAGAATTATGAATTCTCATGAAAATATTCCCGAACCTAAAGCAGCTAGTGCCTTTTGTGTGAATTGCGTCCTTTTGTCGAGTGACAACTTCCGCAATTGTTTACAGCCTTGAATTATGGAAAACAAAGATTGATCTTCAATTCCCTCATGATATCCGCCTAGCATTAGCGTTCTGAAAAGGCGTTCTCATTTTAGATACTATGAAAAGTATCGAACTTGAGATTCGATAGCTGTCCGATTGGGGTGAAGTCGAACAGATTGGATGAATTGGACAAATCGAGCTCTTCGAGTGTGTCCTTCATCGAAATCAGGGCAGTCAAACTGGCAGAGGAAATGAACGAATCACGCAGATTCAGGGAACGCAATCTAAATAGTTTGATAAAATTTCACAAGATATATTGAGAACAATTTTATCGTGATAATTTAGGTCTATTTCACTATTATTCAAAAGGTATCAATACAAGAAAGGAGAAATGTGAAATTACATTTTCATTTTCAGATACTGATTTTTCTTCGTAGAAAAATATTCATTAAACTCTAACCTCATTCCATTAATGAAGTCAATGCTGTTGATGTTGAGTGAATTTCCCGGCGACAGCGTGAGATAGTGGATGCTGGAAGGTAAATGGCTCAGAAGGGCATTGTCCAGTTTGAAATGGTCGAAACTGTAGCCATTGCACTGAAAATAGTCAGACGGTTATCGAGATCTTTCATTTGAAATCTTTACAATCAATTCGAATCTGTCTAATTTTGTGCACTTCGCTAGAAGTAATGCAAGTGCCTTCTGTAGAACTTCGTTTTCTTGTACAGACACGCAATACATGTTGCAGTAGCGAATGCATAATTCCTAAATTAAAAAAGGAATGATTTTAGCCGTCAAAAGTCATTATTTAAAAAATTATACCTCGAGACATTCGGGCAATTCAGAGAGACATTCGATGGCACCAAATGTTAGAATTACTCTGAAAAAGTTTTCGATTTCAGATTCGTAGCATTTTCATTTTTAAATATAATCATAGCTGAATGTGTGAAAACACATGACTCACCTTTCCAGATGCAGTTTCTTGAGTCGTTTTGCCCTGCCACAGAGCATCTGCATGACGGCCTTTGTCAGATGTTTCCCACTCGTGAAATTCTCGTACCGCTTGTTGCTCGATGTCACCCCAACTCTCACGGAACTCAGACTGTTGCCACATTTTGCTGAAAATGAAGAGAACATTTTTCCATAAAATAAAGCTGATCTTCGTGAAACTGCGTTAATATCACAATGATTTGCATACCGAATATCTTGCACATCTTCGACGACTCTTCTACACATCCTTCACAGTCCTTCTCAATGTCTATTGATTTGATTCGTCGCAACGATCTTAATAATTCCACATTGAACTTCAATCTCATTGATTTATGAAATTAATTGTTTATAGTCTGAAATAATCTAAATAGTAGATCTTATAAATTTTTGAAATGTTTCAAAATTAACATTCACTAACTTCGATGCTATTTGACTATATCTGATCAAATTTATATAAGGTGGACATTAACTCAAATGTTTGAACTTCAATAACTAATTAAATAACCCAATGATATCGATCACTTACTTTTCAGCGAGTACCCTCCACTGTCTGCTGACTGCCTCACAGCTATGTAGATCTTGAATATTCAGATGAGCAAAGACATGTAGCCATATATCGTCCATCTCTACTATCTTGTAGGATAACTTCCTGAAATTGATTTCTTAGAGGAAAGATGCTTAAATTAGAAGATTATTAAAAACCGACGATATTCAACCTATACAAATCGACTTCAAAAAGCGCCATGCAAAATGTGTCGAAAGATTAGAAGGAAATTTGAATATTGTAACTCTAACTGAAATTATAGATAGTGAGAAAATATTCTTTTTCTAATTTCCTTGATCATCACAGTGGAATATATGTGTTTGATTGAAAACTCCTAAACCGAAGTCGCTGAAAAGCATTGTGAAAGATCATATCAGTGAATTCTAAAACATAAAATGTTTCCGAGCTTTCTGCTTATCCCGCATTCTTTAATTTAAAATTACGACAGAAAATTCTTGATAAATTAACATTTTCTAAAAATATTCATAAGCAAATGCGTTAAGTTGAATTATATAAACGTTTTCATGCGGCGGTCAGCGCCTATTTTAACAATGAACTTGCGCCCTTCGCCGCAACAATAAGCAACAAATAATCAATTTTCAGATGTAATCATATGCAATATGCAATATGCAAGCATAAAATATGCTTATTGTTGGAAAGGTAAAAGGAAGAGAATAAAAGAATAGAAAATCGAAACGAAAAGAAGAGAATCAAAAGCTGAAAACGGAAATGGGAATGCAAAAGGAGCAAAATAAAGGCAACAGACAGGAGCAGGAAAATGACAAAGCATATGCCTGAAAATGCTGAGAAAATAATGGAAAGAGGCACCATAATAGGGAGGAATTGAAATGACAGGACGGCAATTTACGCGAAACGAAAATATATAACTTGGAGTAGGGTCGGGTTGGAATGAGAGTTGTAATGTGCAAATATCAAAGCAATTTAGGAATATGGCGTTTGGTATGAGTAAATATAAAATGGCGTAATATAAGAAAAAAAAAAACAAATTGGATTTCCCAAAGGGTTGAGAAATTTGGAATAATGAAACCTTCGAACACAAATTTTAAAACTTTTCGGAAAAAAGCATTGCATAAGCATAAAAAATGAAAATATGAAACAAATCGAACACTATTTCTTTAAATTATCCAAGTATTGGTAAAATTATTAGATGAGATTCAAACTAGCAGGATTTCTTGACCAACTTAATAGAAAAATAATTAGAAAGCAGAAAATAAGATTATTGGAATTAGAATGAAAGAAAAAGGAAAATAAAGACAGACTTGACAAATTATGCATGCGAACTGAAGGATGCTCATCCTTTCTCTTCTGCTCTGCTCGATTGTGTCATTAGACCAACTGGCATCAAGTTGCCATTTCCGTTCCCTTTTCCTTCCTTTCCTAACATCAATTCTCATGCAAATTCAGCCCTGAATGAGTGAATGGGGAGATGCATGTTCCTCTTGAAATCGCAGAAGCTTCTTCAATCATTTCACGCATTACAACCAATGAAATGATACATTCAATAACACTCGGACTTTTTCGAATCAATGCAAGTTAAGTAAACGTTACAGGAACACGCAAGAGCGCTTTTTGTGCCACTGCAAGTTTACTCGAGTTGATACACAAAAGAACTAAAAATAAGCAGGCAAACTCACACATTTGCGTGCCGAAATAAGCACGCGGATGAAGCAAAGAAAAGAAGACAAAAAAGTGAAGATCCCATCGAAATCTGAGAGAGTGAAAGAGTCAAGTGAAAGAATGAGAGATAGAGGAGGATAGAAGAGAGGAAAAAGATGGCAGACAAAAAGATGCCAAGAAGTTGGGCAGTGGGGAGGAAATCAGCAGAGGAAGAGGATTAGATATCACATACACAACATCCACATGCTACTGCTGATTATGTTTTAGATCGAAACTTTACTAATTTTAGAAAATTTTTAGTCGTAATTTAAACAAAAAAAATATACCGACGGATTTATAGATAGTCAATTTAGAAACTGAATAAAAATGATAAAATGACATGAAGATCAGCTTTATGGCGAATAATCAAAAGGATCTTCAATTATCTAGGTTTTTCTAAATTATTTACTGGGAGAAAGGAAACATCCAACTGGAATTAAGATAGCCGAATGGACGAAATGACATAGAAATGACAGCCACAGGGCAAGGGGCAATGCTGCCTGCTGACAGACGAAGTGGCAACTCTTTACACCTGCAGAGACATGAGAACAGAGAGGAAATGCAGTGTAAAACCGAAGGAAGAGTAATTTGAATAAAGACAAAGAAAATGAAGCCTATATTTGGAATGATGAAAATAGGGAAGGAATAGCAAAAGCTATGCAAACAGAGGCATATCGACAAACGAATAACTCAAACGGAAAAGAAAGAGTAAAACGAGAACGAAAAGGAGAGAAGGGGAAGGGATGATGAGGTTGGAGTTGCCAGAATGCAGAAATGCAGAGAATAGAAAGGAGGGTATGAATACGTGAGAATGTGTTATTCGGTAAAATGAACCTGCAACTGGATGCAGAAAATGCGAAAATTGCAAGCGAATAATGAGTGCATCGACGATTTTAAAAGTCATTTCACAGATTCTTTGGCGAATAATCATAAATGTAAAATATTTATGCTTTTATAAAGTAGACGAATGGATGTATGCTTTAGAGAAAGAAACGTATAAAACTAAGATAAAATTTTAAATTATAAGACGATTGAATAAAAATACAGGGAAAATGAAATGTGCTGTGCCCTTTGACTCGTCTTGACTGATTCTCACTGCAAATGACAACAGAGTTAACTGGATTCTCGACTCGAGACAGAAAAAGACCGACAGACAGTCAAATAGACGGTGAAGTCAATTGCAAACTGACTGCAGATGCACTTGCCACTGAACAAAGTAAGCTAGATGGAAGATGCTCAAAGAAGAAAAGGGAGGTAAGCAAATGGATGAAAGGGGAAACACTCGTGAGGGATGAGCAAATGATATGCAAGGATACAAATAGATTCTATTTAGATTTAGATAGTTTACTAAAAATCACGCAAAATATCAGTTTATTGGATAGTTCATTTATCATTCCCGTTTGAAAGTTCTTAGAATTTAGTGAATATAAATATTATTGGTATAAGAGGTAAACTTCATGTATTTCAGGCGAACATTGAACATTCATATAAGATGATTTAATCTTATTCAAATGTAGTAGAAAACTATTAGAATTTGACGGGTGCATTGAATTTTCTAAAAATCAACAATGAACTGGTCCAATCCGATCATCCACATAATTTCATCACAAAACTTATTTGCACTGTCGACTCTTCGCCTCCTTTTATCTTACTAAATTTCTTTACTAATTCCATCAGTCGAAAGTGCAAATATTAAATCATTGCGAATTAAAAATTTCTATAAAATCGGATTTATTATTCGTGAAAATATAAGCTAATCTAAAATCGGTACCATATATTATGATAAATATAAGTAGGTATTCATCTAAGGAACAGTTTTGAGGCATATCACGACTAAACAGGAAGAATGTCTATGTCAATGAGTGAAGAGATCTGTTGCAATGCAAGGAAGGCAAATCATGTTTCAATTAAACTGGTCTCGTATCAAAATTTCAAGCAATATCCAATTGTGGATGATAATAATATCTGAAATAGTTCATGATCTAAAAATATAGCTGATGCAAAATATAAGTGAAAAGTGAGTAAAATGAGGCCGAAAACGCCAGATTTATCCCGCTTCAAATGAGTTGACCAATTTCGAGAAATATTATTCCAAATGTCTATGCGCTGGTTTGCAGAAGAAAAAACTAACAAAAATGCACAACAATAACAATTCTATAGAGGAAAAATTTAAGCAATGATGCAAGAATTGCAAAGACAACACGAGGTGATAGACTGAGTTAAATAAAAGATGATTGGAGATATGTTAATAAAAATACTCAAGTGTTATATCGCAATAAATTTCAAACGAAATCGATCAGATAAATTGCATTCCAATTTAGATTTTATCACAGAATATGACAAATTTGTGCATTTTCAAAATTACTAATATCTAAAATGGTTCCTAGTCTGCACAAATTATTGATTAATCACTTCATGAATCAAGTAAATTTTAGCGAAATTAAATAATGCACGCAAACATATTCTTCAATGCAACTCGCAGTAAATGAGAATTCATTCAGCTGTTTGTATTCACCAAATCAAATGAACTCATAAGGTGGTTGCGAGTGAATGTAGGGCTGCACTATATCATATCGAGGAGCGGCTTCCATCGGATAACCGAGCATTTCACACACCTCAGATGTCGATTTGCCATAGCTCTTCATCAATCGAGACAATTGCAGGGCGAAGTCAGAACAATTGTCTGGTGGAATCCCATTCACATCATAATGTTGTTGCATTTTCTGAAGACATTGAACTCAAGCTTAATATAATATGATGGTCCTGTTGATCATGTCAGCTCCTTCGAAAAGATACAAAGGTGCATCTATTAATAATGGTATCATGTTGGTCTCTTCAGAAGAGTGCAATCTTTCGAAGAAGGCATATCATGTCATACAAAACCAATTTTAAAAATGAAATGAGAGGTGACTGAATGCAAACAAAATTTGCATACAAGAATTTCTGAAATCGAAATCAAAAGTCAATTTAACGATGGAAGTTCCCGCATACAAAATTACAGATATTGATAAAAATTTACCGAATGAGGGTTTTCAATGACGGGGATGACAACGACTACACGAGAAAGTGCTCAAACTCAATCAGGAAGCAAACATTCTTGCATGATTTCTTCACTTCTATTTACTAGTTTTCAAAATTAGCTTACATGTTTGAATAGCGAATTTGCTTATTTCTCAAACGAAATGCAAGTAGAAAAATTGAAGGGTTCAGAGCCGTTAGAGCACTTTTTAGTGTGATAATCGTGATCAGAATCGTCAAAAATCCCTGTTTGGCAAGTTTCATCAAGATTCGTGAGTTTCTATGTGGGAACTTCCCTTGTAGAATCTTCTGCCGATGTGTGCAAAACTGACCATTTCCTGTTCATAGAGTTGTTGATTGGAGGAAATGCAGTGCTGATTGTTTGCCTGTTGCGGGTGTGAATAATGGGGCAGAATAAAGGCAGAACCATTGGTATTGGGATCCACATCCTGCATGTGGCTGCTGCTGAACGTTGAAGAAGTCAGAATGGGGCTAGTTGGAATGGAAGTGCAAAATGGTACTGCCGAGGGCAGAGGCAGTGGAGAGGGATCGAGAACTGAGGAATCGAGAATGGACGAACAGGGGGACTGACGGCATGGCACCAGGACTGTTCGCATCGGAGTGTATCTGAATCAATCAGCATTTTCATATAAAAGTCTTATGTTAAGGAGACCGAAATCATCACAAGTTAAACGTTGAGGCCTGGGTTGTTTCTAACATATTGAGCATGGCAAATTCGTTATTATTTCATGAAATTAATCTTTGAACCATAAACATGATATACCTGACGATATTAGACATAGTTACAGGTCCTCTATGAGAAACATTAGAAGATTTCGGTTTGACAGTCGTGATGTCGCTGCCAATTTTGTACTTTTCTACAATATCAGATATTCTCATTAGTTGCTGCCTGGCAGTTAACAAATATTCTATCTGAAATAACAAGAAATAGGCGCAATGAATCAAAATTGTACATTTTGTGCCTGAGCCAGATCGACGACGTATTCCTTGATATTCTTTGCCTGGAATTTCTTGGCCTCGATCGGCTCCATATGCACGATTTCTCCTTGGGGAGTACGAAGTGTAAAACAGATACTCCCTAAATTAAAACATTTCGAAAGGAAAACATTTATCGATAATAAGATGGGTCTAAAATGAAATGTAAGAAGTATAGCAATAGCGTAAAACTATTGCAAATGAAGTTATTTCATTATAGTTCTCAATTAGGAATAATTTTAAATCAAAATTACCTCCATAAGTTAACGACAATCGAATACACATTGCAGATTGATGCTGCATCAGTAAATTTGTCATCTTAAAGACAAATATAATATTTTAAATTTGAAAAAAAACCCTACATTGACGATATCGATGAAACCGAAAATGAGAAAATCGTCCCATAAAACTCTGATCGAAGAACGAGGTTCTTGGAATATTTGAAGCACCTCTAACAGGCCTAAAATCATTATTCTTAGTGGATGAAGTAAATTAGTAACTATGAAGTAGTAGAAATAAATATTTTATAAAAAAAAAATATGCAAATTATGATGATCTCAACATATCACAATTCATGTCACAAATCGATAAACAAAACTATTTACCTCTCCATAATGAAAATCGAAGTCCATTTGTCGCATAGTCACTCCTCAAATGTGGGCACAGCACATTTTTGAATGTGATCAATCGATCTGGATTCGTGCTGTCTAAATAAGGAAAAAGTAGAAAGATAAAAACAGAAATGAAAATAACCATCAGAATCCTCGATCATGTTTTCATCCGTACATTCTGAGCATTTCAATTTGTTTTCCAAAAGGATAAAATCATCATCATTCAGAGTTCGGCAGACCTAATTTTTAAAACTGAATAAAAAGTGTATCGATAAAATCACCTCTCCGTGAACAGCAAAATATTCGCGAATCAGTTCATTTAGACGACGCCATTCAATCGCTAAATTTAGGGAAATCGATTAAGACAAAAAAGTGAATAATCGAAAATTAACATGAAAAATCACAAAGAAAAGTGTTAATCAATCTGAATTTCTATAATTTCCGATAGCGAATAAACAAAAATTAAAAAATCTTACGTTGATCAGTCCATCGCAGCACAAGTCCATCGATTTTTCCAGTTCCATAGAGCCAGAAGCAGGTTGCAGTGTATGAGGACATCATTCTCTGCACTTGGCAATCCTGCAGTCACAATTCAAATATCGTGAATTTATAATAAAAAAAAATTTTAATTCTGTACACCACTGATGGAAAGGAGAATGTATAATTTAGCAAGACATGTCGCTTATCAAAAGCATACTTAGAGAAAAGATCTAATTGGATACCTGATTCCTTCGAGTTGCGATTGCAAATGGAAGTGAAAGAGAGCGAACAGAGAAGTATCCCCCAGAAGCAGAAAAGGCAGTGCCTTTGATGTAGAAATAGAAGAGAGGTCTCTTGCCGACTTGCTGACTGCCTGCTCGAGTGTCCAGCAATACAGCATCCTGAAATACATAATAGCAGAATCTGTTAAAACTGATGGAATCTAAAACTCAAGATGATGAAGATCAAGCAGAAATAAAAGTTGATGAGATAGGGAAAATAGTCATGAGAAGAGATAGCCTTTTTCGTCCCTAATTGTAAAATTACCATCCAAAATGACTAAGCGCTTACCCTTTGCCTAGTTGTGCATAGTAAGTGTGGATACGAAGCCTGCCAAGTGGCATGTTCGAGACTGAACGTCGGTCCCAGACAGACTGCCTCTTTACTGTTCACGTCACTCTTCTTGTGAGCTGTATTGCCTCCTTCTGAATTTATCTCGATAAGATCCATTTTCGGAAAAGAATTCGAATTTGAATGGAATATTGCATTGTTCATTTTTTTTTAAATTGAATTTCATATCATTCAAAGTATGAATATTTTGATGTTCTCGAGAAATCGATTCGAGACCTCGTATATTTTATGAGGTTCGAAATGATAACTACGCTCACCTCCACTCTGATTAGCAGTTGCGTTGTTGCGTTTCACTCCCGAAGTGGGCTTCATGGCCAGAAGAGCAGCAGAGGGGAAATTGCCGGGGAGTGAAGCTGATTTGTTGCCTAATCGAATTCGAACCATTTCATCCTAAAACAGGCAAATAAACTAGAAAAATGATTTGCAATGGGAAAAAGGTTTTCTTTGAAACTTTAGAAAAGATAATTGATCAGTTCCCTAAAAGCTAACTAAGGATAAAACGACGACTAATATTTGACGGAACTTGGCGGAATGACAGGACCTTCTTTTTCTCACATTATTTCTCCGTTCCTTACCTCCAAATATGGAACTTCGTCATTCCGTTCTTTCGTCGCTTTTCGTTAAATAGTAATTAGCGAATTACCGGATAAAGTAGATCTTCATCAATGCTAACTTCAAGAGAAAAATCCAAAATAAACCTGCCTGGATAGCAGCAGCAGTGTCTTCGCTGACAATCTGGACTTCGAAGTGCTTGAACGTGATTGCCTTGGCCACGCATCCGCAGGAGAAGGGGAATAGATTGTTCGTGACGAGGATAGATGACGTCAAGGGCTCTGATGCAAACAGTCCATCTGATACTAGCTGGAATTGCAGATTTAATGGTCATGAACTGATTAGAAGTGAAAATTATTCATTTGATTGATAGAAGGGAAAAGCTGGTCTTCATCGGAGAAGATGAAAACTCAAATTCTAAATACTAAAACGCAAATAGTCAACATTTTGCGCTTCTCCGACCTGCATCATCATCATCATGCATTATGCTATTAGAAAGAAGTGAAAAGTTTGATCATATTCTTTCAAAGTACCAACCTGCTCAATAGTGGAAATGATCATGTCGAGCAGCCTTCTGATGATTGGGTCTGGCTGGGCGAAGAGGAAGGACGAGGAATGTAGGCATTCGAATCGGAAGCCCTGAAAATGCGTCGTAAGACAAAGGGGAATTGACATTGAAAAAGCACGAGAAATGCCTGTATCCGAGCTGCCAAGGCTCCCAAAATGTAGAACACGTAGTTGTAGTAGCGAACCACCTCGGCCACTGGCTCGTCGGGTATTCGCACGAAATTCGCCATTCGATTCAGCTGAGCTTTTCTGAAGTAAAATTAGGCTAATTTTTTGTATATGGAAAAAATGGCAACCTCAATTCAGTATTGACGATGTTCGAATGTTGATTGCACATTTCTCGAAACGACTCCAAGCAGGGACGCAACTAAATATGCATGTCATTATGAATCCTATGATTTTTTGAAGAATTATTTTCTAACATTACAGAGAAACTTGTCACTGCATTTTATTGTAAAGAAATATTTTCATTGAAAAAACAAACTAATACCTGTGACTCGGCGAAATTAGTAAGTGTAGTTTCGATAGAATGTGGTGCTTTATCCAAGTGGGAATGCATCGAATGAACGGTGTTCAAAATCGCATTATATTGCTGAAAATTTAGAAAGTTCGAGTGAAATTGTTTCATTGTATAAATTTTCAATTTCTTCTTCTCATAATTTGTCTCATTACTATAAACTTGTTATCGAAAGAGCAATTTTTCAATTCAATCACCCGCTTTTTTCTTCTTGTTTGTGTTCAATTTTAATGGCTGGTCTCTGGTCGTCTTTGGATTGTTTACAGGCAAAGTTGGCTGTTCGAGATAAGACAATGTGCTCGACTCTGTGATGCAAAATGCACTCTAACATTCAATATTCTACAGCCTTTCTGCAAAGCAGATTGTATGTGTAGTGCTTCCCTTGCATCAATTCTCTCACTCCATTTCCCTTTTGCAAATAACTTCATGTTTAGTTGTTCCCTTGCCTAGTTGCCTACCGTACCTGCATGAAAGCATTGCAATAGCCGTCCAAGTAGCCCTTGATTCGCAATCGGGGAGTCGCGATTTTCTGCGTCTGCAAACTAATTGTAAGCATGATTGAACTGCAGAATTGATAAAATTACAGTAGATAAGGTTTAGAGTTTTCTGGTTCATAGTTTTGCAAGTGTAAATTGTAAAGATTGCTGTTTGCTACTATGACAATATTGAGATTTTACAAAAGAGCGATGTTCAGAGATTTCTCGAAATGATCTCAATATTTGACAAGATTTTAAGAGAAAGAAGATGCTTTAATTTTAGGGAATAATTTCGTGCAGATTTTATAATGAGAAGTCTCAATAATTTCCCTTGCTAAACTAAGCAAAGAAAAGTGATATGTATCGGGTTATTTGGAGCAACTATCATAATGTATTTGTGTGAAAGCCACTATCCTCAATATTGGAAAATTGAGATTACAGAGATTTCGAAAACGTTGAAGCTCTGCACGAAATTATGCGACAATCCAATAGCATGGATTATTTCAAATTTATAAATGGTAAAAATTCTTTGCACACCTTATTGACGAGGGCAATGAGGAGTGTGTTGAGTTGTTCGTCGATGTTCTTCTCGACAACAGTCAGCCTGCCCCCCGCGCCTAATCGACTCATCAGGCTTATGATCGACCAGGTCAGATAGCCCCATTGGCCCTGGAACGAGCACATCTGGTCTTCGCTATTCACGTTCCATTCCAACTCTGAAATTCGCCTTCTCTCAGTTTAAATGTTGAATTAGTTGTCTTAAAATAAGCTGAAACATTGTGGTATTCAGGTCAACAAATTGATAAATAAAGATCCTTGAATTCGATAGAAAATGCTTTGTACTTCTTCATGTTCGTATTATCTTGTACGAATCAGTTTTTGCATGGAGTGAGATTTCATATCTTTCCATCAAAGTTTGTTATTGATCATTGATGCTGAAGGATTTTCAACGGATATTTACTGTAATACATTGTCATCTAAAAGGCATGATCTGCAGAGATGCAGTGGAGAATGGAAAAGTAATATAAAGAAAAGAGATGATAGCCAGATTGTCAGAATCAGACAGACATAAATCATTGCAAGGGCCGATAGGCGATGCGCGGACTGCGGGTCTAATGAAAACATCGATGATTGGAAAATAAAGAAAGATAATCGATATGTTTCCGGTCTGTATTTTATCGAAACCTATTTATGAATATGAACATTTCCTAACGTGAGAGCAAAGATTATCACGAAATTGTCTAGTCACACAATTCTTACTTCACTTTTTATCACTCCCTTCCATTCTTGGAATCGCAATCCCAAGTCACGTGGTTCTGTCAGTCATTTTCTCATTCCCTTCCCTGCACTTCTTCATTCCATCTCTCTCTCTCCATCTCCCACCCCCTTCCCTTCTCACTCTCAATCACAATCACAATCACTTGTCCACTCCTCGTGTTTTATTACCGAATCTTATTTTTGATGGACAACTCAAATTGGAGAGAATCAAAGAAGCAGTTGCAGAACTGCGCAGCCATTCTGTGATTCTTTCACGTCAAAAATGTGAAACAAATTGATGAAGTGATTACAAGTGAAAATGATGGAAATATGAAATGAATTATTTAGAGAAGAATGCCGAATTTGATAGATGTAAACTTGGAGAGCAAAAGAATATAGAAATCATAACTTTGATATTTTTGCATACCAAAGCATTCTGAAGATTAGTTTAGGTATTTTTTCAGTTCCAAACCCTGTCTATGAAAATTAAGCTAACAAGGGAAGCATCTGGCTTTGTGTCGCTAAATCGCCATAAATTATATATAGTTGAATTCCTCATTATGAGTGTATTACAAATATGCGAAAATTTCGAGATATAGAGGGTCAAAATGTCATTTTTATTACTAAGGAAAATGCTCTAAAACGCAATATCCGGACCTCCATAAGTTTAATAAAAGTGGACGTTTCTGTCAAATTTCTTAACGAGATCTTCAAAATGGTATACAATTTACTCGGTCTTGGGGCGAGAAAATTTTTCGACCCCCTTATATAAGGCGAAACTTCATAAGGGGAACACCACAGGAAAAAAATCGAAAAATCGGTTTTCTTCCAAAACCTAGAAAATGATACACCAAACAAAATCTCTTATGTACTGTCATCATTATAATTAGTTGTATATTGAGGTAGTCAATTTAAAATTTTAAAAATCGAAAAAGAACGACATTCTAAACAGAAAACGCCATACCTTGAACCTTCTTCCCGAATACCTCAATTATTTGCCGCAACATTTCTTTCAGATTATCATCCAGTCCCTCAGTCGTCTTCCTAGGCGAATGCAATGCACACAACTGAAACTCAATCATTTTGATCAAGTCAAAGATAGCCGAAACCCACCAAATCATAGAGCAGTTTGTGCAAATTCTCGGGTCCATTCGGTGAAACACTTTTTGCCGTTGTCATGATTCTGCATCGAAGCACCCAAATCTACGACAATATCAAGGTCCTTCTACCAAGCTGAATACCTTAATAGAAAATAGTGACGGTAGAAAAGTTTGAACATAGACACGGTTTAAAAACGCCTGTAGACTGCTGCTCTGTGTAAACTCAAACGAAATTTAGCATACGCGCTTGGAAGATATCAACTTTAAAGGTATGCAAAATTTTAGCTAAACCGACTCAGAATCAAGATAATATGGGAGCTCGCTGAATTCAATTGCGAAAATCGTGTTTCTGTCTAAAATTATGATCGACACTGTCTTAAGAACTAATTAATTTAAAACAAAAACGAAGAGGAATATTGAAAAGTCAATAATATGTAGATTAGATATCTAAACCCGACTAATCTAGGGAAGAGGCTATAGAGATAATGATTGACCTTTGATCGAATCGATAAATAAGCATGTAAACAAAGAAATTGAAGACCAATGAATAGTTCAATTTATCATTTTGTTGACAAAATTGAGAAGAAGAAATCAAAAATGGCGATAAGGAAAAGTACAGCGCAGAAAATGTAGGCGACTTCAAACGAGATTATTTAAAATCAAAATAAAGAATTTATAGACCGACAGACAGTAATTGGCAGATATTAGTTTGTGCGCTATTCTTTTGATACAAAATGAGGATAAAACATTTGCAAAAGTCATTAATGTTCCTCAAAGAAGTGACTCATTCTAAACAGGGCCAAAATCGGAAATGAGATGAGAAGTTGCGATAAATTTCCGAAGAGAGCAGGTCAAAATCGGAGAGAAAGGCAATGTTCTTAAATGGCATTCAAGTGGCGGAAAATAAAGTGTATACAACGAAACTGGATGATGCGAGAAATCGTCAGTTTTGGGCACAAATCGTTGAAATGGTCAATTGGGTATGTTTAGGTACAATCGTTATGAGTAACAAGAAATAGACACGTCAGTTCAAAGGTTTCGAATAGAAATTCAACGATGATAGAAAAGACAAAGAGTGGAAGCATGGGGAGATTGGACCTTTCGAATTTGTCGACTGTCTGCCTGTCTGTTATCTCTCTCCCTTCTCATACCCAATTTCTCTTTCTCATTCCCTCCCTAACTGAGGGGGTTCTTATCACTTTTCTTATCTCCATCTTTCTATCTTTCGGATTGCCCATTCTTCATTATCCTCTCATTTTCTGCTTCTTTTCGCTCTCCATTTTCGTCATTCCTCTCGCGTTTTCTCAGAAATGCAAAATCGAACTGCAAAACTCTAGTCATTGATTGCGAGAAGAAAGTAGTTTGCTCCTCGGGTCTTTAAATTTTCCATAATGCAAAGCATTGATTGAAATAAATTTTTTCCACTCGAGATGTAACGCAAGAAGTCTTCGATTCAAAAGCATTAGACCATCCATCTAACAATAGCCGTCAGAAAATGAACAAAGTATCTGGTCTGAATTTTGACGCAATCTTATGTAATTTTTTGTAGATCAAATTTGAAGACATGTCGAATATGGATTTTTAATTAAAACTGAAGAAAAACCACAACCTGATAAATAAAAAACGATGAGAAGCAGCAAAAACAAATTGAAGCAGAATGCGGCAATACATAAGGTGATAAGAAATTGAAAATTAGCAGTTTCGAGTTGTAAACAGAAAAAAGTTGACATTGATTGAAATGCATTTTCCGGATCAAAATTGATATGGAAAAAATGTTGAATGGCAGGATTTAGAGCTGAAATGAACGGCTCTTTCGAATGTGTGGAAGACGAGGAGAGAAGAATTAAGACTGTCGGTGTTTCTGTCTATCTTTGGTTGATGTTCACAAGTAGCGCAATATCGATGAAATTGATATCGTCTTGCCTCGTCTCTCCTCTTTCGTTCTTTTTCGCCGTATTTGTCTCTTTTCTCTATCGTCTCTCATTCTTCATTTTTTTTCTTATCTCTTTTTCAATTACCTGTGTTTTCCGTTCCATAACCAGTTTCGGTCAATCGACTTTTCCAAATTCCACACTAATTGTAAGGAGCCGATTGAAAACCGTCAATTTTTACATGAATAGCAAGTTTCGAACAGATAACATGCTTCTAAATTCAGAGAAAAGGGAGTCCTTTTAACTTTCAACTCGATAGTCATTTGACGCAAAACGCAATATCTAACTAATGAATTGCATAAGCTAAAGAATTTATCGCTTCATCTCAAATTGAAACAAAACTGTATTGAAGTCAGCTATATTCACCAAGCAAGAATAGACTACAAATTCTAAAGTTTACGATCTAATTTGACATTTTCAGTCGAAGAGTGAAATACCAAAGCAGGTTAGAAAGATTATATGAGCAGTTTTATGTTTTACATAACTTTCATATTTAACTTGCTAAAAGTTTTTGAAAGATGAAATCGCGCATCGCACTCCGATGAAAACCAACTGCACCGCAAACAACCCTGATGATGAGTTATGCACGATTTCAGCACAGGATCTAATTTCTAAACTAATTAATTTTTGAACTGATAAACAAATCTTAACGCAGGTATAATTTTTGATCATCTGAAAAGTCTTCTAATCTCACACCTTCTGCAGCTTTGATATAAAACTTTAATAAAGTTTCGCAAAACATAGGACGGGCATAATTGGAACGTTGAAACTAAAATTACACTAAATTATAAGTTAGGCGAGTCTTATAAATACAAGGCTGATTGCCTAAGCAGCGTCTTGCACTGTTACTCGGCCCATTTTAAGTTTTGCCAGCTTTGTTTCGAAAGCGCTACCCTTTCTAAATCGTACTGTGTTGAGATCATTTTTCTCAAATTGTTATTCTACAGATTTATTATTATTAGAGAAGTAATTCGCAGAATCGAATGGATTCGTGCCATAAACTTGCGCCTAATGCAACGGATTACGAATTTTGTGAAGGTTAATTAATTTTCAGTTTACTTATTCTTACATACTACTCTACATTGCTTTCTTAAAGACCTCGGTAACGATTTACTATTTTAGGATTGTTAACATCGGATTCATTACTTTACAAACTCATCGTTGCGTGGAAAACTGTTATACTTCGTCGAGATATATTTTCTATAGGTTAGTTAAATAGTTTTATATCGATGTTATCTTAAAAAAATAAATTCATCTATAGGATTTCAACTCATGGTCATTTTGGATAGCATCGTATTAATACCAATTTTTATGGCCATATTTGTGATATATCGGTTACTTCGAAAACGTGGAAATTTTTCACAATTCGAAAAATTAATAGTAATCTTACTCGTTCTAAATATATTCTGTTTTATCTGTTCATTGATAAATGTAAGTTTTATACTATTATTTTTATGATGCGATTTTCATTTTCAATATATGTATTAAAACATGGTAATGCTTTAGTTTCCGTTTACGATCTATAATCAAACTTTTCCCTTTTGCTGCCAAGATGATATCATATCCGAGGTAACATAAGTTAAAATTTTACCCACGTGTATCAATCAATATTTATCTACAGTTTAAGCGAATCGTTTAAAATATCATCTACGTTGCTACAGAAAGTGTTAACATTTTGTGAAATAGTATGGATCGTATTATTGTAGTTTTCCATACATTATTTTGCCATAATGTCTCTAATTTTCTGCTGCAACTTTCTCAAATAACTGTAAAATACCACTTTATTTTAAATTTATTTGACATATAAAGCTGACTTAAATCTAACATAGTTAAAAGTTTTCACTGACAACTGACAAATAGAATTGTAGGAATTATTGTATGAGTTATTTCCTAGTCTTCAAGATATATGGTTACTGATGCCCATAAGATTCGTTTCGATTGCAGTTACGATAAATAGAGCCAGGACATTTTCAGTCAGTAATTCTTCCACATGCATATGTCGGTTTCGATACAAAATGGTTCAATTTAGTCACCGCAATGAAAAAATAACAACTATTTTCCATTATATTTTGGATAGTGGTCGGATTTCATATTATTTTTGGCTGTATCGCTCAACTAATTCATTTTGCAATTAAGTGGTTGGAAGTTTATCGAATTGTTAATATTACTAATAGACGGTATGTAATGGCTCTTTACCAATGGAATGTAAGTTAAACGAATATTATCAAAATAAAAATTATTAATGTCAATTATGTAAAAAATTTTAGAATTTTTACGATACGATAGTTCCGATCATAGCAAGTTATGCTCAGACGATAATTAGCATTGTCGCGTTAATTTATCTAAAGCGGTGTTTTAAGTCGTATGAAAATCTGAGCCAAAGTGCAAGAAATTCTGAACGACGCTTAAATCGATGGCTAGTGGTGTCAGTAAGTTAGCCCGGTCAATGTTGCACCATATTATATTGAAGATGAATATGTATAACGTTTAGATTTTATGCGAAGTGGTAACAAATAGTTTAAGTATTGTTCAACTATACAATTTTTGCATTGATTCAGAAGGTGCAGGTAGGATGTTCTCTTAATCTTTTAACTTCGATATCTTAAACATCCTGTGCAAAATTAATGACTTGTTCAAAAGCAGTTTTAATGAAATTTATAATTCCTAGGCTATTTTGTCCCCTTGTATAAGTCACAGCATAATTTCTGTTTATTTACAAACGGAAAAAAGTAAAGAAATTCGATATAGTTCAAAATGCTCTTACCCAAAACGATGATATCGAAAGAATGTTTGAAACAATGACAATTGTTCACGATTCAACAAAAAATAACATAAATTAACTAGTTTCATAGCTTCAAAGTTAGAAGTTTGAGAGAACTTACTAGAATATTTTAGATGTACGTTACTCCGATTCACCTTTTTTAGACAATATCATATATTATATACGAGTAAGCATTATTAATAACAAATTTTCATATTAGCTAAAAAAAGAAATGGAAGGCCTGTTTTACCAACATACAGTGTCGTCCATGTGTCTTGGAAGTTTCAATTTTTTCGAAAAAAAAAGCTTAAATTTCAATAACTCGGTTGTTATCAGGCTATTTACCATCAATGCGAATGAACGTTATGAACTATCTCCTATCTTCCAAATAACTTATTTTGAAATTCAGCAGATTTTCATCAGCAATAGGAATTATATCATAACGTTAGTAATCATAGCAAATACTTAATGATACGAGATATTCATTTGTGTCGTTTATAACCAATAAGTAAATGCACGGATAGTTTTATTTCGGCATTCATCTTCAAGTTTTAGGAATCGATTTTTAGTCCGATAAAGATTGCGAAGCATCGATTCAGTAGTCTCATTCTCCGTTCTTCAATGATCAATTTCAACTCATTAATTGCAGACTTTCTCATTCAATCAATACTGTTACTATTTCCATTTTGAAATAATACTATGGTGCTTGTCTAGGTCTCTTAATAAAGATGCTAACCAATTTACCAGTCGAACTTATATTGTTGATCTGCGAATGTTCCGAATTCAAAGAGTTGGGACAATTGGCCTGGACTAATAAACGGATGATGCAAATAATCAAGAGATATCTGCCGATAGCACTCGAAAGGATGACTTTATTCTACTGTAAGAAAATATTTCTTGTATGAGCGAAGATTAATTTTAGTATTTTGTGAAAACGATGATGTTAGAAAAGGAAGAATTTGTCTGTTTGATTCCCATACTAATTTTGTTGAACAGATTGCGAAATTTACTAATCATTATGAGCCATATGAAATAGCAACTACAAAAGATAAGGTAGATTAGTTTATTTGGTATTGCCAATTTTATAATTTTAGATTCTTGCAATTAGTTCTGATGAAAAATCGTTTGAGATTTTTGACCTGAATACTCGAAAAGCCACAAAAGGTAGCATTACAAAAGCCAATAGATTGACTTAATTTTATTGCATTCTTTGCAGGACCAGATCCTTCTGAATGGCGTGATTTTGCATCTGTGGTTTATTTCAAAGATAAATTGTATTATTTGGGTGGGAATATTCCTAAAACATGGGATGATACGAATCGAGTTGATGTAAGAGGATCGAATGAAAGTCCATGAAATAATTTATTCAGGTTTTAATAGATGGAAAATGGCAACCAGGACCTGCTTTTCCTCTTCCAATTAGTTGTGCTCGAACAATAACATGCGATGAAAGTTTATATGGTTACATTATAGCATATTCATTATTGTAATTATGAATGTTCAGTTATTGATGGTTGGGAAAGTAGAAAGATATATCGATTATCAGACGATGAACGGGAATGGATTGAAACTGGAGAAATTCCAGAACAACGAGAATCTTTTGGAGTTGCATCGTTAAATGGGAAAATTTACATAACTGGAGGATTGGAGTCGTTAATTTTGTATGATAAATAATATATCATTATATATTTAGGGATGATTATGATGTATCAAAATCCTGTCTGTGTTTCGACCCCTCAGCTCCAGTTAGCAGTCGAATTTCTCGAACCGCTGATATGAATCATGCTAGAGATTATAATTCGCTTGTTACTGCGAATGGAAAATTGTTTGTAATCGGAGGGTAAGTTAAGATTTTGCATATCTTTATACCAAACATTTGTTAACTTGGATTTCAGATTCTTTTGTGAAGATTTTTATAATTCAATCGAAGAATACGATCCGCAAACAGATAAATGGCGTAAAGTCGCAAAAATTAAGATAAATAAAGCTTGGCTATAATAATCTCAGATTTATTTAATATAGAAATTGTATTCAATAAATGTCAAATAATAACTTAACTTTAATGAGCATGATAAGGGACAACTCTTGAAGACATCCAGAAGTGATGAGGGGTAATTGTAACTGAAATATTTTAAACATATTTTGTTTAAAAAATTCTGTAACCAAATCCAATATTTATTTTATAGTAATTTCAAAGCAAATTTCCAAAATATATAGCAGAAATAGTTAATCGATCTCTTGTGAACAGTTATTGTTGATAATTCGCACTAGGGATCGCCAAATCTCACCCCTTCTCTCAGAAAAATTGACCGGACGAATGGCAGTGTGATAGCCGCCCGGCTGCCGCTCGGTAGCCGGGTGGCTATCACGCTGCCATTCGCAGGGCGTTCGTCCGGACAATTCTTTGCTAGTTTGCCTTGATTCAAGAATGTCCATGTTTTCGACAAGTTGAAGACAATTCGCGGAATGTAAGAAAGCAGCTTGCAAAAGACACTGCGTGAAATGTGGACCAATTGCCATTTGATGCCAAAATCTTTCATTCGATTCGATTTTCCTTATCTTTCTCGTCGATTCGAATATTTATGCAGTTTTTAATTTTGTTTCGAAAATTAACCTCGTCAGGTTTCAGAGATTTCAAAGAAATGCCGAAAGGAGTGAAAAAAAGAGGAACGAAGAAATTCAAGAATGTGAATCGAGTGAAGGCGCTCAAGAAGAAGCAGGACAAGAAGAAACTCTCCAGGAGCACTGTGTGAGTTGCTTTTAATGGAATTTAGAAAGAAATTTTAATGATATTTCACGATAAGCAGCTAAACATGTTGCGGAATTATTTTGAACGTTCTGACTCTGAGTTGGAGAAACTGCTCAAGCAATTTTTTATCGATTGATGCAGAGAATTTGAAATTGAATATATGCAACTGGAAGATATGACAAATATACTTTCATGCTTATTCTTTTAAAAAATTCATTGCATTTCAGGAAAGTCATCAAGAAGGCATGGGACAGCACAAAGACAGCCCGGACGAACATTCAGGAGATGGGCCTGGCATTCGACCCAAACGAGACCATTCCTATCAGACAGCCTGCGGTAAGTTTTTCATTTTTTCCAGTGGTAAAACGACGTTCAAATTCATTTATTCTGAAAAAAGTTTCCTAATCCTGTTCACCATAACATGTTGATTATTTTGATATCAAACATCCTCATATCTGGTTTTTTCCTGAATTACTCGTTTAATTCGAATGTTTGCTTTTCAAATTAGAAGCTTCCTATGCATTCAATTATTCAGTGATTGCAGAGACCCTACATCGATCCAGTTTCGTATGAGGATGAAGCACAAATGGGGACTGAAATCGTCCATGTCAAGCCGCCGAAAACCAGAATAAAGCCCACGGTATGTTTTCCTTTCACAGTTATGAGTGAAGAGAAGGGCCCCTGCATAATTCAACAAGGACCATTACTGCCAATTTGTAAAATTCATTATATTTGCTTTTTCTTGCACTCCTTAACCTTGAAGTGTGATGAATCTACAACTTGGTTGTTGGTTATCCTCTATGAATGCTACATGAAGGCGGAGTGATAATGATAAAAAATATCTTTTAAACGACACAGGACTTCGGAATTTCGCTTCCGACTCCGCGAACTGCAAATTTTTAACTCCGACTTTGATTTCGAATTTTTAAAAATCAAACTCTGAGCAGTCCTGGAAATGGTACAAGGAACAGTGTCTTATCGTATTGATTCAAATTTCATTTATAGATTGATTCAATATAAATTTGTTCGACTATTTTTATTTGATAAGAAACATATTATGTTAAAGTTTTAGTTCTATCCATATTCTTTTCTGCAATTCTATTTATCTTCCAGAAAACGGATGTGGTCGAGAAAATGGAAGAGGAAATTCGAAGTCTGGAAGAGAAGCGAGCGGCCGAGGACCGAGTGCAGGGGCAGAGTGACAGGGACACGCAGCTCTGCATCTACTTGGATGAGAGATATGGCGGTGATTTCAAGGTTCCATATTTACTCATTTCATTTATCTAAATCTCAATCTACTAACTCGTATGATCGAATATAAGATAAAATTTATAGGTTATTTTTTATTTTTACGTCACATTTCATTGTTTCGTCAGTCCCTGAGTTGTGAGTGATAGGAATAATTATGCATAGTCATGATTTCAAAATCCCGGTTATTTTTGCGGGCTTCTTCGAAAGGTGATCACACGTTTCGGATGGTTACACTTTGATAGTGGTTCTCCCATATTGTGATCTCTTTAGAAAAGGCGCAACTTTTCGAAGAAGTTTTTCTGCGAGACTACAAAGATGTTTATTGCAGGCAGCGGCTCGAGATCCTCGCAATTTGTTCCAATACACACCGAAACAAATCGAGAAGAAGATGAAATTATACAAGAAATCTGCCTACTACAAAGTGCTGACTGGGGAATGACAGGGATCATCGAGACATTCAAAAAGAGAATGCAGGCAATTCATTCATTTGTTATCGTTTTCAATTTGTTGATTTACTTGTTGTGAAAATTCTAAGCTAAAATAAAGTATAGTAATTCAATAGTTAAAGAAATACAGGATAGATGATTGAGTCCGTCGAGCTAAAAATGACGACTACATTCAACGGTCACAGATGAATAAGACCATGACCTAGAAGTATCCCTTCTTCGTTCTATTCGCTATTTATAAACTCAGAAAATCGCCTAATCAATTCTCGGACCCACGAACGACCGTGAGCGATCAGTTGTTAGCAGTGCGAGTTGTTCTTTCAAATGTCGGAAAAGAAGCTTACACACTGAAAGCTCAGCCTTTCTTGCATCCAGCCACAATTTATCCTCCAAAAGGCAACGAGACGATTATAAAATCTCATCTTCAATTCATACGATCCTAATAGTCCAGCTTTTCGTCTAACATGAAACACTCGAAGATATTCTAAATTATTCATTCAAACCAAATATGTCGACAAAATACCATACAAAATAGTGAACCCATGCGCTAGTTTGCTTTGCATATTCAAACAATTCGTTTCATTGACATTATTCATTATTCATTATTCATTTCAAAACGAGACGATATATTTTATGAGGTCTGAACTATGTGAAAAACTAGAATCTAAAGGGAGTTGGAAACCTGGATGAGCGGGAGATTGGAAGAGATCAAAATAGTGAATGGATTCATTAGAGAGGGGAGGCAAAGCGGTGCTTGTTTTCAGTCGATGCAAACAGAGCGAAGGCTTTATTTCTTTATTTTGTATGGCCGAAAGAAAGCCGAGGAAGTGGAAATATTTATACAAAAACTGATAATAAAATAATGAATGACGATGATGTTGATCAAAGAAGTGCATGGATGGTTTGTTGATGGCTGAGTGAATGGAGCAATTTGTAAGTGGGATGGAACGGAATCAGATGTCAGATGGCTGTTGTTTCTTATCGTCGACCACTCTCATTGTCCCTGCTTTTCTGTTCTTCCTTCAATTTCATCAATCCAAGTATCAATTGCTCGCATAGAGGCTGTACTGTCGCCAGTGAACCGACTTTTTCACTCATCTGAAATAAAAAATAAAACTTAGACGATATTTAGTTATCTCAACGTAATCAGAAATTATAGAAATTAATTTGATGATAAAAAGTTGGTAATGCATTGTGAAGCAGGAATTCTACTTTATATCTTTTTTAGACGCTCACATTCATAGAAAGACTTCACTGAAATTGAATGAAAACATTATTCAATAACAGAAGGATGCAAACTCTAATAATGTCAAGCTAATTGGAACGAGTGCATTTGTCACATCAGAATAAAAATGAAAAAAGTTTCGCTTGAACTGAAATATGAAAGTTTAACTTCAAATTTGGAAGTGATATTTACTCACTTTCTCAGGCTCTCGCAATGCTTTCCTGCAGAACTCATAAAGTATTCGCCTATCTTCTTGCCGCATCGACCTCAGTGTCGTTATATCTTGTTCTCCCAGTTTATGCGTCGCTGAAAATAATAAAATATTACTTAACCTTACAGATTAAAAAGTTATATTTTATTGAAGCAATGATTTTATTTCAAAACTTTCAATTTAGAAATGATCTTGAATGAACTTGAGTGTAATGCTTCTCGAAATATTCTCTTTGTAAAGTAAAGAGAATATTGCGTGCATGTTGAATGCATAACTCGGGTAAATGTCTCGTTTATTGTGCAGAATAATTGAGTGGGACTTAATTAGGCATTTTTATGACACATAGATGCAAATAGGACTTACTTCCCGTGTACAATACAAATGGTTCCGCAAATTGTATGAGGAATAATGTGATGATGAGTGCAAATGACACGTGATACCTATGTAGACTGCAGATGCACTGAAATTTACTGAAATGCAACACATTTTTATCTCAGAATTGCAATGTCATCTCAGATACGATGAACGCATCTTCCTCTGTCCATATGCATGATTATCAAATCATTTTTACAGGCAATTTAAAAGTAATTAGAGTGCCTAATATCGGCCTTAAAAACTACTTAGGGATCGCAAACAGCTTCACAAAATTTATAAGTTTCTGGAATTTCCTATCTAAACTTATCAGTTTATCAGTTTTGATGTAACTAAGATATTCATGCAGAAAAATAAGATTTTTTAATCGAAAAAGCTAACAGAAGCAGCTTGCAAAATGAACACGCTTTTTCCAATATAAAACGCCCACGAGCGTCTGCAGACGCGCACTTCCTGACAAGATTTTCCGGTGAATACCCATTTTATGGGCGGTGCATCGATTCTGATAGTGATCTTTCGTGAACACCAATTCTAAAGGGAACTTGCTTCCTATTTTTAAAATCTTTTTTATGGTCACTTTTTATTCCCTGTCGCATTTTGCCGAGGAGAGGAATTTGCGGTCCCTAACTATACTTTTCTATTGACCTAAGATACTTTTAGAAGTTCGCTTGATATTTTGATTTTCTAATTTTTGACGTCAAAATATTGTTTCCAACAATGCAATAATTCGACGAAGCAAATACAAAATGGCTGGTTCTGCGTAGGATTCGAAAGCTCATTGAAAATGTCAGAGTGCAAAAATGATTATCGCGAATATAGACAGAGAGGCAGAGATGACTCCATAATTTATGCACAGCTTTATAATATTCGAGACTCGGGGTTATTTGAAATCTTCGTAGTCCCATATCAGATAGTATACATATCATTCAGAGACTAGAGAAGTAATTTATTCTTTACGAATCCTTACGAAGATGTCAAAGAGCCACCAGAAAGATGTGCATAAAGAAATGAAGTACCAACCTGCATAATGAAAACCACACACTTCTTTGTGTTAGTACTAACATCTGTCTGCATAACCCAAACTGAAACTACATAAATTAGCACATCGAAAATATCGAATCATCCAATACGCTTTCAAGAAGTAAAAAATTAACATGCTCTTTCACGCCATGTTAATTTCAAAAACTCAATGAAATTATTGGACGACCTCGTGTAAAAATTAAATGCACGAAATATAGTCTGAATGCAATATCGAAAATATTGTAAATAAAAATAGATGGAGTGAAGAATGGTTATATGGAGACCGGGACGTGAGATTAAATTGAGAAATAACGAAGCCTATACAAGTTGAGAGTTATCAATGATAATTTAAAATGGAGACGAATTTCATAGAACCAGGATGTTTCGTCTTTCGTCTACCCGAATTGCTGCTGTCTCTGGTAGCTGACAACGTCACCACCCATGCTCAGTTGTCAGGCTTCTTTCCCCTCTCAAATTCGCCGCTCTCCACGCAAATTTTGTAGTTCTGAAGTCCTACGTCCTGGCCTGGCTTCTAATTTCGAATCCGAACAATCGTCTCTTCCACCATTCTCCCCTATCGCTCGCAATTTAATGATTTTAATCCGCACTTCAGCACTTCATTCTCTGCGATGCTTTTCGAATTCTTCTAGAAACTCGCGCAGCGCCTGATCCTCTTATATCCCTGCATCCTATTGTCAGCTATAGCTCATAAGCATAATAAGTCCAAAAATGAGATGAAATTTCAAACATTAAAATGGACTATAATAATCTTAAAATGAATATCGTAACTTAGTATTATTCAGTGGTAAAATATCGCAAATACAAGCGAAATTAAATTATCTATCAATTAGTATTCAAAACTATACAGGAATTGCAAGAAGTATGTCTGCACGTAGCTGAGTATCATAAAACTATGAAATGTTAAAAAGGGATGAATAACTTCCTGTTCGTATACCCCCATTTTATGACCCCATGGTATGCTTCCTAAATATCTAATCAAGAAGCAGCAGCAGCGAAGTACCTAACAGCAGTGTTAACATGTTTTCAGCTAAAGCTATTTTTGAAGGAGCCAAATTTCGTCATAAATTGCTTTTACCTTTTTTCATATATCGTAAATAAATATTTGATATTTGTAAACCTAATGGCTAAATTTAATCTACGATGTCCAGAACTCTTGCTTCGATAAAAAATGCATGGGGCTATAAATAAGCAAGAGAATCCCACAGATAGAAACCAAAAGCTTGCTCGCGGCTCACAGAGTTGACAAATCAGACATTAAATCCCTAAGCAGCTAAATGGATGAAAGATTCTTCAAATTCAAAATTAGAAAGGTATATAGATTATGAAATGGTGGCCATAGTTCTTGAACTTATGCTCACAGCTCCCCAATCATAAAACACTAAAGAAAATTCCATTTAATAAATTATTTCTTTAAAATGATAAAAAATAACTGAATTTGAGGACAATGGATAAGATTGGCTAAGATTAGACAGGAAGTGGACAGGGAATATCCATACAAGTTGGTCTGTCAATTGCACGAATAACGATAGGAGAAAGGAAAGGAAGAGAAACAACGAAATGGGAAGTTGCCACAGACAAGTGCAAACGAGGAAGGAAGGCCGAAAGGCATAATTTGAAGGAATCCACGAAATGATGAAGAATATGGAAGTGTCAAATGCATAGCAGCAGTGCATTCCGACACTACACTGTCATTCCGCATCGCACATGATATATTTGGAACAATTTGTATAGAAGGGAGAAAAATAACTTCCCATCGAATGACGAGATTTGCTGGAGATGAAGGAATGGATGACAACAAGACAATGAATTCGTCAAGGTTAGAGAATAATTGAGTGCAAAGAATATTGATGCAAACTGGAGATACCAATGATAATGACGAGTTATTCTGCAGTTACTATGTTCATGATCCGCTATGAGATCATATTATGAGCGAAAAATAACGCTAAATATAAATGTATTGACAGGTTTCGAATTTTGAACACGAAATGATTAATCCTACTTTTCTGGATAAAAACATGAAAACACGAAATTCATCACCCCCAATTTCGTCCAAATAACCAAGCGGATTTTTATAAGTTCACAAAAACACGGGTAAGTACTTGCAAGCGCCAAATTTGTTCGGACTTGCGACATGGATGCACGAATGTTTTCGCCGAGTTTGTGCGAATAGACAGGCATAAAATTTCGTCATAATTGAGGGGAAGAGGAACAGTAAATTTCGAATTTCGAGCCGTGGAGTTGTGCGTAAGTTGGATAATCAAAGTGAAAGAGGTCTACGGAAGAGCAGAAGGAAAAAGGACACTACTGCAGAATTAATCACACCGAAAAACGGATTTATGAGCATGAACTCTGGGCCGTGAAAGTAGCGACGACGGAGGAAACTTGCTGAATACATGAATAAATGTCTACTTGGTTTGCTAACTACGAGTAAAATAAGCATTCGATTCATTATGAGCAAATTCAGATTCTATTTTTATTTTGGTCGATGATTTTGTTTCCATATTTGAAGCGTAGTTATTCAAGATTGCTTTAAACAAACGATAACACAAATTTTGATTCTAATGTAGTACAAAAATTATGAATGATGAATTTTAGCATATCCATGAGTAATAAGTAAATCATTTTTTGATGAATAACTACGAGCAAAACAAAGTTATTGGGCAACACAGTATGGTAACTAAGTTCAAATGATGAAATGACTTCAACTTCGATCAAAACGTGATTTGTACGATTCTACAGATCGTTTCTCTAGCAACCGCACATAATCCTATAACCACGACTTACTGAAGACTTTGAGATGTACGATGCAAACTCACGAGCAATCGGGAAAATACACGTTATGCGAACCTTGCCTACACTGATAATGAAGCCCTTCGAATGAATAATTACCGCCTGCAATAGCTACAATTTTCTCAGAAATGCTTACAGACGCGTGTACCGCTTTTCGATGAAATTCCACCATTTACTATTGTCAAATAGCGATCAAATGAGACAAAATAAATTGCAGGAATTTCACGAACAAAAACACCATGCCATAATCGTTAATTAATTAACATCTGAATCGATGCAATTTTGAATAATAATGCAATACACGTTTGCATAGCCAAATTTGTGTCATTTATTCAGTCTAAACTAATCAGTTTTTGAAGAACAGGGAATTTGATCAATTGATCGAGAATGATAGTGTTTGTGAAGAGGCTAAGATGTTTGGTGATTTTGGATGGAGATGGCGTGACGCTGTGAGGCATAGTTGAGTATGCGAAGCATAGAACAAGAGGACGGAAGGATGAAGGACAATGGGGTTATAAAGAGAGGGCAGACAGCAAATAGAGGGGAAACGACTGACGTATGGCACTCTCGAAGTGAGAATCGTGAGAACTGACAGAAGACAGACATGGATACTTTGGAAGGTGAAGAATGGAATGAGCTGCAGGCCAGAGGCAAGTAGATGAAAGTGTAGGAGTGGGGGATAAGAGATAAATAGGAGAAGGAAGCAGTAATAGCGCGGAATGCAAGAAAGGAAGATAGTGGAATGTAAGTAGGCAACTCACCTATGATTTCTGTATAATCTGCCAGAGCGTGTTTGTGCACATCCATATAACTAGAATTCGAGCTGTAATAGGCTATAGAGGGAGGATATGCACATGCAGAAGTTAATTTCAGAAAGGATATACCTCAAGTCGACGTCAAAATTAGCGGATGAGACACATTTTGCGAGCCGAGAAAGGGTAATCCCTTATTGCAATGAGGGGGTGAAAGGTGCAAAGTTTGTAGAAGTCAAGAGTGAACGGATGGAGAAAATAGAATGAACATACAAATTAGGAGATGCCCATTAGACTAGACGAGTAAATATCCAGGTCGAGATGGACATGTGGGTCTAAGGAGTCCGTTATGATTTGTAAAAACGCATCGTTTTAAATTCACGAACCTCGACTTTTAAATAATTAGAATAAAAGCGTAGCCGCTTCCAAAGTTCAAGTATAATCTTACGCACTCTAAAGTGATGAGAAGGAATAAAAAGGATACGGTAATTGGTGACCATACTAGGATATGTATACCCATATGCCCATTCAATGGTAATCAAGTCTCTCCCATTCTTCCATTCATCTGTATCGCTCGTCCGTTTTCTTATTCATTTTCGTCTTTGTCAGTTGGCAATGTGCGTCAATTGCCTAGTTGGTCGAGCAATACATCAGAAATAGCCCCCAGTTTGGCAGTGCATCCTCACGATCAACGGCCCACAGCTTCTCCCCTCCCTTCTCTCCTCTCGTCATTTCCTCCCACTTCTTCTTGCTCTCCCCACTTTCATTCATCTCTATCAATGCTCTTTTCCAGCAAGTATTGTGCGAAGTAGCCGAAAAATTGCAACTCCAACTTCGCTAATATCAACTTCAAATTAAGATGTGTGTAAAATGAAGTTTTGGAATGAGTTGAAATTGGAGCATTAATGTATTCTTGCCAAACCTTTCCAATTCAACTCCGGCACTTACTCATACTTGTTACACTAATTTTCCATCACTGTTATTGCCTTGTTTTCACATTTCCACGCACACACGTACACTTCTCATCTTTCGGGTATCTTCAGAAAAAAAGATTATGGCTAAAATCTCGTATTTTGGAAGAAAAACAACAAGCTACGGAAAATGAATTGTCAAATTGATACAGGATTCTTCAAAGTTTACATAATTTTGATCATAGATTTTACACAAATAGGATTTCGAAGAAAGAAAAATCAGATTATTTTCGATACAAATCCAATTTTAGATATCTTAGATAAACAGCAGTTATCATCAGAAATAGTTGAAACTTTTGACGCACCCAATAATTTGTAGTTGTAAAATGTAGTGAGCAAACGATAGACTGACTCTGGGTGCTCATTGAACTGTTAAGGGCGCAAGAGAGCAAATCCACCGGAAGCAGGTCGATTTGCACACTTAAACAGGCACAACAGATTATCAGACAACTTATCTTATCTTAGAGAGGAAAAGCTGATTAGCACATGTAAGATATATCATGCAAAATCGAACTTAAACATGTTGAAGACCAAAAGTAGTACAGAACTGATGAGAGACCAAGGTGAACGAACAAAATGGACACCGAGTCAGAGAGCAGCTAAATGCCAGAAATTACTACAAATTGAAAAAGAAGTGTTTATAAAATGCTAAATTATTGTATGCCTATGAAAAGAGACACTACATGCACATTTAGTTCAAAGTTATTGTTCTGAAATGCATCTAGTAGACCGAAAGTAATTCAATAAAATGCTGAACTATACATAAATGGTATCTATGAAAAGAGATGTATGGAATCTTTATGCATGCCGAATTTAGCCCTCGCCCTTTATCACGAATCTGTGCCTTTCCTCGAATTATTCCAATTCAAGGCCGTCTCGTCGCCCTTTGCGTCTGTTTCCGTCTCATCGATGCGCATTGTTTTAGTCGCATTTCTTCCACATATTTTACGCGTTTTTCTTTTTTAGTCAAATGGAATCTAATCAGTGACACAATGAACAAGGACGATAACTACGAAAATGGAAAATTGAAATGCGGCATGAAACAGAGCTATTCATTCATAAAGAAAAAGAAGAGAAAGAATGAATGACGAGTAATCATTGCATTGCATGCAATGCTCAAGCACGTCACTACAATCCCCCCTTCTTCATTCAGCATTCAGGTTCCGCTCATACACCATTCCCTCTCTTGTCCTCTTCTCTTCCATCTCTCAGTTCCCTTTTTCCTGTAAGAATTTTTAATTGCACACATTTACATATTTTGTCTGCATAACCAATGAACATGAAAATTATAGACTTGTTGCGATAAAATGCCCACGTCTCCCAAAGATGATATTCTAATTGAAAATTCTCTTATTTATTATTCGTCTCTTTAAAGAGCTGAATTTTTGAGCAATTGGAAATATTGTTATGCACATCACAATATTTGGGATGAAAGCACAAGAAAACTTACAGATTTTGTAAAAAAAACATAGAGTGGGTGATATGACTTTCTCGAGGAGAAAAAAATTCTGAAAATTTAATCAGTTAATCTCGTGTAAACTATATTACTTTCAGTCAAGTACCCTTTACAAAGCAGCTGAAAATTGATCATTTGTTTCACTCTGTATATACCAAATTATATGCGAATGAGGCTGCTGATAACAGAAAATCAAAACTATCGTGAACTTTACAAAAATAAAAATGTAGGATTGTCAACAAATGAATGGCACCTGTAAAGAGGAGTTGGGAATTTGAAAATTGATATTCAATAATAATAATAATATTCAACAATGTTGTGTAATCAGAAGATGAGCTCTGTAGATATCATTAAATTTTGATCAATTGAAACAAAGTAGGTGGCATACAAACTTGAATTTCAAAATACTCGGGGTGTATTATTGAAATGTCATTAAATCAGCTGCTAAGGATATGCTGGTTTCCGTTCGTACAATTTTTGCCACCATTCTGCCTCAATTGTTCGGTCATTGACAAGAAAACTTAGAATCCACATGACAGTATTGTGCTAATGACCGATAATTTGAAACAAAATGAACAATGCACGAATTGGAACATTCAAAGTGTGCATTGCGTAATATCAAATAGCCGTCAAAGTCATTCCTCCTCGAATCGATGAAATGTCGTCTGTTCGTTTGCAAATCGCGCTAATTTCCATGCATCAAGACTTCTTCACTTTTATTTTATCTCAAGCTATCGGTCATTGGTAATATGACGTAGAATATATGCGAAATAGTATAGACGATACGCACCACTATTTTACAAAACGCTACTATTTCGCGAATGTCATGTGTTTTCCAAGTAGACCTTTAGCAATAACCGAAAATTATTATGGCTGATAGTAATTTCTGCTGACATCTCTCTCGTCCTCGTCAATATTATTTCCTGTCCTTGCCGGTCTTATTCGAGGATGTGGAGTTCGACTCGGCCGAGAGATTATCGAGACGTCTTCCCTCGAAAGCACCTGCAGAGTTTAAAAGTTACTCCAGTCATTAGTGTAGCATTCATTTTGACAAAAATCAAATACATGGGGAAGTTCATAACTACTCCTACATAAAATGTGGCATTTCTAATGAGACACGAAATGTCTAACATTTCGATATGGGCTATTAAAAAAGCTAGCGGGGGCAAATAATGAATGCTACGGACTTAGCAGCTGGGAGTTGTGAAATGTCGATTTGAAAGTAATAGAATTTCAAAAATATTTCCTATGGTATTTTCTAAATAATGTATGTTTTCCATTGGTAACTTTGAAAATTTGCCTGGCTTGAGTCTCATTTTCGAGAAATTGCAAATAGCAGGACCTCAGATTGCGTATTTTCATTCAAATTAATGATGTTAAATGCAACTGAAAATTTGCTTGCCCCGAAAAATACTCTTGCCATTTTCCTAATCTATATAAAGGTTTTGACTAGTGCTATAATTTTTACGAGAAGTAAGTGTTTGGTGTAATTACGTATAAAATGGCATTACTCTTTGAAGTCTCTGTGAAATCCTTTGCTGCTGCTGTTGCTGCTGTTGTTGGTGGTGGTCTGTATGCATTACTGTCGATGACACAATGCTTCTTGAAGAATCTACTTCCTTTTGTCTTTCCTTACGTTTCACGAAAATCTAAATGGTAGAAATAGAAAAAAAAACATAAGATATTGAAATGAAGTTTGAAATTGTATAGTAATGCTTCATCCATGAAGCACTTTTTCCTGTTATTTATGATACTATAAAAAGAGCATCTTACGCAAACACAGCATAATGTAAGAATCATTAGAGTAGCCAAGAAGAATGTGACTAGGAGAATTACTGAAATTTTCAACTCTATTTTCAGAGTCATTGTTCAAAGCCTTACACCAAAATACGATCCTTGCACTTCGATTGCTGGCAGTTTCCAGCATGATTTGATGTGCGAACCAGGTGTGTGGCTCTGCTTTGTAATTCACACCTTCTATCGAAATTGAAAGACGACCACTCGATACCTAATAATAATCAAGTTAAGGTGTATAAAATAGTTGGCAACTACCATTTGAGGGAGCAACGGAGTATGTAATCATAAAGCAATTTTATAAAGTTACGAAGTGCCTTCTTATTAGAAGAAATGAGAAAAAATTCATCGTAAGGAAAAAGTCACTCCATCAAATGCAAAATGTAAAAATGTAATTGTTGGAAAATTACAAGAATTGGTATGATTTATGCAGGAAAACTTGGTTTGATTAGATATTGTTATGATAATAACATCTAGAAAAGAAAAAAAACATACTGCATCAGAAATATTCCTAGCGAATTCTCTAGAGAGCACATCTCTGATTGTAAATCGAACAGTGTTGTCGTCCCTCACAGAAAGAGCCTCGACGGATCCATGCGGAATGAAGAATCTTTCCGACAAGTATGTCTCGATTTCTCTGTAGTGAAAATCAATTGAAAAAACTATTCATTGCGTATTATTCATTCAAGACAAAGCTGATCTTCATCGAAAACATTATTTGAAATGCATGAAAGATATCGTAAGTCTCCCACACCATTAAGATCTATTTTGAGCAAATGAAATGAAGCTTTCTGTTCTCAACCGATTTTGAAACGTTTTTGGAATAGAAGTCAAATCAAAAGGTCTCAGAAAAAGAAAATGAAATATATTGCAGGTAGAATGTGAAGATTGATTATCTTTTCATTTGTCTCTTTTATCAATTATCTCATTTGCTTTATATCATTGAAATCAATCTCACTTTTCAGCCACTTGTTTCTGTGCCGCGGTAATTTGAGGCCCCGAAAGGGAAAATCCCAGCTGATATGATTCAATCGGCTCATCATTAACCAAATCCAGATATGGGGAGGATAAGTCCAATCCGACACCTGATAATTGAACATTCGAAAAAGGTATGTATAAATTGTCCTACCGGAACAAAACTGTTCGCAATCATCCAGAGTTGCAAAATTATTGAGGTTCCCAGAGCATCCCCCGTATTCGAATAACATACAACTCCGATTGACAGAGTTGTAGTGGTAACGAGGCACAGATACTGAGCAAGGACCACGGTCCAAAGGTAAATTGCAAACATATCCTGGAAAACTCTTATCATTATTATTTCGTTTTAAGAAGAACCTACTCTTTGATACACAGCAGACCCCTTTCCTTTGATTCGGTTTAGTGGCGCAGTAATGTGTTGGAGGGCATCTGTAAGAAAAAAACTCTCGGGGTAAAGCTTCACAAGTCATCTTAAAATTGAGCTAGTTCTTATTTAACGTGTTGAATAATGGCCTTCATCGCTTTCGATTATTTATATTTGATCGAAGAAAATGATACCCATTAGCAGTGACAGTGCAAGTGAAAGGCACTCCGTCGGTCGAGCTCGAAAACGGATCTCCATGCTTGCAGGTCTGTTCGTGATCGAAATTCGACGAGAATAATGATTCTAAATAGATTGTTCGCTTTTTTCTAAAAGAAATTTAACCTTTTCCCGGACAACAAACTCCCAGCGCGTTTTTATCGAAACCAGTGCAGTAAAACCCAGTCGGGCAAATGGGTCCTTTGTTCATGCAGGAGAACTGCTGCCTGGAATTTCATATTTCCAAATTTTATCTTCGAATTTTTAAATTAGCTCTGATTGATAAAACATAGTAATTTGATTAAACCTCGTCTTGGGCTCCACGAGAGGTCGTAGTCCAATGTTGCAGGGCGTTGGCTCACAGGTCGGAATGGGCAGACACCAAGCCGAATCTCCACAATCCGCACGACGAAGAATGCAGATCTACGAAACATAAGGATACGATTAAAATTGCAATAATCAGCTTTTCGTAGGTGAACAAAATTCCAACTTCGGCTTTCAAACTATAGTTAAATCATTTGAAGTTGAAGATAAGGTGAAGTTGAGAAAAAACCCCGACAACACTTCACTTACATCTCCTGTTTTGCATTCAATTTCCTCGCAAGGACTTCTGCAAAGACACTGCGATTGAGGACAGCCAAAATTGTCCGTGAGAAGGCCGTACGGACAAATTGCAGAGAGGCAATGATTCGCGCAGATACGGGGTGCTGAATTATAGATTGTCATCGATCATTTTTAACAGAGTAATAAATTTATTAAAATTGAACATAGAAGTCACATTTCTATCTGCGATTATAAAACCAGTGAATTTTCCTTTAATTAACTTCTAGCTTCAGTAGAAATAACCTACTTCTGCAAACATCCTGCCCAATGGCTTGTCTCGTTCTCGTCCCATGCACTTCTATGCCTGAGATCGGGTTTACGCACCAACAAGTGCCGAATGGATCGCATTGAACCGATAGAAAATTACCTGAATTTTTCATTATTTTACCATTTTTCCCATAGATCATTCAAAAAGAGGTTGATCTTCGTAAATTAAAATTTAAAGTGCTTATTACAATATTACGAGAATGAAGAATCAAAATTCAGGAAAAATTATCTATATTCTGGTTAACCTTCGATTATGATCTTCTCTGCCAAAAATAGTCAGAGTATGTCTTATCACCGTCTATATTGCAAATAACTCAAAAGTGTATGCTAACCAGTGCTCTCATCGCATAAGGGCTTGATAGCTTTGACACTAATTCCCACTTTGAAGAACGATTCAATAGCCTCTCTTTGTGAAGTGCAATCTAAAATGATAAAAAAGTCCTTCCTCGTAATGAAATGTAATTTGACTGACTTGTCTTCAATTTCTCCTTTGTCCGAATCAAATCAGGCAGATTGATGATTGGCTTGACGAGAGGCACAGCCACGAACGGCTTCTTGCTGTCAGTGCCGGGCAGATTCGAGTCGATCTTCTTGAAGCTCGAAACTGGACGAATTCTGGTCGGCCGCTGGGTCGAAGTCGGAATGGCAAACACTCGAGTCGCCACTGGAGCTATGATTTTTGTGCGAGGGGCTGGGAAGTCTGAATGCCAACAAGTAAAATATGAACAAATTTTTCTTTTTCAGACAAGTAGAATTTTACCAAATTGTAGCTATCGAATAATGCCTTACTTGCACAACACACTCCAATATCGGATGTCTGTGACTCGCTCATACATCGACTATTCTCCCTGCAATCTGCATTCGAGAAGCACGACTTCGTGTTCCTCAATTCGTCCATCACACGGCGAGATGTGCCGCATAAATCATCTCGGACACCTGGAGGACATTCAATAATTTGAAGAATTGAATCTGTCGGCAATATAAAATTTGATGAAAATAAGAATTCTCTAAACTATTTCGTCATGTTACTGCATAGTTATTTTATGATAACAATCAATCATAAACAGTTTTCTAGTGATAATTTCTGTGAAACTAAATGGGTGAAATTTGAAAGATAATGAAGATTAAATTAAATTTATTACACATTGGCACGTCAGAACATGGATACGAGGTGCATTTGACTGAGCGAAGAACGCATTCGAACCCAATTGGGCAGATAAATGTCTGGAAATTCAAAATGAGCAAAAGCAATTATGCTAAAGATAAATGTTTACCGAGCAGGGATTTCTGCATTCGCAATTGGAGGGACAACCGTTGGCATCGAGTTTCAGACCATGGGGGCATTTCATAGTGGAACTGGGACAAGTAACACTGCATATCCGTGGTTCTAAACTTCTTTTCTAAAGAATTCTTATGATGATGTCATACTATCGCAATCGGGAGGTAAACTAAATGATTCGATTCTGCTTCCAGGCAACTCGACTCCACTCATTCCTTCCACACACCAACACTGTCTAAACAATTGATATTATACAATGTTTTCAGGGAAATAGCAAAAATTACGGTTTAATTTCATCAATCTAATTCAGAACTGAAAAATACCTACTATCCCAATGAATCTACATGTTGAGAAAGCAGTAAAATCAACTTGTTGAATACGCCGGTGAGGTAATAAATTGAAAAATGATTGAGGAGAGGGTAGGGATAGGGCTGGATAGGTTAAATCTGGTATCAAAGTGTGCAACCCGACGTGCTGATCATTTTGATACTAAATTTACCCTAGCCCTACTCTCTACACATATCCGCTTTTCAATTCGTTAGCCACCGGCGTATTCAACAAGTCGTAAAATCGTTTGGGTAAAATTTAAAGGAATGTTCAGTAGCTTTACTTGGTTATGATGTCGCATTGATGTGTCCTAAATGTTCCATCAGAATTGCATTGAACTGGGGGAGGCAGATTTGATCCGACCATCTTCAATTGTTTTTCATAGGCCAGCAGAAGGTGGATGCAGGCTGTTGCTATCTGAAAATATAGCATATTTTAGCTATTTGATGAAGGTATATATTTTGGCAAAGAATAAAAATCGAAGAATAGTTTCGACTATTTTAGTCTCTTTTTATCGCTCTTCATCTTATGAAATAATAGTCCTACCCTCGGTGCAATGCAGATCGTCCCACAGCTGGCTTTGCAGCACTTCAAGTGTCCAGTGCAGTGCAGGTCCGCGGTACATTCCTCTTTGCAGCCCGTGTTCTCCGTTATAAACATCGGGCAAGTGCCTATTTTCTGTCCTGAAACCGTCACTCCTAAATGGATTCGAATCGAGTGAATTCTAAACATGATTTTTACCTGAAGGAATATTTGAAATCGGCATAACTATCGACTTGACATCTCCAGTGATTTTGTGAGAACTGACAGGACTGATTGGCTGGACTTTAGTATGCGAAGAGATCTAAAGATGAGAAAATAGGGAGCGTTGAGACTATTAAAGAAAGAGATTGTTTCCATTTCTTACCTGAATAGAAGTTGCACCGACGGAGGGCAGAGCTGGATGTTTGGACATTTTCTTGGAAATCGAAGTTGATGGAGGGGCCATTTCAAACTGGCAACTTGTTCCCTAAATCGACTTGATTTAGATTGAAAGGGGCAAAACTTGCTGTAATTATTTTCCAAATTCGATTATTTTTTCTCCCAACGCTCCGCAACTTGTTAATTTTACTAAACTTATGAAGAAACAAAGTTTAGAGGAGGTAAATTGTCACCTGACATAATGAGGAACCATTTCATTTTTCATGATATATGACTTGCTATGATCATTCACATCTTCAACCACGATTTATTTGGTCATTACTCTCAAATCGTTCGTTTTATCAAAAAATCTTACACATCCATTGAAGCAGCATGAAGATCTCGGGCAGTCTCCAGCGTACCTGCACGACACAACACAAGGGGAACCGTCCACAGAGGAAGTCAGTACAGGGATGGAAGGACAAGTAAAAGTTTTAGGTAAAGCTGAAATAAAAGGAATAGGCATGAAGTTGATTGAATGATGAATACCCGATGAACCGAAGCAACAAAATCCCAGAGACAAATAGCCACTTTTCTGGCAGAAATAACCAGCTGAATTAGGGAATTCACATTCTTTTTTAACGTGTAAAAATTACCAGGACAAGCAACTCCCTCATCACACACAACAAGTATATCATTTTCCACAGCTAAAGGCTTTCCTGATGGACATGTATTTGGAATACCTGAATCACAAAACTTGCGAAGAATAGCGAACTCTAAATATAAATGTTTTGGACAATAGCTCAACATTTGAATTTTCAAACTACTACATGTTTAGAATATTCATCGTAGGTTCGTATTAGATTATCTTCACATTAAAAGTGTGTGTGTGTGTGTTTAATTTCTTTGATTACAAAACTCATCAGTCCAGGAGTATACAATGATAATGCGTTATTAGATAGCTCTAACGCAAAACGCACTTTTGGAGTAATTTTCAGAATGCACACGCAAATCCAAAATTTGATTTTTGTACAACCCTGCATCAGACTCACATTTTGGCACAGCTTCGCAGTCTTCTGAGAAACAAATAGGTTCGATCATTCTGCAAACAGTGCCTGCAGGACAGAGCACGAGGGCACACGGCTGAATACAGTCACACACCTCACAGCCGTCATTGTCTGTTGTGAAGCTAAAATAAAACAGATTGGAAAAGTAAGTCAGAAGATATTACCCAAATGGACATGATTTGGCACAGGGTCGCACTGGACAAATTCTGGGCTGTTTGCAATTCGGCACCTTCGTCGATTTTGTTCCTAAAATCATTGATTTATTCTTGCTACGAAACTTCAAATATACCTGGAATCTCGTTTCCTTTTTCATCGACGCACCAACTCAATCCATAGTGCGATTGAATCAAAGCAAATTCACCCTGAATTAATCAACTCCTTCTTCCAAAATGGAATATTCAAATCGAGTTCTTCCTTTTTACTCATTTTGTAGATTATTCAAGCATGTTAATACTACCTCGCTATCGCAATCAGGAACAAATATGGCGGGATTAGACTCCAATAAAGCTAATGCAGCGATTCTAGCGTGAATACCTGAATTTTCTCCAACATCATGAACATTTTTGCATGTGCTAGAAAAATGAGGTATTGAATATTCCTAACAGAATAATAATAAACGAAGTAGCTCCGAAATATTCAAAATTAGGAACTATCATTGACTTGTCGGACTTTTCTGTTAGTTTAGGAAATCTTACATTGAGTAGCCGCATGTGGAGGAGTGCATCGATTGACGCACCCATCGCTGCAGCACTTGAACAGATTCGGACAGTCTGCATCTTCGTCACAATCTTTCACGGTCGTTCTAAATTTACGAAATTACTGCATAGGGTGATAATGTGTTTACAGTGAAGCAAGTTAATATTTTATCTTCCGAAGAAAACAAATTTCACACACACAAGTTTTATTCGAACTTTTTTTTATCTACTTTATTAAAGCTCTAATCAGTTGATGTTGAATGACTTACAAATTCTCATACCTTTGAACACAAAACGCTCCGATATCCTTGACAGGCAGACAGGCGCCGATGTGAATGGACGCAGGCAGTTCGTTGGAGAATTCAGCCATCGAGCAGCTCAGCCCACAGCCAGTGAAACAGCACTTCTGCTGCGGAGAACACTGGGAGTCCGTGACGCATTCCCTGCCACAGTCCGCAGAGGACAGGGAGACTGTGTGTGGACACGAACCGGGGTGTACTGACGGAGATGAGCCTGGGCAGCAGTAGCTGAATGATAAAATTTATTTACGGTTTTTTTTAAAATGAATGACTAGAGGGAATATAATTTGAAAAGTTCGAAGTTCATTCTCTTTCCTTGATAATAAGAATAAGGAGTAAATAAATCCATCAAATTCGTCATTTTCTCATGAAGTTAGAAAACCTCTCACCCATCCTCTCCTCTGAACAATCGGCAATGATGTTTCTCCTTGCTGTTGTTTGTCGTGTTTGCAGCGCACAACTCGTCATCCGTGCAGACGATCGGCTCGAACGAACTCAAATCCAGAAGAGGAGCGCCGCTGGCACAGGGATTCACATGGCATTTTGGAACCTGCAGATCTGAGTATTTCTAAGAAACAAGTCTTTGAAAACCTCTGGACAAGGTGGTCTAGCGCATTCTGATGGAGCTGGCACACAGATAGAAGAGTCGGGACAAATAACACCCTGAAAAATAAACCAATTCCATAAATAATCATAAAGCTGGTAAACAAACAACTAACAATAAAGCAAAATAAGCATTCGAGGAAGAATATAAATGAATCAAGTAATTGGCTGAAACTTACCAAGCAGGGATTGTTGCAATCACAAGTGTTGCAGCCAGACTCGTCCTTCTTTACTCCGAATCTGCAGTCTCTTTTGACTGGGCAATTCAGTGTTGGACAGTTGCGAGGAGCTAGAAAACCAATAATTTTGAATTTGAAGATGTGAAATTGGCAATTCTACCGATGCAATCGGGAGACACATCCTCTGCGGTGCGAGTTCCCTGCAACTCTCTGCCCTCTGTGTCCACACACCAGCAGTACTGCTCGTCACATTGAATCTCTTCGTAAGAACCATATGAAAAATTAGCTTGTTTCTCATTTAAAAAATAAAAAGAAAAACTGTAAGATAGGATGTGAGAATCAATGTCCCGTTATTTTCGTTTGTTTGAAATCATCTTCCATCACAAGAAAATTCATTTTTTTATATAGATTCGTTGCTTGTTATAAAAACGTATTATTATCCTCAAAAATACAATAAATTAGAAAAAAGAAGGAAATTTAAAAATAAAAATGATAAAACGAACCAGGTCTGCACTTGATTCGGTCCATTTGTCCGAGTTGTTGCAGAGCAGCTTTGAATTGCAAGCAGGCAGTCAGATTGTCGGGGAAGGCACAGACGCGCACGCAGCCATTCGAGCAGCAACGCATCACTCCACTGCAGTCCGAATCCATCGTGCATTCGTGGCTGCTGAAATTGAAATTTTTTTTTTTTTAATATTCACCTCTTTAGGTGACTTTTAAATAATAAGATCATTTCAATTATTTCATAGGATCGAACAGCCTAAAACTGACTATATTTTTCCCTACAATTTCGAGTTATTAATGAAGAAATGCTTAAAGCTATCAGGAATAATGATCCCAATTTTTAGAAGATTAAATGAAAAACGAATAAAATAACTTCAAAAAGTAGATTTACCCTTCTTCACAGCTGTCCTCATGCGTCTCGACATGCGGACAGTCGCCCGGTTTGTTGAAGTCCTCGTTCGATCCAGTGATTAGTTTGATCATTTCGGGAGAAATTGGGGCTGGCAGCGGAATTCGACAAATCGTGCCACAGCCCTATTGGGAAAAATATATAAATCTGTCGATTATTCAATCATCGTCAACTATTTTTTATCGACTGAGTCTGTTCTCGACAAATTCCAAATGACAACGCCTCCAATTTAGCAGTACTATTTGAAATAAAATCTACAACATTCAATTCGATATCTTAACCTTCTCGAAAAGTGGCTTCTAATATTTCATTGAAGAATCGATTGAAAAATTCAAAATAACCTCAAAGTAATGCAATTAAAGAATAGCTTCTTCGCTTACATCATAGCAGCATTTCCTATTTCCCGTACAATCGCCATCCGACTTGCATTCCAACCTGCAGAAAGGTCTGTCCAATTGGGGAGTCATAATTGGGCACACGCCCGAATTGATTGTCGGCAATGGGGCTATGCAGCAGATTCCTCCCGAGGCAATTCCGACCTGAAATTGTTCTGATCTTCAACCCTAAAGTTATTATTACCTTATGACAGAAATGCTCTTTAGGACATTCACTGTTATCTGCGCACGTTTCGATAACTCCGATCGATGAAATGTATGGCTCGTCAGCAGGGCAGAGATTCAACAAACCTGCAAAGTAGAAAGTTACGTAAATTTCGTGAGATTTAAAATGAATTAGTTCATGAAAAACGATCTATGACGAATCATTTACATCTCGGCAGAGGAGGACAATTGTCATGTGAATAACAAGCCACTGGAGACATTATGCACATTGATCCTTGAGGACATTTTATCTGAAAATGAAAAATTCTTTATTGTTGTTAATGAATAATAATACTCACATCAGCGCATGGATTTTTGCATCTGCACGATGGACAGCCATCAGGATTCAGCTCGTAGCCATAAGGACAGGTCGCTTGGCAATGAAGATCAGTGCAAGGAGTCGCTACTGAAAATATGATCCGCTTTGAAAGTGCATCATTGAAATTTCAGTCTAAGAGTGAAAGATGCAGAAAAAAAAACAAAACATTCTTATGAAACACTTGCACTAAAATTACCGTTGCAATTAGGCTTTCCGGAGTCTCTTCTCGTGCCCGGTTGCTCGTCTCCAGTCATTATATCCACACAGTAGCACCCATTGTCGTCGCACTGAAACAACAAGGATAAACGATGCTAATTTTATTAGAAATACCTGTTTCTGTTCAAAATTGCCAGTGACATCGCATCTCTTCGCATTCCTGAGCGAGTAGAGTTCAGCAGTCAGCGCCAAGTGGAAGCAAGGAGTGCTGCGAATTGGATACATGCACGAAGTCGAACAGCCGATGCGACAGCAACGACGCAGACCGGCGCAATCGAAATCGCCCTGAGGATTAACCATTGAGAATATTATTCGCCGATTTTATACTCCGGATCTTGTATTCATCTTCAAGAAAATGATGCATACTATTGTTTTTAGAGGATTCTCCAATTTGTACAAAATGTGAATGGATGCATTGTGCATTATACAACTTGTGATACCATTATTTTTATAACTAGATCTTTGGATAGTATCATTGACATAGGTAGTAACAGCAAAAACAGTCAAAAAAAAAGTTGAAAATTTACCTTGCAAAGCGAAGTGCAGTTGCCAGTCTCAGGTATGTCGACGGCAGAAATTATTGTGTCGGGGCAATCAGCCACAAGTGAGGATAGCACAGCCTTGTTGTGTTTGGCAGTGTCTCCAGGATGGAAAACCGACTTCTTTGGAGGTGCGATTTTGGTTTGAAATGAACTGCTCACGCTGTTGCTGATTCGCTCGTTAGAAATGCACGAAAGTGCGCAACCATCAAAGCAACATTTACCTAAAATACAAAATATTCATCAGAAAGCGATAAACTATTCATCCTCGGTGATTTAGAGAGTTCGTGGAAGATAGCGTTGATCAAATAAAAAGATCATTAGCTCTTTCTCTATCAATTTTATCCAAATTTGAATTCTTGAAAAGCTCATGTTGTATGAAACAAATTCTGTCTAAAAAAGCGAGCATTTTTAGAAGTCATTTATCTAGCTAATGATAACATCAAATTTTTTCTCAACTTTTATCATACCACTTGTGCAGTGCTCGTCGTGATCACAATTTGACTCTCCACAAACTGTCTCTTTCTTGACAGATTTTGCAGGACATCGCTCCTTCTTCACGAAAGGTGTGGGGCCAGGACAACAAAATCCAAGTCCATTGTATCCTATCTGGAATATATATGCTGTTTTTATCCTTTTATTCAATCTATATTTTCAATTTTCAGTGATTTCCCCTTTCATTTGCGAATCCCCTATTTCGTCACAGCATTCGGGGATTCCTCGTTCTCTTTTAGTACCAACCGACCTGTCAATTTGACTGAGTAAATTGAGCGAAGAAGAAGCAAAGAAAGATAGGTGGGGGATAAAGCGAGAAATAAGAGACAGCAACAAATACAACAGGAAGTCAGAAAATATAGCGTTAAAAATTTCAAACAAATTGAAGATAAGCTGCTAATTTTTACGCCAACAAGGGAGAAAAAAGATTGGAACGCTTATCACGCTTCAATAAACTACGTTACAAATAGAATTTTTCCGACGTTCAATAAGTCAACTTCAGGATTTGTAGGATATTGCAACTCGAGAAATATTTCTGCAGAAACTGAACCAATCGCTAAAATTGAGTGAACTGTCACGAATCTTCCAAGGGAATCAATAAAAACAAAGTATAAATCTTGCAAGTCTGACCTGGTGACACCAATAGTCGTCGGAGCATTGTTCGTTAGTTGTGCAAAGAGCAGTAACTCCTGTAGGTAGGGTCATTGGAGGAGAAGAGCCACAAGGGTTGAGAATGCATCGCGGAATGGGCAGACAGGGAGGCTGGGCGCAATCGGGCTCGACCAATTGGCATGTGTCAGATGGATTCGTACATCTCAAATAAATTGTTATCTTTGATCAAAAAACAATTTCTTAGAGCAAAAAAAGCAAACTTCTTGTGTTTACTTTTCGTCTCAATGCATGGAATATCTTGAATCACATATTATCACATGAGTTCGTTCCTTCCCTCCTTCATGAGCAAAAAATTCAAAATGTACAAATGAAAAATCGTTTAGAATGATGCAGAGGAAATTGCCTGCTTACTTGACTTTATCGCAAATCTCCCTGCATTTGCATCGAGCAGCCGGACAGCCATATTCGTCCATGACGAGTCCGTGCGCGCAGTTGTTCGTGCATCTATGGAAGCACAAACGAAATTCTGCAACGTCAAAATTTTGGCATCTTCCCGAAGAATAGTGTAAGTTTCCATTTTTACCTCTGCACATGTCAGCTCTTCGCATTGCTTTCGAAATTCTCGACCCAGCAATTTCATTTCCATAATGCACGTCGACACACCAACACGACTTCATGTCGCATTGGATCGGCACGAACTGGAAATTGTATATTGTATACGACGAAATTTGATAATGGGTCGTCATAATGAATAGATGTACACAGCTTTTGAGGAAAGAATACAGTAAACGAGGTAACGCCTACAACGGTCTATGAATATAAAACCGAAAAATCGATAACTTAGCTCTGACCTTTCCATTTTCATCGCAGTTCGGAATGAACCCATTCTGCAGCATTTTCTCGGGCAATCGATTCACAGCCAGAGCCAAATGAATGCAAGCTGAATGAGTAAATTGATAATCATTCGAAGATTTTTGACAGTTTCAAAATCAAATGTGATTGAGGCTATGATTAGAAATATGGAAGAGGGCTAAATTGGCATAATGCAAGAATCGAACGAAACTAATAGTTTCATTTTAGTCGACGACAGTTATCCAGACCTGTTGCCTTCGTTGGATCGACACAAATAGTTCCACATTCGGTTGCGCAACATTTCTGGTAATTCTTGCAGTCGAAATCATTCGCACATTTCTTGATTTCTGAAGCAATAAAACAATTTCAAGGCCATTGATTATTCTCTAGGATACCTTTGCAATTGTATCCCGTCTGGCGAATGGGACATTGCCCTGGTTTCTGTGTCAATCGTGGATGAAATGATTCTGGAAGATGATCAAATTAATAAGTGTGGGAAATATCATTGAACGATTTTCGACGTGATAAATTCACTCATTATCACATTTCGAACGAGAAAAATTAGGCCTCTTGTGCCAGTTACCCTCAAGTTACCCTTACCCTTTTGCAGAAGTTACCCCTTTCCTGGAAAATAGCACGTAGAGGAGAAAAAGAGGATAACTTCTGCAAAAGGGTAAGAGTAGCTTTAGGGTAACTAGTGCAAGAGGCCAAAAATGAACATATTTCGATAATAAGATCGTGCACAAGATTTCATTTGGGCCTTCAGAAAAAAAAGATGAAACATTAATAAAGCTGAAAATATCAACCTATAGAAGAAGTTGATGATTCCGGGTTCGAAGTGAGTGGAATAATTGCATTGCTGATTTTAGAAGGCAGTGAACTGACTGCAGAGATGAATTTGCTGATCGGATTCTGGGCTGAAGTTAAAAAATATCACCTTGAAATTTGAAACAAATCGAACCTATGAATGGCAATATCGGTTTTTCGGCTTTAATCGGGAAGCTGTTCAATGGAGCGACACATTCTCTTCCACAACCATTCGAGCAACAGATCAGTCGACCTGAAAAGGAAGAAACATTATTCCAGTCCAAATTCAGAAAAAAATTTGTTGAAATTTCGACAAAATTTGACGAGATTTTAAAGAATTAAAAATAAATAATCACGCTTCAAAATGATTAAATGAAATTGGGGTACATAAAGACAACGCAGCTAATCTTTCCAGCCATAACTGCTTCATTTTCTTCGTTTTCTTCGACCCTCCACAGTTCCCACTCTTTTCCCCTTATTTTCCGGAAGAGAGGGTGGGAGCTACAGTGAGCCGTTTTCCTCGTCAATTTTTCGTCATTATATTTATTATTTGTGCATCAGAAACCCATGCTTACCTTGGCAATCCTCGTCCCTCTCACATCTCAGTGCACAGATTCCTCCCGCCAATCTCGGACAGGCAGCCCTTGTCGAATCTGCAATCCAATCCAATCATTCATTCATCATACATTAATTAGTCCATCCTCCTGCCATCCTTGCATGCAAGTTTTATGTTCCGTAGATCATTTACTCGTCTCTCTTTCTGTCATTGTTCTAGTTATTCCTTTCCCTCCTCTCCTCTCCCTCTCTGTCTGTCTGTCATTCTCATCCAATGACTCTATTCTCCTCCTCTCTTCTCTTTGACCACCAAAATATACCAGTCGCATGAAGGCAGAGACAGAGTTGGTTGTTAGCGCTGCAAGGAAAATTACAGTTGCGCAGAGGGAAATCGAAGCGAAAGGACGAAACGAAGTGAAGCAAGGGCAGGAAGGCAGAAAAATAGGAGAAGGAGAGACAAATGCAAACCAGCGATGAGCAGATTTGTACGCATTTCTAGAAGTTTGAGAATTAGAGGATTAGAAAGTCAACAAAAGTGAAATACAAGTAAGGAATAACCCATGTGACTTTCACGATATTATACTTCATTTGTGCAACACTATTTAAAACTTTTGTCTCGAATAATTGCATAATCTTGTAATTTAAGAAACTATGTCATCATTATGAAAGAACTTTTCCTTCTAAAGCCTACCGATTCTAGGAATACACCTCGCTATAGCTCCAATGGAAAGACATGTTTCACCGACTGGACATAATTTAACCTGCAAAATGGTTCCCCTCTTCTGAGTGGTAGTACGGTTTTATTATTCTTTACTTGGCATGGATCTATGGCACATGTGCAGATGCATTCGGATGTGACTGGATGACGAAGATAACCATAAACACAGAGAATGTTGCAGGTGGGTGGGCGCTGCAGACAGACGGGTGGAAGTCGCTGGGCTGACACCTGCACGAGGGATTGCAGCACTGGTATCAATAGATATATCATATACACAGATAGAATATATTTAACATTAGATAGATCTTGCTTCGATTAAACTTGTGGTACAGTAACTTGATTAATGAACAGCACAGTATTACATCATAGTCGAATTACACTTTCGACTAGGTATAAAATAGAAATCGGTATACGGATTATTACTGTAGCAAAAATAAACAATAGGATTAGCAATCAATAGTCTTTCTAATCGAATCGAGCAGTAACTGTATTATGTGACGTGCGTGAATTTCCCCTGTGTAACTTCGAAGTGTTTCCCTTTCGAAGGGGCGTGGTTTTGAGGGATAAAGACAAAAAGTCAGAAAGTCAGCAGTAGGAAGAGAGGAGACAGACAGACTGCCTGTAGATGGAAAGTGAGCGAAGAGGAAGGGATCTCGAGTGCACAGACCATAGACAGCAGGTAAATACTTAATTAGAGATGCTGAAGGCAGACCAAGTGATTGACTGCAGTGCAAATAGGGCAGACAGAGGGGGTGCAGTCGGCACAGAAGCACAAAATCTGCATAAATATAGGAGGCTCAACAGGTTAACAGGGTTTAGGCCGATTTAGAGATATTCCATGCATTGTAATGAATAAAACTTCTTTTAGAGTCACAAGATGCTGCGATAAGTTTTTACTGTTACATACAGTGGCAGTCAAAAGTTTGAATAAAAAATTATTTTAGCTTGAATGGCATAGCATGTCATTTTGAAGCAATTGAACTGAAATTTGGAATACCCATTGGTTACATTAAGCTGATAATTTATGTCAAATGTTAGACGATTCGATTCAAATTTACTCGATGGATGATTTATTCTTGAAGTTATGTCCGTGCCCAAAGTTTCGATTGCCAATGTAATCGAATGGATAATATTAGAAATTATTTGAAAATTTAGGAAAATAGTTTAAGAATATCTTGAAATGATAACAGCTAAGATACTAAAGAGTTAGTTCACTCACCATTGGATTTTTTCATTTAAATTTTAAAATATTTCTTTCGCTAGTTATAAGTATGATTAAAAATTTGGTTGAACACTGATAATTATCCGCTAAGCATAGATATGTGTCTTGATCTTACCTAAATTTATTGAAACATTTGAACATTAACTAGAACTTCCTCGCTTCGCGCCCGCTCGCCCGTCGTTCTAATGCCAGCCTCTGCTGGCTGTTAGAATTTAGCTTACTGTTATAAAATTACTGAAATTTTATGTGAAGATAATTTTAAATTTGACCTTAAAATGAGAATTGAGAATGAAGAATTTAATGAAAAATGCTCATTAAAATATCTAAATTTATATTTCTTAGTTTAAAAATTTTAATAGAACATTTTTCTGGTGACAGACTTTCTCAAGAATAATGCAATACAGATAGTCAAATCACTCGTCTATGTTTTACCACATTCAAAACCTAAATCAAACTGTATTGAAGAGAGTTTTTCTTGAAATTGTTCATGAACTATTTTATGAAATGGAAGTATTGGCTCGCCTCTTGTCTTCACCAGACTTGACTGACTAAATAAAATTATTAGTGTTCACAAAGCTATAATTGAGCATAAAATACTTCAAAATCACAAGTGTAGTAAAGAAATTGGAAAAATGAAAAATAAGATGAAAAGTTAACATCTCAACCAAATAGTCATTATATGGAGTAAATTTAAAATTTATACGTTTTCTTGATTATGTTTGTTCGGAAGCGTTTTTGAGGCAAATATTCAACTACATTTTTAATATACTCGAGCAGAGATAAATGAAAATGAATCATCTGCCCATTTACAATGTAAAATATTGACAGAGCATAGATACCTGACAGTGCTAATTTTGAGAATCGTTTAAAGCTAAAATTTTCTGAAACAATTTTTTTTAAGTCTCCATAGTCGATGTATAATTGGTATGCAAATTGAAATTAAAAAAGGTGACTACATTCTTGTATAGTAGAGGTAATATATGGGAGAACTGTAGTAGAACATTCGGGACAGTTGATATTTCCTTTTAAATGATCATAAATGTTGCACCAGAAATCCCTTTCTGGTAGGGAAATCTCATTCTGCTTCTTCTTTTGCAAGAACAAAAATCCACCACTTCCTGCTTCATTTTTGTTTACGATTTTGCAAGCGTTAATAAGATCTGGTGAATATGAAGCATTTGCAGCTGATTTTCTTATCTTTCTATTCTTTGACTATTGAAGCGGAATGAGGAAGAGAATGGGAATGGGTAATTGGAAGGGATAGAAAGATGTCGCATCAATTTATCGCTTCTCAACATAAAAACTGCTAGTTCACATGAATCGGCGCATATCCGTACTTTTTATTCACATTAAAAAGCATGCATTTACACTTTTTCCTGTTGAAAAAGACTTTATTTTGTTAGAGGTTCGAATTCTACAGTAACCAACTAATCAACAAAAACAATGAATAAATAGAATGTGCAACAACGATTATTACGATGGCTAGAGATGTGTGAAAAATAGATAAGGAAGAAATATTAGAGGACAGCAGATGGCCGAATTCAGGTATCAACAAAATAAATATTTTGTGGAAAGTGCTATAAAGGACGAAAGGTCGCACTAAATGACTCGATAAATTTGCAATAGTTCAAGGGCTAATGAAGCCAAGAAAACAGGATCAATTTTAAAACTACGAATCGATTAGGAAGCTCCTTCAACGTTCATCAGCGTCTCATAGACTACAATAATTTGTACTTACAATATTCTAAGGACAAATACGTTTCCGAAATAATAATGCGTAAATATAATAGTAGTGCAACTAATTCCAAAGCTCGTGTAAACTATACCATATAGTGATACCAATTCTAGTGCATACAAAATTGAAGTGTGAATTCTAAACAATAGTACAAGTAAAATTGTCAACTTGAATTTGTCATAACGTCGCGACTACACGACATGAGAATGACGCATCGTGTTATTAGATTCTCAGATAAACTACCCAACTCGACCATGGAGATGTCAAAAATAAAACCTATTTTCAATTTTGACTTCAAAAAATTGTCGAAATTAGTATAAAATCGATTTTTTTAAAACCATTTTTGAGTTTTTCGCTCAAAATTCAAATTTTTTAACCGAAAATCAAAAATCCATTTCCTACATTTTGATGCAAATTTGATGGGCTTTCAAAATATGTATACCATGTGGGGGTAAAAATGCTTCCCAAGACCTGTAAAAATCGCGGAATGGGGAGTGGTTGGGATAGGTCTGACTTATGGACCCCATATCTAGAGAGACCAAGTGTCCCCTTTTCAAAGGTGAGAAAAAACTCATGAATTTTTCCGACGTTTCAATTATCGTTAGTTACCCCATTAATTGGTTATTAGTTTCATGAAACCAAGACACCAAATAGGATAATAAATGGTGCCCAAAATGATTGCGTCGTTGGCTTTTCGAAAGAGGCCTTCTGAAGGCATGAACGACGTCGGATCTCGCGATACAGGTCACTTTCCAACAGGTTTCCAATGGATTCGGATTCTCCGTAGTCGCTTCGTTCTACCATACACCGGATACAAATCGAATGTCGAGCCATGCATTTTGAATGAGTTCTCCTCAGCTGCGTACCGACTGCACGGAATGATCCAGATCTGCCAATATTACTACTTTCTGTTAGGCGGATGATTTCAGGAGGACTATCCTCTGCTCTCTGCGGAGTTTGGCCAGAAGGGCAAAGTGCCACTCATCGAAGGAGTCAACAGCATCACGACCATTTTATCGGCTATCGATTCTCTGTACAGAGGTTTCGTCTCGCAACCAGCCCGTTTCCCTCAGCGAATCACTCATTCCGTTACGGAGAAACTCTTCGGAGGTCAGATCGACATGGCCAGCATGAACATACAGCGGGGAAGGGACCATGGACTCAGGTTGGTAAACAATCGCGAATTTCTATTTCGGAAGCAATTGCATTAGGCTGCATTAAAGCACGCGCTTATCTTCATCAGTAAAATGGATACGAAGTTTAGGACCTACAACGACTATCGCCGATTCTGCAGACTTGCACCCCTGACCAGTTTCAGTGACTGGCCTGAAGTGACTGATACGACCGTGAGAAATCGAGTCGCTGAACTCTACAAGAACATAAATGAGGTTGGGAGCCGCAATTCAGTTCATCGAACGAACGCAGCGGAACTTTGCAGATCGACCTCTACGCGGGCGGAATTTTGGAGGAGCCGCTGACGGGCTCGACCATCGCACCTCCAATAGACCATGCTGCTACTCCCCCAGTGCCATCTTCACGCCTCCTTATAGTACAGTTCTTTACTGTTTTGTGGGCGTGGCTACAGACAGCAGGTGGTTTTGTGGCAAAAGGAATGACACATTCTTGTACAACTCGACGAGCTCTATCCGATGGTATAGGTTTTATTTCGAAGTTAGATCCCGAGGTCACACACTTCCCTAGCTAGTAATTCCTTTTAAATCAAAATTGCGTTATTGCACCAAATCCGGCATTAAGCTTTGCATTTGAAAACACATCGCAATTTTTTGCTTTTTTCGTAAATTTTTCAAAATCTTTTCTTCTTTATTTCTCTTGATTTAATTAGATGATCTTATGTATTTCTGCTGAAAGAAGACTATCATAAATGACGTATTCGAACGATAGATAAGGTGATAAGAAGAGAGTGGTCAGAGAAAAACAAGGCTGATAAACGATTGAAATTCTTGCCAATGGGAGATCTGCATCAGCAGATTTAGATTCAGAAGCGGGAAAGGGTATGAAAAAGAAGGCTAATTCACCCCCCCCCTAGTCTACTTGGCCATGCTTCCTTTCCTTAGTCCAATCGGTGACATATCTGGAAAATATAGTCATACCTTCTTTCATTCTTTCTTTCTATAAAGGAGAAATGAAGCTGCTTTGACCTTTAACGTTGATCTCGAAGAACTGCTTGTGAATAGAGTCTAGGATGTAACTTTATTTTCTTTTATATTTGATCATCATATTTTTAAAAGATATTACAAACGTTTGCTTTTCTATTTCTCATGATAAAAATTTATGGATCCAATTTTTCTTTCGGATGACTTTTTTTTCGAGCTTACGCTTCGGATAGAAAAGAACTTGCACAAAAATCTTTTATCCCGTCACACTATCATTTATCGTCTTCCGTAATTAAAAAACTTGAAAGACCTGAAATAATCTCGAACTTTTAAAAATTGTCAAGCTTCAGATGCGAATTACCTGGGTAATTCTGAATCTCTCGCTACATTTTGCCGGGATTATTGAAGCTGATCGGCATCCCCAGGTTGGTGAATTACCCGATTCCGGCTCAAGTCCAACCTCAACCTCTCACCCTGCCCCCCGAATTTCAGCAATCTCAAAGTCTGAGCCTCGGACCTCCGGTGGCTTACGTTCAAAATCTCACCCCTCAATCTGGGTACCGAGAAGGTCCGAACTTGGATTCTTATCATATAAGGTAAAATTAAGATTCTGATAGTATGGAATTTTATGGGAAATGAAAAAAGAATTTTTGATAATAATATGAAAATTTTTGTTTCGCGATGCAAAGATAAAGCTTGAAGAAACCTAAAAATCGGTTCAAAATTTTCAGAGAACCCCCGCTATGCGCTTGGAATGTTTCTGACACAGATGAAGAGAAGTTGCTGGGTAAGTTTTCTGCAAAAATGAGAAAAATCAGTTAAGAATGGAGAAAATTCGAAAAAAATTAATACCGAGGTCCGTTTCACTGAAAAATTGATCAGTATGACGAGTTCGAAAAGAAAATTGATCGCATGACAAAATAGATACTTTTCCAAAGATATATTTGAAAATCTTACAAAATCAAATTTAAACCTTAATCTAGTCTCATTTAACTTCCATCAATGTCAATTTAATTTCAATAATACTTTACTTGGCTTCAATTTCGACTTGAATTCCTATTTTTCTATCTTTCAAATTCAGGTCCCGATGAGCCCTACCATACAATGAGAATTCGCTGTTGTGATTCCGACCTTGAAGCGAACTTGAAAGAGTCAATAAAACTCGGAATTAACGCTGAAAAGTTGGGCGATGCGGCTAAAGTAAATAAAAAACTAAATAAATTTGAAGAATAATCGATAATTTTAAATTCCAGTTCATCCAGAGAAGAGCCCAACTGGAGTTCCAAACGACTTTCGAGGTTATCATCACTGAGAGAAACTTCGCGATCGCCTCGTATTATCATGGGTGCATGACATGCAAGATCATGACCGATAAGTACCACGTCTTGATCTATGAAACACCCAATCGGGTAAGGGAAGATATCAAATTTTATATATGAAACTCAATAATTTTGCCATTTTCGACGATATTAAATAATGAAGATTAGTTTTTTATTCATATTTATACATATTGTACATCAAAATATTCATAATTGTTTAAAAAAATAATTAAAATCAGCTTTTTATTCATATTTTAAATTTAGTACGACCCATTTAACATCAAATTCGAAGAGTGGTTCGCTGCTTTGGACGCTCAGGAGGACTTAGGCAGTATCAAAGCCCTGGGAGTTCGAGGATATTTCCCTGACAAGCGAGAAGACCCCATGGCTGGAGGTAAGGGGCACCATTTTTGCTAAATATAATTATTTCTGATTACATATTATCATTCTTTCTCACAGAAGACTTGACCTGCCAGCCGCCGATTCAAAATCTCGACAACAATAAAAACCTCTTCAAATTGCCGGACAATCGTAATAATTTCAATTTTTTTAAAAATAGATTTAAATTTTAGTTACACAATTCAAACTTAAGGTAAATATTTTGAACAAATCGAAGAATTCAAATTTCAGGCGCGAAAAACCGCCTGAAGCCAAAATCTCTTGTAAATGACAAGGTGGCAGATAAAGCGGACGATGGAGAAACTCTTACGAAGAAGCCTAAGAAAAGGACTCATCTTAGAAAGAAGAACTCGGAAAATCGACGAGAAAAACGGCAAGCTGAAGACACGAATTTGGCTTCAATAACTGATGCCCTAGAAGAGTTACAGGTGCTGAGTTCATCAACAAGTAGATCTTAAAACAATTGCTAAGTTAAATTTAAACGCAAATTGTCTTTGACATTTTAAACGCATGGTTTAGGCTAATTCTGACTTTTGACTACTAAATATAAATAATCTCAGGAAATCATTGAAGAGCCCTTGACAGTTTCAACCCCTATTCCGGTGACCCCAGTAACGAGAAGAATAACCACCACTACTCATGCACCAACGGCTACAGGTATCAAAATAAAAAGAAGATTGACGCTTATTTTGAAATAATTCAAATTTCAGCCCACGTAGATTCCGCCATAGAGAGTGGAACTCGACTTTTTGATAATAATTTCACCGCGAACTCGATTGACATCGATAGATCTCATAGTCCTGTGGACGCTAATTTACATGTCAGTAAAAATCGTGCATTCTATTTTAAAATATTCATTTTCAGGTTCCAGTCGTGGCCACTGAAATTCTAGCGAAAAATGAGCGGAAGGGTCCTGATGCGGAACAGGAAGATAACGACAATTATCGGTGGAATTTGCGGTTTCCCAAAGGATCGCATTGTATTAAAGGACGAAGATCTGGTGTGTAATTGCAAAACACTCTTTTCCAATTAAAATGACCCTTCGCAATGGCGCATACTTTTTTGAGGGTGGTCTTCTCTCCTTTCTCCTATCTTTAAAAGAGAGAGAAAGAATGGGTCACGCCCACTTTATCATGCGACATTGGGCAGATTTCCTTTTTTACGGAAATATGATAGTTCATGAGATACAGTCCCGTTCGGCATATAATTGAATTAATTAAGGCCATAGATGCTGTGATCGCGCGTTAACGCAGACAGTGCGAGACGCTGTAACCGAATTATCGACCTCCCGCTGGTACGGACCCGGAAGTGAAGGTGTTATTGCTGGGGTAAATAGATTAATAATTTGTGCGGTTAATTATTTTACTTGGGCAATTAACTTCAGAGAATCCAAAGAATGGCCCAACTACGGTTCGAACGATCATACGAAGTTTTCGTGTCCAGACACGACTTTGCATTTGCGACATATCACGTGGGAAACGCTATTTGTCATCAGTTCTACAAGGAGTTCTACATTTTGATCTACGCAACGCCTAGACAGGTAATTAAATGGTTAGACTACTCAAATAATTGCCCTAATTAAGTACGACGTTGATTATCAAGAGGCTGAGAATTACTTCTTTAATTTCGCTGAAAGAGAGCATTTGGGTTCAACCGAAATCACCCTGCCTGAAATGAAGGACTTCCATACCCTTCTTGCTATTGAAGCTGAAGGACCCAGAGCTGGGTTCCCCGTTAATTCTCACTGCGATCAAGATCATAGGGGTAATTAAATAGTTAATTATCCTAATTAAATCACTACTTGCTCTATTTAGGCTCGTATTGTTGTAATGTTCAGTTATTCAACTCGCTTCTTCGGGCGTATCAGCAGGTAATTAGATTGCCCAACTTCCATCAATACAATCTACGGCAATTTTCTAGGGTAATTGAAAGTTAACTAGGATAATTAAGTTTCAACTATGCTAATTAAGAGACTCCAATGGGACGCCGAGGAACTATTTCAACACTCTATGGAGGTTTTCATCTCTTATGATGACTTTATCTTTAATGTCAACCATGCTAATGATTCAATCTGTAAATTCCGAGTGGATAAGTATTACATCTTTGCTTACACGACCAACTCGAATATTACGGTACGCGAATTACGAAAGTTACGGTTAAAATAAGAATGTTAATTACAGTATCCTTTGCATTGGCCTGTAGAAGTCGACCTGGGAGAGGCTAAACCTATGAATTGCCCTCCGGACTTGGAGAAACTAGATGGTATATTAATTTAAATATCTTTAATGATTTGAAATTTAGGCGTTATATGTTGCGACCGAAATATGCAATATGATATGTTCAAAACTATCGATGTTGAGAAACAGAAAGAGGGCTTTAACCGACATCAAACGCAATATATGGCTACTGTAATTTAAACATGTCAACTAAATTGTCAAACTTGATATCTCAGGCGATATTACGTAAAATCCAAAGGCGATTTAACACTACATTCGAAACTATCTTAACGCCGGCAGATTTCATTTGGAAGTCTGGACTATTCAGTGATAGGACATGCAAAATTGATGCTGGAATGTATAATGTCCTGGCTTATCAGACATCTTATCTGGTGAGTTAATTATTCAAACTATCCTTGTTTAATTACTCAATTATATCCATGTAATTAATAATTGCCTTAATTATCGATTTAATTAGCCTCCTCCTGCTTCGGATTTCCCGCCTACAGAACAGCAATTAGCGTCTGCTATCGCTGCACTTCGCGCTCAACAAGAAGCGGCCGCCGCAGCTGCTCAGGCTGGCGGTATTCTAATTTAATTTTTGACTTTTTTAATTCATCGAATTATTTTAGGCCAAGGAGCCGGACAGGGTCAGGGTCTGGGTCAGGGCCAGAGTCAGGGACAAGGGCAAGGTTTGCAGAAAAAATTTAATTTTATGTCAAAGATAGCCCTGAACTTTCTATTTTTAAAATTATAAACGTTTTTCATAATATTTCAAATTAAGTTTCCTAACTCTTACCTTAAAATTGCCAACTCTATTGAAATATTCTAAAAGAAATAATTTAGCAACAATTAAATTTTAGGCCAAGGCCAGGGTCAGGGTCAGGGTCAAGGAAACGCAGCTGCTCAGGCATAAAACACAAAATTTTATGGTTACGATATTCTAATTTCCTTGCTTAAGGCAGCAGCAAACCAGTTCGCGGCGGCACAGTTTGCTCAGGCCAACAGTTTTGCGATCGCCAATCAATTCGCGGCGCCACAATTTGCTCAAATCAACGATTTTGGGATCGTTAATCAATTCGCCATCGCAGAACCACCAATAGTAGAACCACCGATCGCACCGTCACCGTTCTGTATGAAGATTTATTCAATTTAATAAAATTATAAATAAAAAGCTGATCTTCGTTGTTAAAATTAAATACTTTGATGAAATAATATATATTTTCTCAAAGAAATATTTATTGAAGATTATCTAAAGCTGATCTTCACAAATATTAATCTTAAAAATTCGAAGAGGCATTAATCTCTAAATTTAAAATCATATTTCAATCCCAGCCGAAGGTGGAGGCCTGGCAGGAGCGAGTGTCGCGAATTGCGACCTTCGCTTTTTCCATTTCGTAGAAAAGTTACAGTTTTTCTATGTTATCAGATTGAATCTATCCCCGATGCAAGAAAATGTTTTTTCTTTCCTCTTTCCCCATACTTTAATGCTCTAACCATTTTCAGACAGAGTGTGCTTCTCATCGGACACTTGGCTGACGACCCCGAATGGCAAGAAGAGAATAGACGAGGTTGAAGTCGGCGACTTCATATTGACGGCCAATAAGACTCACGTAATTCTTTGAATTACATGTTATCATTTATTCTTTTGCGTCATCCAGTAAGTTCTTGGAATTAAAAAAAATTAGTATACCGTTTTCCTGATGCTATATGTTATCAGAAGAGTGAATATGGCATTGAAGTTAGAGAGTTCGAATTCTAAAATTTATAGATCTTATTTGATGATCCAAGATTTATCTTTAATTTTTTTAAAATATTTTATTTCAGGTCTACTTCACCCCCATTCTAATGTGGCTTCACAAAGAACCTGAAGTCAACGCGAGCTTCATCACGATTATCACCGAATTTGGCAAGGCACTAAGGCTAACTGGCAAACATTTAATGTACATGAATGAGTGTGAAGGTATTTATTTAAAAATTCAATTTAAATAATAATGATTTTAAGATTATTACGACGAATACATCGATTTCACCCCGACAAAGCCCGTCTACGCTGATGAATTAAGGATTGGGCAATGTGTTATTGTTATTCATAAGGTAATTTGATCTTTTAATATCATTAAATACAACATAGGATCTAAATCTCCTATTTAAAACACACATTTTATTATTAAATACTCTAATTTTAGGGTCGTTTCCGTCAGCAAAAAATCGAGAGTATCTTTATCACCCAAAGAAAGGGCATTTATGCTCCATTAACGAATAATGGAAGGCTAATTGTAAATGATATGTTGGCATCATGTTATAGCGATACGAAGAGAGCCATGGGAGTCATTATACAGTACAAATTTGCTGAGGTTTAAATTTATTAAAATTAAAAACTATAATTTTAATTTAATAGTTTTTCACACGTATGCGAAGGATCGTTAGTGATTTCACTGGTGAATCTAGCCTTAATGAATTGGTAAGTTGGATATTTATTTAAATAAAAAAATCATATTTAAATTTATAGTTTATATCTAATTTTAGGTACCTCTCCCCGTCGGTGTCGATATATTATTAGGTATGGCGAAACTCGTTATCCCTCACTTTCTCTTATGAATGAAAAGTACAACACTTTAAATTATTGTTATATCTGATGAGTTTTGCGATATACGCTTATTTGTTTGTTGAAATTATTGTTATTTTTGGCTTAATGATATAATAATTTATTTAGAATGTCGATTAAAAGAATATCATTAAGTCATTTCACAGTTGCCATTTCAAAAGTCAAACTTTTACGAGCTTGTACATGAATGTGTATATGTTAATAAATAAATACTGAATTCAATATTCTAGTCTGTGAAATATTAAATAAATACTAGTCGTTATATTATAAATATTTAACTATTCTGTCTTCTAAATATTAATAATATAAGAATTCGGTTTCTCTTCGAAGTGATAGGACCAAATGTAAGCTTGAAAGGAGGGTGTGGGAAAAAGGGAAGTGAGAACGATAGAGATAAAGAGGATATAGGGAACTAAGGATGGGATAAAGACGGATAATTGTGTGACCTTATTTCGGCATCAGCAAGGCATTCGATATTCCAGTGCCCCCCTCTTGAAATCCAGAGATATTAAAAGGATTTTACTTTCAGAACATATTGATTGCAAATCACTTTCCTTTCTTCATTTTCAATTTTCCTTATAGGTTCATTTTCATTTATCACTAAATACGGGAAAATGATTATGAAATTCACTTTTTATTATTTTCATATAATATCTTCTTTAAATTTAATTACATTTGAATCTTTTATGGTGTAAGCTATAATTATAATATGATTTTAAAAAATAGCGTTTTTCTTATCATCAAATCTATTTAGAAGATATTATGTATCCCAATCTTATATCTTCTAATCTTTGAGAGACTAAGAAAATTGCTACTTTATTTTTGCATATTATCAGATTTTCTCGTCACTAATGGTCTCCAACCGCGTAATATCCGATTCTTAAAATGCTTCAAGGAAAAAAATGAATGAAATTTCGAAGGTAGATTTTATCTTTCAGGTGCCAAAATCTATCGTTATACATTAGGGGATTTCATAAATCTCTTTAAATTTATTAATTATTAAAAGTCATGATGCTATTCAAAATTTATTATTGTTATTTTTAATTTATTTTAAAATGTCTTTTTATAATTATGCTGATCGATCACCAGATTATCTATGCGACCTCCACCAACTGAGGGCTGGCACCTAGAAAGGGTCAGAGAGATCTTTCTAGTAAAGTTTTAGATAAATGTCAAACTCTTGCATTTTCCCGGTTTTGATCGAGCCACAGAAAAGCCGACAAGGGCAATGGAGAAAACACAGAATAAACTTTCTCATTCTGAAAATACGCCCGAAATTTTAGAGGAAGTCAAGTAGAAGGGTTAAATTTAAATTAGATTCAATTATACAAGAATAATGTAATTTGGTACCTAGATTACTTTCAAAAATAATATGAATTAAGATATGATAAGCCTTGTATATCGAATCTTTGACAACAATCGGACTGAGAAAGAATCGCTCATTGCCCTTTCTGTAAACCAGATGGGGCAGTTGGTTATCTAACAGTTTCGACTCATACATTCGGTCTATAAACAAAGTCCAGAACATTTATCAAAGGGAATTTTTTTTTATAGATTTGAAAACTCCAAGTGTTTAGTTTGTAAAAATTTATTGCTGGTATTGAACATTTCATATCTGACAGAACATTTAGCAAACAGGATCCATCTGACAAAGAATGCGGAGATAGGAACTAAATTTTTAATGAATTAATATAAAGGAATAGTTTTGATTCACTTACCTGCCGCAAGTCCAATCAAACCATCTTGGATATGATACTGGGGCTGGACGAATAATAACCTAAGATTAATATTGATGCATAACACATCTCCTTAAACGATTATTTATGTTATCATCCTCTACTAAATATATATGCAAAGCATAGAAGGATACAATAGCGTTATTACCTTTTCGTATAGCATTTTTATTTAGTTGATATGTAAACTGTTAAAAATTGAACTTACTACATATGCAACTTATTGATATGCTCTTTAACATTGGTTGTTATACTTCTCTTTAAAAAAAACTTACACATGGACCACTACCGTTTGGTTCTACAAATAAAAGGAGCTCTACTTATCAATAAATTGGCTATTTACCATTAGTCGCCCACCAATTCGTCAAAGTTACTGGGGTTCCATCGCCATACTCCCAAATACCGCTCTGTTAAAGAAATGCTTATCATTATGATGCCTAGACACTAAATATGGTTTAGCATACGCCAGGTGGGTTTTCTTGGATTCCAATATAAAAGGTCTCGCCTCCAGCGGGATAGGCTAAAAATAAAAATATGATTATTTTACTGCGTGAAAATTATGCACGACTGTTACAACATGCTCATTAGGGTATTGTTCTATGAAATTGGCAGAATTCTTATTTAAATATGTTACACTTCGAAATAAACTCTAGATCAAGGCAAAATTTATGATAGCCTGCATTTCATATTAGCAAAAAATCGCTAAAATCTGTGTGCGAAACTACTTATAACAATAATTGAGTAGATTCGTGTCCACTGTACAAATGCGTTGATTCTTAATAACGTTTGATAACATACTTGCAGCGACTGCATTGATTTGATCGTCACTTGTGGGATACCACAGGTGAGAAGCTGGGTTGATCGCCTGACAACCAGCCAATGCACCGGCAGGACCAGCATAACTCATGCCACCTTCGTCTTGATACTGCAATTTGCATTGGCCATTCATTCGAATGTGCGTACTTACGAAACAGCTATCGTAGGTAAACGTGAACGGAGCAGGGCATATCGATGCTGCAAATGCATTATTTGAGTTTTATCATTATAAGATCGTGTCGAATAATGAGCAGCTGCTAACAATTTGATTTGGAATTGCATTTTACTCAGCAAGCGAATGCAGGTAACATTTTTTTAAAATACATTTACTTTTGTAGATACTTTAATCCAATTTAGAATTGTGACAAGTTTGATAGATGATAAATGTATAGATCGCTTTTAAAAATGGCAACTTACGAGTGCAAGTAGTTGTCGTTGGACTTGTCGTCGTTGAACTTGTTGTCGTTGAAGTTGTTGTTGAACTTGTCGTCGTTGAAGTTGTTGTTGAACTTGTCGTCGTTGGACTTGTTGTCGTCGTCGTTGGACTTGTCGTCGTTGTTGTTGGACTTGTTGTTGTGGTGCTGCTGCTACTCGTCGACAATGTTGTTTCTAAATCGTCTGATCCTAATTCTATCTTATCCTTTTTGCAAAGTAAGACGTTTGTTCATCAATGGACGCGCAGGGCGATTTGCAAATATCATAATGTCGGACTCATAGCTAAAGATAGACAAGGAGAGACTAGGGTAGGGAAAAATAGAATGAGGAAAGAAACGTTCTGACATTCCGATATTTTCAGATTGCCGGCGCGTAGAAATATATATTTTAGTTGTAGTGCATGAGAAATTGTGAGTATACTCAATAAAAAAATTGCTAGAATGCCTGTTTCCCATTTCTTTTTTGGGATATTTTAAGTCATCAATGTTCCGCTACGTGCAAATTGCATTCACATAATCCTCGTTTCGGCGATATCTGTCGTTTGAATTGTAGATTTTCCCATAGACGTACCTTGTGTCTCCTCTTCGGTTGTTGTGTCCTCCAGCATCGTTGTGGTTTCTAGGTCTGATAGGTCTATGTCGGGGGTTGTCATGCATGAAGTCGCAATTCGGACTAGAAGGCAGACGATGACTGATTTCATTCTGAAATGTCGAAATATCGGCGAATCGGAATGCGAAAAATAGAGAAATGAGGTTTCACATTGATTCGAAATATCTTGAATAATGTCTATTGTCCACCAGCCTTTTATAGGCGTAACCTGAAGAATCAATTATAAGGAAACGAGTTTCCCCCTTTTCACCCTATCTGTCCGGCAATCAGTCATGGATATTCGCTTTATTTGGCATAACGTTATCCTTCTTTATCTGTTCCTCATTTGCACTGTACTGCTATCGGTCGATTGAGCTTTCATAATGTAGCTCATGGAAATGTTAGTATACAGCTGTTCTAGTCAATTTCTATTTATTCGATAGTGGGATAAATTAACTTCATAAAAAATATCGGATAACCTAGAATATATCGGATGGTGCGAAAGTTTTGTTACGATTAGAATTACTCGAATATTTGGGAGAACTGTAGTAAAACATTCGGGACAGTTGATATTTCCTTTTAAATGATCATAAATATTGCACCAGAAATTCCTTTCTGGTAGGGGAATCTCATTCTGTTTCTTCTTTTGCAAGAACAAAAATCCACCACTTCCTGCTTCATTTTTGTTTACGATTTTGCAAGCGTTAATAAGATCTGGTGAATATGAAGCATTTGCAGCTGATTTTCTTATCTTTCTATTCTTTGACTATTGAAGCGGAATGAGAAAGTAAATGGAAACGACTGATTGGAAGGGATGGAAAGATGTCGCATTAATTTATCGCTTCTCGGCTTAAGAGTGTATTTGTAAGACTCGAACAGTTTACGGATTTCAAAAAAAAATCGGAAAAATCATGATTTGACTATAGAGGTGGATACCCCTATGGATCCTAATCACAAAATCGAGGAGATTAGGCCCGGTCCTCAAAAGTGGGCGGAGCTATGCTAATTTGAAAATTTTGATTTCGATGAAAAGTGCTCGTTAGATGGTTACAAAGAAAACTTTTGCTATAAAAGATTTTCGAAAAACAGTTATCATTATCATGATCAGTATGAAAAGCTGAACAATATGTTTGAAAATCAGCCCGATTTGCGGATCCCTGTTTATACCTCCTTATTAAGACTTGAGTTTTTGCTGACATTCACTCTTAAGTAAACTTATTTAAATATTTGAACATTAATGTATGTTCGTTAAAATATTCGGAATATTCGATTCAAGCTTTATTAGGACGTTATGACTTGTCCCTCATATGAGGAAGCTTTATGAGAGGATGAGAAAAATATCACAATAGCAAAAAATCCTCCCATTCCTACGAGTGAGCCGTTCATTGATCCAATTGTTTATGCCATGAATACCCATATGCAGACGCGACTTTTCTATGAACGGCTAACATTATAGCTCCACCAGCCATCGTTTGCATTGACCACAGAATTTTTTTTTTTTTTAAATATCTGTCCCATTTTATGCTTATATCGTCATCAAAACTTTAAATTGTTAACGTTTGCGTGAATATTCATACATAGCATTTAAAGGTGGAATTCGTTTCCGATATGAACACACTTTGCGACTGCGCTATCTCTGCGTGTGTTTAAGTGTGTAAAATATGATGACTATCTTATGATGCTCATGAAAGTAAGGAAATTAGAAACTCAAAAATATTCACGCTTTCAACTTTGCCCACTAATTCACTTGGTCTTATCATGATTTTAAGGTTGTGTTATTTTATTCAAAAATTACTATCGTCATCTTATTTTTGAATTGTGAGAAGAGTGTTTGTAACAACTCTTTGGGGAAAAGACTAATTGCCGAGCAAAATACATTTCATTGTTATTACCTTTACGTTCCTGAATTTCATGGGCAATTACCAGATTTTTCTTTAAGGAATTATCGTAATTTATTGAGAGATCCTCAAGAGAACGGCTATTTTCGATCGAAATCTTGTCATATTTCATCCCGGCCGAGCTCTCGCTTGCCCACTTTTCACACTACAAAATCGCCCCGATGGCGTGTTCACAAAATATTACCACATTTTACGCGAATTAACAGAAAAACTTCCTGCATTTGAATCGCTAACGAGGACGTATAGAGTTACGCGGGTTTGCGAATTTACTCATTTATCCATTAGCACATTATTAATTTCCGCTTAGCGACTATGAATTATTCACTTCGAAAAGCTCAAATTTATGTTTTAGAATTTCGGTATTGCTGCAATTAATATGCGATTCTTTCAATAATTCACTCGGAATTTTCGATATGTAGATTTCAAAAGGTGTTCAAAAAATTCTTAAAGATTTTTACTTTATGTTTTATAGATAATAAAAATATAAGTCTAAATAATATAATCTTTTGAAAATACATCTTCAGATTAACATTAGAAATAATTGTGAAATCTGAATCTCCCAAAGATTAACGATTATTCAACTCTGTAAATATGATATTTGCTAATTATAAGATTGAAGAAATTCTGAACGATCAAAACTTCTATTATATTCTAGCTTGTTATTTTTTGTTGTAATAATTAACAGAAAAGAATATCTCACTATCAAAATGCATGCCTTCTGGCACTTTATCTTCCACCAATTACTTCCTCTCCTTTCTTCTCCTTCTTATAATCTTCTTCTCATCCACATACACACATACATGTACACACCCAATTGACGAACTTCTGATACTCGAATTCACACCCATGATAAATTCTCCATTCAGCACGTTTATTTCGGGAATTTTCAGAGCATTTTTGAGTTAGTATTGTTATTTTTAAATTGCTTGTGTAATTTCTGGGACAAATTTGGATCCAGATTCCGGATTTTTCCTTTAAAAAAATTTCAATCTGCTAATTTTAGCACAAACATAAGATATCAAAGTTCTTCGTGATTTGTTGCGTTGACTTCATTTCTAGCAGCATTTATTCTCTTCGGCAATTGAAATATGTGTTTTTTCCGTCTTTGATTCATTCAATAGGAGTTCATTAAAATCTCGTACATGATTCTTGAAATTTCATAGTTCACATTTAAATTCAAATTGAATACTAATGAATTTTCCCTGCAAAATATTTGCACGTCATAATTTCGATAGACGGGGCGATGTTTATATGCCTCAAATACTCGATTCTCATTTTGGTCTCAAATTAGCAGCAGTCGATTTTATCACCAAATTCGCAGTCAGTTTTTGTAGTACTATATAGAGTAGGCTAATCCTCTTAGTTCCGGAAAGGGAAAGGGGCTGATAAATTTTATAAAACGCATTTGGAATAAAAAAGCTACGTGAATGAGTGGACAAGTGAGCAAGCACGTTGGCCACTTCCTCGTTCATTCGCGGAATGTTTGAAATGCCCGAATTTAAAGGTCTTCTAATGTTTTGTGCTCCACTTTGTATGATGACGTAATCCTTGAAACTCGACTCTTTCATTGTCATTTTATTTCCTGTTTGACTGAATGAAATGTCCAATTATGGCATTTAGTGTTGCTCCCTGCCCTATTGTCTAGTCATTTCAAATGGCAACTTGAATTCTTTGCGATCGTCGACAAAATAGTGTAGAGAAAGATACCATACTCCATTCTTCTATGATAGTTTCGCGAAATTTTAGCATTATAAGTTCACGAAAATTTCACATCGTCTTTCAAACCCTCCTTCTATTCGATTTCAATCTAATTAGACTATTCTTTTTTGTTTCCTCCATTGCAAATCTCATCCCCAGCAGCACTTTCTTCGAATTGTCAATTTGTCGACAGAACACATGGAATTGAGCAGATTAGATCAATTGCATGAATTAGTGGCTGCAAACTAAAAACAAAGACTCCATTTGGGAATCGAGCAGTGATTGTAGGGCAGCTAGTTCGGCAGTTTTGAACCGAGGAATAATTATTCCAGAAGGAATTCGCTATCCATCTCAATGCACGAGAAGAATGATATTTTCAATTGCTTACTGCACTGATTGTGAGAAGGGGAATTGAAAACCTCTAGACGCTGCCATCACTCAAAATCATCGCGAAATTCCCCAGGGCCGAATTCGAAAATCTATAAGGAAAGGGGAAAGGCTGCAGACTGCAGTACATTCGTGGAGACCGATGAAACAAGTAAGGATATCAAATTATGCACAATATGTAATTTGCATCGATATCCAGAGGAAAAATAAAATGAAAGAAAACTAAAAAAGAAAGTCCCATCATCGACTCAACAGATTTGAATGATTGTTAAAGAGCAGATTATTCCAATTACCTTCGAAATTTCTTCTGACTTTGAATGTAATTCGTCAATAGGCTTCGAGTGATCTGCTTATCACAAATTTCAAAGTTTATGGTTTGCAATATTTTTCAGTGTGAATTGTAACTTGTAAATTTTCTAGAAATCTGCTCAGCTAGATAAAATATTCATTCAAAAGTAAAACTATTTGAATATATATGGTCACGCTTGTATACTATGATCCCCTTTAAAATTATACACTAAATGACTTGTAAAATTGAGGCCATTATTTTTTAACCTTAGTCAAAATGTCAAATATCATATTGCTTACCACCACATATGAATTTCCAAATTCTTAAGCGCCCAATTAAGGCTCAAAATATAAGAATCGAATTAAGCTGAAAACAGACAACATTCGCGAGAACACTTTGCATTGCATTGCATATTCATGTTAAATTCGAAGACAGCTTTCATAGTTCGCCCAATTCTGCCAATTTTAGACAAGCAGAATGATTCATGAACTAGCTGAAATTCAATCAAAAATTACTTCTTCAATCTTTCCGCCTTCACTCCAAATCTCTTCCTTGCATAGCTCGTTTCGTTTCATTTCATATCGTGTTTAGTTATTTATTCGTGGTGATCTAGCGCAGTGGTTGCATGGCTTCAAATTCGCCCCCACCTCGACCTAAACCAAGGGATTTAAGAAATGTTGGTAGTGGGTAAAACCACGAAAAATCTGTCTAAAATCCCTCGGCTATTGCACACAACGACAGTCTGTCCTCGGGACGGGCCACTAGTCCTGTGTGGCTAGGATAGGCCGACTGCCTCATCCTAGTGGGAACAAGGCTAGGAAATTTTCTAGTAATTTATTCCTCGATTCGCGTTAGAGGAGCCCGAAAAGCGTACCTATTAAATGAGAACTTGATTTAGGTTTTCAGATTGAACGTTTCATTTGGCTCTGTCTAATTTGAGACGATCGCTGACTACCCCGCTACCCGGACCATATTCCAGCTATAGTTCGTCAATTCCTTCCTAATCTCCCCTTCCCCTCCATCCTACGGCTTCTTCCCTCCCCCTCTCCCTATTCCCCTCCCTTCCCTTTCCCAAGTCCAACTCCTTGCTCCGCCTCCATTCATTCTCTTCAGCCTGTGACCATGCGGTGTCTTCTTTACCTCCTATTTTCGCTCCTTCTTCTAATTGAATATTCAGTTCTGCAGGTATGTTCATGCTCATGTTTAGGTGTTCATTCACATCATTGCTGTGCTTATCATTCAATAATTCATCCCGCACCTTTTTGGATGAGCATTACTAATCGCGAAGACCATGTGTTGCACTCAAAGAAGCACTAGGCAATGGCATCACAAATGTGAAGAAGTTGGTTAATTGGCAGGGCAATTAGAGGGCCATAATGAGTGCAGAGTGCAAAGCTGCTACTCTCATTAGTTAAATTGAAACTGAAACAGAACTGAATGCTAGCATAAGTGTGAATAAGTGAATAGGACAAGTAGTTGAGAGGCATAGGAAACACATGCATGGGTGATGAAGATCAATATCATAGAGATCATTCACTTCAAATAATACTCCACTCACCGCTTTTAATCATTATATTGGCTGGGCAATTTAGAATCTAATGTTAAAGGTGATCAATAATTGCATAATATCGTAGTTACGCCTATCCGGTGCATTATTTCTCCAAACTAGAATAGATATTTTACCTAAGAAAGTCCGTTTCCTTATTTTTCGTTGGATTTTGGCCGAATATGATGTCTATGTTGGAAGAGCGGACCTCCTTTGCATAACCTTTCATTTTTCACAAAGCATTTGCATAGATCAAGGCGAGAAGAAGAATAAGCTGGTTGTCTGTGTTCGAGGTGACACAATCGCACAAAAGAATGGGTTCATTCCCTGTGATTTTGGATATTTTCGAATTCAAATCCTCTCAAACCTTATCCCCTTATCTTCCTTTTCTTTCATTGCTCGGATATTCCATTTGTCTGAGCATCAAATGTTTCTTCTTGTTCGCCTTCATGCTTTCTTTCCCTTATTCTTCACATTTCATTAGATTTCTTCGCGTGCCTTGCAAATTGAATCGTGCCTCGTTGCGATTGCCTCTTTGCCGCTGTGCCTCTGCCTCACGATCTGTGCGAATTCAGTGATTTGCCTGCTTTTTTCGGCTGATTTGCCCTATTCCTGCCTCTGCTCTCAACTCTACCCTCGGGCGTCCGATTTTTAAATAAAAAGGCGAGAAAAAGATTATTCGCGCATTCTTTGAACATCGCAAAAAATGCAGAAAAAGTAGGGGGGAAATAGCAATAGATTTGGACATTTCTCATCATTTACATCATAGTGAAATGTGTGAATTTCAGATTGAGGCATTGGAAGTAAGGACATTCTGCAACGAGCCACAAAATGAAGCACTGTGTGAGCAGTTGATTGAGGAAATTAGGAGGAATCAAAATGATATCAGTCAGCCTAAACTATCAGTGGTAAGTCATTTAAAGATACCTTTTTCAAACAATTAGATCGTTTTTTAAGAACTTCTAGATAAGTTTCTATACTTTATCCTTAGTAAACTCGCTTCTTACGAATAATTTCTTTGCCAAATTGTTGGTTCGAAAAGAAGGTATTGATGAATTTTCAGCCCGAAAAACGTAAGCCTTCATTCGTTCGTTTCGGAAAGCGATCGGCAGCTCCATCGAGGGACGAGATTCTCCTGAGGCAAATGGCCGACTGGAACTAAACCACGATGCCTTGGCCGATGCTGTAAAATAGATCACCAGGCCAGTCAACCAGTGAACAACCAGGACAACAAGCAGACGCCTCCTCAACCAATCATCTCCTTCATTGTTCCGGATAATCAAAGTTGCGCAATAGACACTCAATCTCAATCCCATTCACTCTTTTTGTCAGATTCTATGTACTCAAATACAGACATTCGTATTGTTGTTGCTCAATCAAGTGATGCATTGCAAAAAGTGATGAAACCACTAGGGGATATTTGATGATTTGCTGCAGAAGAAAATGGGGATGTTTGCGTGTTGGAAGACCACTGACGTGCAGTTCTCGGGTGGGAGGATGAAATCACAGCGATCAGGGCCAAGTGCGGAATGACAGCAGTCAGTCAGAGTGAGCCCCGAGGCAATGGGAAAGTCGCACGACTAGCAGAACTCATTGCGAGAATTGGAGGGAGAATGGGAAGGCGAAATGGCAATCCATCGAGGGTGGAGGTAGTGCTGCTGCCGTGATTTATGCCCGCACTAGCAATTCCGCAAAGTAACAACGAACAACCCGACAAAGGCCGACGCATAATCCTCATTGAAAAATCACTACAGCGCAAACAGATGAAGTCATTCCGTAACTCTGGCGATAAATTTGGAAAACATTTGACTAATATTAGGGCTTAGAATTGTAGTGCCTTATCGATTCAGAAGCAAGCAAGAATGAGCTAATGCACTCACTCGGAGTCTGATATCGCTCGATCTCGAACAATCTCTATTCTTTGTGCTCGTAAATTGCTTGTGCATTTCTCACGAAGGCTAGACTTGCTCATCAGATAAGTGAAGTAATAGAAAGATCATGCAGTAATTGGCAGATTGTGCAGATTCGTATAATCAAGGCAATTATCCAAGCCCTACTGTTAGCTTTTAGAATGCTGTCATCTTCGATACCCTTTTTTTGTATTTTGAACGTGGCAATGAGCCTCATTCCATCGTCAGTGTATGTGTGCATGTGTGTATTGCCTATCTGCTTGTTTTCTCGCCTCCTTCTGCAGTCATTCCTATATTCTTTTGCCTCTCACTCTCTCTATTACCTTCCACCCTAATTTTGTGCGCTGAACATGCATTCATATTTTATTTTATTTGTTTTTGAAAATCAAACGAGTAAGCTATTTGAAGGAAGCAAGTTTGGTGATGCTATGTTTACGTACCAGCCTTTCAATTGAATAAGTGATATGATTATGCACTGGGTCTCCACGTAATTCTGTGCAAGGATTCGTATTTTCTCAGGGAAAAATCCAAAATTGGTAATTCTGAGATTTACATACAAAATACGGTAAAAACGTTCTATGCAATCATAAACAACTATATGATTCCTGAGTTGTTTAGTAAAGGAACAATATTAAACTTCCATGGTAAATTTGCACGTAACTATGCAACAATAGTCAAATAGTTATTGAAAAATGATCGATTCAAATATTGATGGGCTGGCTGAGCAAATCGGCGACCTGTTGATGTGAAGCATGGGGAATTGACAGGGGAAGGATGAATGAGAGAAAACCATTCGTAGGTAGATCACCAACTATGGACAGCTCTAAAATTGTGCATTTTCAAAATTCCAAAATAATGATTTTATCACTATTTAAAATAATTAAATATTCCACACAAATTTTGAAGATCTAAATGTGTAGCATAATAAATTATTCACGTATAAACATCATCCTAGCAAAAGCTAAACTAGAAATACTATGGTACAAAAATGCAAACTCAAAGAATGACTAGATACTCGTACCTTTTCCATTCATTCAGTTTATAATGTAGCCCTATTGTTGGCCGTTTAGGCATTATTCATTAAATTTGATGCATTTTGTTTTTATTACCTATGGCTGCCAGTTGAGGGACAGCGGCAGAAATGTGAAGAGGAAGTCGATTGGCGAGGGGAATCGAGATGGGAATGGCTGTAGCTGTGGCTGTGGGTGCAGACGGGAAACGAGCAGAAACAGAGGGGGAATGGGATGATGCGAGCCATTCTCGGGCTGAACACACACTCAGCACCAGATGAGCGTTCACGATACTACATCCATCTGAAACGGATAAAACACACTATAAATCTTTTTTGTCGGAATAATTAAGAGGCAATAAAAGGCTAAAAATTGCAGACGCAATAATTAGCACATTTTAGCAAATGTGTTTCCATTTTATGCAAAGATATTTCGGGTTATTCGAATTTACCGACATTTCTCTTCTCAAATTGTCGGGTGACGAAGATGTGTCAATGCGTAAAATATCAGTATTCTCTATCATGTGAGAGTTTACTTTAGAAGAATGTCATTTTGAAACAATAAAATGATGTGCAGGTCGAATTACTTTCAAAATATGTTCACTCAGACTCCGATGATGTGTGTTCGCAATGTTGAGAATAGAACAGCGCAAATATCAAAATTCTCACATATTTGATGATGAGTGAATGTTTTATATTTTATGGAAAATGGAACGGAATAAATTAAAAATATCAAAATTCTTACCATCTGAATTTAATTCCAAATCCTGTATATTTTCATCATCATGGTCTTGTAAATCACCAATGTCAATCATATTCTTGCTATCTTCGGCATTTCCCATTGTTTTGCTCGTCTTCTGATTAGTTCTGAATTTTATAAGTAGTGATTAGTTTCCATACTATTTTCTACTTATTGCCAGTGATCTCCTTGGGACTCTGCAGCTTCTTCCAATGCACCTCCTCAACATGTGCTTTGTCGTCATTCATCTCCTTCTGGCAATATCGACAACTAAACCATTTCCATTCATCGGGCCACTCGTTTCATTACCCCCAATCACTCCCGTTTATGTGGTCTGTCAGTAACCAACTAATATCACACTCCGGCTCACTTGCAGCAATAATTTACGCAGAATTGTTTTCGTAATACGTTTGGCAATAAAATATCGCGCGGTTTCATAATTCTGACGTGTGCAGTAACGTCGGTTTCTAGCGGAGCAGATAAAAAATATAGCAGCGGACAAAAGTATTGGATACCCCTCTCATATCTGCGCGTATTGTCAGCCATTCGCCCATATTGTTGCAGTTTGGATTAAGATGAAATTTGACACAAATAAGAGCATATGTAAGACCTACAAGTATGCCAAGTTTTAACTCAACTCTATGAGTACATATATAAGCCTGAATTGAATGTCAAACGGATATTAGGGTGACTCAATACTTGTGTTTGCCACTGTACATACATTTTTCCAATATATAAAAAAATAGAAATATTTCACTTATCCTTTACGAAATGATAAAATAATCAAACTTACACATTTTTCGAATGCTCGTCCTTGATGTGCTGTCTCAATTCGGTTGCACTCTTCATTCCTTTTTCACAATTCTTACATTTCCAATCATGACAATGCTCCTTCTTCAGATGACGTTCCAACTGAAATAAACAAATTGTATTTGTAAATCATGATGAAATTGAGAGTAGAAAGAGTAAAGATAAAAAATAAAACTTGAGGATCATAACAGCAAGGAAACTTTCTACTTGTACCTTGATAGGTTAATAAATTTCTTTACCTGAATTCTCTGAGCAAAAACAGATTGACACGCGATGCACAGAAACGAGCCCAGTTTGTTGCATGAATTTTCGTGGGATCTGAAGACAGCTTGTGATAGCTTGAAAAATGATAGAAAATAACCTCAATAGACTTTTATTTGGGAACGTGGCAGAGCAATTTGTACAGACATGAGCCTCTTCTCGACATCGCATAGAGTGCTGCAACAGAGCTCGTCTGCCCTCAATCGTCTCCTTGCAGCGATCACATCGAAATATCGCGTGCACTCCCTGAAAATATATTATTTGTAAAACATCACTCAACACTTAGACAGACTCTTGACATTAAGCGAAACAATACAATAAAACAAATGCATATTTAAAACTAAAATAACGAAGATCAGGTTAAGTAAGGTGAAGAAAATGCGAAACTAGATTCAAGCTGCTGGAGCGATAATCGCTTTTTACGACGATCTTCTATGTGATTTTCCAAAAGAGGATGGAAGATAATTTAAATAAAATTATGCGATAAGTTTTTCACCTCTACATGTCGATTGAGGTCGAAGGAATTGTAAAATGAATTTCCACAGTGAGGACAGGGGAACAGTTTGACAAGTCGCGAGCAAGGAATTGATAATTGAGGAGTAGGAGACGAAATACTCGTAGATGTGGAAGGATTATTGATAATCGCATTTCCTGATGGTGAACTAAACTTGATCAGGATAAAATGTCAATAGACCAAAAAATACCTTTTCCCATTAGTTTCTGATTTCAAGTTCAATGAAGATGAGTCTTCATCTGGGTGTTTTCTCGCAATATGTCTTATCATATGAGCCTAATGAATTATTGAGATTCTTTAATAAGTCAAGGACTGATCAACCTTCTGGACGAATTTCTCCTGGCAAAATGCACAATTCCATTCCCTCAGACCAAGATGAGTCAATTGATGTCTTTGCAAATGAGATAAACGGGGAAACGTCTCAAATCATCACTCAATATAATCGATTTCAAAACAAATTCCAACCTTATCACAAAGAGAGCATGTCAAATGCCGATTGCTCAGTTCGGGTTCCACCCGATTGGTGTGCATTCGAGCAACATGTTTCGTCAGGTACCTGAAAATTTCGATTTTATTGAGTGGCTAAGAAGAATTAAAGAATGAGCTTATAATGATATGCAAATCGATACGGGAATTGTTGGTAACTTTTCTTTAATCTTTCAGTTCATATATTGTTATAAAAATCATGATATCCTTAAGCCATCATAATGAAATTGCACATGTAAATTGGTACCTTTTATGAGTGAACTTCTTGCTGCACTGCTCGCAATTGTGCACTACCATCAATAAGTCTAGTCTAGAGCCACTGAAAATGAAAATATTTTGTTAGGAACTATTTCTGAAATATAGCGACTTTCGGTGATGTGATTAACCGATTTGTCATCGAAATTTTTCAATATAAATCAAAGATAAAATTTATTTCCAAAATGAATAGTATACAAAATTATGACCGTTTATAGCAGAGGGAAATGCAAAATGTAAATGTTGATCTCAAATCATCAGGTAGTTGAAATATCACAGAGAAGAGGCAACGGAATCGGAGTCCTCGAAATCGATGTTCACATTCTGGGCCGAGTTCTGCAACTCGTTCAGACCGGATACGGACTCCAGTACGAGGGGATCGTTCAGCACCTGAGTATTGAAAATAATAGGTCGAAGAAAAAGAATCCGATATTTTCATTTTTTAACAAATTTCTATCTTCATAGCTATAGAATGAGTGCACAAGTTTTCTAGTTTTTAATTGTGAGATAACGATAGATTTTCAACTATTCACTTCAATTCCAAAAATTATTAACTGTAATGTAATAATGAAAAATAGCAACGAGTAAAATTAATTAAGATCATCAAATAGTTCGGTTTTATTTCATTTTGAAAAAAAATGCTTACCTGTTTCAGAAATCCAATTCTATCATTCTCGTAAGCAGCTAACACCGAATCTCCACATGCAACGCATTTTGAGAATTGTCGAACGCAGGGAGTCAGCTGAAGAAAATATTCATAATTCTTCTATCGTCTGTTCTCGTAAAAAGAGTTTGAAAAAATTGAATGCATTATTAAAGTGCATAACCTGGCGACAAATGTCTGTATCTCCACTCCTTCACTAATCCGGAGCAGCCAAATTCTTCATCTCTCCATCAAAATTAAAGTCCTCATCAAACAAACAGTTAAATTTTGAGGTGAAAGAAGAATTCGACTGCTACGAAGAAATGAAGGAGTGGAAATACAGATATTTGTCGTCAGACTATTTGCTCTGATGATGTATTCAAATTTTGTTCAATTGCGATTTTTTCGGGAACGGTCACGTCGCGGGAAACAAACTATATGCAATGAAACTATAATAAAACCTGTTGGAATTTGAAGATGAACCCGCGAATTTGGTGAGGAGTGGCGCCGAACAAAGAGGATGAGTCGTCCTGCTCTCCGATGCAGGCGGCTGCTTCTGAGGGACTCTCTGCCTGCAGCACCGAGGCAACCAACTCAACTGCTGTTCCACTCGCTATCATCGACAGACCGGGACGAGATACCTGAAGAATCAATCATATTATTCGAAAGAAGGCATTCCATGTCCTAAGCAAATATGATTAGACACACTTTTACGAATTTTCTGACTGCTTAAAGTTATTTGTTTCAAATAAAGAACATTTCATTTCAACCGGTTGAGTCAAATTTAGCGATAAGAGTACTTTTTGAGAAATGCAAAATTTGAACTGAGTGTTGTTTTGTTAACTCGAGTGAAGAGTATGCCCAATCAGTGTTTTACTATTTAAAATTTCCTGAAAAATATACTCTAGCCAAATGAGTGATTTTTATCATTTAAAGAAATTGTTAAAAATGGCCGAACCGTGCACTGCTGATCGAGTGTCCTATCTGCGGTGGAATTTCCTGGTGCCGTCACATCAGAGCAGAAATAGCAGGCCAAATCCGAATAGGGAATGTGGAGAGAAGTTGGGGAAGACGAAGACGAGGGGGATTCTGAAAAGTGGAAAGATCAGCTATTCCTCGTGTGGATGGAAAATCAAGCATAATTTAGGTCAATGTGAGGAGCAATAGTATTCGTTTTCCATTCGTTATCTCTAATTCTTATTCTGCTGTTGCAGGTTGCGAATTGAAAAACGAAACTAAATAGTAATAAATGATCTTTTCGAGAAAAAACAATATCCAAGTACCTTTGGATGATGATTCCTTCTTGCGAATTCCGTGTCGAATAACCACGTAATTGTCGAATCCGAGGGCTACACTGTAGGCAAACTGAAACTTGTCGAATCTTCCAACGAGCTGATTCAAAAACTTACCTTAGAATGTCGATTTGCAAGTAAAGTAGGCAGCCAACGTGCTTCTCGGCTGTCGAGGGCAAGGAAGAGCACATCGTGAGAGGAAATCAAGTCCTCCAATTGCTGAACGGTCTGTTCCAACTGGGGGGTGTCTGAAATTTCCTGGGATTAAATGAAAAACATATGCATTGTAGCGAAATTCAAATGCTAAATAATCCTAGAATTCCGTGCAGATTTCATAGAAAGATTTTCTTCAATTATCTTTTACCTTGATAAAAACTGAACCCAAATGAAATGTTTTGTGATTATGTCGAGATAAAATCCGTATTCATTGGACACATTTGAGTATAAGCTATACCATAAAACTAATGCTAGAAAGAACTTCGAGAAATATGAACGTCTGTTTGATTTTATGAGACATAAGAAAAGGTAAATTTTAAAAATGACAAACCAACCCTTCTCATCGATAGTATGCCCGGGCATAGGCACAGTGAGATGATGCCACTCTGCCTGCACACTCGGGAATATTCTCTTCAATGCATCTGCTGCGACTTCAGCCTTCTTCCGACCATTCTGAGCGTCAGAAAACTCAGACAACGACTGTCTAAAAGATTCAAATGATTCTGCAAATTAGAAAGCCGCATTGGCTTTATCACATTTCATCTTGTGTTGCTATGAAATGTATGGTTATAGTGAAAAACGATTAGTTTTTCTACGAATGCATAAATTAGTTGAATATTCAACAGCAAGAAAACTTGGTCTTGAAAATTAGATAAGAATTTAGGAAAGTCAAAAATGTCCTACCTGACAGGATTACTGTAGCTGACAAATCCATTATCGATGAATGTTATTTGACGAACTCCATAACCCAACAGACATCGCGCGATGTTGCAGCCAAGAGTGCCTGCTCCGAATATCAAGAACTGAAAAATTCTTCATTGAAAAAAACAAGGAAAATAAAACTTTGGTCTGCTTGAATCGTTGAATTTTCATGTCAGGAACGAGTCGCCATTTGATGAGAGAGACATTCAGATCTACTGCCTGGTCCATCAGTCTGGTCGGGTCGAGATGGTCTTTGAGTTTGACGACGCGAGGTCGCAACTCATTCTGAAAATCTCGTTCCCAGCCAACAGCAGAAGGAGTTTTTTCGATCTGAAACAATAAAGAAAGTAACAAGTCTGATGAATATTCATTTCTCAAATAGAAGTTCTTGAAAAGAACGTGACAAATATAGAAACTTTAGTGAGTCGAAAAGTTTGTACTTCAGAAGGATAGAAGATTTTTGTTTAACTTTTCAACGAACTCTATAACTGAAATGCAACTAGAAGCCTACAGGAGTTGGAGTCCAAGTGAACTCGGCCAGTCGAGATGAGGCAGAGGCGCGGAGAGATAGAATTCGGACTGAAGTCCACTGCTGATGGAGAGCGGCGATAGCGCACAGCACATTGCGGAATGGCCAACCAACTGAGGAATCAACTGGGGATGGATCGCAAATGACAAGCTGCAACGATGTTTTTGAATAGAACTCCTTTCAGAATTCTAGAAAAAAAACCCACTAATTTCCAAATTTCAAGATAATCCACAAGGGAAACTATCACTGCGTTATTTACAGAATCGGCTCATATTTTCAGGGAAAGTCATTTCGAGCATGTTTATCATAAATACCAGGTCTAAGGTGCTGAGCGTTCACCCTAATCCAAGAGTAATGGGTTGAGACCCTCCCTTTTGTAGCTTTGCTATTGCAGCGAATAACGACGAAATAGCCGAAGCTGGTTTCACCATGTATGCTAATTTTCCATGTAAATGCTTATAATGCAAAGAAAAGAGGCAAACGCTGGTGGCGCCAACTGCTGGAAACAGGATGGACAGCCCTTTTGAATCTAATATTCACGATCGGGATATTCAAATTGATTCTTTCTGAAAATATGAACCAATTCTGTGAGTAATACATTGATAGTTTCCCTTGTTAGAAGAAAACGAGTAAAATCCTAAAATAAGAAGATAAAGGAACGACACAACTCACAATGCAGTCAGACGAAGACTCGCATTCTGTCAGTTTTTCGATAGACTCAATGGAGGTTCCTCGCAGCAGAAACAGAGGACAGTTGTTTTTGCTCGAATATTCTAGTAGAGGGGAGACATCTTCTGTGTAGGGGGATATCTGAAAGTGGATTTATTTTGACCATGATATCTTATTTCACATGGAAATATTGTCGAGTGATTGAGAGCAATGAAATTGACCATTTTCAAAAATTTTAACTCGGACAGTGTATACATGAAACTAGGAAAATAATCACGATTTTGCCCAAATACCTTCAGAATGGAAAATTACTTGACAATACCTTCTGCATGAGATTGCTTGGATAGACGAGTGCAGTGAAGCAGTTGAAGTAGTAGAAGACGAACTTCTTGAGGTCGGCAAAGACGGTCAGGTGGAAGGAGAACAGAGAGGAAGGGTCTTGCAGCCAGGTTCTATTCAGGCAACTCGACCAAATCTAATAAGTAGAGTTCATCAAAGTCAGCTGTACAAATTATTTCTAGCTTTATGATACTAACACTAAGAATGATAAAATTAGGAAAAAAAATTCTAAAAAAAAACCTGAGCGGCAGAATCATTGAGAATTGCCTTGCGATGCGCCATTTCATTGAAGGATTCGATTGTGTTGTAGACAGTGATCAGACCGGAATAGAAGGAAGGCATATCGGAAAGATCGAAGGAGTCGTGACTGAAGGCTGCTCGACAGCGGTCGCCAACCGAATCGTCTGCAAAAGGTTCTTAACTGGGTAAAGAACTCACGGGGTTCGAGTGGAAGCATTCTAGCTTGCAATGAGTCTTTGAAAAGAAGTTTTGACGCGAAAATTTATCAGCTTGCAAACTCTTCTAAAATATTCAGCGATCGACTCCCAGAATTTCTCATCGGGCGGTCACAATCACTGGCTATATGTTACAGGATTTAGAGGAAAAATCTTTAAATGAATCCGATAACAAATACAGGGAGCGACGGAAATCAATCAATTTTTCAAATTAAGAAAAGCAAATTTACAAATTCCGACTGATGCCCGAATTCTCCGCGGCTGTTCGTCCAATTTCCACTCGTTCAGTTTCAACTCCATCAGTCGCTTCCAGAAAGTCGTGTCCGCGAGTGTTTCAAAGGGAACGAACGAGGGCGGCTCCATTCCGATTGCCTGCAAAAACCACCAATTCAATACAAATGGCACGATTCAAAATATGAATGCAGCTGATCAACTCGTTTTGCAAATCGACACAAAACTACACACGAATTGTCTTTGATCCTCCAGTTCCGATTTATTTCTTAGGATTTCAGGTAACACAAGTAATAAAAGAATGGAATCAAACGGTTGGGAGAGAATGCGCGCGGGTGGAGAGGGCCTACCCACACCAATTTAAAATAAAATAATGTAAGAATTCAAAAAAAGGAAGGATCAAATGGGAATAAAATAGTCAATAAAATAAAATAGGTATTTGGATAAAACATCTTGTGGAAATGAATGAAATCAAACACGAAAACAACTCAATCGAAATGGAAAGAAGAGACCGGAGTGAGAGTTGACCATCGAATTGGGAAGATGGAGAAGGGGACGAGGGATGGGAGGGAGTTGCAGATAAGAGCGGGAGGGGGAAGGAGATTCGCCTGCACAGCCATCACATCGCGTACTTCTGAGTCCATTCCCTCGCCAACTGATTGTACCTGCAAATTGGAAGAGCATTAGATATTGTGGAAATCGAATGTTCCAGTAGTTTAGCATTGAAACTTGTACGATTTTGAATCAATATAAAAATATGTCACAAGAATTTATCAATTGACTGATCGACCAAAATTTACTCGTTCCCCGTTCCCACCCCAAATTTTTAATAACTTTTCCTTTCCTGTCCCAGAAAAATCAAATTTTGAGCACCCCTGAGCAAAATATGGGCGAAAACATCGCCGTAATAAATCAGCGCGAAGTATGCAATCAGAATAATTGCTTGCAGAAAATTTTCAACTTTGGAAGAATATTTGCCCGCTGTTCTTGGGCTAAAATTCAGTATTTTCCAATTTTCACGCTTTTTGTAAACGAGCTTAGGCTGATTTTCATCAATACGAGTGAAAATTGGACGATCGAGTAATTCTCAATCAGTCTTACAGACAGCTGATTGCATATTTTCAAATTTGTCTGACTTTTCATTTTTTAAAGTGTGTACCTGTCACGATCGGTCTTATAAATTCTGGCAATCTCGGGAACGAGAGGGTCGTCGGGATTCGGGTCGCACAACAGGGAGCAAATAGACAGCAGGACTGAAAAGTCATTCATTGATTATTCCATCTCAGTAATTTTCTTACTCATTCTCTTCAAGATTGTTCGAAATAAAATAGCAATTCTGACCAAACTCGGGAAATTTCGAACAGCATGATATGCAATAGTATTCCTCATCGACGGAGAAAAAAGTACGTTTTTTTTCCTTCTCTTGTTAAAATATACTATATTTTCATGTAGTTAACAACTGCAATTCGAATTTTCCCAAGTCTGATGCGACTCCGCGTTTTTGCCAGTTTGCAAGGCATTTGTAAAAGAAAAAAAGATGTTTGGATAATTATCCTTGATGATTTTAGTTTGGAAGATTGCTACACATATATGATGACTTTCTTTTATAACATGTTCAATATGACACAGACCTTTAGAAATAGTGAGCGCTGGACTCCATTGCGATCTGAGAATATCCAAGCAAATGCTGCCATTCGAGTTGATATTCGGGTGATAGATGCGGGTCGTGAATGCAACCTGCAATTCAGCCACTAAGGAGTTTGCTAAGCTTTAGAAGGAATAAAAATGATCGTTTAGGAAGAGCATGACAAATTTTCACTACCAAAAAACAGACGACATTCTGATTCCAACATGTTTCAAATTCTATTTTTCTTTCGTGATCACAGACAATCTCAGCATTGAAGCAATTATTCTTTGATTTTAGAAGAAGCTGTCTGACTGTAGAATGCGTTGCCGACTTGTAACTTTTGTGAAATTTTTAAATCCGCATCCGACCCACACTCTCAACTTTTAACCCGTATCTGATCCGCAAAAATAGCGATCCGTGGGTACAGGTTTTTTGGAAAAGTCTGGTTGGAAGTCCTTTTTCGCAAATCGGTGAGCGCGAAGCCTCTTCGAATTTGCAAATTTTAGTGCATAGTGCACACACAAGGAGGCGGGACATGTCTGTTTTTCATTACTTCAAAACGAGAGCAAGTGGGCGATTTCCCGTCTTATTGTGTGCGTACACCATGCGCGTTAAAATTTGCAGATTCGAAACGACTTCGTCCATCGATTTGTGAAGGGGATCTTCCGACTGTAACTGTTCACTCGACTTTATCAAACAATGTTGATGAGTAGCACCTCATCCATCTAAATGGCATGCTTATTCATTCACAATAAGCGGCAGCAGAGCCGTCCGCCTCTCCAAACTAATTTAAAGTTCGTCGAGAGTGAGTCATCAGCATTTATCGATTGACCGATATCAATTCTCCAGCTTATCACTGCCATTTCATTCAACATTTCCTTTTTTGAGGGTACTTGGAAATACAAGGCAACATGACGACATGTAATGAGAAATTGTGATAAAGATTTGGAAAAGTATCCAGCAATTCCTCATTTCCAACGACATTTATTTAGATTGTTGTCGTGTTGTCGTCTTGCGCTTTCCAAATTGGTATCGACGCGCTTACCTTGGGCGGTTTGAAGGGGTAATCAGTGGGGAAGTGAATGGTGAGGAAGAAGACTCCACCCTGGTAGGGAGACTCGGGAGGGCCCATGATGGTCGCCTGCCAGTGGAAGAGATCGTCTCCGACCGGACCTGCCGAACACTGTGCCGGGGGGTCCCTGCCGAGGTCTTGCAACTCCTGCGAATTATAATAAAGATGAAATCATAATTGAACTTCGTATGGATTGAAGCAGAGGGGATAAGTGTGACTGCACAATTTGCTGATATTTCAAGCACTCAATTAGCAAAATCGAGTCTGACAAAAGTGTCTGCCTAAACACCAATGTTGCTTGAGCAAAGATATCGATTTTCATCCACTAAACTCTGAAATGAATGCTTGAATATCCCAAATTCGTGAAGCCTCGCAATCACGCTGCTCAAGTTCCGGTTTGATGACACCCACCTTCTGGATTCTCTTCAGAGCCATTTTGTGTGAGTGAAAGATGTGAAAATACCCGGATGTAGGAGCTGAAAATCGATAATTTCATAAATTGCACGACGAAAATGGTGAAATAGTAAGACGAATGACGCAACACTGAGAAGGGGGAGGAAAGTAAAAATCGATAACGAGAAATGGGGGGTGGGGGGAGATGAAACAGAAATACGGCCATAGCAACTGTTCGTGAAAGGAAAAGAGGAATAAGTGCAGTGAGTGCTACAGATGAATGAAGGAGAAGAGGGACGAGGATGGAGGGAAGCAGGATGAATGCTGAACGATGTGGGGAGAACGGAACGGGGAATGATTGAATCGACAGACACACAGAGACAGAGACACTACACAGACAGGAGACAGACAGAGCGGCCTAAATTGGGAACGACCATGCAGAGCACCGTCTGTCTGGTCTGCAAGACTTCTGCCAACATCTCACCCATCCAACTCCGCTTATTCCTCCATTACATTCCTCATTCAATCACATTCTAGTGCCCAAAATGAAAACGTAGACGGGCGATGCACCCCCAGTGCTTCTCTCCCCTTTCCTTTCCTTTCCTTCTCTCTGCCCTCCTTCCTCCTCGTCTTCTCTCCACTTCAATCAATACCTCGCGCTTTTCTTCTCAGTCTCAGGACACAGGGGTCGTTCAGAAACCGAAACGACCAGCCACCAAGCGACGCTCAAATAAGCCCAAAACCGGACGAGTTTGCGAAGAAAATTTTGCGAGATCGCCACTTTTCGATTTTTTGAATGACCATTCATGAAGTAGTATCACATCGGGCACATTTTCCCACCCCCACCAGATACGGAAGTTCAAGGTTCGAGATGAAAAGATTAACAAAAAGATCGATAAATCGAGATGAAAAAAATCAAAGTCGAAAAATCGAAACACAGCTGTGAAAATGGCGGAAACGAAATTGCAATGGCGCGCGATTTTCATAACGAAGTGGTTGGTGCGCTTTGCAAGTTGCATTTTTCGCAGAGCCCCCAGGCTGATGATATATGGGCAATTGATGTTCGGGGCGAAATTTTTTATAAAGAAAGGCTAGCTGGGATGTGAGCAAGGCTTTTATGAAGAAAAACGTTTCAAAAATTTTCAAACCGAAAAAAGCACAAAACTGACCTTCAAAATGAACACATTTTCACTACAAATTCGACTTATAGGCAGGCATTTTACGCTGATTTTTTGCACACAGTCATTTTATCGGAATTATCGTCGATCTAGACTGGATTTTTTGAGACATTCGGAATTTGAAGGGTACTCCCTTCCCAAATTTTGCACTCAAACTACCACGCTTTTACCAAAAACGAATTTTTGCAAGAGGACGGAACTTGGGAACTCGAATTTTTCATTGTTTTATCTTTTTCAATTTTTTAACATTAGATATGCGCCTTGGGGTTGATGACAGTTTAAGACTATAGTGGTAAGGTGTCATGTAAGATAGATCGATAGAAAAGAAATAAGAGATACTTCTAGAACGATCTATACAATCATGGAAGGAATGAAAAGATGAATTGGAAAATGGGGAAGGAATTTGAAGAAACGATGGAGCCATTTTTGTGCTGATAGGGAAATGCAGGAGTGGGGAAGTGTTATCGATCAGTGCAGGACAGGACACTATTCGATATGATTGCAAAGCTTATCGATAGCTGATTTCGACTGGGTCATTCGACCTTCAAATCGATCACCCTTGAACGACTTTGATAACCGCGTGAAACACGTTCGATTGATTGATTGATTGTCGATAGGGAACGTGATAAAAAAAAAAAGTTCATTTTCAACATTTTGTTTAATTACTGCTTCCGAATAGAAATTCTCTTCAAATTTTTAAGAAAGTACAGATAAAAATTGTAGCAAAAATCGCAGAAATTTGACAATTTTCGAAAATAGTACAGACATTTTCTTTGTCTTTAGTAGAGGAATGATATCGCATTCTTTATAATTAAAAAAAGTAGAAATTTCCAAGCTCAAAAGAGTAATTTGAGATAAATTTCTTTATTTTGGGCATGATAAGATGAGAATAAGGTTACGACTTTGGGAAACGATGTCAATTCTGTCATAGATCACTTTGATTAGGAATGTATTGAAATGTCATGGAGATTGTTGAATAGAATTATCTTTGGCACAGGACTCAATGTCACGGACGTAGATTTGGAAACATTACACATCGTATAACTGTCATACAAAGTACCCATTTTCTTGCGCAGATTTTCGTAATTCTGAAATGATGATCAATGGAATTTGCTGGAATTCACAAGGAAACCTCGCGAAGTGTAGCTTATATTTCTTGGCGAAATTTTGAACATAGGTCAATTCGATGAAATAGATACGATTCTAAAGTCAAAAAGTGCAATCGAGGTTGGTAGACTACCGAAAAAAATCGCTTCATAGTTTATTCCTTTTGCTTTCTATCAAGTAAGAAAAATCAGGTTTGTTCTGTGTTTTCAAGGTAAGCCAATTTTTACAAATTCAATGATTGTTGAAAATATGTCGAGGATATTACTTTGAACGTATTGTTGCTAGATTACCGACCTCGGTTGTGTTTTTAGCTTCAGGATAGTCGTCGAATTAACCTATTTGCATGTCGCCAAGAAATACAAGTTACACTTCGTGAGGTTTACTTGTTAATTGAACTTACGCAAAATAGCGTGTTGAATCTTCTTCCTAGCTCCAATCGTTGGAATGCCAATATCTTTGAGATTCTGTTCATCAAGTAGGAGAAAGGCATGCATGTCGATCTGAAGTCATTTTCTGACAATTTAGTCATGAAGCGCAATGCATAGTCCTGTCTAAAGTCAATTACTTTTTAGCTGTTCTAGTTTATGAGAATCTCGTAATACAACTTTAATTTTTTATCTTTGAGGTCTTTGAGTCATTTCTTCCAACCAGACTTTGTGGTATATTGCAAAATTGGTTGTCCAACCAAACAAATTTTTTTTAAAGTCTAATTCTATCTGCCAAAACTCTGATCCGATTCGACGAATCGGATCAGATTCAACAATCGTACTTTTTCCAAGGACAGACTTAAGCAGGGCTTAAGTCAAATCCTCGATGCGGATCCCCATATGCATTAACTTTCTATAGAAAACTGTTGCTTTGCGGACCTATTCCCCTATTATTTTTTCGTTATGGCTGGAAGCTGCCTAGATCTATCCAAGAATTATCAGCTTTTCATTTTTTCCGATTTTATCTCTGAAATTTCGCCTATTTTCAGAAGAGGCTGGGTCAGCGATGATCTTTGCGCATTTGAGACGATAGCGCAACTAGAATCAGAAGTTCTACATACTTCTTATTTTATGAGATGAATGTTACAAGGTTTTTCCCAACCAGTTTATTAATTTTCAGACCTCCTGCTCTCTGAGTTGTGTCACGTATTCACTGCAGCCGAGTTGAGCCAGTACCATGGAAGGACTGTTGAACAGTCGAATGTCCCATTGGACTCCATCACCCAGCCGCTCATATCCGGATGTCGTCGCCGCAAAGGCTGCTGTAACCAACGTTTTGACTTAATGCCTTCATATTTAGACAGATTTTTTGCAACACTATCAACTTCTTTCTTCCAATTGGAGATCTAAATAGATTTACTTACGAATTTTAGCATTCCTGTCAAATATTCGTCTTGATGATTGTGTTGATGCGCTGCTAAGTGAATTGGACAGTTCTGTCAGTTCATCTTCTTCTTTCACAATGCACAGCCTGCTCGACTGAAAACATTCATTCTGGAAGTCATTCTAATGCAAAGAAGCCTACTTCTCTGACCACTGAAGGCAACTCCTTCTCTCGCTCTTCAGCATTCAGATCGAATAATCCCTTGAGAAGATCAGATGGCAACGAGCAGCTCAGCCCATATCCAGACCACATATCTGTCGGATATCTGTCCTTGCCTTTCTCGTCGTCCATTGCTGAATATTGCTTTTATTCCATCCAGTTTTCACTCTTAATCATGGCTGCGTTGGAAGTGAGTTAGGATTTTCAGAAAACGGGAGTTGTATCTCAAAAGTTTCGAAAACGAAAATTGACTAAATATGCACGAAACCCGTAATTTTTATAGCGGGACGAGAATTTTCTAACAACTCAACTTCTCACCCATTCTGGCCCTCGTCAGCATCTCTTCACGATCGCGTTGCTTTTTCGTCCATCTGCAAAATGTTGAATGGTTTCATTTGTGATGTATGATGAATTCTCAAACCCTGAACTGTCCAATTGCCTCGCTCCATTGATGATCGAGGTGGCCAATGGTGAGCTGTTCGGATCAGGGCTTTTCGGCTGTTGTGTTTCAGTTGCCGTATCCGTCGCTTTTCCTTTACCATCCTCAGCTTTTCCTTCATGTGTTGGAATTCTAACATGCGGGATGTTGAGATGTGAATATTCGTTCGTGAGAGCAGCAGTCAATGGCGATAATCCAAACATCGTTTCTCTGGCTTGCAGAACTTGAAGAAGGCGGCTTTCTGCTGATCGGATGTTTACGTTCTGAAATTCGATCAGAATCCTCTAGACAACTTATCATATTGGATGAACCGAAAGTTGTGATACTCTTACTCTTTCGTTTGTTATTATTTGAAGAAGAGTTTTCGAAGACTAATTTTGAGTATATGTGGAGTTTTCTGCCCGTGCACCATAGTATGTTTCATATTCCATTTGGGTTAGTTTTGTTCAAGTTGTGAAGAATATTTTATAAGATTGAAAAGGTATCAAAACTTTCGATTCACCCTATAAAACGTCTTAGACTTACGGCGACTTGTGCATTTCCTCTTCGTCGTGTACTGATCGAAACCCCAAATTCGTTTTCGATAGCGGCTACATTGACTGCATTTTCTTCGGCGCAGTCGAATGACAATGCGGCTGCACCCATACCCTGCAAAGGTTTCGGTTTGACCTGCCAAGTCCTGCCATCTTACCAATGCAATTCTTCTTGCAATTAGAACGCTTTCCACACTTCCTTGCATCCAACATCCACTTCCTTCTTCATCAATTTGCATTGCTACGCCGAGTTTTTCACATTCCAGCCACAGCCTTAATCCCTCATCTAAGTATACAGATCGATTGTCCTGATCTCACCCTTTATCCCCATTCTTCTTCACTTGTTCCAACATTTCCTTCGTCATTTCGACGTAGAATCGTATTTGCGTGGCAGTATTCTGCTCTGTCTATGCATATTACAGTTTCTGTGATCAATAACACTGCATCTCTTACCTGCTGTCCATAATATTTGAGTAGATCAGTGAAAACTCTTCGAAGCAAAATATCATCTGATTCACTAGCACGGATGGACAATTTCGTGATGGATCCGAGTTGTGTCGGGTTGATAAGGAGATTTGGAATGAGAGGTGCTGGCAACGAAGTCGGCGGTATTTCGATCTCTGCTAGAAGAGGACAGGCTCTCTAAATAAAACGATTTTTGTGACTAATTTTACAGAGATATACTCTAAGCATGCTCCTTGCAATATCGACTTGTTCTGCTGCTCCAGAAATGGAGACCTGATCACTTTTCTCGTCGGAATGTTTATTGGCATCGGGAAAGTGAACATGACACATGGAGGCCTGCATAATTCGCTGAACTCCTCGTCCTCCCTGCAGTGGATGATCTTATCTTCTTCTATCGATTTTACGGATTACCTTGCCGATAACATGTGAATGAAGTCGATGATGTAGTTCAATTTTGAGAGTAACTCTATTTTTCTGGAAATTCCATGATCTATTACTGAAATAGATTGAATTAGCTGCGTTACCTTGACTTGCATTGTTCTGCCTATCATCTCCTTAGCTTGCGTTATCGCCTCTGGACTGCCATAAATTTTCACGAATGGATCTGACGATACCACTCTTTGGTCTCGAGAATATCTCTATTCGTTGACAAACCTTTCTTCGTCTTCGCTCCGATTTTTAGCTGAACAGGCCAAGTGATGTGGACTCCCGTTTCGTGCATTACCTAGAATTTGGATGATCAAACAGCAAAAGTAGTTCCTTACATGTGTGAAGAATAGCTGGGCAGCAGTACACTGGTATGGATGGCATATCTCTGAAATGGTCGAGTTCGTCATGTCTTCTGTCATTATGCAAGTTTAGTGAGAAAATCAAAGTTCATAAGTTTAGAAAGTCAAAGATCAATCGTTTTCTTGCAAAATTTCAAATGACATCATGTTTGAGTCAGACTATTCTCCTTATGAACTCGGCTGATAGACATGATATGTAGTAGGTTAATTCAAAAGTTCTGTCGGAAATTTAAAACATTTTCTATCTTTTTAGTGAAACAGTATCATAGCGAGGGGATATTTGGCATTCATAGAGGCGTCTTGTTATGTTCTTGCACTACTACTTTCGGGTTTTCTACTGTTATTTCGTAGAATGAGAACGGATTTACTGAATACCTGAAAGCATATTCTCTAAAGTCTTCCGATCTACGTGCATTCGAATTTCATTTTGTCCGCTTCCTTCCATCCCTGCAAACGACCGACCTTCATTCTCATTCACTTCCTGGCTTCCTTGGGCTGCCATCCATAGATATCTCAAAATAATTAAATGATTTAATAACTATTGGGTTGGTGAATAAATCGTTGCCAGACAGAATCATCATTTTTCTTTTTTCATAGAAAAATCCCAAACTATCCTAATTTCACCTATCGATGCTTATGCCTATCAGACATATATTCTGTATATATTTGAAATTCCTATATAATGATTTATGCACCAACCCAATAGATAAAAAACGGTATGAAATAAAATGAAAAATATCGATTGTCAAAGAAATTCTACCATTCGACAGATGGAAGAGGCGACAAATAGCAGGCAAGTTGTGAGAGGAATGAAGAAGATTCTAGATTGAACACACTGAATTGTGAATGAATTCAGTGAATTCTACAAATAACGAGAAGCGGTGAAATTGAGCGAATGCAATTGATTATTGACAAGCTGGAAGCTGTCGATACACGAGGGCTGCAGAGAGGAAACGGAGATCGATAATGAATGACTGACTGACAATGACTGGAAGATGAGAAATGGAAACCGGGTGGAGATTGGAGGGTGATTGAAATGGGCAACGGGGCGAGATGGACAAAAGTTGGACAGGGAGTCAGGCAGGCAGGCAGGCAGCGTACAGAAAACATCGCATACTTCGTCAGTGCATTCTCGCAATCAGACAATCAGGGAATCAGTCTCGCTCTTGCATCTGCGAGAAGCATTGACAGAAGAAGGGAAGACACAGATAAACAGGTCTGTTTCTGTCACTGTCACTCTGTTACCACCCGACTCTCTCCTAATAAGCGAATGCTTCCTTCATTTCTGCGTCTCACTCTCCAACACACAACTTCACACTATTTCCTCCCCCTTCTCCATTTCAACCGTTCTCAGAAACATGATCGATATCATTGCATCATTTATCACCTCCAAAAATCATCTTCACATATCCTTTATAAACACTCTTTTCTTGATGACTATGATAGCCACACCCAGATGTGTAGATTTAGAGATAAATTTAGATACTGTTCCTCCTTCAAACAATAATATATTCATCTTCATTAGTTCGTCATTTAATAATACGTTAATTAATATTTACAGCACTAAACGGGCTTAACATGCACAAACTTGTCCACCGAATCGACTGATCTGTATTAAATAGAAGTTTCACGCTGTTTGACTTATGAAGATTGCGTGTAAGGCATATTGAATGTCATGCATTGGTTCACATTTTTATGCGTAACTGCATGCAGATTTCTTTAGCTATTGTCAACTCTGGCTACATTCCTTAGTTTAGTATGATAAAAATCGAATAATTGGATATACTAATATTTTGTCAAATAAATCCTATCACAGCCCATGATATTCTAGTACAGATCAGCTACTCAATGTCAATGAAATGACTGAAAAAAGAACGTAAAGTTCGATGAAATACACGTTTTAGGGAATAATCGGAATGCCGGAAATCAACCTAGTTGAGATGAATCGTGAAAAGTTCTGAATGGAATAGTATCGAATTGACTGAATCGGTTGAATTCAAAATCATCCAGATCGATGAGCTGAATTCCTACGCATCAGTCGGAACATTGCACAGTATTGTTCGAGAGCACTGAAATATTAAGATTATTTGAAGATCATCATCGATATGGAGCGGCGAACAAATTTTCTCAGCATTCCCAACACTAGTCGGTAAACGATCAGTAAATAGTAATTTTTGAGAAAAAATCGATCGACATCTGGTCGCTATTGACTGGTTGTATCTTGAATTATCGATCAGTACCGATTGGATACTAGTTGATTTTTCCAAAAAAGGGTTGAAAAATACAGGAGTACGCCCCCTTCAGTTAGAGGAATACGGTAGATCGATTCAAGATGTCTCTAAGAACGTCCAATTCTAAAAATAGCGTGTGTCCAAATTTATGACCGCCACGCTAAATATAAAATCGTTGGAGATTACAAGAATGTGCTTATAAACAAGTACATATGACACGTTCTTCGTAAAAATCGAGTTTTTTATAAAGGGGGGTGGTACCCAAGAAGTTGACCCTCAATATTCGAGCTGATATTTGGTACCCGGGGGTTTTCGGCTACGCTGATTACGAATATGACCGTTAAAACCCGATCCGACCACTTGTTCCGCCTGTTCCGGAAGGTCCGCATCCAATAGCTTTTAAAAATTCTATTTTCGTTAGTCAGCATGTAAAAAATTCAATTTTGGTATCAAAATGCTCGTAGAGACTAGCTGAGCACGATTCTGAAAAGATCTCGTCGAAATGACACCGAATAAGGAAGTTACGATGCAATTAGTGAAACATGTAAAAAATGTTATATTGATTTTTTCCCTTTTTTTAATTTTTAATTTTTTAAAAGTGCCAGATTCCGTGAGTTATTTATACTGAGAAGTAGCCCAGGTCTTCTAGTTTCTGGAACACTTAACCGTTTTCCTATCGACTGCCCGCTAGCGAAGAAATTCCACTTCTTCGAAGGGTTGTCATTACTCATTTTTGCCTAGTTTGTTTTCAAAAATTCATATCTCCCTGTGTGTGCACATTTTATAATAAGTTCCAGAGCGAAAGTTAATCACCATGTCCATCTACACAACATACTAAGAGGATAAATTTTTTCCAACGCCATTTACGCGTAAAGATAGTACGAGTATATAGGCTAACTTCGAGTAACTTTTTCCCTACAAAAATAATCCCCAAAAATTTTATTTATGTTTTTAGTTTATTCTCCTACTCAAGATCTACAAAATAAAAAAATAATTACAAAAAATTGTCGGGTACATAGAGAGATATGAATTTTTGAAAAACTCCACTAAAAAAGCATTATGCTGAATTTGGCCGTCATACTTCAAAAAATTCTAGAGCTCATATGAATGTGAATCCGAGATCAGTCCTGGAACCAAGTTGTTTACCATGTCATTCTACACAACATACTGGAAGGACAAATTTTTCCAACGTCATTTACGTGTAAAGACAGTACGGATCGAAAAGTCCTCAATCAAGACGCGAAAAGTGCGCATTTCTGCAGAAATTGATATTTAAAAAAAATGTTTTTTTGGTGTCTAATAAACTAGATATCCATAGTAATCAAACAAAAAAAGAATTATCAAATTTGGTTTAGAATTATGGAAGTTATGAATTTTTAAATCAAACTTAGGCAAAATGAGCCATGACAACTCTTCGAAGAAGTGGCATTTCTTCGTTAGCGGGAGGTTTGTAGGAGAACGGTAAAGTGTTCCAGAAACTAGAAGATCTGAACTACTTTCCAATATAAATAACTCGCGGAATCTGGCACTTTTAAAACATTAAAAATTTTAAAAAGCGAAAAATAGATATGATATTTTCTATATTTTACTATTCTCGCCATAACTTTCTTATTTCTGGACCAAATTGAATGATTCTTTTTTTTATTTTGTAGATCTTGAGCAGGAGGATAATGTAAAAATAAATATAAAATTTTAGGATAATATTCTTGGTGGGAAAAAGTTATTCGAAGTTACCCTATATACCCGTACTGTGCTTACAAGGGTAATGTGAGTTAACATCGGAGTTTTCCATGAAATCTTGTAGAGCTCTTCAAGTTGATCAACTTTTGTTCCAGAACTTCTTCTAGAATGTGCACACACAGGGAGATATGAATTTTTGAAAATTTGTATTATAAAGGCATAGTGCTGAATTTGGCCATTGCATTTCAAAAAATTCTAGAGCTAATACGGTAATGATTCTGGAGTTGCCCAATGATAAAAGTTGTTCATTGCGTCCATCTACACAACATACTGGAAGGACGAATTTTTCCAACGTCATTTACGCGTAAACGCAGTACGAGTCAAATAGTACATAATCAAGACGCGAAAAGTGTGCATTTCTGCCGAAATCGATATTTAAAAAAATTCTTATTTTATTGCCTAATAATCTATGGATTAAATGCTGTTCAATAAAAAAAGAATTATCGAATTTAGTTTAGAATTATGGAAGTTATGAATTTTTGAAAACAAACTAGGCAAAAATGAGTAATGACAACCCTTCGAAGAAGTGGAATTTCTTCGCTAGCGGGCAGTCGATAGGAAAACGGTCAAGTGTTCCAGAAACTAGAAGACTTGGGCTACTTCTCAGTATAAATAACTCACGGAATCTGGCACTTTTAAAAAATTAAAAATTAAAAAAGGGAAAAAATCAATATAACATTTTTTACATGTTTCACTACTTGCATCGTAACTTCCTTATTCGGTGTCATTTCGACGAGATCTTTTCAGAATCGTGCTCAGCTAGTCTCTACGAGCATTTTGATACCAAAATTGAATTTTTTACATGCTGACTAACGAAAATAGAATTTTTAAAAGCTATTGGATGCGGACCTTCCGGAACAGGCGGAACAAGTGGTCGGATCGGGTTTTAACCGTCATATTCGTAATCAGCGTAGCCGAAAACCCCCGGGTACCAAATATCAGCTCGAATATTGAGGGTCAACTTCTTGGGTACCACCCCATACTGAATTCTTACGAAGAACGTGTCATATATAAGTGTTAAATGCGCATTACTAAAATTTCATAGTAAATTTTAATCATTTTTTAAAGTCAAATGTAGCTAAAATTATTATTTGAAACTTGTATATCTTTAGAAATTGGTGAAATTGTCACGAGTTTTCTTAAATAGTTTTTCTTCAGAACGTCAGAAAATAAAGTGCAACTAGTTGAATCCGATCAGTGTCGAATTCGGTGATTACGATCTTTGATCAAATCAAAACAGCAATTGTGATTCGTGATCTGACTATTCACTCATTGTTAGCCAAATTTCCTATATTTTGTCTGCTAAAAATACTAAACGCAAACATCTGTCGAAAATTCAAATAAATCATAAGTTTACCCGACTCCAGCTGTAACGGCGCATTCGCACAAATCGCCAGCCTCCTGTTTCCATTTCAATTTCCTTGTGCAGGTTCGGAACGAATATTTAGCCTTGTCTTCAGAAAAGAATGGTTGGCAACTGCAATGTGGAAGATGAAGTTATGTAGAGACAGACCTAGAGAGGATTTTCATCAGACGAAAGGAAGCTATAGGGAGTAGATCGGTCGCACGAGCGATACCATAGCTGTGACGCCAGGTTGCAAGAGCGAATTTTTGGGCTTATGAAAGGGAAATGGTAGATATTTGTAAAGAACATATATTGGGGGTAGGTCGCAAGGGCTTTCTGACTAACGATCGTTCTCTCTAGGTTTGTGCAGAGAAGGAGTAAATGATGACAAACTTCATTCTATCAAAACAGAATCCTCCGGCGTTCTTCTCCAAGAAACAATCCTTAACGCAACGAGCAAATTCACTAGCAGCATCAATGATATGGCGGATCGGGGCTATTATTTGCTAAACTTAGTTAATCAATTTTGGATCGGACTAAAACCAAAATCGCAGATGGTTCTGTTCAGTCTTCTGCGTAGGATAGTATTTCTTCTGCATTATTTTAGTTTGCATATGCGTACCTGTAAAGCTGCAGTTTGAGATACGATTTTCCTCTCTCCATGGGTGAAAAGTGCTCTGATATCGGTTTTTGGTACTGGGGAGCCATTTTCTTCCATTACGCATCTTAGAATTTTTATGTAATAAAAATAGTTTATTTCTAATTTCTAACCCGTGAACTCGATCTTCAAAACAGGTTAAAAAGTTTTCCAGAACGATATTCTTGCTATCGAAGCATTGCTTCAACTCCATTGGTCTATCTGTTATCTGAAAATTAAGAGAAATAGACCCATGTTCATGGTGCCGATTAAGACTATTTTATAATAATGAATAGTTTTGAGCTCAATATTATACAGGTTTCGAAAAAAAATGTAGCTTCAATTTAGTGACTAGGATTCTTTTTCCAGAATTCCAACTTCAACTAAATTTCAGCTTCAAGCTGAATTCCCTCAATTAAAGATGAGCATGAATTTTGAAGTTATGTTGCAACTTTTCTGATGCAACTGGAATCACATAACTCAATAGCTGCATGTGTCCTGAAGCAATACAAACTTTATCTTACTGTAGAAAATCGTAGAAAGCATGGGACAGTGCAGCCCTTGGCCTGCTGTTTCATTTCATCCACACATATTCGTTCTTCTCTACACGAGCATTGCCTTACTGTCTGTCCTATCAATCGGCTACTCGACAGAACTTCTGCTCCGCCTTTCAGAACCTTAATGTTCGATACTTTATCATTCCGTTTATGTTTCATTGTCATATTTGATGTTGATCACGTGTAGTTTCATGTTGAACTTCTTTCAAATACGGACAATTCTAATTCAGCAAAGAGGTAAGTAATCGATGCTTCCTCTGTTGGAATTTATCAACCGACCAATTTGAGAAAACTGATGACGAATTTTCGCATTGTAAAATGAGAAAAAGCCGAGTTGAAAGTTGAAGAAAGCAACTGAAACTGCGATGCCGAATTTCCAAATTCTCGCCGACTGCGGTCAAATTTTGCGTTGTTTTCGATGAAATATTTTGATTTTATTTAGAAAGACGGGCGCAAAGAAATGTAATGCATCTTTGAGATTGACAATTTGTGTGTCCGAAAGAAATCAGTGATTGCGGGAAGTGGACAGTGATCGAACATGAAACAAAGTGGAAAGATAATATGAAATGGAGAAGGAGCAGAGGGATAGGGAATAAAATGGAGACATGAAAAAGAGATGACAGACAAACAGACTAGCATATGACATAATGGCATAATGACAGAGTGACAAAGTGACAAAGTGACAGAGAAAGATAGATTGATTCTAGGTAAAACTGCCGAATGGGTCTGTCGCAATAACAAGTCGCCAAAGCAGTCTGAATGCTTCACTTCACGCCTCCATAAATCAATGATTCCGTCGAACTAAACTGCACTTCTATCGATCGGTTACAGTTTCAGTGCAATCAACAAAATATTTCTCAAATTCATGAGAAGAAAAATGAAGAACTTTATGGCTATAACAAGACTTTATGAACAATTACGGATTTTTGATAATTTTGAACAGTATAGATTTTCTATGACCATATCTTCACAATGAAGTTTCACAATTTCAAGATAAAATCATCTAATTGTCCAACTCGAAGTCTATTTATCATCCTTTCTATTTTCTATTCATGTTTTTTGCGAGTTTCCGCGCAAAGTTTCACTCGAATTTGTCACCAAATTTTCTTTCGACAATAACAAATTCAACGAAAGAAAGCAAGTGAAAGGGTTAATTCTCACAACAAGAGGGATTATGTAGTTTCTGTAGTCGAAAAAACGAATATCATCAAAAATCGGGCGAGATAAGATTTAGAAGTGGAATTCAATGAAGAATATAATTTTATTTGTCAGTAAAAATTATTTCCATCCCGAAAATGGCTTACCGAGTCAATTGGGTCTGAAACAGAATCTATGTGAGCAGGAAGAATAAATAGAGCCAGAAGGAGAGGAAGTGGGAAATGGCTGATTAAATTAGACATGTCTGAATAGGGAATGGAAATAGAGTCGACCGACACTCGGGAATCACTCGATCACTTGATCAGTCTGTCAGTCGATTCGTCGGTTCGTTGATTCGCCACTTGGTTTGCAAGTCTGCAGGCAGGCAGGGAGGCACCAGGTCTTCTTCAGGTAGTGGGCGGGGCCGTACCCTTCTACCCATTTCTCTCCCTCTTTTCCCCATTTTCTCTGAATTTTCTTCTTCTCAACAAAAGACAGTTTGTTGTTGCCTTCCGTCAACTCGTCTCTCAATATTCGGTTATTGGCATCCACTTTCTTCATTACTCCACACAAAATTCAAGACTGAATTGCTCGAAAATATGCTATACATCTCGTAGATTACATGAGAATTTGCAATGAAACTAAATCGATCTTGATAGATAAGCATTCGGCCACACGTTGGAATGAATGATTGTAAATTAAAAAGAAAATAATTTCAACGAAGATAAAAAAAACGAATGCAGAACGCTAGAAAGCTGTGCGATCAGGATCAGATTCATTTGGCATCCATAAAAGGACAGAATACAATAATCGTGCACGATAAAACTCAAATGGAACCTACCAAAAGATCAGGGATATGCGAACTTGACTTCGAACTTCGCACATCCCTGGTTACAATGCGTTAATTTTTCCCAATCTAGATCCCGTTCAATTCTACTTCATTCATACTTGCCTTCCCGCAATCATTTCTTCTATTTCCTATCCTAAGATCGATTTTCAACTTACAAGGAATGCTCAACATGTGAAGCGCTTAATTTCGGAAACGGCCCATACCATCTGGTAACCCAGATAGTGGGCTGCTCAACGGTACCAATCTTACCGGCCCATACGGGCTTTACGCTGTAAACGACGGACGGAAAGTTTCCATGGCCCAGGCCTGCTGTCGCACATCAATTACATCGTTATTTCTCGATGAATTTCAGGAATTATTTTTGAAATAAGTTTGGATTAGTCATACAGTAATGAGAAAAATACAATTAACCTAAGCTTCCGAGTTTTCAGGTACGAATTCGGGCTGCTCCTATACATAGAGTACCTTATAATAGTACTTTATTTCGAAAATTCGTTCTGGCCTGAATTCTTATCGAAATGACTGGATATTTGACCATTAAGGTTTTCGACCACGCAGAATTCGAAAATCATTATAGTCTATTCTGAGTAAGTGAATACTGCATACATTTTGCAACTTCGCTCGCTCAGGCCCCGCCCACTTCTTCCTGCCCTGCCGAATTGCATGATTCCCCATTTTCAAACGGTTTTTCTTGGCATTTTCGCGAAAAATCTTTATAATTATATCCTAGTTATCTTTCTAATTAACTAAGTAACTCTGTATAACGATGCTTCATCGATTTTTCATCGTTTTGAGCCATTTTATCGTCAGAAATGACGTTTTTAAGTTTTAAAACGAAAAGTATTTAGCTTATTGTCTCCAACTAACTGAATATTGCACCTAATTAGCCAGATAATTGGCCAATTAACTCTCTTTAGTGTTTGCTATTCATTTTTCGTTTTTCTAGCAATTTTTTCTCTCAAATCGGGACCCATTTTCATCGAGTCAATTGTCGGTTCATCCAAGATGCAGACGTTGTCGTCGTCATCAGAACACTAAAATTACAAGTTGATGGACAAACGAACAGTTGCTTATCAGGTGTTTTCATGAAAATGTCAAATTTGCACGAAAAATACGAAATTTCGATCGAAAAATGAACAGCAAACACTAAAGAGAGTTAATTGGTCAATTAGAGAGATAACTAGGATATAATTATAAAGATTTTTCGCGAAAATGCCAAGAAAAACCGTTTGAAAATGGGGAATCATGCAATTCGGCAGGGCAGGAAGAAGTGGGCGAGGCCTGAGCGAGCGAAGTTGCAAAATGTATGCAGTATTCACTTAGGGCCCGTTCATACTTTAGTTGCAATGCAACTTGCAATTTGCAACTCGCTTGAAATAGCATGGGAAGTGAAGAGAGCGCGATTGCACCATTTTTGTGCTCTCCTGATTTCTCGTGCTATTTCAAGAGAGTTGCAAATTGCAAGTTGCATTGCAATTAAGTATGAACGGGCCTTTACTCGGATAGACTATAGTATTATTTGAAAATGGAAATAATGAAAGCACTGAGAACAGAGCACCCACGAGTGACACGCGCCATTTGCGGGTGCTCTGCTCACAGTGAACCGTTAGTCGTGGGTGATCGGTCCGGCCAACCAAACCAATGGGTGCAAACAGTAGGTTAGGAGTAGTGGGGCAGTTTAGTACTCAGAAGTGTAGTGGGACTTTAAAACTTGGGGTAATTAAACCTTTCAATAAAAAATGGGAAAATCAAAAAGAAGGCGTGGCCTGTGTTCGTTAATTAGCATGGCTGAGTACGTCCCCAGTTTACTGTGTTCCTCTCGTTATTGTCGCCATGTTGTTTTTCTTCGCGGCAATTTCAAAATCTAGCTATGATTCTCTTCGAAGCTTTTCGTAAAAATTAGAGACTTTCGTTATTTTCGTTCTCGTGAATATGATAACTTTCGACCCCTTGTAGTTCACATCCTCTTCCCGCCACCAACTACAATGGACCTAGCTTTTTGAAAACTGCATATTCATGCCATGACTGGACGGAGTTCTAAAATGAATTATCTAAATTCGTGGTCCTTTCACCCTTTGATCATATCGTTCATTTCTTCTTCTGGAAAATAGTTTTCGAATTTATATTTCATGAGTTTTAGTATTTTTGAACCAGAAAGATATTTTGTAGAAAATGAAGGACGCAAGTGCGCTGTCGGATGCGGAGCTGCGCAGCGAGCTGATCTCTCTGACGGGGGACGGTTCGGCCCTGCCGCCCATCACTGGCACAACCAGAACTATGCTCGAGAAGAAACTCGTCAAACTCAGAAAGGAGAAAGGAACTGCTGCTAAACAGGTTGGTATTCAAAATTGAACCAAACATCCTGGAAATAAATTACTGATATCTTGTTGTATTTCTAAATGTGTTCTTTAAAAATCTTGGAACTATCGCCTTCCTAAGAATTCGTAAATTTCGAATTTCATTGCCAGACTTGCAGCTTTTTTTTTCTCAAAATTTCCGGATCCACAGGTCTACCATACTACAAGAACAGGCACTCGCACTGCACCTGCAGATGCGGCTTTTTATTTGCAAGTCTGCTCATTCATTCCAGATATTTTCGAATGGGTCGATTTTTCAATTTGATTCTCAGTTTTTATTTTCATTTTAAATGAGAATACCGAGTAAGAATTCAACAGAAATTCGAATTTGAACTCATTTCAGGTTTAGAGAAATTCGTTCAAATTTATTCAGTTGTTTCAGACAAAAAGCAAGGCAGTGAGTGCTGCGACAGCCCCTCCTTCGATTCGTTCGACCTCGAGGAAAACCACCAGCAGAAAGGCTCCCGTGAGTGAAGGTAGGGAGAGAATTTTTTGCCTGCTGAACTCTGCATAATTCCTCCTCTCATAACACCAAGAAAATGCTTTTCTTCCAGAAGAATCAGACGAGGATGACGAGTCAGTCGTTTCGAAGGTGGTAGAAGTGAAGAGAAGGCCAGTGACATCGACTCCAAACGCGACTCCGCCCGCTTCCAGACAGAACTCGCGCAGTCGCGGCCGCCCTGCCAGCACTGCCAAACCTTTCACTACTACTTCTCCCGTTCATGTGGTATGTTAATTTATAGTTTTCATATATCTTATTTATCTAATTATTCTAATAGAAGGACTGGTCTTTCTATCTTCATAAATCTCCCTCAATTGCCCGTATATTCGAATCCATCCAACTTTCCAAAGACTCGAAGGTGCTCTACTATTAGAGACACCCTTCTATTAAAATGGGTTGGTATTCTTTCGTATTTTTCACAAAAATCTGGAAGAGATACCATACAAAATTATTTTTGCAAAAGAGGCAATTTCCTATTTTCTTGAATTATTTGCCATGTCTATCTATAATTATGCTTTACTTCTTCAAAATAGTATCTGTTCGTACTTTCTCTGTAAATGGGAAAAGGGAGAAATAGCGTTTTGGAGGAATTTGCTTACTTCGCATCTTTGAAAGGATTGTATTTTCTACTGGATGGAAGTCACGCATAGCCTCCAAGAATCATTTTTTTTTTCTATACATGCAAAGGAATTCAATTTTCAGTCGCCTCCCAAGTCGAGCGCTTCATCTCTGTTCTCGATCTTCTCGACTTCGGCTGATCGCATCAGCTCTGAGGGCGATGTGAACTCCTCCCTCTCCACACAACACTCTCCCAGACGTGCCCCGCCCACTGACATGTCCCCTGTCTTCGATCAGCCTGGACAGACTCCGCCTAGGAAACGGTATGTCATTTTGATTGGTGGATATTTTCTTATACCCTTTCATTTTGAACTTGAAAGAATCAACCAATGAAAATTTAATTTCTAAAAATCCAGAAGTATCGGTTATTTTCAGTATGGACAACGTGGCGCCCTGGCTGAGCAGCACTCGAAACTCGGCCTCTTCCGTCACTTCGCGCACTACTTCATACGGACTGGCAGACAGAAAGAGCAGCACCAAGGCTAGCGAGTGGAAATCACCTGCAGGTTAGCGAATGACAATATTGTGTATTCCTGAAATTCTAACCTCAAGCTTTTCCTACGATTTATAAAAACACTTATTGGAAACAAAATCTTTACCTGTTGTGATAACTCGAATTTTTCGAAACTTCTCCACGCCCAACGAAATATTGTGGATAAAGATCTTCTACTTCGCTTACGGCAGTTTGTAAATGACGGAGTGGATTTTTGCCAAGTGATGCAGTTTTCTTTCTTTTTTTTCAGAAAGACGGCATTGCTTGACGAAAGATCACTTCGTCATTTACTTGTTCTTCCTAACTGAGTGGCGAAAAATCCACATCGCCTTGTCTCCAAATGCATTCGATGTCTCTGGAGTAAAATAATGAATGTCTGTTCAGGCCGTTCGTTGCTGGACTTGGGTCAGTCGTCGGGAGGCGAGGAGTCGGATGGGGGCCTCGAGACTTCGAGGGTCGTGTACTCGAGCTACAAGCCGCCCGACAACAGGAGCACAGGAAAGACAGGCAAATTGGCCAATCTCTGGGACAGCTTCCTCGGCAATAAGGTAGGCAATATTTCAATAAAATTTGTAAGAAAAATGACCGTAACTGCGGTTGTAAATTTTAGTCCGATGCGGTTTGGATTGAGAATTTCGGGAAAAGAAACTTATTAATCTGACTTCAATTCGTTTTTTGAGTTTCAAAATCATTCTGCTTTTGATACCCAAAAACAAGCAAATCTTAAGGATGCGATGATTTACACTGCGTTTTCTGCATTCTTCTTTTCTTACATTTTGATATTTTCAGTTCGATGCAGGAAAGGAGCCAGGCAGTCGCTACGAGATGCGTCACGGAGCCACTCGCACTCGCGTGGTTCGCGATCCAAAGACCAACAAGTACAGCGTGCAGCACGACACCATTGGACAGTCAGTTTGCTTTCTTCTCACACTGGCTTACAGATCTTATCCTTTGTATGTTTCAGGGACTGGCCGCAACTGTTGCTCTACATCTTGTGCGGATTCACCCTGATGCTGGCCGCAGTCTATGTCTGCTCCGCTCATCCTCAGCACGTTCAGAAGGCTGGCAGAACTATCACTAGTCAGTTTGCTTGGATTTGTGGAAGAAATAATGAAAAATAGTAACTATAAAATGGGTGCCGACTTTTCCAAATTGAGTGTCGCTATTCAATCCGCAGAAGGAAATAATGCGTCTTTTCTAGAGAGAGAGAGAGAGATTCTCTCTCGATTTGACACACTATTTCTTCTGCGAGGTGAGCTGCGGATCGTAACTTGGAGAACTCACAATGTATGACTAGATTCATGAAAGTGCAATTTTAGAAGAAAAATTTTTTCAACATTTCTCAGTTCTCAAATTGCCTATGAAGTGAATATATCGATTTGCAGACGGAATCAGAGACGCCGTGCAGTTCTTCTATCAGTACGCCATTCTGCCCGTCATCATTGTCTTCGGGGGTAATATTTTCTAGGCATCGAAATAAATCAACTTTCTCAATTAATTGAAAAAATACTTTTGAACATGAAATGAGAAGATTTTGTTGAGCAGACTTGATTGATACTTTTCCTCAATAGAGATTGCCATGAAATAATGAATTTTCAGCTGTCCTGACCGTGTTCGCCTTGTACTACGGACAGAAGAAGTGGGCTCGCATGAAGGAAGAGGAGGAGAGGGCCTTCTTCGAGTTGGTCGAAAACATCACAAGTACGTTTTCAGAGTCCTCTGTATAATTTACCAATTCACCATTATTTCTTTTCCCTATACTCCCTTGCTCTAAATCCCGATGAATTTTAAAAATTGTGGTCATGGCGAATTGGTGAATTATACAGGGAGTCGTTTTGAAAGATAAAACAAACTTGTATAGAGGGCATAGGCATGATGACTTATGATCCGAGTAAATTGGCTAATGGCCAAATTAAAATCAGTTTTGGGAACTAGTTTCTTATTGGTCATTTGTTTCAAAAAATCTGTTCAGCAAGATATATAGCCTAGAGTAATATCTACATTTTTTGTTGAATAGATTTTTGAATGCAAAGCTCTAATCAATTAGGTTCCTAAATTAGTTGAAAGCAGAGAAATAGTAAATTAGAAGCTAGAAAATAAAATTTTACTCTGTTCATCGTTTAAGAGAATGTGAAAGATAATTTTATCTAGTTCACATCTTTTCACTATCTTCTAATGTCCTGATAAGAAGGGTAGCGGAAAGAGTTTTTTTTAATCTAGAAATCAGAATCCGTAATTTAGATTAATTCAATCAATGATTTGCAGGAATGGTGTATGACAGCTATATCGATGGGGAGTCGTACATCTCGCAGCCACATGTCAGAGACCTCATCTTCCCGCCTGCAAAGAGGTAAACTGCACATTTATATGATAATAATCATGACTATATTTGCAATGGCCACTACGACATTGAGATGAATAAGTTTTAGTTTATGAAATTCTGATGAACGACAATGTTAAAATAAAGTTCCATTTTCAAACCCATTTGATGTATTAATCATTTCATAAGGATTTAATCAATTTTAGTCGATTTCTTTTCATTATAGCTATGAAAGAGTTTTTATCTCTCAAAATTTAGTGAATTAAACGAAGGAAAAATCGATAATTCGAAACTTGCAAGATTTCCAAATACACCGAAATTTTCAGACGCGGCGCCGAACTGGCTCGTTGGGAGCGCGCGGCGGCATTCATCGACGAGAGCGAGTCGCGAATTGCCACGGAGAGCCGAATGATGCCCAGTGGACACGAATGTGCTGTTTGGAGATGGACTGGGGGAAAGAGAAAGCTCTGAAGGAGTCGACAGGGAACAGCCAATGAACAGAGGAGTTGGTAAGTGATGGGTGGGTTGGCAATTAAGGACGTGTTGACACTTTGCTCACGAACATGTGTGCTCTCTGATGTGCGTTCTCTATTTTATCTTCCCGCTGATTTCGTCGTCTACGTTTCGTGTTCATCCACGTTATTTCTCTTATCCTTTTCGCCTCATTTCTCTTCGCAAGCCAAGTATAAACGCGCCCTAATTGATTGATCAAAATGTTGTCATAAACCACTTTTGTGCTCTTGACAATTTCAAACAGTTATCATCATCATATTCAGTCAAAATTGTTACTGATACATTTTCGATGATAACATGAAAATTGACAAAACTTTTACCTTTACTTGAATTTGCCTATTCTTTCGAACGGATAAAGAGTAGCAACATGACATGTGACAAAACTTTTCGATCAACCAGATATGTTCTCTTGCAACTATCTTATGATTTACCGACTTTCTTTGAAATCGCCCATTATCCTACATTTTTTAAACTTATGCCTAATGCAAAATTTACAAAGAATAAAATTTCCCAATTCTCAATCAGATACTCTAGTTTGGATACTTCTTTTCCTTGTTTATTATTACATCTTCGATTCTGTATTATTATTATTATTTTTAGTTGGCCAAAAATCCTTTCGCAACATTTCTCAAGTTTATTTTTTTTATTTTGATCTAGGATCAACATTATTCTTTATCGTTTTTCTCGTTTTTTACTTATTGTATTTTAATGTTTTCGAGGTTTCTTTTCGTAACCGGGAATAAAGTTATTTTCAAAAGGAGGCTAAACATCCACTGACAATAGATTGGTATTGAAAAACATTGATATGGTATCTAACGATATTTTTTAATAATCCGACCCGATTTTTTCCGTTATAATCTAACAAATGATTGTCTATAACGGATCATTTATGATTCATGAACGCATCTTGAAATTTGACGATGATTCGATGAACTTGATAAAATACTGCAAACAAATTGATCAAAATAGCATTGATTGCGTTTCGTTCCACATTTTTTCCGCTAGTTTGCATGCCTGGGAAACTTAATAAAACCATTTGCTCTTTATAAGAAATGCTCATTTTATTGTTCGCGATTACAATAATCATTCATCTTTTTCTCTTTGAGATCATCTTAGTTTTACAAGATTCAGCTTTTCTCAAATCCGAGAATTTGACTTAGTGCTGTATTTTCGATATTTCCGTCGAGGAAAGCATGCATGACAAATGCAGCAGAACATGAAGAATAACGTAGTTCCTAGCAGAATCCAGGATAAGGCTGAAATTAGCTTATGCTCCGTTTTTAGAGCTAGTGTGAAGACTAGCCATTAAATTTGAAATCTGTCCTGCCAGAAAATAGTAAATCTATTGGATTATCAGATTCATCCTAAATATTTTATCAAACAATAAAAGTTCAACTTTTTGTCAAACTTATTTACATGGCATTCGTCCTTCGGATGAGTGGTTTTATATTGTTGAAAACCATCTATGAACGTATCTGATGAACAGAAATCGCTAACTTTCGAGCATCCAGTTATGCTCTGAGTTACTGCGAAGAAGCGATTACTGTTAGGGTATCTTCGGAACAATGCCTAAATTTCTTGAACAATTGATTCATTTGTGGATGATAAATTAATCAAAATCAACTTCAATTTAACTTCACTAGAGGTTTCTTTATCCACCTTTAATTTCACTTCAAATTTATGCTTATGAAGTTGAGGTTCTAAGTGAAGTATCGTCGGCTTTGAATTTGTATGCATTTGTAGCAACTCTTACCTTGATGTAATATTTTTCATTCCTCTTCCACAGTTCCAAAATGAGCGTCGCGATAAACTCAGGATTTTGTCCTTCTCCAAGCGCTGCGTCCTTCGCTCCAATTGATTCGAGAAGTGCCATAAGCAGCATGTCATGCTGAACCGTTGAATCATTTTGCAATTGTTATAATATTTGTATTATGATGCTATTATTCTATCATTCAACGAGTTTAAATTGTGATACTTTTATCTCGAAAATCACGATTCAGCATTTCTATTCTCAGAGGAAGAAAAGGACCATCTGAGCATAATGAGGCATGCAGGCACTTTAAGGTTTTCTTGTCTTTTCTAGAAACTCTTGTTTACGATATCCATGTTTTTCTTCGGTACTAATAGCAAATTGAGATTTAGAAATTACCTACCGTCCCATAAGCATAGAACTTCTTCATGTCCTTGCAATTCCTCGTCTGGTCACATTCGATCTTTCTCTTGATGTGCTTTGTCAATTCCTCGAGCAGTAATCCACTGGTCGGTCGAATCCAGTTCGGATTGTGATAGGGACCAGTGCCAGCGATTAGATTCAATCCCTGAGATTTATTCATTTTCTTCAAATCATCAAAAAACCCATATGCCCAGCATAAAAAAGGAATTTCATACGTGATTGTGTAAACGGTATGACATCATAACGCGAGATATGGCCGAAATTCGATAGAGTAGGCTAAGGAAATGGTTCTTTTTCATATTACTATCATATTTTTCAGAAGATTTCCCAATCCATGGGAGGTGTTCATTTATGCATTGCACAACTTGGCCTCTTGTACTTTCTACCCCTAGTTACCCTCCCGTAGTTTTTACCTCCTTTTTCACTTCCTCTTGTTACTTTACGATTCCTATCATTGGTATTTCGGATTTTTCTTGATTACTATGACCTAACTATCATAAGCAAATAATAAATGTTCATTATTTATCAAGGATAACCCAAAATATACTAAAATCGGCATTTTCTAACCATGGAATCTTCCCCCTAGCATGACAATGTCTCACCACGTCGGATTTCATGATACCATACGGTTTACATATTTCCTTACATGAAAATATGCTCCTCTTCCTTCCCTTTCTGCATTTTCGTCAAACCACTCAGGCACTTTTGCACCAGCATTCTTCTGAATTTGCAGTATTTCATCAGATATCCATCATTTCGCATACTTCGATAATCAGACTGTCAACAAGCAACACATTTTCCGATGAGTTCTTGTAATATTTCGCGTACTTCAGCTCTCTTTCCATTATGCCTTGCAGAATTGCAAGCTGAAATGAGATTTTTAATTTTTCCCATGAAACATTAGACGGATTTTATCTGCCACAATCACAATTCACAATCCTCAAAAATTACGCGAAGAAATATGTGCAGAATTCGTAAACAATTACAACCTTACGATGAAAACTATTTGTAAAGTCAAAAATCTTCTTACGATAGGTTTTCCTTTCTGCATCCACTTGTCATACAATTCATTGCTGATGTTCAATTTCTCCTTTTTCTCCCGATTCAGTCTGCTGCAATCCAGATGGGGGAACAACATCTGGTGAACTTTACATATTTTTATCATCATTCATCTATTCCCCTACAAAATCATCATGCCCAGGCACGGTGTGAACAGAGACAGGTATTCCAGAAAACATAGCCAGGCCGACTTTGATTGTTGTTTCGATGCATCTTTCCCTCGCGCTGCTGCGGAAATGCAACTATTTCATCATCCTTATTTTGTTCTAGAACAATCGATTGAATTACCTGTTCTGGAAGCATTCTGGCATCCAAAAATGCCTCATTCACGTATCGGTTCCTCAACATTTGCCCCAATTTATTCGCCTGTTCTAGACCATCCTTAATCGAGCATTTTTTCATGATCTTTTTATGATCTAATCTATACATTCGTCAGAGATCCTAGTCCTCGATAGAATATCTTCGAGGCATCTGGAGATGCAAAGCCAAACTCAGGAGCTCTCTCCGAGTGTCGAAATATCTAGACAAGATATTTTAAAAAATCAAACAATTTTCATACTAATAGCTCTTCCTTACCGTCTGAACTAAAAGTAATTCATCTTTAGCAATTACAAAAATAATATTCAGGAGAAAGATTGGAATAATTGCATAGATTTTCATAACAAACTCAGATTTTTGTTGCAAATTTGTTAGGATTCAAAGTTAAAAAAAAAAGTAGTGGACACAAATACGAGGGAGTCGAATAATTCAACTGATAACTGCAAGGGAATTGGGAGGGAAAATGAAATGAAATGAAAAGGAGAGGAAGAGCACTAAAACATCTGATAGATTAGAGTGAATTGCACACAAAAACAGTCGACTGTTTATGATTTGAATGAAGGCCATGAAAATTGATCCCTTTCTACGTAGTTCATCAGTCATCAATCATATGATTATCACAAAGGTCTGATAAATATGAAAAATGGCTAATAAATGTTTAAACGTAAATTACATTTTATGATATTAAAAATTTTGCAACATCATTATTTGAATCTCTGAAATATGTTTATTGAGCTGATAGCCATATGTAATCTTTTCTAACTAGTCACTCAAGAAATTTGATTTATTTCATACCCGCGATTTGGAATAATTAACAGCAAATTTTCACATTTTATCTAAAACCCGCGATTTGAGTTAAGTGCTTATTTTCATTTTCCATCACAGTCTAAACGAGTATAAGACACAGAAGAGGGATGGTCGATTAGTTGAATAGTTCTGGCACAACTTCAGAAAGATCCTATAACAAAGATGGTCACAAATGACAATGGCTCGTACAATTAAATTAGAAAATAGCATATTTGGTTATTTGCACTCTTCACCACTTCGCCACATTGCTATCAAGCGAAATAGTATAAGATTTGGATAGGGTAGAGCTTCTTTTCTCATACTATTTCGAATAGTGGAGGAATGGCGAAATGCGAAAAGTTCAAGTTTCCTATATTTTCAGAAATAATGACTAAATACGGTAGAATTCTTGTCCATCTCCCTCTAGAATTAAATGGCATAGAAATTGAATGCCATTGTGTAGGCATTTATCATAAAATTGAAAACTGATGATATTCCGAGTTTTAGTCTTTAGAAAAAATCAACTTTTATGCCAATTCTTTTAGGGTAGATGATATGATATTGTATTGGTTATATGAACTGAAAATTTACTCGATGAAGAGCTCAAATGCTCGAAATATGAGTATGAGCTAAACGAATAAAGAAACTAACAAGGAAGAGAAATCAGATTTGCTGGGAATACTAATAATGACGATTGTCTGTGATATTTCTTAACCGCCGTCTTTCGATAAATGAACTTTCAGTACGACTGACTAAATCAATAAAAATGAATACAGAACTACAGTAATTTCGAGATCTCACCAAACAAATCTACTGCATGAGCCAGTTAAATTCAATTATTTTTCTTGTAAGATCTCGAAAAATGCAATAATAAAAATTCCTAACGACAAACAATGAATTTTAACATGCATCTATAAAAAAAAAAAACTTTCATAAACTGTATTACTTTCTACTCGTCTAGTAATTATTCAAATAATACCGTTATTGTGGTCTCTCATTTTGCCCTTATGCTGCTTGTCTTGTTCGATATTCTCGTTCCAATCCATCTCAATTAGTTCTTCCTTTTTCATTGCCAGTTCTTTCTCATCTTCAAGCTGTTCTTCTTTGATGGCCTCTTCGAGATCAGCCAAGGCCTTCAGCTTTTGTGGTGGGTAGAACGTGAAGACCAGAACTGCAACTATCACCTGAAAATAGAAGAATCATTGGACCATTTGATATCTGACAGGGTAACAACGTTACAGCATGAAAAAATAGTGTACAAAACTGAAGATATTTTATACTGTTAGCTTAACTTTTCCTATTCCTACATCGTATTCCCTTAATGTCGTAACAATTTCTAGATATTCATTATTGAAAATTGAAAAAGGGGAATCAATTTTACAAGGATAAAATGATATTGCAGAATAAATTGGTGACAGTTCAATATGTCAACAATTCAAATTCCTTCTTTCAGACAACTTCGCAGAATGGCGAAATATATGGAGTGATAGTACTCCACTACTCTTTCCTATTCCTACACACTATTCCGCCTATTGCGATCGCTGCGATATTCCTTAAACCCTCCTTTTTCATACCTTACGGGAAATTGATCAACTGAAAAAACGTTTACAGAAATGACCTACCAAAGCGACTCCTTCGAACATTAATAATGAGAAAGGTCTATCTCCGAGGAAAATTGAAATCACTGCTGTTAGTCCTGGAAATAGATGGCTCGGAGATTTATTGTTATATAAAATCATTATTTCAAAAGGTGAAAATGGAAAAAAGTAGCACTTCTTGTAAAAAATTGCAATCTTTACCATGTAGAAGTATTTTTCAGCAAGAAGAAGACTTACAGTACCTATAGCAATAGTCTGACAGTAGGTCTTCTTGACATTGTCTGCATATTTCATGACCATCGAAACTGCCAGGCCCCCAATCGAGTTGAGCACTGTCACCAGCCACACTAGCCACGTCCAGCCTTGGAATAAGCCACCTGAAATGGAAACTACTGAAAATGCATATAGAATGGAGCTCAATATTCTTGTATCTCTTCTTAACTTTCATATTACTAGTTTACTTGCTTGCAGTGGACTGATTCTTTCGAAATTTGGCGCACACACACATCTTAGAATAGTCTAACTATGAAAGTCTAATAAGTTTTAGTTAAATTGGTTCATTGCAAATGAGCGAATCAGCAACAAACATTGGGATATCATGCAAAACTTTTGAGCGCCACTGTATATGGATTTCTACATCCAGAGAAAATTGTGCATATCAAAATAGATCTGACAAGACTTTCAAGGAAAGATCATATGAATAGAAAGGGAAATTCAAGTTTTTTCCAATATATTTTGAGCAAATTTGTGATAACTCGCCAACGGCAATGGCCTCTGCATCGGAAGCAATCATAGTAAAGGTGGCGAAAACGAGAGTCAGCAGTCCCAATCGAATGTTCTGAGTCCACATGTCTGTCTTGTACTTCTTCAGAATCTTCTCGAAATAAACACCTAAAATTGACACAATTAAAGAGATTGCGGATAAAAAGAAAATGGAGATTATAGCCTTGATTTTTTCAAAGTTTTTCGTCACTATAAAAGAAGAAGTATGGTAATATTCGTCGTATTTTTGTCAACTTTAGAGAAAAACAAGATAGAACTGAAAATTGAAATAATTTATTTCATAAAATGAAAAGAGTTATTCAACCTGCAAATGCACTAGTCCAACACATAGCAATCGTGGCCAACACTCCATACATCTTGTCGCCGCTCACATTCGATGATTTGTGGGAATCTGACTGGTCATACTGAAATGGAAATTTCAGAAAAGCTTTGTTAACAGAGAATGGAACGAAAACAGATAATTTCAATACTTTTTCCATATAGGAATTTAGGTTCGCATAAAACTAATTTTAAATTCCATCGTGATTAAGAATCAAATAATCTTCTCCTTATCACAAATGAATTACGAGCTTTCTACCTGAACAAGAGCGACCCCTCCGAGTGCGAGCAGTAGAGAGCCCCATTGTGGTATAGAGAGGATGCTGTTCAGAATGCATACCGACAGAATTGCCGTTGTTAGAATACGAAGTTGGTAAGTTACCTGAAAATGAACGAGAAAATATCGATGCAATGAAAATTTGACAATGGAACTACTAAAATTTGTTTACAACATTTAGCGGATTTGGAAAGGTCATTTGATTTGAGTGAATCAATAACAACTCACACTATAAGTTGTTGCATCGATATTCGCTAAAGCGATATAGTACAGATTGTTCTGGATGGCATAGACTATGGCAGGGACGCTCACCTAAACGATAATTATAAATGCTTGAATGAAGTAGAGGAAAAGTACCTTCAATGTCTCAATTTTGTTGTTCCAAATAGATTCGTGCAACATTTGACAGGCTCTAAAATTCTTTATAAACATAGAAAACTCAGGAGCATGGTCAACACCAGCGAGAAAAAATCTACAAATAAAGTATTTTACAGAAATGCAACTAAAATACTGCATCAACGTGTTATTTTGCCAAACTCATAAAATTTAGAAGAAAGTAAAACACTCACCCGAAAAATGACCCGTTCGATTTCCAAATGAGGATGAAACACAGAATCAGCTTCAGAATCTCCATCATAAAAACTGAGGTTGTTGGCAGAAAGTGACTCTGAAAAATCATGTTTACTGTTAGATAGATAGCAATCATGAAAAGCTTCCAGATAATGTTTCGGGAGTGAATTCACCTTGTTTGCAGCTCTGACGAGGAAGGGCATTCCAGTTTGCTGCGCGGTGAGCAGGAGCATCGAAAAGAATTGAATGCTCCATACGACTCGGTAGATCTGAAATTAACATTTTAGAAATTGAAAATATTCATCACAAAAGTATCTTTCTAAACAAACTGAACTCGTATACTTTTCTACGAAAGAAAAAAACCCAAATAGCATGAATTTTAATTTACCCTTTGGTGAGGACGGGTTTGAATAAAAATGATAATGGGTCGAATCGAGAACATGGCTCTGCAAATGGACTGGAAATAGACAGAAACAGATGAATATATGAAACAAACAATGTATCGATTGGAACTGAACGAAAGCGAAATGGAATGCTAATGAAAATAGTGGATTCAGCAAACTATTTCAATGGCATGTTGTGAGGAGAGAGCGCATTACGAGAAGTTCCCCCACCAATTTAAATACATCTCTTTACAACCTATTCATATCCTCTATCGCTGTCTTTCTTTTAACCTCTTTCATCAATTTTCGCATTTTTCATGAGCTCAACCCCAAGTTCCGGTTCGACTCTCTTCTGATACAAAACTTTCCACAGGCTTTCGCATAATTGTTTAGTCGACCAACTTTCGCTAGTCCAAAAATCAGAATAAAAATCCATACAAATGATAAGATGAAAGGATAAATGAGATGGCAACAAGATGTATTCAAATTGGCGGGGAAACTTCCCGTAATGCGCTCTCTCCTCATAACACGCGTTTAAATTAGGAAGTCAGAACTTTTCTTTAGAAAATCGTAAGAAAAAAAAGAAATAAGTTGATAAATTTGTGAAGGGAAATGCAGAAAATGTGAATTGCGTGGCAACATATTCACACTGCAACGCAACGATTATGTGGATGAGCCACAGACAGAAAATAAAGGAGAGAAAAGAGAAACATGGAAATAGATATTGGAAATGAATTGAATGGAATAGACTGCTTGATTTGTGTCAACAGACGGGAAAAGCCGTCAGGATTAGAAAGGCGAATGAACTGTAAATTTTTTCTGAAAAAACAGCTGAAAGAAGTAACTATTTGAATGGAGTGAATCGAAGTAACTCAAACCTCGAACAATTTGTGTGTCAATAGAAAAGGAAAGGAGTAAAACGGATGAAACGGGTCAACGAAGGGAGCTGCAGGAATGGAAGAAGAGGAAATGAATGAAGGAGGAAGGAAAGGAATCAAACAGACAGAGTGAAAACGAAATCTCCAATGATGCTGCGAAAATCAATACATTCATCTATCAATCAACCCTGTTCTCGATTCGACCAATTTGGATAGACTTTCATCAAAATCTTTAGCTGACAGAATACTCTGCTCTGCATAAAGCTAATTGCTTCATGAAGGTTCAACTACCAATTCCCAATGAAAAAAGCTGTTTGAGTACGAATTACTCTCCATTGCCCCCTATATCGGTGTTACTTATCTCAGGGTAGAGGTATCCTGAAGCCTCCCCGTTGACTCTGCGTGTTTACCCCTCTATATCTCTCCTTTCCACACTATTTTATTTGTGTGTCACGTAGCTCTCGCACCATCCATTTAGTCCTGACAGCTAGGCAGCGCCGATCCCAGAAATAATGAAGTAAGCATTGATATTTTGTAAAATTCGTTAAAAGCTCTACGAAATGGACAGCTTCAAGTTGAGAGATGTAAAAATATAGACGGAAAGCATGAATATGCCAATTTTAAAGCTTGACAAATGGAATTATGAAACATCTATAAATTTTCTTCTCTAACTCAAAATACAGTGGCAAGCAAGTCTGGAAGCATTTAATCATTTTTCGAGTACCATTCTAAGACGTAAAATTATTCAAATCGACTAAAGTTTGGCTTGATCGCATAATTTAGCTTACTGAATAGAATATTTCCATGTCAAATTTTGTCAAGATTGAATCTTTGTTTAGAATCGGTCCACAAATGACTCTTAAATAATGCGCTTCCAAACCTTTGCCCGTCACTGTAACTTTATAACATAAAATAAGCCTACCGATTGGGTGAAGGAGACGGTTTCTCGCCTGATGACGACGCCCTCTGCCGGCAACAGCTCCTCTTCCTCCACTTCGCTCAACTTTGTCATTTTACTCAGCTCTCAAACAATCTCAAAATTCATTCAGTTCTTCAAAAGTGGCAAAATTAAAACCTACTTTTCAAATAATCCTCCTCTCGAAAGTCGGCATTCAGATGCAACAAAACTGATAGAATGTCGATTTATCAATAGAATTGGTGAATTATGGAATTTCTGAAGAATATAAATCCTAAAAATTCTCATCAGGGCTGGGATTCAAGTAAATTACACCTCCTATAAAAGCATTTACAAGGGGGTGTAAAATTTTACTTGAATCCCAGCCCTGATATTTTGCTTGGTGGAAACAGTCTTATCCCCTAGCGGCAGAAAAATCTTTTCGTCTCCATTTTCTTCATACTATTTTTACTTGAGAGGAAAAAATAGCACGAAAAATGGCGAGGTCGAAGTTTTTCCTCCATTAAAGTACAGAACACGGTTTACGGCACGAAAATTGAAAATCAAATCGATGAAAGAAAATAAAGGATGAACATGAAAATGAAGAAAAATCGTTATTGAGAAGTCACAACAATTGAGCCACTTCGCGACTGGATCATTGGATGATTGAAAATGCTCGCGTAATAAGCAGGAACGACTTATCATAGCAACGAATGGAGGAATGGAAACTAGAGATGAAAGGTAGTACAGAATGCAAAGTGGAAATATGCCGAAGGGCAGGGAAGCAAAGCTGGAGAGTCCAAATAAGGCAGAAAGGGAAGGGAGTGATTAGTGATGAAGCATTGCAGCATGGAACTGATAAGGAAGACAGAATAAATTGACGAGTAATCAAGTGAACATGAAGAACAAGCTGTGAGTTACAAAGTTAAATTGGTGCAAGAGAAGAAGAAATGCACGTGGCAACGGAACGAAACAGCAACATAGGTAGACAGAGACAGACAAGACTATTTGCTGAGGAAAGTGAAGAAGGGGAATTGAGAATGAAAAAGAGCCGAGAGGAAGAGCAAAGATGAAAGCTGTGCTAGAAAAATGCAAATATAGAACACAGGGTGGGGATGAACTTGGAAGAAGTGATAACTGATAACGAAATCAATTGGAAAAGAAAATCGGAAAAACGAGCAGGTAAGAAATACGCAATGCCCATTTTGCTCTTTTATCAACATTTTCATTTTTCATCCATCGTTCAGCTTATTTTCATGTTTTTATTTGCTTGCTTCGTTTTATTTTTGAGATTTCAGTCCATTTGAAGATTTTTCGACTTCTCGGAAAGTTTATCCAGTTCACTGGTCTCGAATTTGTAGAGTTCGCCCATTTCTTCTTCTTTGACAACACTATTTCTCATCATATTGTGTGCAAACTTTCCAAGAAGTCAATTCTGTCTCTTCTTCTTTCTCATTTCACTTACCCCTCACTCTTCGTTTCACCCTCTCTTGCACCAATGCAATTCTCCCACTTGGTGTAGTCTGCGAATTATTTCAAAAAATTCTCGAAACTTTTCGTTACTTTTTCTAGAATTTCCTATTTTTCAGTATTCCAAATGGTGGATGTGAATCCGCGAGACGTGGAAGTGATTCTGGCACAGAAATTGGCCTGTGGAGAGCCGGTGGCCAGGCAGAGGGCTCTGCGAGCGCTGGAGGACTGGATTCGACAGCAGTCTAGCCATATCGGTACGTTTGTTTTCTTTATTTTTCTGATAGTTTACCACTTTCTATGAGATCGTCAGATATGCAGTAAAAACTCGCGTCATCGAGTCGAGCGCCATTTTTCGTAGTTAGGATCGGGTGCTGGTGTCAAATTTAAAAAAATGCAAATATGGAGATTGTATGATTTTCGTTGAAAAACTTTAAAAAAAAAAGTTTTCCCATTTAATTTTCAGTATTTTCTAATACTGTTGCTTTCTAAATCATAGGCGAAAAGAATTCTCTGCTTCAGAGTTTACTGAAGACGACATGCTACGTCTCTGGAAAGGGCTGCACTACGTGCTGTGGATGCAGGACAAAATGATCATGCAGGTTTTATTCAGGTCTATTAAAACTAGCAAAAGCGAATATTTCAGGAGGAATTGACCGAGAAAATCAGCAGCCTCTTCCATGTGTTTGCCAAAGAAGAAGACAAGGTCTGAATGAATTTCGATCTCAAATTTTAATCTTATTTCCAGAAACTCTTCCTGCGCTGCTATTTCGTTCTTCTGCGCAAGGAATGGATTCAAATCGATCGCTGGAGAATGGACAAATTTCTCATGGTAGGATCTTCGGAATTAAAAATGGCTGGAGCTTAGTATATTAATTTCCGCTTGAAGAACTTTTCTGTAAAATGAAATTTTTAAATATTTCCTGATGTTTCCAGCAAATGCGTCGAATGGTGCGCGCTGTGTTCGCCTATCTGCGGGATTTGGGCTGGAAGAAGGAGATTCGCGAGGAATACTGGAGCATTCTCAAGGAGTCTCTCATTACTGAGAGTAAGATGATTTACGCTAATTTAAAACTCAATGAATCATTCCAGACAGGAACATCTCCGAATCTCTGAAATTCCACTTCGCCTCTCTCGTTCTCGATGAATTGGACTTGGCAGGTTGGTATTTTCTTCCCTGATAAATAGAAATGATCAGAAACAGGCGTGCGAAAGTAAACATTTTGAAAAATCGAAACCGAAGGTCCAATTAATTTTTTTTCGAAGTTGAAAGTACCACCTCAAATTTGTCCATTTGAAGCCGAAGTTGGAACTTTCACTCACGCTGATCAAGAATATACCGATTAATCAAACTAAAAAAATTTAAATGATCATTTTAGGTGGTCTGACGAGTGCACAATTCACTTCTCTGATGCGTTCATTTGCTGAATTGCTTGGGGAGAAATCTTTGAGGTAATTTTCATTTTCAAAATTTAAGCTATTTTCAAAAATTCAGCGACTATTTATTCGACTCAATTGTGGACGAAGTGTTCTTCTCGATGTTGCACCAGAAGTCTGACGAAATTGCAGCGAAGGAAGCGGAAGAAGAGCCGCAGCCGAGCAGAATTCCGGTAATTTTTCTTGAAGGCTTAACTAATTTATAGAGTTAGAGAAGAATCATGACGAGTCGTATTAATTAGCGTCAAATTTCATTCCAAATTTTTCCACCTTTTCTCCCAATTTCGCGATAATAATTCGTAAAGTTCGGTTCTTTAAAGACTGAAATTTCAGATCAACTACAAATCAATCGGCAAAATGCTGTTTGACGTTGCAAAGAGGGAGTCGACTCCGAAGAACCGGAGGGCCAAATTGTATGGAATCGTCAAAAAGTGAGATTTATAGAAATCCACTTTGTCTTCATCCATAAATTTTCAGATTCGAACTGGCTGCAGCTGACAAAGACCCCATGTTCGTTTCTGACCCTGTTCCTAAGGATGTGAGTATTCATTATAAAGTTTATCTAAAACTTAATGGAAGTAATATCGACGATGTAACACCGTACTATCCCTTAACGATAGAAAAGTCTTCGTCGTCACTTCCTTCACTATTTTAGCCGAGAAAAAGAAATAATATGAAGAAGATAGTGAGGGAAAGAATTATTCTTACGTTAAGAGACAGAACACTGCGATGTAGTTAAATTTTGATTACAAAATATTGACTGGAATAGTTTGAATTTTCCAGAAGCTGACTGGCAAAGACTTCGCAGACGCAGCCAAGGAACTGAACAGCTTCGTGCAGAAGGTTCGGGGTGAAAGGGAACAGTTCAAGAAGGAGAAAAAGTAAGCAAATTTAGATATGTCTCCTGATATTCATTTTAAAGGGCAAAGAAGGCACTGCAAGAACATGAGAAGACGAAGGTCGAAGGAGACAAGAGAATTTCTGAAAAGAAGGTCCCAAAGGTTAGCATATTCACCAATTATCCCAATAAGTCTAAAAATTTCCAGGTTGGCAAGAAAGTCATGAAGAAAAAGGCAAAATCCCGAGGCGTGGGAGTCAAGAAACTGAAGAAGAAGTCCAAGAACTGAATCATTCAAATTGTTATTTGTTACCGATTTCTAGCTGTTATTCTGAATTTGTTAACTCATAAATAATTCATTGACGAGTTTCTTGCATATTTTCAAAATATCGCTTGCAACGAGCACCATTTTTGATGGTTTCTTCTTTTTTCGTGTTCGATTTTTGAGAAAAAAATTGAATTTTAGATATTGAAAAATGTCGAAGCGACGTTACGATCCTTCTGAAGATCGTACTCCGATTGTCGAGAAACTCTACAGGTAAAACGAGATAACTGAGAGAAAAACATTATTTTGCAGGGCAAACCAGGAATCACACTATTCGGCTGGTGGTTTCTGCGATGACGACGATGCATTCGAGGAGAGAAGGGAGAGGATTGCCGAGTCCAGACAGAAAAGTATGAATGATTCTATTTGCATACAGCCTTTTTTAAATGTCCATGAACCCTTGGTTTATGTTTGATCAATTCCTAACATGCAAGTTAATGACTTTCACGATAGACAAGTTTTCATGGTCTATTACGAAAATTTATCAATTTCGCATAACTATTAGCGGACTGAACAACTTGAGCATTGTCGTATTTGAGGAGCAGACAACCCGTATGTGGGTCAATCGATACCAGATTCGTGCATAGAGTGCAACCAGGCTCTATTCGACAGCTGGCTCTGGGACAGGTTCTCTCATCCTGTCTGTGATTCTTGCAGGTATAACTTACAATCCAATCCAATTCCAATGATCCATGAAAATATAATTGAAGAGATGACAAAAACAAGCACAAGTTGCTGGCTCGGACAGAGGTGAAGAACACGTATCTGCTGAAGGACTGCGATCTCGACCTCCGCAAACCGCCTCTCAGATTCTACTCCAAGAAGAACCCCCACAATCCGAGATATGGAGATATGAAACTATACCTCAAATGCCAGGTTGGCTGCTTGAAGAATAGAAATTGCAGACAGTTCTATCTTTCAAATGAATATGCTAAGATTCTTCGATCGTATTTAGGAAGTATCTTTCAATTTTAACTCGTGGAAATCAATTTATTCTATGACTTAACATATATTTTTAGGTGATCGAACGAGTGAAGACGGTATTCGGTAGCTGGGAAAAATACGAGGAGGAGAAGAAGCTGAGGGACGAGCAAAAGGAGACCAAGGCTGACAGGAAATTCGACAAGAAACTTAACAATCTCAGACAGCAGGTATGCTTTTTCTTTCGATACTTGTATAATTCTTTCTGCATAAACTTCAAAATTTCAAAACCTGAAGCTTGAACTTGATGTAAATATTTTACCATTTTTTGTCAAATCTAAAAAAATTCAGATGAAAGAATCGTCACGCAGCCGCGTGAAGACTGATCAGAAGCATGAACACGTGTTTGGAGAAGAGATCTACAATGAGGAGAAGGATGAATATGAACAGACCTGCAAGGAGTGCGGATTCATCAATAGGTACGAGAAAATGTAGGGAAAATTTCTCCATGCTGCTACTTATTTATCCAACTACTTGTTGTGGATGCATTTTGAAAAGCATCGTTATTATATTTCGTTGTTGCATTTATCTTTTGCAATACTATTCCTCGTATCTCTCGCTTCACTTGTTTGTGTCATACCGGTATTCTCGATTTATTGAGGTTCTTGGGAAATTCACGCAGTTTTAACAGATTATTCACATTCAAACGGCATGAACTTTTCCATGAACCTAGTTATTTGTTGAAGGTCTAAAACCGTAAATTTTTATTGAATAAACTTTTGAAAAACAACCGCGCAATTCATAAATAAATAGAAGGAAAATCGAGAATGAATGGTGTAAAGAAAACTGTAACCGGAGGATATTCAAATCAGGAAGAAGGTAACGTGAAAATCGGACTCAAACGCAACCTGCTGTATTCGAGAAGGGGAATGAGAGATGCAGGCTGAGGAAGAGGAGCAGAAACTCAGAGGGTCGAAATGACAGCGTCCAACTCGGCATTCGACACGCGGTTGAATGTGCCCACTGCGCGACCTGAAAATATCGAGACTTTAAAATTGAAACATTACAAATTTCGAGTAGCTAGAAATTTGCCTTTCCTATAGTATTTAGAGCAGAACAATAATTCAACACATGTTTCTATAGAAGATAATCAGGGAACAGTTATGAAATGTGCCATAAAATTTGAGTGGAATAATATTTTTCCGGTTGAGAATGCTTCCCTCCCACGAGTGAGTACAGTGCATCTCAAGATTTGAAGCGGCAACTTAGAAATGACGTGATAACTAGGCATTTTTCGCACTATTTCGCCTATCTCTATCTCTAATTATAAAACTCGTCATCTCGAAATTGCTACTTGAAGCAGGAATAAAAATAGCATTTGGGTGAAAGCACTGCAAGACTTTGGAATGAATGTAGATATTCATGAAAGGGCTGTACAAACACATGGGAGTAATGCATTCACAGCATATTTTTCGAACTTTCCAACCTTTCTCATCGAGGACGGGCTTCATCTCGACGACTTCGACGTTGGCAGAGACGAGTTTCTCCTCCATCACCTGCTTCAGAATGGCCAGCGCAATCTTGAGCGCCTCCTTCAGAGTCATGTTCTGCAACAAATATCATCCTTCTTTCTGACAAGACTATCGAGTCTCACATCATGATACTGTTCCTTGAGATTCTGCTCGGCCCCGTCGCTGGCGGCCCCGATGGCCTTGGCTTTGGCCTCCACGTATGTGCCCGAGGGGTCAAGATGATAAAGCTTGGGGCCTTCCTGGTCACAGCCAGCGAACAGCATCGCTACTCCGAATGGGCGCGACATCGCTGCCTGCAAATTGTCTATTTCTTTCAGCAGTTTCTCTTCTTCAATTTGTTTTATTATAATTTTTGACAAATTACTAAAAAACTGGTGCATGATCATAGACAAAAAATAAAGCCTTGTATTTTTAATTTTCAAAAAAGGCTTTTCGTCAGCTTTTTCTAAAAATCATCCTTTGTTACATCATTAATGTTGTCTGATAAAGTTAGAGATAAGGTTGGGCAAGCATGATGCTGTTCTCATACAATTAGCTCATCGAGTCGAGCGTTTAGACAATTCAACCCACCCTAGTTACAAGGATGAATTCTAGAATAAGCCTTTTCTTGTCTCGGATCAAAACGAATGTCGTCGCCAGTATAAAATAGTCATTTGCTGGCATAAATCTGATTGCGTCTTTTCGCGAACCTTAGCATCGTCATCCCCGAACTGGAGAGCGAGATTGGCGACGGACTGAGTGACGTCCTCGACCCTGATCTTGCGATTGTAGGTGAACCAGAATGACTGCGCCTCGATCTGCGCCCTCTCCACCAGGGTGCGTGAGTCCGCGATCAGGCCAGCAAATGTCACTGCTGGAATTAGACAGACTGTGAATGCAGAATATGGTAAAGTCGGCAATAAACTTGGTTAGCTTCTGTAACATCTTCAACAAGGACAAATTGTACTATTTTAGAAAACCATTAACAGAACGAACAAAAATTGCAATTGTGAATTTGAAGAAAAGAAAGATGATCAAAAGGTACAGAAAACAAGCATTTCCGGAAAGTATTTTCGTTAAAATATGATCAGAGGAGAAAGAGTAATTATGTTACGAGTACTAGACTTCTGTACACTACATTTGTTTCGCAGAAAATATCAAGTCTACCGATGTGCTGATCGATTTTGCTGATCTTCTCGATGGCGTCGTTGACCATGAGTTTGCTGGTGGATCTCTTCTCGGCAGCCAGCAGCACTCCCTCTTTCGTACGGATCCCGATGCTAGTCGATCCCAACTTAAATAATTCAGATTCATTTTTGTTGAAATAACTTTTTCCTGGTCATGATTTCTTTTAGACAAGATTTTTATAATTGTTTCAAGATACCGATTTTGGTTTCCGTTGAAAATATCACTATTCAGGTAAATTCTTTCGAAATTTTAAAATCAGCAAAAATTTAAAAAATAAATAAAAAGTAAAATAAACACCTTGACAGCCTCAATGGCATACTCGACCTGGAAGAGTCTGCCCTCAGGGGAGAACGTGTTGACGCCTCTGTCGTACTCGCTGCGGGTCAGGAACATCTTCTAAATCGCAATTAATCAGCAAATCATTACGAAAACAAAAAATCATGAACATTTCGACGAAGGGAGTTTGAAATTTTCAATGCTGACAATTTCTGCACAACATCCCATTATTCGTACAACGACTGCGAGTTTTTTACAGCGTACTTTGCATTTAGGCGCGTAGTTAAAATTCAACCAAAGAGAGCGAATGAAAGGAAAGAAAAGAGGAAGAATTCTGTTGTTTCCAATTACTTTTGGGGTTTTTTTTTCAAATTCCACAGATTTATCGATTTATTGGTTGGTAAGGCCGAAAACATCCAGACTCGCAGTGGGGCTAGGCTAAGACGACCGACTCCTGGAATGTCGCCTGAAAACGAGTCAACTTCTCTATAAGTTGGACAACATGGAAAGTTCAGATGAGTCGTCAGACATCACATCCGAATTAGGAAATTCGTGAACCCGCGTTGGAGATACACGCAGCGAGAGAATCGAGAGTTCAGAGAAAAATGGACCATTGTGAGTAGTTAACGAGGGAGCAGATTTATGAGCACTTTTAGATCGAGCGAGCGAAAACCCCGTCCACTATCGATACGAAACGAGAATGTAGAGCGAAAGAAAAGATGTCTTACTCTTCCAGATACTCGGTACTTGTATTTTGGACACTAATCGCATAATGCAGTGAAAGTGAGTTCAGGAACTACTTGAAAACAAGGAATACTGAACTCATTGAATCGCATCGGCCTCCATCAACGTATCCAGCAGCGCAGCCATCTGATCTTTCCATGTTGTCCAACTTATAGAGAAGTTGACTCGTTTTCAGGCGACATTCCAGGAGTCGGTCGTCTTAGCCTAGCCCCACTGCGAATCTGGATGTGTTTCGGCCTTACCAACCATAAGTCGATAAATCTGTGGAATTTGAAAAAAAAAACCCCAAAAGTAATTGGAAACAACAGAATTCTTCCTCTTTTCCTTCCTTTCATTCGCCCTCTCTTTGGTTGAATTTTAACTACGCGCCTAAATGCAAAGTATGCTGTAAAAAACTCGCAGTCGTTGTACGGATAGTGGGGCGTGAGCGCTAGAGATAAGAAGAAGGAGACTCTGCAAATAATTTCATTTCTTCCTTGTCGTTCCTCCACTCGACAAATTATCATCGATCGAAGGGAAGTGATTCCATCACTTCATTTATCATTCTCTATAGCAAATGATCATCAGCTCTGTCATTCTGCCCAAATAATGCAGTATCCCTATTCGCGACCCTCGACTTCCCACAGTCCGATCCCCTCAATTCGGCAAGTGGCCGGCTACAAAATCATCTACCTCGGAAAGAAGAAAGTCTACTTCAATCCGAAACGGTACAACGCTCCCAACGAGGAATTGGGCAAGAGCAACGAGGAAAAGGTCGGTTGAGTTATTTTCGAATGAAGAACCACTCTAGCATGTTCGTTAACGAAGCGAGGCAGAGGCGCGGCATTATTCGGAATGTCACCGAATTATTTATAACCATAGGTCATAGACAAGGGAAGAGGGCAGGCACAAAATAGTTCGAAATCAAAATGGGTCTAAAATCGATATGGTATAGTGCTTTAGCCACGCCCACTAGCACCTTGCAATCATTGTGTCCGGGGAACGCCCTTCGTTAATGAACATGCGAGTGAGAACGAATTTTCAGGTAGTGGATCAAATCGAAAATGCTCAGTTATCGGGAGAATTGCTGCAGGACATTGGACAGGAACCAGAGGTGGGTGGAAAATAACGATTGAATTCTCGAAACTGACGATTGCTGTAATCGCGTTCCGAGATGCCGTTGGCTCAAGCCAATCAGATGTGGTTCTTTTGAATATATTTTTATTCAAGTGCGAAGAAACGACAGACAACAAAGTTGGTTGCGAAATTGCCGAGCAGCCGTACGCGAAAAGAACAGACAAATAGACTGACTTGGGGGGAAGAAAATAATGAAAAATGGTAGTTGTGGGAAAAAGTGGAAGAATGAGGAGAGAAAAGATGCATAGGAAAATGGGCAGCAGGGCTGGACGGAAATTTCCGGGTGAGAACGTTCCTTTCTTTTCTTTCTCCTCTTTTCTCCTATTTCTGCTTCCGTATTTCCCGGAAATTAGATGGGCGAAAAAGGGAGAAAGAAAGCGCGCGTGGAGCAGAGAAAGAGAGGTACTCTCTCACTCGAAAATTCCCGTTCAGCCTTGATGGGTAATGTCCGTTAGGCGGCACTGGCGGGAAAGGGAGAAAAAGTGGGAATAAAGGTGAAAATTAGAGAAAGAGAATAGAAATGAATAAAGGAATAGTGAGTCTCTAACAACGATGAAAATGTTTTTTTTTCTTCTCAGAATTTCCGTTTTACGACCATTCTATACAAGTTTCATTCCATTTCCACATAAATCATGAAATCTTTTTTTTCAAATCAGGTCTGAACGAAGCTAGGTTTCGAGTTAATAAAAAAATGATAGAACTTTCCATTTCAAATTTCTTTCAAAAGTCGAAAACCACTTTCGGTTTTTGTTTGAAGTTTTAAATTTCGACTTTTATCCAGCTTCTTTCCAAACAACCATATGTGTTTTAGCAATGGCTGACCCTGTCGAAATATGGCATCCAAATGACGAATGTCTCGAACGGAATTGTCTGTCTGCGAATTCCTCTTTTTTCCTTCGTCTTCACTGTCGTTTTCGAAGGTGGAGATTCAAGCGGGCGAGTTCATTCATTTTTTCTGTTGATAATGATATTACGGTTGGCATTTCTTCAAGAAAATACTGCCTAGAGGCACGAGAATATAGAATTTTCAAAATCTTTTCTATTTTTATGAGCAATTGAATAGAAGTCTCTTTCCTCTCCTTTGCTAAATTACAGGAATGCGCATATGAATCAAAGCTTATACAGGGAGAGGAATAGGAAGTAAACATTTTCTTGAGAATCAAGGAAATTATGCTCAATCTTTTTTCGCGCCATGAGATTTCTACTCATGGACTCCTACAATACTTAATGTAATGCATTTTTAATTTACATAAACTTCTAAAGATAGCTCGCTGAAGAGTGTCGAAAACTCAATCATGATTTCCAGAAAACGCTCCCTTGCATTGGTCGAGTGCCCCAGACATAGGGACCAGCACGAGTGCCACTTGCTGCAGTTCATCGACAAGAAACAGCCGGAGGAGTTCTCCAATGAACTGGAAGTAAGTGGCTTATCAAGTTTGAAAGAAGGAAAAGCTAACTTTAGCGAATATTATTAGAAGCAAAGAAAGACTCTGATAAATTACTGAAAGAAGCAGAACAGTTGAAAGATGAAAAGGAAGAGGAAGAAGGAGAGAATACGCCTATTGGAAGTGAGGATGACATCTCTTCGGGATATGAATCTGCCAGGTTGGTATTTTTTCTTGCATTAATTTGTGGCAAATGTTTGAGAGAATTTTGATCTATGCTTGAAGTATGGGGAATGGATAAATTGGTTTCAATCGTGAAACAAGTTTCGAAAACTCATATTTTCATGAATTTCAGCCATTGGCTCAAACCTTTTATTAAAGAGAAGTTGAATTTCTGAAATTTAGACCGACTTTATCGATAACTCGATCGATAACCCACTCTCATGAAAATATAGATGTGGCATTTCCGCAAGAAGAAGTTGAAGAAGAAGCGCAAATCTAGTCAACCATTTTGAATATCTCAACCAGTCAACGAATCTCTGCACACTAACTAATCAATTATATTGTGATTTTCTCGTGTCGATATTTCTATTTTACAAAGCTGATGATAATTCATCAATAAAGATTCCAAATAATTCGAAATTGTTATTTCCTCCCGAACAAATATGGTTTTACATTATAGTAACCTTGATTGAATACCTCCCTCTTTCTGAAATCTCATCGAGTTTCGCAATTTCTATTCCAGAAGAGGTGATAAGTGTTTATGATTCATTTCATTTGTCATTTTTCTTCGAAAGCTCGCGTTATTTCTCACGCTTTCCAATTTCTATTTTCAGATGCCAGGCTGGCGATGGGCCTCTTCCAAGTCTCTGTTCGCAGCCACAGCGGCTTTCGTCTCAACTCCAGTCATCTACGGAAAATTGCAAGGAAATGAATCGGAACAACAGGAACAAGAGAAGATATCCATAATCTCGAAAGTGCAGAGACAGGACAATCTGGTAGAGAAAATTGCCAAGGCGAGAACGGTCGTTGATAGATATATGGTTAGAGTTACATTTTCTACTTCTAAAATACTTTATTTCTGTAAGAAAAATTGAACTTCATCAGGTCCATAAGAAAGTGAATATGCAAGTACGAATAATAATGTAGGAAGAAGAAGAAGCTAAAAGTTTCCAATATTCGGATTTTCAGACGATCTACGGTATTCCTGGTCTGTCAGTGGCTGTGAGCGTGGATGGAAAGAAGATCTATGCTGAAGGATTCGGATATGCAGACGTTGAAACTGGGGCGAAATGCACTGAGGATACGGTAAGAAATTAATCTAGACTAAATGAAAGATTTTAAATTAAAAAATGATTTTTTGAGTTTTATTTGACAAAGTTGTCGAGGTTCTGATTCAGGTAATGCGAATTGCGAGCATCAGCAAGCCGTTCACTGCAACCATCGCTGCCAAACTGTTCGAGGCAGGGAAACTCGATTTGGACAAGGACATTTTAGTATTTTTTAGAAAGTTTAAAAAATTCCAGAATTAAATTTCATGAATATGTGAAGTCTGATTTTCCTCGCAAAAAGTGGAATGGCAAGGAAGTGACAATCACAATGAAACAACTGCTGTCGCACACTTCGGGAATAAGACATTACAAGAAGCCGGAAAATCAGGAAGAAAAAGGCAAAGAGGTCAGTGTTTTCCTTCTATTTGACTCTTTATTTATCATAAACTTTACAATTAATCAACGCAAATAGAACTTTACGATTTGAACCATAAAACACACGAAATGATGTGTGCATCTAATCTAAAAGAACTAGCAAATCATCAAGTATTTGATTGGTCAGTATATCTACAAGAGACAACCGAAACGAATAATACCAGTCAATTGTGAAGAAGGCTTGTCTATGTAGCAGAAGTCATTCAATTGCTCTCTCCTCCTGCCGCTGTTTCCTTCGTTCCCTGCTTCTTCTTGTAGTCTTTCAGGGCAGCCTCGATCGCGTCTTGTGCCAACACTAAAATATTTAATTTGAAAACATCTTTGAAAGAATTACTATTTTAGCTTGAAAACGCAAATAAGGAGTTTTTATACAGGTTTGAGATCGTTTTTTTTTCTCAAAACGGTAAAAATAATCCAACTTTTAATAAGAGCAATGTTCTTCCGTCTCAAACAGGTCTAGGCAGGGCTTAAGTCAAATTCTTCTTGCGTACCCCTTTAAGCCACCAAATATTCCGCTAAAATACCATTGCAGACTAGCCTATGTATCAATTTTCTATAGGAAAGTTTTATTTTGGGCACCCTCTCTCCTATAATTTTTCGTTCTGGTTGAAAATCTGCCTAGGTCTGAACTCATAAGGCATAACTTCTTTTAAGTCACATACAAAAAGAACGTATAAAAACGAAGTTAAAAATACTCACTGGAGCAGTGAAGTTTGACCGGCGGGAGGCAGAGTTCCTTGGCGATCTGGTCGTTTTTGATCGACCCTGCATATTCGATCGTCTTTCCTGCAAATTAAAAATTGCAAGAAAACTCGAAGACAAAAAGACAAACCTCGAATCCATTCAGTGGCCAGACTGCTGGACGCGATTGCGGAGCCGCAGCCGAATGTCTTGAATTTCGCATCGACGATTTTTCCGTTTTCATCCACCTGAAGCATTTAAGAAATATATCTTAACGGGTAAAAGAGCGATTAAAAATCAAAATGAAATTCAATAGTTTACAGATGAAAATGTCTCTCCTACTTCAGTTATAAATATTTTTCTTGATCAAAGTCAACACCTTTCCACCAAATCACTACTTTACAACCTTCACAATTAAAAAATCAAAAGAACAATAAAATGCACCACCTTGATTTGTAGTTTCATGACATCCCCGCAGGCGGGCGCTCCCACAATGCCAGTGCCGACATTCGGGTCGTTCTTGTCCAGCGCACCCACGTTTCGAGGATTCTCGTAGTGGTCAATCACCTAAAACAATTTTAAAAATTAAAGAAAAAAAACTCAATAATTTAAAAATTGCACCTTTTCATGATATTTGGCTGTGGAAGTGACGAGGGGAACTTTCGGGCAGGAGAGGGCTCTGACCGTGGAAGGCACGAGTCGGAACGCCATTGCTGAAATTGATCAATAGATTAAATTTGGCATGAAATAAATCGCTAAAACAAAGAACAGTCGAGAAGAATGAGGATTTTCGAAGATAAACAAGGGGCTGTTTCCTAACAGAGAAATATGCAATTGAGCGGGAGGAGAGATACGCAGAGCAATGCAATGAGTGCGCGTAGAGGGAAAATATTACGAAATTCAAAGACTTCCAGGAAAAAGATGAAAGATGGAGATTACAAAATCACTCGATGATCGAATTTTCAGAAGAACTCGAGCGATGCGGAATACGAGGAATTCTTTTCAAATGTCGAGTACAAGAATGTGACCGAGGCACTGGGAATGTTCAAGGATGACGACCTTCTCGCTGAGCCTGGGACTAAATTCAAGTGAGGCTTTTCTCGTTCTTTTCTGATTTCATTGTAATGGCGAAAACTTGGAAAAATAGTTGCATTGTTTCATACGGAGTAGTATGGGAAAAATCAGGACTGGACAACGCTTTGTCTTTGAGTTTTTGAAATTTAATCTTTGACCAGCCCCGGAAAAGATCTTTCCCCATTCCTAAACCTTATCTTACGCTATTTCTCATGTAGACAATGAAGAAACTGCAACATTTTCAACTTACCAAGTATAATAGTATTATTGACTAAGCTTTGAGATTAATTACGAGGTATGGAGTGAAAAGTTAGATAAAGAGGTAGCTGAAATGTATTTAAAATTATGCTCTAAGCTGTACGTGTCAGTTATTTGCAAGCTCGAATTGTTCAGTTACACGACTCATGGATTGACTCTGGCGAGTGCAGTGATTGAGAAGTGTGCTGGAGAAGATTTTCCTTTGTTGATCAGGAAACTCTGCTTCGAATTGGGATTGAGAAATACACAAGTCGATGTCAATTCGAAGATCATCTCTAATAGAGCCAAGTAAGTGAATTTTATACAATTTCACATAAGAACGAATGTTGAAATGAGATTATGATGAAGGTGTTGTTAGAAATGAAGCTTTCATCGTGTCATCATTTATTGTGGACTTCCGATTCTTGATGAAAGTGAAAAATGACGCCTTTTCTGTACGCCCAAAAATAAGCAAGTATGCATTAAAATTTGTCTATTGCTTCACGCGTTCTTTCCTTTCTTTAAACAAAGTCCGTAAGATAATGCGTATGTCTGAATGCATACTTGTTTATTTTTGCGCGTGTAGAAGCTACGCTATTTTTCATTAGGTAATCGGAAATTCATCATAGATGAATAGTTCAGTTTTTAGATATTATCAGCGAGACGGGAAACATGTGCTGTTGAATTGCCCAGAAGTGAATAACTCGTACAAATGGGCAGGCGGAGGGCTGCTTTCGAATGTCCACGATCTGCTCATTTTTGGAAATGCCATTCTCTTCAGGTACTCATACCATTTAGCTTGTCTTTAGCTATGAACCATGAATTTCTATTCTCCTTCTTATGTCGAAAATTTGATAGTTTGATAATTAACGATTAACTTCTCAATATTTTCAATTCAGTTCGCAGTCATCGTCGAAAGATTCACTTCTATCGCAATCGACCGTCAAGGAATTTTGGAAACCGGTTATCGATGGAGGTGGAAAGGTAACTAAAACAAGAATTGATGAAGAATACTGTAATGTTTAAAAGATCTTCAGATTCGGGTAGCGTTGGGTTGGATGGTCGTTGATGCTGAAGATAAGGTTAGCATGGAAGGTGCCAGGTATAAAATGTCCTAAATGAACAAGATTAATTCTGAAGAAAATGTAGATCGACTGGTGGGTTTGTTTATCACACGGGTGGTGCAGTCGGGGCTTCTTCTGCTTTGTTTCTTCGACCGAAATTAGATTGCAAGAAAACTTCAAATAATCCCGAGGTATGATCTTCATTATAAAACTAAGGAGTAGTCAATTGTGAACTAAATGGTGCTATTGCGATGGAGTTGGATATGTAGACTAACTCTCAGCTAAGCAACCATGCTGGTAGACAGCGCATCCCGGAGAGGTGAGGGATTAGGTTCAAATCCTGACTGTGAGGCATGAGTTTGCATAAAATAGCCACTCGCAGCCGGACCCAACCGAAGTACGGCTAGACCACCGTCCTACAAGGATCAAAATAAGATTTTTACATGCAAAACATCATGACTCATGAAATAATATAAAAGTGGTTCTAGTTAAGGATCGAGTAAATACGTGAGAAATTGTGTTTTCTGCGATAGCATCATGAACAGTGTAAACTGAAATGACAACAAAATCAGTTCTTAATCGAAATTTCATCATCGCACTTTCACGAATCTAACTTATAATTGGAAGAAATATCATTGACAAATTAATTAAAGGGTACATGCGTTGTGATTCTGTGCAACCTTCAAGACGTGTCTGTCCTGCAACTCGCTCATGAACTCGAAGAGATCTTTCACAATTAACCAAAGGTAACATAGTCAAAAATTAATTTGATGATGGCTAGCGTAATAACTTGTATATTATGGAGTGAGGAGGAGGAGATAGATATTGCATACATTTTGCAACTCTACTCTCTTAGGCACAGCCCCCTCGCAATAAATAGTAGCATGTACCGTGAAGAGACGGAAAAGAGTACGAGGGGAAAGAAGCGCGGGACGCATGCAAAAACGAGTTGCAAAGAGTATTCAGTATCTACCTCCTCACATGCCATAATAACTCGAATAAAGACAGTGAGAATAAGGTTCATAACGTTTTTGTCGTGTTAATTTAGCTTTGAATTTAAAACAGCTGAACGTGATTACAGATATTCAAATGGGTATCTCTTCCATTCCATTTCGTCATTCCCTTCCACAATTCAAACCCCAGAACACAACTTCTCAGCATTCGGCTCGGCAATTTTTTGTGTACTTTTTTCTGTCGATTCGCCTTTTTTTATGTTTTCGCTGGCTGTTTTTAATAAAATGTTTATGAGATCATCGCGATTTTATCGCCCTCAAAAACTGTTCCTTCAGCAGATTTCTGCATTACAAAGGGAGAATGAGGAAATGCTGGGAGGAAATAGTGTGGCGGAGAAAGGAGAGAGCTGGCCATTCTGCTTATCATTTGCTAAGGGACTATCAGTCTATGAGTCTATGGATCGGTGTCCTGCCACAGGCCGGTACCACTGACTCCCTCCCTGAGTGCTGCAGATAGCCACTGCATTATCAGCATCAACATTCAGTTGCACAACTAACTGAATGCCTAACGATAAGGAATGAAGGAAGAGCAGGCTCGATCCATCAGAGAATAGAGATCATAACAGCAATAATAATCCCTATTCAACAGGTTCTTCAGGGATTAATAAAAAGAACCGCGATACAATACGGAAATGTTATCAAATGTGAATTACATCACTTCCAAAAGCGAACAGCTTTGTCGATAATTTTTAAAGAAGATTTATTGTGACGTCCTGTCATTCATAAACGTAAATAGATTCGGAATGTTCCAGAAATCACGCATAAGTTTCAATCTATTAACGAAAAAACAGATAAGGATCATTTTAACTTCCAATCTTTAATCAAAACAACTTCGAATGCATGTCCTAATGTTTCTTTGTAACCACCGTAATCCGCTTCTAAATTTGTCCTTCCGTTGTTTATGTGTTCGTTTCGATGACAGGGCAGAAATGCTGCAACAGATCGACTCTAACTGTGTCCTGCCTGTCTTTGCTCAATCATCTATCATCTTCTCTACAGTTTCTTTTCTGTCATTTCCCTCCTCTTCATTTATTTGTCCATTGCTTTCACCCAATTAGCCCCGCCCCTTCTACCTGATTATTCGACGGAGAATTGATACCGCTTTCATTTTCAGCTGCCCCTTCTGCCAGAACATCGGCTTAACTCACTTTCTTTAAGTTTATTAATTTTTATCTATCGATCTCTGAAAGTATCTAAACATATGTAATCGTTTCTTTCTTACATTTCCTAGCTTCGTAACATCTTCTTAAAGTGACGGAAAAAAATTTGAAAACACCTGGCCAATATAATGTCTTTTTAGCTGGGTTAATGTGACCAGATCTATCGGAAATTTGGTAGGGTTTTAATTTAGTGTACTCAAACTGTATGTCTAACTTTGGCCAAATCTGATCATGATAGATGAGTATACCAGACAACGTTCAAAATATTGCGCTTCCAAACTTGCTCGCCGCTATTTATTTTTCAGTTTCATTTTCAATGATTAATCCTTAGAAATTTCGACCTCGCATTTTCGCCAGTATATCATAAGTTCTTCGATGAAGTTTCAATGTTGTGCATCAACTTTTATTCTCAATTAACCATACTCGGATCAAACTAGATATGTTGTGGAAGTGATTTCGATCAGAGACTGTAAATGACAGAGACCGAGTGCACAGGGTAGTAGATGAGAGGGGGAATTTAGTAATGCAGTCAGAGCAATGAGAAGCGAGATGATGCCCAAATGTCCAAAAATGGACAGCAGCATGTCCACTCTTTCCCTTGATTTGTGTTTATGTGACAATAGATAACGAAAAGGACAAATATAAACAGTTCAATGCTTACTGCTGCTGAATATGACAGATGGATCGAACCGACCAGAACTGAATTTATGTGATGGTTACTGAGTGTGAAATTTGAAGTTCATTCTTTTCATCACGTTCATATACATCATCTCTTGAAATTTCGCATATCATTTCAATGAGTAGAAATTTTTTATTGTCAACTTTCGTCCTCATTCATTGCGTTTCACAGATATAACTTCATGAAACTGACATGAACATAAAGCATTCGTAGTCTCATCAGGACCAGTGTCGAAAGTTTGCGGAAGATCAATAGCAGCGTTAGTACCATGATTTTCAGCGTGGTCAACGCCATCGCTAACCTGCTTCATAAGTGCATCCATTTTGAACTTATTCCATATTTCCTTATGATCAATCGAATGATTCGCATTTTGGAATAGATCACGATCTAAATGATTGAGTAAAATGAGTTTTCACTTTTCAAATAATCTAAAACCTTCTACAAATTAGTATTTCATCACGATTGCATCATAATGATTGAGATCTTCACAGCGGATCCGAGTACTTGCATGGTTGTTTAGATTAACGTGTTATTAGCTTCTTTCTCAATTCGTACTCATTGAATTAGCGAGTGTGGTGCATGTAAACACCTTCAATGTGGTGGTGGGCCGATCAGGTCTTCTTTCTGCTCTTTGATTATCACTCCCTTTCTCTTCCCTTTATTTTCGTTTCTCTATCATTTAATTTATGATCGAATTCCTTTTTCGGGAAGCTTTCTCATTGCCGTCATAATTGTTTTTCACATCTCCTTATTAGGACTGCCCATCTTCTTTCTTTGTGCTATAGTATATTTTATGCGATTAATCCTGTTGAAATTTTCGATAGGCTGATGGATTAAATTTTACAAATAGCACATTCTATCGAGATTTTCACGTCTTTTTGATGAATAAGAGTGATATCACAATATATACTTCTTAATGGCTATCAAAAACGATTCATTCTGAATGACCTCGTTTCAAATTCTGATGTAATCCGATAATTGCAGCTGTTATCCAATTTTATCTAACCACGCACTTTCTAGTGCCACCTAACAACCATAATGTCTCGTTAGTATTGACATCACTATTCCGTTTCATTTTTTTTTTTCGATTTATGAATATTGTTTGAGTTCAGAGAAGAAATAGTTTAGTAAAATATCCATAAAATTTAGGCCAAAGTTGATAATTTAATGAGAGAGCAAGGTCGTAAAGTGCTAATTAATTGGCCATTTCGGAATTGATTGTCATTTAGCAACGTGTTCATTCCTTCAATCATTAATGTTCTCCATGCGTGTGGTCATTTCTTTCTCTATTTCCATAGATGGACAGTTGGCTGTTCAATTGGATTTTCGGACTCTGTTCGATAAGCCCCCTCTCTATCACAAATTCAGTGCCAGTCAGTGCAGTGCCTCTGCTGCGCTGCTGAAAAGTCAAAACTGGCACTTTGCACTGTCCGACTCTGCCCTTCTAATCAACAATATGGGCGATCCATTCCCATCTAGGCAATTATCAATTCTCCCCCACTTAATTAACTAATTAACAAATTATAGTTGATCATTCTGAATTTGTGGGTATTTATTCCATTTTGCTGAGTACGAAGAAAACAAATCACAAAAGTGAAAGATCTAATGTTTCGTCATAGTTCTCTTCTAATGAAGGAAACCTAAAATGCGATATTCTTCCAAATATCATGCGCTCAATAAATTGTATTGTCTTCATTCGAAATCAAGTCCACTCGGAATGAATTCGTGCGATTCTGGACAAAACATGTTTGTCTCTGTAATGCGCATGTTTTGGTGTGCTCTTCCTCTTCTCTCGATTCGTTCGATTGATAATTCATGATTGGTGGCTGACGGTTGTTGATTGATAATCTCTCGCTCTGTACAGTAGCCATCCCACTTCAGCACTCCAGTCATTTCAGCTCCTGTTCATCTCTTGTTTATTCCCTCTTCTTTTTCACTATATCGTCTTTCTTATTTGCACTTCAATAGATTATGAAATTTCTCGCCTTTTCTGTTTGACAGCTCCTGAATGTGAATATTGTTCTCTATCACAAAATTGTATAGATTCGTAATTTGGCCAAAGAATCGATTTTGTGCTTTGATTCGAAAACCGAAACTATTGGCGATGTTTTCAGATATTTTCCATCGTGAATGATCGAGCCATCCAGCTGCTCTTCTTCACAGCGAACTTTCGTGTTCGAGGTAACACTTTCGGAACTATGATTCGGACGAGGGGAAAACACGAAAAATAGTACTCGACGATCTGACGACCCGGATAGTTACGGTCTGCTTTTACTAAATGACGAGCTACATACTTTTCTCTTCGTAAGGAGAAGATCGTCATAACCCGAATCGTCAGGTCGTTGAATAGAAGTTGATATACAACTTTCATATATAATTGCAACACACATCTCCTCATATATAGTCATAGGAAATCCAGATTGAATCCTATGATAAGTTCTTGGAAATTCAAAATTTGGCATTTGTTATTTTCGATCAATAATGGATAAATTTTCTATACAAAAAAAAACTTTTGAACGATCCAATATTTTGACCGTACTAAAATTATGAAAAAATTAAATTTTCGATTTCATTATGTTCAGGCATCAGATCTCCCCACGAAGAATGTGATAGTGTATTGCGACCGGGCTGAAGTGCGTCGTCTGGTCGTGGCTGATTTGCCCAAAGGAACCAATGAAATACTCATCCAGGTTAGACATTCACATTTCATTTCATTGACATTAGCATTATAAATTGCAAAAAATGATTAATTGACAACATTTATCTTTTTCGAAATGTCAACAGGAACTTGCACATCATATAGATACTGTGCTTTCCATATCTTCTATTTCATTCCTTTCTAACTTTTACTTTATTGCAAATTCCGCTTATTCAGCAGAAATTCTCTTCTGCAGTCTTATTTTTTGTTGCATGGTTCTATGCTTCATCTTATCTTCTCTTCTCACTTATTTTCGTCCTCCTATCTTCCCATTCTCCCCCTTTTTGCTGTTAGTTTTTTGCAATGCTACCCCACTCCGAAACGAGCAAAATTGAAGACTTTTCAACGCAAAATCGAAAGTGAAGTTAGTGATGTTTGCGTCAAATCAAGCAGTGTTTACTTCAATCAAAGCAGCGGAGAAAAGAGCAGGGCTAGAGCGATTAGAAAAGCAGCTTTGTTTCGACATTTTGACAGTTGTCCTCTGATTGAGAACGATAAAAAGTAGCTGCTCTAACATCTTGATTGAGATGGCGTTCCCTTTCATTTGCAGAATTGCGTTTTAAAGGACATTTGTTTCAGTCGTTGAAATGGGCATTCCTGCATGAAGTTGCATAGGCCTGCAGATCTTTGTATTCGTAACTTTCCCTTTTCATCTTCTACTATCTTCAATTCCCCTGATCTTTCATCATTTTTTGTTTCTCTTCCCGTATTTCACCTTTCGTCGACAACTTTTTCAGTTTGTTTGTGTGGCTCTGCACCCATTATTCTCCCTCTCCTTCTTTTTCTCATATCTTTGCCCTCAAAGGCAAAGCATCCCTTATCATTCCTAATGCCTAATCAGTTCTCCAATCACTCAATGAACATATTCAGCCTGCGAAAATGCACTGCTCAGAAGGATGAAAAAGAGTCAAAGAATTCTAGAAAAATTAGTGAGGGGGAGGAGATAAGAGACGGGAAGAAAGGACGAGGGAAACAACGAAAAGAAGTGGAAAACGAAATCGTAAAAACGGCAAAATAATGAAAATCCGCAAATACCGTACTTTTTAGCCTCTAGAATTCGTAATGGATACAAAACTCAGGGAATTAAGTTATGTAAAACTTCCAAAGTATGTGATGATATTTTGATATCATCACACCACTTTCAAAGAAAGAAGAATGATTCATAAACCAATTTAGTTCGTATTTGAATTCTGTCAAAAATATAATTCTTTCAGAATGTCTCAGCCGTCATCGAGCGACAGAGCGTCCGGGTGGATGGCCGAGGAGCGCTGATTCAGGAAGTGCAATACCAGGAAATGCCCATCGACACTCAACAAGAAACTGAGAAAGTAGGCCACTTATTGATAAACACGATCATGAAATTTGAGTTGAAGGAACTATGAGATCCAACCTTAATTTTCATAAATCCCCAGGATTGCAATTTATCATCTCTTTGCACTGATTAGAAACAATTGGAATCCGAATATCTTCAGGTACAAAATTTGGAAAGGAACAAATTCGAATTGGAGAACGAGAAATTGGCCATTGAAGACGAAATTTCTTCCCTCAGAAAACGAACTGAAGTTCTCGATGGAGTCGCTGCACAGGTAATATTCTTCGTTTTTTCTCACCTACAATATAGTTTAAAGTTTTACTGAAATATTTCGTTAGCTTGACAATTGGTTTGCGAATTGATGCGAATTCACACGGATCGGCAAATTAGAAAATTGTCAATTCGCATGGATCCGCATAGATCCGTGCGGATATGCATAAATTACGCTGAGTTTGATGCTAATTTATCTTATTTTAGCACAGTAATAAAAGTAAAAGAATCCATCCAATATTTTCAATCTAGATCTAAATCATTAACTTCAGATAGCCTCAGGGCCATGTGCGAATCCATTCTCCTCGAACAAGTCAGACTCAGGCACGTGCGTCTCTCGCAGACATACAGTCACAGGCCTCCAGACAAGCTGTTCTGATTTACCTTCTCTCCATTCCACTGTTCCACAAACAAATCTGCTCAATAACGAAGATACACTGGCTAATTTGGCCAAATTTCTCAATTACTATGGTTAGTTAGTTTTTAATTCATTTATTATTATTATTTTATGTTCAATAGTCTTTCATAAGACTTAAAGAAAAGATCACCCCTTAGCATTCTTAAATAAGATAAACAATTGTGTAAAAGGAAATGAAAGTAAATGGCTACTGTATAACGCAATTCTTACAATCTTATTTTTAGGTGAAACGGTGAGTGGAATGAAGGGCGAGTTGCGAGCGAAGCAGAGAGAGGCAGACTCGCTGACGGAGAGAATCGATGCTCTCGAGCGACAGATCGATCAGCTTAGATGCGGTTATGAGTATGATTCTGTTAAGAGGTTCGTTAATGCTGAACTCTTTTTTCTAAAATAACTAATCTAACTCTATACAATATTTCTGAAGAAAACAACATTGATAAATTAGATGGATTCAAATTTATTTTCAATTCCTAAATTAAAGCCTGATCTTCACAATGAAAATCATTTTCTGAACCAAAAGAGTAGTTTGAATTTTCAGAAACATCTCGATAATCGTCGAAATGGAAACAGCTGCTTCGGTTGAACTATTCGTTACCTATCAGGTACCTCGTTGAAACTCTATGATCATCTTATCTCTACGTCTCAGGTCTATTGCGCAAGTTGGAAGCCAGCCTATGATATTCGAGCTAGCACTGCAGGCGATGAGCAGACGGCCAACAGCGTACAGCTGTGCTACTACGGTCTGGTCGAGCAGAACACCGGCGACGATTGGAGAGACACCGAACTCGTCCTGTCCACTGCGAGTCCTTCCTTGGGGGGAGCCCCTCCTCCACTCGCTACACTTGCTGCCTCTCTTCACAAGCCAAAACAGTCAGTTGTTATTTTGACATACTATTACTGCAGCGAGTAGAACTCTTTAGCTGAATCAACAATTGAAAACTGAAAGCATTTATAACTTAAAAATCTCTGAAACAAATTCTTCCTGCAAACGATAATGTAGTAAACCTTCTTAACCCAAGAATGTCGTCTTCTGCTCAATAATGTCAAAGAAGTAATCAAGAAAAAAACTGAGTCATTTTCAGTCAGCCTTGAGATCTATCTTGTTTTTTAGTCAAAGACAACGCCATGGGTCGGCACGGAGAAAGCCAATGTCTGCCGCCTCAGAAGAGGACATGGGATTTGGGTCGTTCGACTACAACGAAATCGTGGACGCGGCAGCTCTGCACAGATACAACGCTTGTCAGATGAGCCGAAGCAGCGAGGAGAATAGCATCTCGAATCCGGTTAGTAGAAAAACAAATACATTCTCATCATGATGAAGACTAGCTTCAGAGTTTCGAAAACCTCATTTCGACGTGTTTCTCTATTCCGCGAGCAGTCACAATCCACAGCAACGGAATTGAACACAAAGTGCTCGTGGCGATGGTGAGTTAAAACTCTTTTATTTCGCTATTTACGAAGTTTTTTCTATGAATTTTCAAATTTTCAACAATTGTTTTATAAGGTGATGAAATTTGCAGGTGGACCTAAGCTGTGCATTCTTCCACGAATGCGTGCCCTCCCGCTGTTCCTCTGCCTTCCTCTCAGCCACAGTCACCAACACGGCCACATTCCCTCTTCTGCCTGGCCCTGCAGCAATCTACCTCAACAACAGCTTCATTGCAAAGGTATACTTCATCCATGCATTCATTTCTTCAGTGAAAACAAATGATTTCAGACTCATCTACGTGCAATTGCACCTGGAGAGGAATTCCGATGCTCGCTTGGAGCTGATCCTGCTGTAAAAGTCGAACAAAAAAGCCCAACAACATGTCATGAGCAGGTATTTTTAGATTTGATCTTCATCGAAAAATATTAAAAAATTGAACTTCGTAACTTTCATGATAGATGATATCTTTTCCAATTCAAATAACTCTAGGTCGGATTTATGTCCAAATCGACCCTTGTCACACACGAGCAAGTGATCAGTCTTCGCAATGCAAAAGTGGCTCAGTCCGTGCAAATCACTGTTCGAGAACAGATCCCCAAATCAGTGGATGAGAAGATCAAGGTAATTTCCGAACCAACCATTTGCCAAATATGTTTGTTTTCACAGGTCGCAATAATTTCGCCTGAAATCAAGCGAGGTCAGCAAGGAGAAGTGCGTCTGAATCGAGAGGGCAATTTGGAATGGACGACAATTTTAGCGCCTGGTCAGCACCGGGATTTGATCGTCAAATACACGATCGAGTATCCTTCCAGTGAAAGTGTCACTTTCAAATTAATCGCGTAAGCTTATTACTCATGTTTAACCACGTTGAATTTCATTGTGATGAGATCTGGCAAATGTAGGCCTAAATTTCTCTAACATTATTCATTTTCCAGATAGCCATCATAACTTATTGCCTAATGCTTGATTTGTTGGTTTTCTCGGTTTCTTCATTTATCTATATATTTCGTTTCAGTTTCAGTATTTCTGCATTTTACGACAGTCTTGTCGCTTATTTATTGGATTAGTTTGATTACACAGTGCGTGCAATTCATTATCAGATGATTTTCCTTCTCAATTATTTATCCACGAATTTTATCATACGGTGAGATTTTGATTGTTAGAAACGACAGATGCATTTTGAAAGCTCAGTATTTTGTGTGAGCGATGAAAGATTTCTGGTATTTGTTCTCCCAATTGTTCACTTTTTGCTCATTGATATTATTGCTCAAGTCAGTTTTCATTGATTTTTGGACGTAGCATTTTCCTAAGCTTTTTCGTTTGACGTTTTTCTTTTTGATGCAAGGTCAATAAGTGCCAAATTTTTTGAGGTTTTCATGTTTCAATTTATTATATTATTTTGCTTATGGTTCAAGGCATAGTCAGGAATTGTCAAGCATGAATTAAAAATAAATTTTTGGCTCTAATTTGGAGTAAAAATGACTTCTTTGATTGGTGATGAATTTCTCCCATTTATCACCCTTTGCTTCCGATCTGCATGTTTCAAAACGTATGTATAATCTCAAAAGATCATCAGTAATGTATGAACTTTATCTTACAAGACAAGACGCTACACTTTGATATCAGCTATCTTCAAACAGTAAATAAAAGCAATGTTTTATTGAACATTCGACAAATTAGACAAATTTTCGGAATGCATTTGAATTAATAAAATAAAATGAATAAATCGGTTCAAGTAAATAAGAACTAAGCAGTCGTGAGTTGTATAGACTTTGCCTATACATATGGAACGTCTTTTCACATTTTACCATAATTTCAGATCAGTCTTTTGGCGCTTGTGATGATAATAAAATACCATTCGAGTTCAGTTGTTCGGACTATGAGGTGTAACTTGAATAACATTAAATAATTCGTTATTAGTCGATGATGTAGTAGTGTTGTTCTTCTAAAATTGTCCCTTTCTCCTTTTACATGCATATGCACATAAACTACCTTGATCAGTCCTCTTATTAAGAAAAATAGGGGAATTATTTGGAGGAATGGTCCATATTGGAAAATAACGTTTATAGTGGTCTGAAAGTTTTTTTTTAAAATGCTTTTTTGATAGAAGGTTCAACTTATTCTAGTGTGGGCCCATTTCTTATGTTAGAAAAGTATACTGTTCAAGGTTTATTCAGAAAACAACTCCTACTCTTACAGTTGCTCTTTCTAAGCACATAATGTGAAAGGGGTATTTTGATTCCTCAAAGCACGATTAGTCGAGTTCTATTCTCAAAAATTCAAAGTGACATTCATGTGCCTCTTATCCGACGCAAAAAATGATTATCGTTTATGTAAATAATGGTAAAATGGTAAGGTCGAACGATTCACTATTTAGAACGTTCCTTTAGGATTTCTCAGCGCATATTTTTAGAATATATGTTGGTAAAACAGACTTCCCATTTCTTTTGTTAGTTATATGAAAATTTGTTATTAATAATTCTTACTCGTATAAAAAATATCACTAAGTTTAACAAAAGTTCATCATCGAGCCAATGACATACATCTAAAATATTCTAATAAGTTCTCTCAAATTTTTAATTTTGAAGCTATGAAACTAGTTAATTTATGTTATTTTTTGTTGAATCGTAAACAATTTTCATTGTTTCAAAATTCTTTCGATATCCATCGTTCTTTTGGGTAAGAGCGTTTTAAAATATATCGAATTTCGGCATTTTAAACCAGAGATTGGTTATAAATATAAACGAATGTGTGATTTGATGTATTAACCAAGTTTGAGAAATCAATTATTCGCAGATTCGTCCTCTTAACGGACTCATTGCATATGGAAAAATTATTACAATGAAAACATAATTAATTTTGCACAGGATGTTTAAGATATCGAAATTAGAAGATTACGAAAACATCCTACCTACAAGTTCTTGTTTCTTATTGTCCCAAACAAGACAGAAATCGTATAGTTGAAAAATAATTAAATCATTTGCTACCACTTCGCATAAAATCTAAATGTGTTATACATATTCATTTTCAACATAATATGGTGCAACATTGACCGGGCTAACTTACATGCGCCATTAGATATCGATTTAAGTGTCGTTCAGAGTTTCTTGCACTTGGGCTCAGATTACCATACGACTTAAAACACCGCTTTAGATAAATAAACGCGGCAATGCTAATTATCGTCTGAGTATAACTTGCTATGATCGGAACTATCATAGTGTAAAAATCCTAAAAAATTATCTACATAATTGACATTAATCATTTATTTTGATAATATTCGTTTAACTTACAACCCATTGACCAAGAGTCGTTGCATATAATTGTATATCACCAACTTGATATCCGTTCAACCAGATCATTGCAAACTGAATTAGTTGGGGGATACAGCCAAAAACAATATGGAATCCGGCCAATATCCAAAACATAATGGAAAATAGCTGAGTTATTTTTTCATTGCGGTGACTAAATTGAACCATTTTGTATCGAAACCGACATATGCATGTGGAAGAATTTCTAACAGTGAAAATGTCCTAGCTCTATATATCGTAACTTCAGTCGAAACGAATCTTATGACCATTATTAACCATGTATTTTGAAGAGCCATAAGTAACTTATACAATAATTCCTATAATTCTATTTGTCAGTTGTCAGTGAAAACTTTTAACTATGTTAGATTTAAGTCAGCTTTATATGTCAAATAAATTTTAAATAAAGTGGTATTTTACAGTTATTTGAGAAAGTTGCGACAGAAAAATAGATACGTTCTGGCAAAATAACGTATGAAAAACTACAATAATACGATCCATACTATTTCACAAAATGCTGACACTTTTCTGTAGCAACGTAGATGATATTTTAAACTATTCGCTTAAACTGTAGATAAATATTGATTGATAAGCGTGGCTAAAATTTTAAATTATGTTACCCTGTATGCTTTATCATGTTGGCAGCACAAGGGTATAATTTCATAATAGAGAATAAACAAATCCTAAAGTATTATCCTGCTTCAATGCATATATTGAACATTGCATCATAAAATAATAATATAAAACTTACAACTATCATTGAATAGATAAAAAGGGTTATATGTAGAATGAGTAAGGTGACTATTAATTTTTCGAATTGTGAAAAATTTTCACGTTTTAGAAATAATCGATATATCATAAATATGGCCATAAAAATCGGCATGAACAAGATCATATGAAGAATGGCTATGATTTGATATGCTATAGACGAATTTATTTTTTGAAGATAACATCGATATAAAACTATTTAACTAACTTGTATAAAGTCCATCTAGATTAAGTATGGCAGTTTTCCACGTAATTATGGCTTTGTAAAGTACTGTATCTGATGTTAAAAATTCTAAAACTGTAAATCGTTACTGAGGTTCATAAAAAAATGGAGAATAGTATGCAAGAATAAGTAAACTGAAAAATGAATTCACCCTCACAAAAGCCATAATTCGTTGCATTAGGCGTAAGTTTATCGCACCAAGGCATTCGATTCTGCGAAGTATTTCTCTAATGATAGTAATAAATCTGTCGAGTGGCAATTTGAAAAAAAAATGATCCCAATACAGTATGATTTAAAAAGGGTGGCGCTTTCGAAACAAAATGGCAAAACTTGAAATGAATCGAGTAGCAGTGCAAGACGTTGCTTAGGCAATCAGCTCTGTTTATAATACTCGCCTAACTTATAATTGTGTAAATTCAATTTCACACTCCAATTATGCCCGCCCTATGTCTTGCAAAACTATAAAATTTTTTATATAAAAGTTACAAAAGGTGCGAGACTAGAAAATCGACTTTTTCAGATAATCAAAAATTGTACCTGCATTAAGATTTGTCTGCTAGTTAAAAAAATTAATTAGTTTGGGAATTAGGTGATGTGCTGAAATTGTGCATAACTCATCATCAGGGCTGTTTGGGGTGCAGCTGATTTTCATTGGGGCGCGATACGCGATTTTTGAAAACATCAATGCGAGGTTTGACAATGAATGCGATTCTTGTAATGCAGAGAACTGTTGGTTATGTAGCATTTTTCTTGCAAATATACAATAGATGTTTATAACTGAAACCATTCTTCATCGATGAATACATTTAACTAGCATTTTCACCGATTGTTACAAGTTTGGATATTTATTATCATTAAAAAACTGACTTATGTATTCAAATTTTAGCAGCAAGGTTATATGACATGTTATTCGTAAAAATCGAGTTTTTTTTTCTTTTATAGAGGGGAGTGGTACCCAAGAAGTCAGCCCTTAAATTTAGAGCTAATTTTTTGTCCCTGAGGGTTTTCGACTACGCTGATTACGAATCTGACGATTAAAACCCGACCTGACCACTTGTTCCGCCTATTCCGGAAAATTATAGTTTCGTTATTCTGCATGGGAAAAATTCAAGTTTGGTATCAAAATGATCGAAGAGACCAGCTGAACACGATTCTAGAGAGACCTCGTCGAAATGACACCGAATAAGGAAGTTATGATGAACATAGTGAAATATATGGAAAATGTCATATCGATTTTTCGCTTTTTCAAATTTTTAATTCTTTAAAAGCCCCAGGTTCCGTGAGTTATTTATACTAGAAAGTAGTCCAGGTCTTCTAGTTTCTGGAGCACTTGACCGTTCTTCTATAGACTGCCCGCTAGAGAAGAAATACCACTTCTTCGAAGAGTTGTCATGACTCATTTTTGCCTTGTTTGATTTCAAAAATTCATAACTTCCTTATTCAGTGTCATTCTGACGAAATCTTTTCAGAATCGTGCTCAGTTGGTCTCTACGAGCATTTTGATACCAAACTTGAATTTTTCCCATGCAGAATAACGAAAATAGAATTTTATGGAACTACCGTATGCGGACCTTCCAGAACATGTGAAACAAGTGGTCGGATCGGGTTTTAACCGTCAGATTCGTAATCAGCGTAGTCGAAAACCCTCAGGGACAAAAAATTAGCTCTAAATTTAAGGGCTGACTTCTTGGGTACTACCCATACTCGATTCCTAAGAATAACGTGTCATATGTAGCAATTTGGCATATTGACTAGAAAGAAGGCTAACATTTTTTATTGTGTTTTGTGCTTAGATTTGCAGGTGATTTATTTATTTATGAACTAGGTTTATCGCAAACATATTTTATGAAATAAGATTTTTAAAGATCATTCATTGAGGCTAGAAATTTGACATTCATTATGCAATTGCAGCTAGATCTTGATTCGATGATGAATGAATCTGATTATTACGATTATTGCGGCTGATCATGGATGTCAAAGGTCTCATTCTATTGTTCCTTCTGAAATTCATTTCGACTGAATTGAGAATTACGCAATTAACATCTAGAAACCAGTCATTTTTTAATATTATAATTTCATACATTTTTGAGAAATATTGTCTAATGGCTTGGCGTCGTCTCGGACTGGCAACTATAAACGAAAGTGGCATAGTTATGCACGACAAATATACGTCAAATAATCGTGAATATCCCAAAGTATTCTCATATCCTTTTAAAATGTCATCCATGTTTGATGCTTAAAGTTTTGTTTCATTTTGAACATGCTTTTAAATTATTACCATGAGATAAGTAGTATAATACTGAAAAGCTGATCGTTGATATCTAAATTAATTTGATGATTATTTTTGTATACGAAATAATTGTATAATTCTCAAATGTCGTAACTCAAATCACACAATAGAAAAATGAATTTAGTTTTATTGGCAGGTAACCCCTATCCACAAAATGAGTGTATACCACTGTGCACCAAAAATTTTGATGCGCAATGAGTCTTCCGTCTATCATCTTCGGATTAAAGTGTTCTTTAAATCTTTTTCTCACTGATTTCAATCTCAATGCATTATTATTTCTTCGACAATGTTATAAACACAATGAATTAGAGTTGAATTGATATTTGTAAAAGCTCAATTAAAAAGTTAAGCCCTAAAGGGTATCCCGGATCAGGTTTTGCATCCTGTCCCTGTAATATCTGAGTTTAACAGCCAAAGGGGTCAAATAAATTGTTTAATTTGCTTACATGTTGTACGAATAAAGGTATCATGGTGTATAATATCCTTCGATTATCAGATTTATATTTCGGGTCTGACGATAATCTTGCCAAATCACGAAATTTGAAATATAGAACAAAGTAGAGAAGCGACCCAAAAAGAGCCAGAATATCCAAAGATGAGCATGCTAACTAAATATATTGAATTATTATACGCTTTCTAGTGCACCAAAAAACAAAATAGAATGAAGCAACGTAAGAAAGGGTTACACAGTGTCGAACAAAATTATCGGATAATCCTCATTCTGTGTCGGCATCAAAAATTCCAAAATCTGTATTCTACACTGATCGAATTTAGCTGACTTTGTGAAAACATATTGTACGTGAAAAACATGAAATTATGCTAAATTTCAGCCAAACCTGAAGAAGTGCAAGCGACTTTTCTAAACATTGACACAAGGATAGAGGATAGGTGACTCGAAACTTTTATCTCCTATTGTATTATGACTAGAGAGGCCGAATGTTTTTTAAACCAACGAGGCCATCATTTCAGGCGCCATTTATTACCCTATTTGGTGTCATGGTTTCATGAAATTACCAACTAATTATCTTAGTAATTAACGATAATTGAAACGGCGGGAAATTTCGTGCGCTATTTCTGTCTCTTGAAAGAAGTAGACTTGGCCTCTCTAATCATAACACTGCACATGGTTAAAGTATTAAAAACGTGATGTTTTCAACTTACAATTAAAATTAGTCCATATTCTGATTTTTTATACCCAAACACAAACATGATTGTAATAATAAAAGGCGCTAAATTGTGAATTATCACAAACAGCATAATGCAATGAATAATCATTTTCAAACTATCCCTGCAATTTTCATTATATTAATAGTGCAAATGGTTTTTCACTTACTTGGTAAGCAGATTTGTTAGTCGTGGTAGTTCATATATGAGCACAAGTCGTTGGATAATAAGGCAGATGCTAAGCAATGCTACGGCTGAACTCACTATCGGAATCAAGAAGAAGAGGCAAATGACGAGATAGGATGTCCATATGATAGTTTGCACCTCAGCATATGTAACTAGCAAATTGGTAACCTGTAATTGATGGAATGATGAAATGACTTTTTGTATATATGACGAAATAATGAAATGAGAAAATGATAGTATGGCGTTTTAAATCGAGAGTATTTATGAAATAGTGTAGGCAATAATCGAACTTCAAACGTTTCCAATTCAAGAACTCATTTCGTCATTTGCGAACTTCTTACCAAAATAATAATTGTACTACTAGGATTGTTCTCACGTAAGTCTAAATTACTTTTCTAAAAATTAGTATACAGTGGTGGTCAAAAGTTTGGAACAATTGTGATTATGAGTGTAGCCTGGTAGGACCAATAATTGTAGATAAATTTGAGTGAAATTGGCAGGAATTCTCAATACACAATGTAACAGAATCGAACTGATTACAATTAATGTTTCTATCCCTAACTCTTTCATCTCTAACTTTGCATGCTCCTCCCCTTGCCATAACAATCCCTTCCCAGTCTTACCTAGAGGATTTCCTCTCTGAACGACACCTAACTGCAAGCTTGCTTTCTCCTCTTCCCCCTCTCACTACACTATTGGACTCACATACTCCATGTTGAGTATTGAATATGGACTCTATCTCGTAATCTCTAAAATCTAAATCATACTAGGAGAATTAATACAATCTTCGGAAGTCAAGGTATTTCTATACCCCAGCGAACAAAAAAGTATTATAACAGAGAAGAATATGTGTGCGAAGTTTCATTCTAATTAACCCACAATTATGAAATATACCAGTCTGGATTCATAACGATAATTTTTCAAAACTTTTAATCACTACTGTATAGAGAAATTTTAACGAATGCAAATTACCAAGCAAATATAAATATAATAAAGCGATAAAAGATGTGCCAAATGTTGTTAATGATAATATAACTAACATAATCGGAAAGAAATTTGCCAATCTTCTCATTTGGTAATATATTGGATAATAAGGAGCCTATAATCAATAATTTTTATAGTAGTTGTCAAATAAGTCAAATTACCTCTTTTAATTCCAATAATTCGCCGTCGGAAATCTTTAGCAGTAGATTAGGTATGATAACTAGAAAAGTAAGTATAATGGGGATAACACTACACATCAAGAATGTAGGTTTAACTTCTTCAATGAATGTAGTAAAATATGACCCTGAAAACCCTTTTTTAATTAAGACTACAACATTTTTCATATGGCGATATTATTATGGAGAAATTTTCTATTCTTTAAATTAATATATCTTACGAAAATAATATTCTTCTGCTTCCATAGGTAAGATTATTGAAAACTTAGACAATTTACAAGTACCAATAGAATCGAAATTTATCGTGCTTTGTCTGATACGTTCTAGAAAACTTCAAATTTATATACTTTAATCGGCAGGTGAATTAGAACGACATTAACAAAAATATATTTACACCACTCTCTTCGTCTTAATGTAAGTAAAATATCGACTTAAAAATTCCATTAATATTTAATGAAGAGATATATTTTATTGCTATAGAATCTGAGGAGGTAGATACTGTATACTATTTACAACTCGCTTTTGCACGAGCCACACCTCCTTCTCTTCATTCTTCTTTTCTTTGCTACCTCTTTCGTCCCTTCAGCGTACCTACTATTTTTGGGGGTCGAGCCTAGGAGAGGAGAGTTGCAAAGAGCGTGCAGTATCTACTTCCTCACAGTCCATAATATATATTGAAAATGTTATGTTCCCTAACTTTCGTTTCTCATATAGTAGAGAGCAAATGTTTTCCAGAAGTGAATATTCACCAGGTTTTTCATCTAATACTGTCATCGTCAAATATCAAATATGTTACTTGATAATAAATTTTCAGAAAAACTGAAGATAACAATAACTTTACCCTTTATCAATAAAACTTGTAATGAGTGAAAGGGTACGATCTGATTTCCAACTAGTATGCAGTTATTTCGTAGCCATTTGAAATATTCACTAAAGAGAAGTCTATCATTTTTATTGTGTTGTGTTTAGATTTACAGACAAGTTATTTATTATTTATAGAAAGTTTTTCATAGCATATTATGTGAGCTGATATTTTATGTTCTAAAGATAATTTATACAGGTGCAGAAACGTAAAACAGGGAAATTCAAGAATTGTTTCAAAATAAAAATCGAATGGATTCAACCAACTTTGAGAAACGACAAGAACACAAGATCTTGCATATTAAAAATATTTATTGATCAATCAACCAAGAAGTTCCAAAATACAGGAATAGCGTGAGATGGGTGGTCCTAACGAGGACCTTTGGGATGAATTGAAGTGGAAAAGTCGATCTGCTTGCAGAAGTGAAGAGCTCTACTTGCTGCTGGTGTACTTGGTGATGGCCTTGGTCCCCTCGGACATGGCGTGTTTCGACAGCTCGCCGGGCAGAATGAGACGAACTGCCGTCTGAAAACGGATTAGATAAGGATAGTTCTGATGGACTTTTCGAATAGAAATTTTTGTTATATCGCAGATTTTCTGGTATATGGTTAACTAGGCTAGGATTTTATTGACCCATAGTGTTGTTCCAAAATGATCAGTTCATCGAACAGTGTTCGAGTATTTGACAATAGTCATACCTAACCTAACCTAGTTACATCGAGTGAGTTATTAAAAAACCATTTTGAAGAATTTCTCATCATTTTGACAGCTTATTTCAAGATTTTGCACGTGCATCGAAAGATGCGTGAACCATTCATTCCCAAGTTGATTCGACTTGCCTGGATTTCCCTGGACGAGACGGTGGACCGCTTGCCGTAGTGAGCGAGTCGAGAGGCTTCCGAAGCGATGCGCTCGAAGACGTCGTTCACGAAGGAGTTCATAATGGACATCGCCTTGCCCGAGATGCCCGTGTCGGGGTGGACCTGCAATAAACAAATAAAAGTAAGCAGATTTGTCACGATCCGTTTTAGGACATTTTACAAGGGAAAATAATCTTTCTAGTTCGTTTCAAATTCAATGATTTTTTCTGCTCTATCCCAATTCCGAGTCGCTATTCGCCCCAAAACTTTCTTGACAATTATGGTAACCAAATGAGTCTAAACCTGTTTGAGAACGCGGTAGACGTAGACGGAGTAGGATTCCTTCCTGGAGTGCTTGCGCTTCTTCTTGTCGCCAGCCTTCATCATCTGACTCTCCGATTTCTTGATCTCCTTCTTCGACGCAGAACCGCCTGTGCCAGCCATCTTGGGACGAGCCATTACAACAGAACAGCAAAAATTGAATGAAGCAGGAAGACAAGAAATTGCAGAGAAATGCAAAGTGGTTGAATGAAAAATGGCAGTGATTATGAATAACGAAATGAGTGGGCGTGGCCTGGAGGAGTATAAAAGCGGATGAAAACGAATAATTTCATCATTTCTCGGCTTTCTGCTGATTCGTTCAGTTTTCTGTGTTCCTGCTCCAACCTCCACATCTTCAGCCAACAGCAATGTCTGGACGCAGTAGGTCTTTCAAATTCTCTGCAACGTTTTCTAGCTTCTCAACAGTTCACCATGGCTACGATTTGTAAAGATAACCGATTCTATTTCTTGTTCCTGCTACCTTTAGCCTAAATTTTGGTGAATTTTACGAATGAACGTGGTCATCTGATGAAAATACAGTAAAACCCTTGGTAATTCCGTCAAATAATCTCAATTTCAGCTGGCAAGAGCGGCAAGGTTCGTTCGAAGGGCAAGTCACGTTCTTCGCGCGCCGGTCTGCAGTTCCCCGTCGGCAGGATCCACCGCAAACTCAGAAAGGGCAACTACGCGCAGAGAGTCGGTGGCGGCACTGCGGTGAGATTTGAATTCTTCTCATCAGCAGTTCAAGAGTTGCAAAGTCCTGAGTTCATCTTTCCTCGTGCAGGTCTACCTGGCAGCAGCCCTGGAGTACCTCGCGGCGGAAGTGCTCGAGTTGGCCGGCAACGCGGCTCGCGACAACAAGAAGACCCGCATCAATCCGCGTCACCTGCAGCTCGCCATTCGCAACGACGAGGAGCTCAACAAGCTGCTCAGCGGAGTCACTCTTTCTGAGGGTCAGTTTTGAGATTCACAGTAATCCGGCTTCGACTTCTCCAAACTCGACTCGCAGAGAAAAAGATATGCTCTTTTCTCTCGATATGACACTGGACTGTTTGGAGGAGTCGGATTCGGCTATTTGAAAACCTAGAAATCATACAGGGTTACAGTATTAAAGGCTGAACTGCTCTAATTGCCAGTTCATTCTTGAAAGATCCAATTTCAGGAGGCGTCCTGCCGAACATCCACGCTGGGCTGCTGCCCAAGAAGACTGGCAAGCACGATAAGACTGCAGTGGCCGAGGAGTGAGCGCTGAGGACTGAAACGGGCAGTTCAACTTCCTTCCCTTCTCTCCCTCAACTAATCTATCCCAAAGGTCCTCATTAGGACCAACCTTTCTGTAAACTCCATCTCACCTATTTTTGTTGGGTATTCAACTACAGTATGCTTTTGTTATTTTGTTCGATTCAATAAATTTTTCTGGGAAATTTGATGTTCCAAGCTTTCTTGCATGAATCTTGACTGAATACTTCGAAGATTGTCAAACAACTACAAGGCTGTCGTCTTATGTGTCAAAGTTGATGTCTAGTCTAGATCATTTCTATAAACACGTCTTGAGCGACCTCACAAATATGAACATGTTCTTCCAAATAAGTTTATTTGATCAATTTGCAAAGAACAATAAAATAAGAATAAATCGTGGTACAGAACAGAATGAAGATGATGGTCCTGAAGAGGACCGTTGGGATGAGTTTTCTTGTGTAGTCGAGTCAGCGTGGCAACCTAGTTGCGTTCGCCTCTGATCCTTCTGGCGAGCTGGATGTCCTTGGGCATGATCGTCACTCGCTTGGCGTGGATCGCGCACAGATTGGTGTCCTCGAACAGACCGACCAGATAGGCTTCGGCAGCCTCCTGCAGGGCGAGCACTGCCGACGACTGGAAGCGGAGATCAGTCTTGAAGTCCTGAGCGATTTCACGGACCAGGCGCTGAAATTTAGTTAGAAGAGAACTTTTGAATTTCGTTTTACCTGGAAGGGCAGCTTTCTGAGCAGGAGTTCAGTGGACTTCTGGTAGCGGCGGATCTCGCGCAGAGCCACGGTGCCGGGACGGTAGCGGTGGGGCTTCTTGACTCCGCCAGTGGCCGGTGCGGACTTGCGGGCTGCCTGAAATTTGAAGGAATTATTCTATTGGCCTAAAATTCTCTTGCATTCCTTCGAAACGCACCTTGGTGGCGAGCTGCTTGCGAGGAGCCTTGCCTCCAGTCGATTTGCGAGCCGTCTGCTTGGTGCGGGCCATCACAGAAACGAAGTTGAGCGCAGAAGGATGAAACGAAGAACTGACGGAATTCGCCGACACTCGGAAAACGAGATGAAGAATGGCGGGAACAGACCGCCTTTATACCGTCTTGGAATGGGCGGGCTTGTTTCACTGACCACTTGCTCTTTTCTGACCCGCCCACTCGAAAACCGTATAAAAGGCAGTCAGCTTCCTCCGTTCTTCATCTCGTTTCTCGAGTGTCAGCGAGTTTTCGCCACTTCTGCGTTCAACTTCACGTTCGTCTTCAACCGACAATGTCCGGCCGCGGCAAAGGAGGAAAGGGACTCGGCAAGGGAGGAGCCAAGCGTCATCGCAAAGTGCTCAGGGACAACATCCAGGGCATCACCAAGGCGAGTCGAAAGAATGCTGCAGGAAATTTTAAGATTTGGCCTAATTGCTTGGTTTTCAGCCTGCCATCCGTCGTCTGGCTCGTCGCGGCGGCGTCAAGCGCATCTCCGGACTCATCTACGAGGAAACTCGTGGCGTGCTCAAGGTTGGCTCAAAAATGGTAATTCTCGGTCAAATTCAACAAGTTGCAGATGTTCCTGGAGAACGTGATTCGTGACGCGGTGACGTACTGCGAGCACGCGAAGCGCAAGACGGTCACTGCGATGGACGTGGTCTACGCCCTCAAGCGCCAGGGACGCACCCTGTACGGATTCGGCGGATAAGTCGATTAGCTGAAGAAAAGAGAAGCACTCCAGAAATCTAACCCAACGGTCCTCTTCAGGACCACATCTCACCATATCACTGTCAAATTCTATCTACTTTTTCCATTTTTCTTCAATAAATGCTATTTTGGAAGACTTCTTGTTTGAAATGAAGATCTCTCGTCTCATCGAGATTCAATACCGCAACCACTTGCTTGATTCGTTTCTTTGAAATCTTCGTGTTTCTTTTCGAGTTCTCAAGATCACGTCATTTGTTGCTCACTTTTCACAATCACAACAGCTCTGGTTTAAAGTGCTGAAAGTGGTTTCTTTGATTTTCACGACCATTTCCCTCTTCTTGACCAAATTCTTGATAGTTGTCTGTTTCTTTCATGATTTCTGAATCGACCCCAAATTGTAGCAGTTCTCCCATTCCTGAATTTGATTCCTCTCAAAGTTTCCCCAAGAATTAATTCCCGTCGTGATGATTCTCGTTTTATCGCATTTTTCCCCAAACTCCTTTTCAGTGATTTCACCCCAGCATCCAGTTGAAATGGATCAGTTCGTGCCCCCTTCATCTGAGTTCACAGTACCTGTCTCCCATCCCTCCCTGTCCCACTCGCACTCCACCCAGTCACTCCATTCCATTGCCTCGGATCTGTTTGCATCTGACGGCCCTCCGTCCACTCGCTCGCAGTCGAATGCAGCTGCTGCTATTGGCTGGGAGAGTTACGTGGCAGAGTTGGGCAAGGACAAGTAGGTTTTCTCCAAATTGAAAAAATAACCCCGAAGAATTCCTGTAAATTTCATGGGGTTGAAAGTGAAGATTTTTAGACGATTTTATGGCATTTCCATGTCAGATCTTCTTTTCTTCTTTCCTTACAGAGTCACTCAACTGTCTTCAAATGCCCGTCCAGCAGTTCCAATCTCCGTGAAGCCGAAGACGAAGGAGCCCGAGGAGTTCACAGACAACCGCATCTACGTGTCCAACATCCCTTTCTCCTTCAGGGAAATCGACTTGGCCAACATGTTCACTCCGTAAGTTGGAACGATGAAAGAGGAATTGGTTGAGAGACATGACTAATTCACTGCAAATACAATTTCTTATGATTTGATTGCAGATACGGACGTGTGGTGAACGTGGAGATCGTGATGAATGAACGCGGTTCGAAGGGATTCGGCTTCGTGACTCTGGACAATCGGGAGGGCTGTGAACGGGCCAGGAGGGAGTTGCATGGCTGCCACGTTCAGGGCAGGATCATTGAGGTGAGGATGCAAGAAGAACATTGAAGATGTTAAGCTGACTTCTTGAATAAGACTGACACACGTGGAAAGAAGGATATGTTAAATAAAGTGCAGTTTACAACTAATAACATTTGAAAACGCCAATGTGGATCGAGAGGTTTTTGAATGGTCATGGTCTCGAAATGCGATACGATGCTCTTCATTCTAAGAGTGATTAGCCCACCATGCCCTTTCTCTGTTTCTATCCATATCACTTTCATTTGCAAATACTGGTTCTTTTTCAAATTTATACCATGTCTTATTCAAGGAGTCTGAGCTGATTAACTTCTATTCTGCAGTCCCGTTCTCTATAATATATTTCAGGTTCGGAAGGCGACTCCATCGCGCCGCAAAGGCATTTCCCCTCAGCACTGGCTCTCTGCAGTCCCCAATGAGGGCAAATTCATCCCTCAGCCATTCCTGGACAGGCATGTTTCTGCCTTTCTTTATATCAATGATCTTCCAATATGAGTCTAAATTTTTTCTGAGTGTTCATTCATCGCCTTCTTTGAATTCGGAGTGATGTTAAAAGAAAATGAAAGTTATAATTTTAAAAACCTGATGCGATTTGTTAATTCGCAGATCCAAATCGACCGACCTGCCGGACGTGACTTGGCTGCAGCGGGTCATCTCTCGCGAAGTGGAGCGACAAGCCCAGGAGCAACAGCGCAGGGCCTACGACCACGTCGTCACACAGCTCATGGCCGGGCTCGTTCGCACTGGGCAAATCCAGGGGGAAATTCCTGGAATGCAGCACAGCGACTTGCACAGTCTGCAGCTGCCTTACACAGGTAGTTGAAGGGAATTTAGTTCGTGAAAATATTGAATGGAAAGAACTCTAAAGTCATCAAGGCAATCGGAAGAGCATGACGCGTTGGCACTATTCTGGATAGATGGGGAAGTGTCCTTGTTTCTTGTGCATTGAAAGTTGGGCCGTAATATTCAAGTTCTTAGTTCTGAGCATTTCAAATGCCAAATATTTTCAAAATCAACGATCTTTTCGATTAAATGATAAGATTCCTCTCATTTGCAGGTCTGACTCCCTCGTCCCCTCTGCGTCGTTCGCCGCCCCGTACAGCGCCCTGCTCTCCTTTCATCCGCTCGGACTACATCTCCTCGTCCCCTGTCCACCCTGTTCACTCTGCTGCAGTCAGTCATTCTGCCTCGGCCTTCATGTTCCCTCCCCCTCCCCTGTCTGCCCATTCTCAGCAGCCTTGGATGAACCCCGTTCCTCTCCACTCGACTTCTGTCTCCAATCCCTGGCCACAGCCTATGGAATCTGCTCGTTCTGGTCAGTCATTCCTCTTCTCGTCTAGTTCATTCTCCTCCTTCGTTCAGGTCTGTCCCGCAGTCACTCTACGCGTCTGCCCGCCGATCTGCCTGCTCTATCCTCAGGCAACCAGCTCCCAGCCAACATCTACGGCAGCATGGGCATTCAGATGGATCGCATGCAGGTTAGCTTTATGAATCGAGGAAAAAATAAGACATGGAATGAATGAAGTATAGCAGAAATGTGAATGCGCAAGAAGAAAACATTCATGACGAATTGACGAGTTGCGTGGCACATATTGATAAACGCTTCCAGATTTCGCTCAAACTTTCTTCTTATTCTCGCTATCGATATCGGCTCAACTCATCTCTTCCTTTCAGCCTTCCAACTCGAGCAGCACGTCGTCCATCTTCTCGAACCTGCAGCTGCCCCTGTCCTTCGTCCCATCTCTCACCACTCCCTCGGCCTCGGGTTCTGAGTCCACCTGCTTCGACTCCAATGGCCTGGACTCCACTCTGCAGCCTCTTCCCTTCTCCCCTTCCCGCTTCCCTTCCTCTTCTGATGCCTTCCTCTCCTCTGCATCTCAGTTCGGCCCGATCGGTACGAGGCCTCCCTCTGCCAAGTCCTCTGCATCCACGGACGAGGGAATCCACATGGGGAATGGCGATGGAAACACCACCATGGAGAATGGAAGTGAGCCGTTTTTACAAAAATTGTTGTTGATGATAAAGATCAGATTGTCATTTTTCCGATTTTATACTGGAATCTTTCTAGAATGTTCTTACGTCTAACGAACCACTTTGTTAAATATGCAACTCTTGCAGAATCGTCCCGAGCCGAGTCGACTCTGTCTGCAGCCGCCGAAGCGACAATTTCGCCCGTGGAGAAGACTGAACAGGGCGAGGAAACATTCGTCATGCAGAACGTGTTGGATGCGCTGCCGGAAATAAATGAACTGAATGGAAATGGACAGATGCGGGAGGGAGACTCGCATTGATGGACAGGAATAGGTCTGATATTCCACCTTCGTGTAAGCTAAGTTATTTTGTTGTGCTAGTGAAATTCACTTTTTCCTCTTATTTTACTCCAAACTCTTTCAATTAACCTAACTTTAACCGCCTTTTATCAGAACGTTTAAGTTGTCATGTTTAACCCTTGTTGTTTATTAGGAGAGGGTACGAGTCATCAGACTCGAATCTTGTAGTCTCAATTTTGCATTTTCACTCTTTTTTGTTCCATTTTAATTTTCACGTAGTTCTTCACTTATTTGGTATTGATTGTCTACTCTCTGCCTTCTCAAATGCTCCATGCATTTTCTGTCAAATCTAACCCCTATTTCGTTTGTTTTACCTGCTGCTTTATTATTTTAGTCTTGGTGCCTTGTGATTCATACTCATTCATTTTGCTAATTTGGAAACGAACGGATTGATGGTATGTCTTCGTTTTTCGTCTGATATGATTTAAGTACTCGCATAAAGTATTTGGAAACAGGAATATTGTGAAATTGGAGTACTATTTGCAGAGTCCCCAAGCTCATCTCTGGTCTCTTGCCAAAATGTGTTTTTGGTAGAAGCGTGGTAGCTTGAAATGTAGGAAAGTACCCTAAAAGCTAATGTGTCTCAAGTAGCACTATCTAGTTCGATGATAAACCTGATGAAATGGTGCTGTGCCAAATATCGGCATAAAATGCCCGTACAACCGTGTGTACAAGCAATATTTCGTTTGTGAAAATGTTCATTTTGAGTGACGAATTTTGCGATTTTCTTATTTACAACTCAGATCATCTTATGTGCAAGAATTTATCTAAGAATGAGACTTGACATATCCACTTGGGAAATCCAATTATTTGAACTTTATCGAGAAAATATAATTATTTTCAGGTTTATCATTAAAAAAAATTAGAAAGTTCACAATACGCTCACGCACAATCCATAACTTCAGCATCTTTATTTACCTCATTCATCAACCTTGTTAACTTTCAAAATCCGCTTTAATGTTGTAAAAAGACGAAAAAAAGTACTCAATGCAGCTAGAAGCAACAATTCAGCTCAAAATCAGTAAGCTTGATAAAACATTTATTCCAGGGATAATGAATAGCTGATTGGATATAGACAACCAAATCCCAAATGAGACGATAAATGACAAATGATAAAAAAGAGGAAAGGAGATAGATACTCGGAGAATGCAATCGAGTGAATTAGTGAATGACTACAAGATGAGAGCGCAAGTACTTTCTTTCTAGAAATCGAAAGGATCCAGAATAAATCTTCTCAAAACTTATGAAAAAAATACTCGCAGCCCCATACTAAAATGATAAATACCTCTTTACCTCATCAAATCAATTAATCTTCAATCAGAAAGTGAACAGCCCGAAATCGGGGCAAATCAAGTTCAATTCGACAGGAAAATGGATGAAAAACAGGGATGAAAACTGAAGAAGAAATCATAATTTTGCACATTTTAGAGCTAAAAGCTGTTCTACCGAATGAGTGACATTTCAAGGGAGCTGATACGAGAGGAAGGAAGGGGGTTTGCCTGGCTCCGCTCCGCTCAGTTGGTGTTGGTGGGTTCCAGTGTAGCGGTGGGAATGTCGTGCATTGGAGCCGGTTCGGAGCGATCGTCAGTGGCTGTAGTGTGGGCTTGGAGACGCTCCAACGAAGGGGGGCGACGCAGCGGCAAGGGAGCTCTGCAATGTAATGTGGTAAAGAGCGCCTTGCGAGAAATGCGCGTATGAACTATGCACAAAGAGGGAGGCTAGAGCACGGAGAAAGAGTCAGCAGAGGACAATGGAGGAGTGGTACACAATTTCTTGTCTCTCGTCTTTTCTCGCTATTTTTAATACACGAACCTTCACTTAATTTGACAGAAACAATATCTTAAAGCATTGTGATTTTTCTTAAAGGGATTTTTAAATTATCTTCATCAAGTTTCAATTTTAGACAAATTACTAAAAAGTCTAAAGAATGTTTTCTATAGAAAAAAAAAAAACATCTAGACCTGACAGCAGGACGTGGCTGTCTCTCCTCTGCAGTTCTCTTGGGCGTAGCGGACTTGTAGAGTCTTTCGAAGACGTTCTCCCTTTTCTGCAGAGCCCTGCCATCTCCTCCCTGTGCCTGTCCTCCATTCTGTTGGTTGCCTGCCTTGTTTGCCGCAGGGGTGCCTGGCTGATTCTGAGATGGACGGGTCGTCGTCGGCACGCGGCGAATCGAGTGAGGCAGCGAGCCCTGCAAATTCATATATTTGTTTGAAAGAGAAAAATATTCTAAAAATACTTCCCATCAATTGCTTCCCGTTAAGACAGAGTCTTTGATAGATTTAACCAAGGGGTGACCAGTGGCAAAAGTGTCGTTTTTCTGAGGCTTTTTAGTGTTAACTAACTATATTCGACCTGGAGAACACGATTTTGGGACTTTTTCCCGGAATTTTCAAGTCCAGGTTCGGGTACCAGGGTCTGGGGGTCAAATTTCAAAAGTCATTCTGATATCCCAAAACCTATATCAGATTGTTCAGTTCGACGAGCTGAGTCGATTGGTGCGAACATTTTTCAGATCTGACCTTTCTATCATAAGTTACGGCTAAAAACAGTGCAAAAATACCAAAAAGCATGGATCTTCGTGGAAAAATGCATTTTTGACCATATTGAGACGCGAAGGGGGAGATAAATCGACTATATTTAGTTTGTACACATCCTGAGAATCATATTGGTACAAAACACCGGGAGAAGTAGCGACTCTATTCCGGTCATATTCGGGTCCAAAGTGGGACCTGAAAATTTGGATTTTTCGAATTTTTGAGTTATACATCCAAATCATATATCATTCGATAGAGCATGAAAAACTGAGCAACTTTTGTGAAAACACCTCATGGCTATCTGTTATGGTATGCGTGGTATAGAGGCTTGAATGGATCAGACCCCCGAAAATGACAAAAATATTCAAAAATTCATAACTTTTGTAAAATAAAACCAAATTGAAAGATCTTTTCGGAATATAGTAGTTGGAGAGCAATACTTCGTTTTTGCTTCCTAGAGTATCGTGCTATCACTTTATCATGTTACCATATGGGTCCATGGCATACCACCCATATGGTACCCGAGTGATACTATACCAAAATGGATATCATTCGACTCGAAATAGACTGGAGAGTAATATTCGAGTCTATTTCTATCAATTTCAATCAGTGGTTTCATTATACCATCATCGTAATTGGCTATAACCACCTGTCGAAAAAGACCAAAAATGGGGTATTTTCAAATGATCATAAAGGACGATAGACTAATCGGTTTTTCAAGTGGTTTTCAGAATATTACTCAGTTCGATAAGAGCTTTCGTTTGATATATAACATGGTAGGTCTTTGTAAAAATGGTATCTTGACCCATATGAGCCACGACCCCTAAGAGGTGAGTTACCATTTGGTAGAAAGACCTATAATGTTGCATATCATTCGAAAGCCAGTAAAAAACTGAGTGTAATGCTGAAAACCGCTTGAAAAATGGATAAGTGTATCGATTTTTATGAGGAAATGAAGTATCGGCCAAATTGAAGAATAAACTTTGGAACGTTTTTGACCATAACTCTCTATGCATCAATCCATTTTTCAAGTGGTTTTCTGCATGATAACCAGCTTCGTAACCGCTTTCGAATGATATACAACATGGGTAGGTTTCCGGGAAATTCCAAGTCCCGGCCTGTACCCGTCCGGCCCTGCCAGGTCCGATACCCGAAATTTCTCCAAATGACCCTAAAAAATTCTAGAATGTTCGACGAGGTCTAGGCTTCATTCTAACACTAAATTTGATCTCACTTACTTCAGAAATTTTCGAGATAAAAATTCCCGAATGTAAAGTACGATTTTCGGCTTTTCTTGTCTGGAGCCCTCAGGGATGAATATTTTTCCGAGGTGTTTTCACAAAAGTTGCTCAGTTTTTCATGCTCTATCGAATGATATATGATTTGGATGTATAACTCAAAAATTTGAAAAATCGAAATTTTCAGGTCCCACTCTGGACCCGAATATGACTGGAATAGAGACGCTATTTTTCTCAGTGTTTTGTATCAATATGATTCTCAGGATGTGTACAAACTAAATATAGTCGATTTATCTCCCCCTTCGCGTCTCAATATGGTCAAAAATGCATTTTTCCACGAAGATCCATGCTTTTTGGTATTTTTGCACTGTTTTTAGCCGTAACTTATGATAGAAAGGTCAGATCTGAAAAATGTTCGCACCAATCGACTCAGCTCGTCGAACTGAACAATCTGATATAGGTTTTGAAGTGTCTGGGTGACTTTTGAAATTTGACCTCCAGACCCTAATACCCGAACCTGAAGTTGAAAATGTCGGAAAAAAGCCCGGAATCATGATTTTCAGGTAGAATACAGTCAGAAACAACTAAAAAACCTCGGGAAAACGAAACTCTTGTCACTGGTCACCCCTCTCTCTATAGAGAGCCGATTCTCTCACAGACTCTGTCTTAAAAATTAAGAAAGTGGTAATAATTCGAGAAAATCAAATATTTTTCGTCCAAGGTTTTATAAAAAGCCTGGTGCACAATGCTTTCGTGGCTAGTTTATTCGTTATCTATCCTACCCTTTGCGGATTGACCTGTCGGTTGTTGTGCTGCTGAGTGGCGACAGCTGCAGGACGAGTGACGGAGTTGGAGCGAGGACGGATCTCAGCATTGGTTGAAGAGGCTGTCTGATTGGACTGAGCGGTCTGGATGCGGACAGGAGCACGGGTCGAAGGATGAGATACCGCTTGATTGCTATTCACGGAACGCGCTGGTGGAATTCCACGAATAGGGCGAGCTGGCTGGAAAAAATACATTTTCTTTTTTTCCCTAATTCCCAATACAATTTCAAAGAATTCTGTCATTTCTTCTTGAATCCTCCGATTTTTTTATTCGTTTTTCAAAAATCTAATTTATGAATATTTCTTTTCCGAAACATTCTTGGAACCTTGCAGTACAAACATGATGAATACTTCAACTCTTCTAAAAATTTATGCTTTCGTTTTTCTAGATAAATTTCAGGATACGACTTTACAGGGTTTCGCTTTTGCTAGCGTCGTGTTTAGCTTAATGGTGGTTATGCAAAGAAAAAGTGTCTTCTTTCGGTGTCAAGCCATTTCAGCTTTCCCTAATATTCTTCAAAGGATAAGGGTGTGAGAGCGATAATTTTACCGGCACAGGACGGGTAGTAGTTGCCGCACTGACGTTGGTTGCGTTGTCGCGCGGCAGAGAGGATGAGCGGAGCCGCGTGGTCCTGGCAGAGGCAGTCGGAGCGGGCACCTGTCTGTTCTGCTGAATGGGAGCGCGCACGGAAGGCGCAGGAGGAATTGCGCGACGCGCCGCAGACGAGGCTGCAGGCGTACGCTCGCGCGAATCCTCCCCTTTGCGACCCAGAGACTGATCGCCTGCAAATTAGACTATTTTAATCTTTTGAAAAAAGAAATATCTTGCAATTTTTCGAAACTTGAAAGAAGAGTGCACAAATTTTTCTCTGAGAATTCTATTCTCCATGCCCATTCATTGGTTGTGTGAAAGAAAATTCAAGACTTTAATTTCATGATTCTCTGAAAATTTTTTTCAGCCATTCACATTCATAGATTTCTCCATTTTTACTTACGATTATGTGCATCCCTGAAGAACTGCGACTTAGTGGGGATGTCCACGTTGTCGAGGGCCGCAGTGCTCTTGTCATTCCCGTTTCGCTGCTGCTGATTTGAGCTACCATTCGCAGGGCTGGGTCTATCGATGGAGGGACGCTTGACGATTGCAGGGTTGCGCACCGAGGCACTGCTGCCCGTCGCGGACCCAGAGCCCGAAATGCGCATGCGACGGAACATCGAGTTGACACCCTGCAAGTATTAAAATCATTTCGTCTTAGAATTTTCGGGTTCAGAAAAATTCGACTTTTTGAAGGAATAGCATATGATCTTTCAAACTTTTTTTTTTTTTTTTTATATAAATACATTGAGACTTGTTATTTTCATCTTTTTCCTAATACTGTAACGTTCTGATCTGATTGAACATAACGACATTTCATTTTCACTGCCTTCCCCTTCTCACTTTTCTTCCTACCGTGAGAGATCCATTGGACTGATTGGTCTGTTGCGGCGCAGTTTGGTTGTGTCTCGCGGGAGTGCTTGTAATCAGCGACCGACTGCCGCCTTCCGTTATTCCATTGCCTCGGGTCATTCCGGATGCAGAGATCCTGGCCCTGCTCGTAGCCAGCGTCTGTTCCTTTTGCTGCTGGATCTCCTTGCTGCGAGAACGAGTCATCGGGCCAAAAGACGCAGGCACAGTCGAGTTGGCACTAAAACATTTCATAACCAGTTGTATCTTCAATTTTGCCCAATCCCGAGACACTTCTTTAGATATTATTAGAATTTTGGTGAAAAGGTTGAAATTTGACATCAGACATATGAATTCATTGGAAGGTTATAAACTGATGCGAATCTAAGGAAGCTGAATGAAATGCCTCACGTCTTGGGAGCATTCGCCGAGTTGTTGCCGCCTTCGTGGACCTGCGACCTGCGAAGCTGTGAGCGACGCGTCTGCTGACGGGACGCGCCGAACATCGCCAGGCCACTCGCGTACTCTGCAATTTCGCTTTATCTTGAACAGACTTCTCATTCAGTTCGCAGAAAATAGCATATCTTTTCAAGAGAAAAGATGACATGCTCTTTTCCTCTCTCGATACGACACTATTTTCTGCGAATTGAGTTTAAGAAGTCTGCTCGCGACGATTGGGAACGGGCTGACGAGTCTTCTCGAGTTATTGCTGAGTTACCCAGAACAGCGGCTTGCGAGTTGAGTGCAGTGCTGAGCATGGGCTGTTCCTGTTCCTGTCCCTGCGTCTGCTGCACTCCAGCTTGCCCATTCAGTGCATTCGGTTCCGGCTCGTTCTCCTTGTGCTCTCCCTGCCCTCTGCCTGACTCGTCATAGCCCATCAGATCGCCACCAGCAGTCGATTCCGAGGCCGCGCCCTTTTCTGCAATTGCATTTTTATTTTTGATAGGAAAAATTTGTATTTCTGAAAATTTAGCATTTTCATTTCAATACAACGAGTTTGCAGCAGAGGAAAAATATCGTTGAATGGGCAGGAATTAGGATTTTCTACTCTTGAATTCCTCGAAGAATCTGTCGGCAGCTTGCTGGTCGAACGGAGCCGTCACCCCACGGAACTTGCCGAGGCATCCCTCCAAAATGTCCTCCATTTTCGGGAACAGTGCTGAAAATAAAGGGTTTCAGAGTTTCAGAAAAGAACTAATCGCGAAATTTCGATGGAAAGAAATCGAAACTTCAAATTGGACGTGTTTCGCGCCAAAAAGAGAAAAGGAATGGAAGGGAAGGGAAGGGGAAAAGAAGAAAACAGAAAGGAAAAATGCGAAGAGACGAGTTTTCGACTACTATTCAAAAATTATAAAAGTTTAGGGCAGATTTTGAAATTAGCAATTTTGGAAATTTTGTGAGAAACATGTTGATTTTTCAAAATGTAAAATTCATCAACGCTGCTCGTAAAGTTAGAAGCTCCGTTTTCAAAAATTCCAAGTGAATTTTTCAAATCATCAACAAAAAATCGACACTTGCAAAATTCCTCGAAGAAATTCGGAAAATCAACCCCGTGGCAAGAACAAACGAAAAGAATGATTTGGAGACGAGAATCGGAGAATGGCAATTGTCGCATAGTGATTAGTTGCGAAATACAGTGCAATTGCGAGAGAATTTGAGACAACAAGTTGTCATCATCCATTTTCGACACTTGATCGTTTTTCTCCGGATTTTCAGAATTGTAATCCCATTTAGTGCTGCATTACGAATCAAGCTACGGTATTATCTATGTTGTGCTGGATAGTATTTTAGTAGGATGTAAAAACGAGTTTTTATTGGCAAACGTGCATATTTGAAGAGTTGGAGTCTGAAGAGATGAGAGTATATTCTGGCTGTGTTATCCTAGTCTGATGGAATCCTCTAGACTCTCGCCCTCTATTGACTTGTTCTGTCCCTTCCCCTTGTCTTGCTTCTATGTGATTATGAAGTTATGAATCGACTCCTTGTGCTCTCCTTCCAAAAACGACTTCTCTGCCAGATGCATGCATCTCTCCAGTAGCGTCCAAACATACTGCAAAACAGACATATCGTTTTCCAAATAAAACATTCCAATATAGTTGAAAACTCCTAATATTTTTAAATTGCAATTTGGATAAAGCGGATTTCCAGAGTTTAGGTAAACGTTTCCTTTTTACACAAGTTGCTTTCAATTGACAACATTGCAAGATATCCAAATTAACAAAATACGATTTTTACCTTCTAGATTCAGAATTCATATATGTTATTCCCTGCAAAAGTTTTCGTTTTTAATTGAATAATTAACAGAAAAAGACATATTCGATGTTTCATTTGTTATTTCGTTATGATAAGATTTTTTAATAAGTGCTTTAAGACTCAACAACCTTACTTCGTCACAGAGGTGCGGATCTTCAGGAACGAAGTTTTTGGTTTGGCTGTTTGACAGGATCTTTCGGCTGGTTAGGTTGTGATGCAATTTCGGATGCAGATTCGTTACCAGCACTTCTAGCAAATCGATCACCTGCAATCGCTACGTTAAGTCACTCCGAATTGAAGATCAGTTTCTTGTTAGCAATATCTTTCAAACAAATAAAAATTAAAAACTGACACTGCTATAAACATCTTCCATTTCCCTATCCTCGTGAAGATTCATTATTAGAGATATGCGAGATAGCAAAAGATTGTCTCTTCAATTTCCCTCTTCTACCGTCAAATTTTAAAAGCTGAACTTCAAATTGAAGTGAATCAGCAACATATCTGACTATGAATAACTTTCCAACTCACGTGCTTCTTAGTGATTTGTACCCTGCGGGCGATCTGCTGCAGTTCCTCCTCGACTCTGGCCCCAATGTCCTTGTCTTCCCTTTTCCTGTCCTCTTCCTTTGCAGCTATTTTCTGTTCGAGTTCTGTCTGTTTCTTCTTCCTGAACTCCTCGACTTCCTTGTTCGCCTCGATCTGTGCCGCTTTCAGCTTCTGCTTGGCTCGTTTCCAAGTCTTCTCCACCAATATTAGACCTGAACATGGGCAGATTAGCTCATCTTCATGGAATTTTTGTGCAATGCATGATTTTGAAATGTTTGCATGCATCATGATGATCTGATGGACACAATCATTTGCAGCATGTGGTTTGCATGAACTTAAACTTAGGCTGTTTTCAAACCAGGCTTCTCTCACCTCTAACGAACATGAAACAGTTATGGTTGGCAATTCTCATTTGATGGAATATGCAGTGAAGAAATATTTTTCTTGGAAAGAAAAAAACTATTCATTAGGCAAAAAGATACTCTGTTCGGGTTGTCTTTGAGCACAAAATGATAGCCGAACATTGTCAGAATGAAAATCCAATATTTGATTCTTTATGGAAGCATGTGAGTTTTGAGTGAAATGCGAATTAGTTCCCGTAAGATAAATTCATCTTATACACCTTACCTAGTCCTCTACCTCTCTCGAGATTAAATCCTGTCAATTTTTCACAGAACTACATATCTATAAACTAGCCAGGTCTCAAACATTAAATATTTAGACAATTAAAGAGAATAGCAAGTTGAATGATAGAAAGATGAGATAATGCCATAAGATTGGGCTATGAAAGTAGTACAAAGTCTAAGAAATTGGTTACTAAATGAAGCGGAATAAGAGTTTTTGCAAGGTACACTTTTGTACGCAGTGATCATCCTCCTCTGTCAAATGTAAACCTGCCATTGTGTTGCTGTTTCTACCTGCTTGTTCTGCACCCCTCAGCTGTTTGATGAATGATTTGGCGCGCTGTTCACTGGACGTGAGTGACTCTGGCTGTGATTGTCCTGACACAGGAACAGACGATGCTGATGACACTGCAGCTGGCTCTGACACTTGGTCTGCCACTGGTTCTGCCATTCCTCGCTATGTCCAGGGGAGCAATGGGATCGAATAATTCTTTGTGAAGTTCATCTTATTCAGAACCTTCACAATACATGCTAATTTCATCTTTGTTGACTTGGAAAAATTCACCTTCTTCTTCATTTTTCTAAATATTTTTGATGATCTAAAACTTTATTGAATCCAGACTAGGCATTTCCGAAAACGTAGTAGATGAAATGAGCAGAGGCAAACGTTTTGCGAAATTTAGTGTTTTCGATCATATTTTGAGTGGGAGGGCTGGTGCTGTTTGATGAACTGTTAGAGTTGGTTGATATCTCTGAAAATTCATGCACATCTAGATTCAGAAATCTGCCCAGATCCACGAACGAGTGGGAGCGCTCCCACTGCTCTTAATGTGAACTCTCAAGTTTAGGAGGGGGAGCTCACTGAGCGCTTTTCCTCGTTCATGGATCCGAGCACTGAAATAGATTGAATCACCTTCAGTGACCGTATTTGGGAGGGGAGTAATAGGATTCTCAAATAATCGATTTGTTCCTTATAAAATTGTAACCTCACTTTTAGATTTGCTCTTTTATATATAATTTCATAATGTAAAGCGCCTGAAAAGTCAATTTGAAAAGAATCTGCTCCGACAGAAAAATCAATTCGGATGCGCTGATCACGAATCTGAAGTCCGTTTTCAAAAATTCTGCTCGGTAAGCTCAGGAAAATTTGCTCTTTTATATATAATTTCATAATGTAAAGCGCCTGAAAAGTCAATTTGAAAAGAATCTGCTCCGACAGAAAAATCAATTCGGATGCGCTGATCACGAATCTGAAGTCCGTTTTCAAAAATTCTGCTCGGTAAGCTCAGGAAAATTAGGTAAAGCTGAAAAAAAGTTCGGGCAAAGAAGCATACTACAAGCGTGAAATTAGGCTCATATTAAAGAGCTCGGTGAGTAGATTATGAATCACGGTTCCTTTCTGAATTTTGACTTATTGGAAGGTCAGAAAAATCAAAATTTGAAATTTGAATAGTTTTTGCAAAAAAATGCAAAAGCGCCCGAGGATTGAAGTTATATGTAAAGGCATAGGTTGAAGTAGCAGGCCTAACGCACTGCCACTACGCTATAGAGAATACAGTCACCAGTCGATGCAACTGACTTTTATATCACGCACACAGACGCAGAGTAATGAGAGCCGGAAAGAGATAACAGAAAAGAGGAAGATATGCTAATTTTTGCGTAAAATCGTTAATTACCTCTACTATATAATTACGTAACCACCCTTTTTTATTTCAATTTTTATTCAAAATTTCCATACCAATCGTACAAATCGACTATGGAGATTTCAAAACTAAAATCGATTTTCAATTTTGACCTTGAAAAACGACCTGTACAGGGTGATAGCCGATGTCACGAGGATTCCAAGTCTGGTTTCAATTGTTACCCTTTTTGATTTTCGAAAATTGCATTATTGTTGATGCAGTACGACACGCATTATAAGGGCCGGCCGCAAGGGGGAGAGGCAACAGCAGGTCACAGCCGAGTGGTAGAGTGGTGGATTGGGAAGGGGGCGCCAGAGGTTATTTATATGCTTTGAGAGTTCGGCTTTCTTCAACGGTTTAGTATTCTTGCAAAGATTGAAACTCATCTTTTTAACCTTTATTTTCAACTTTTTCTGCCAAAATTTTCCTCGACTTTTTAATGTCGTTTTCATTAATTTATTCAACCAGTTGAAATATTTACAAACTTGCGAATTATCATTATTTGATATATTTCCAGGAAAAGATACATGGATTTCAAGAGGGTGTGATATGCAGCATTTTTCTTCATATATAATTCCCGAAAGATATACAGACACTCGTGAAAATGGGCAAAAATTAATGCAATTTTCGAAAATCAAAAAAGGCACAAATGGAAACCAGATTTGGAATCCCCGTGACGCCGGCTATCTCTCTGTATAGGTTGTTTTTCGAAGTCTGGAGCTCCGTATGTGCCGACTCCTTGTCAAAAATTATCAGTAAAAACGATAAACTCGTTGAATTCTAATTTTGGTTTAGAATTGGTGAAGCCAAGGGGCGAGCCAGAGGTTCATTTGAAATAAAAATTCGTGAGAATTTTCGGATGGTATGAATTTCGATTCAGCATGATTTTGAATTTGAATCTGGTAGAAACATAGGTAGAAATGCCAGAATACCAAAATTAGCTTCGAATTATGCGTTAGAATTTTTGATCACTTTTTCGACCCATCTGACCGGGTTTCTAATTGATAATCATGGCAAATTGTTTTTGTATGACATACTTTGGGTTTCTTTCTCAAACTTTGTAGTTGGAAACTTTCTCCAAACCCTCAAAAATGGTGATTTTTGGATATTGAAATCTCGAAAATCAAGGACCCTCCAAAAATCTCCATATCAAACTCTGAAACTACGATATCGATTTGCCTACCACATGTTTCGTCGCTTTTCATTTAAAAAATACGTACGAATGTGCACATCAAAGCTAACAAAATTTTTTCAGATTCAAAAGTTGAAAAAATTCTGTTACTAGAAAAATTACAACAGTCCACCATGAGTCGAAGTTGAATAATGAAATTCATCCACTGAACCATTTTCCGAGGTCTAAAGAGCATTCTGCTCTGGTAAATACCACCAGTCATGCTGATATAAAATTATCTCATGGTTATCAATTCCGAAAATCCATTTCGTCTCTCTAAACATAGGCGAGTAAATTGACTGTTTTAATGCTTTTGAAGATAATTTTTTGATCTGACTATTTTTTCTAAACGATTTTACAAATAGAGTAAATAAGAGAATTTCATATTCGAAAAATTCATTCACGCGAACTTATTCCAATCAATCTTCATTCTCATTTCAATTTCGAAATTTAACCTGAATGAATAATCTTCACAGCGCTTCTTAAAAGTAATAATATCAAGGTAAATGGCAGGGTTGCTGATGGACCCGCATTTTGCGGGTCTAAGTCGGGTCCGGGTCCGAAAAGTGAAAAATTGCGGGTCTGGGAACGAGTCCGGGTCCAGAGGATGAAAAACGATGGTTCTGGGAGCGGATCCGGGTTTAGGATGAGAAAAAATTCGGATTTTGACGCGGGTCCGGGTCCGAGGTCAGAACCCGCATGGACCCGCAAATTAATTCATTTGATGCGATTAAGAGTGAATGTCAGGACTATTCAAAGTGGTGCGGAACAGGGGTCTGTCGATTTGACTGATTTTCACGTATATAGTACAGTTTTTCACGCTGATTCTCGTGGTGCTATCCGTTTTTTGAAAATCGATTACTGTAGCGGATTACGGTAGCTTAAAGTTTTGACATATCCGGTTTCAAGAAAAAAATCATAACTTTCTTATTTCTGAACCAAATCAAATGGGGGTTTTTTTGCATTAGATAGTCCATGAAAAACTACAAATAATGTAACTACGACCACCTGCTACGGTCGAAAATTTCCCGCCAAAAATTAAATTTCCGAAGTGCGACTCTGACCGACTGCAGTTTTTCGCGATTTTGACCCCATCGATGTCTTGGGATACCAGCTGGAAATAGGCTTATTTGAAAGCTCATTCAACTCTGAATAAAATTATAAGATTCGTGAAAAAACACATTTGTGATTTTTATGAGGAAATCTGGTAATGCCGACCAGGGCTGTTGCGGAAGTTCCTACTCCGACCCCGCAAGAATTTCAATTCTGATTCCGATACCGATTCCGGCAAAATTTGGGTTAAAAACCGGAATTTTAATGTATTTTTGAGTGATATTTTAAATAGCAGAAATACTGCTAGGGAACGATTTTCACGGTTCAAATTGGCTAAAAATTGAAAAATTAGCTCATTTTGAAACTTTGATTGGCTATGTATTCAATTAAGCTTGGAGTAGCTTGTGATAGGATAAAGTTATGTTCAAATTAAGAGAATTTTTCTTTTAAAAAATGTTCTATCAGACGGCCTATTCCCACCTTCGCCTGCAGCGGGCTAATAACTTTCTAAAATATTATTCAAGGAAAATGTTGTCATCAGGGCTGTTGCGGAAGTTCCGACTCCGATACTGATACCGGTCAAAAATGACCGGAATTCCGGTATTAAGAGTAGAAAAATAGTCAATTTTCTGCAAATTTTTAGCATGAAAATATCCCTCGAAAATAGCATTCTGCCTTCAATTTTGCAATGAAATTCTAGCGTACCATTAGGTATTTCTTTTAAATTTTCTTAACTCTAAAAATAAAAAAACAAATCTAACATTTCAATAAGGGAATATATTAGAGATTATCAATGCAACTAGCAATTATGTCTTTTCGATAGTGTATAAAGAAAGTTCCAAGACAAAATTAGTTATTTATAGGAGAAATTTTATCCAATAAGCTGATTTTCCTATGAAAAATTACTAGAGAAATGAATTTCATTCACCTTCGTCTGCAGCGGGCTAAATAATGAAGAAGGCATTCAAATAAAAATGATCACTCTCCATTGAGAATATAAGACTTTAAATTTTGTTAGAATTATAATAAGGCATTAGCTAAAGAATTTGAGCATAATTCTTCGATTTAGTTAAATTAAGAAAAAAAATCCGGTTCCGATTCCAATTTTTAAAATTCGATTCCGCAACAGTCCTGATGCTGACTCTTTGCAAGTAAAAATTATGCCTTTTTCAATAAGTTCGTTGATTCAAAGATTATCATTGATCTCTAATCATCTGATCCAATAAAATTATTCTAATGAGTGATGATGAGGGAATAAAGTATTCAATATTAAATAGATTCAGGAATCTTTTATAATCTGAAATGATTGCATTTCAATAGCAAATACCTTTAAAATTATGTCTTTTGTTTGAAAAAATTGAAAATAATGCAAATTTCATGCGGGTCCGAAAAATTGGGCCCGTCAGCAACCCTGGTAAATGGTTCATTTTAATCGACAAATAATATCGACTTTAGTTTATTTGGGATAAAAATATTTAGTAGAGGTAATTAAAATTCTATTTCATAATATAAAGCGTCTGAAAAATCATTTTGAAAAAATTTGTTTCATTAGAATAGTCAATTCGGATGCGTAGAACGCGAATTAGCAGTTCATTTTAAAAATTATGATAAGCTCAGCAAAACCTCGGAAGTTGAACAAATTTTCCGGCGGGGAATTAATCTATAAGTAGGGACTGTCAGCCCTTTCTTTGCACTAGATACAGATGTTGACAATTTTGGTTTTTCCAGAATTACTTAGTTACTAATCAGTATTTTGCTGACATCCAGAAGGAATTTATTTCACGTGGTAATATTAATTTTTCTGGAAGTTCGCAATTGCGCGTCAAATTTGATGAAAACTGAAGAATCGTGTGTAAAATGTCAGAACTTAGTGGAACGCTTGACTCTTTTTGCATACATCAGTAGATTAACTTGTATTTTATTGATTAGAACCGATTTGGTTAAAATTCGTGATGACCGAAAAAGATATGATAAAAATTGTATGCGCAATTCACAGTATTGCATGCACCATTTTGGAAAAGGAAAATATAGGAGAAAGGGATTCGTTGAATTTGTTGAATCCTCGGCATTAATTTGTGATAATTAGTTTGTAAAAAACAAAACCTTTAAAAATTTTAAATGATTTTTTTCAAAAACCATCAATTTATTCGTTCGCTCATTTCCCTATTCCTCTCGCTCTTTCGCCTGCGTCTTTCCATTTTCTCTTTTCTTCCCCGCGTCGCGACGCCTCTCATTCCACAGGGATGTACGGAGTTCAAAGAATTTTTAATTCGGATTCGGTAGTTTTTTCCGAATTCGAACTCGAACTTGAGATTCAACACGTGCCATTTCAGTCTAATTGGTCTTGACTCGAGCTCTACATTTATAGCAGCATCCTATCGTTGCAAATGTTGTTATTTTGCACAACACTTTATTCGGAAGACAACAAGTTTGTCAAAATCCAAAGGAAAAAATCTGGAGAAAAGTAGTGATTGTCGTAAGCCAAAAGTTACTTATGCAGTTATGTGAAGGCATACAGCTTTTGATTTTCCATTCTATTTTTTGAGTTACTATCTTACTACCAGGAATGTGCACGAGTCCTTCAGAAAAAAAGCGCGACGAAATAGTGCACCGAATCCGAGTCCCGTACATCCCTGCTCATTCCTGGAGGGTGTGCGTTGTTAAAAAAAAAAGTTTTGCTGAGCAACGCTACGAACTTCTCATTCCTCCTGTCCACTTTGGTAGCAAAAACGCATTTTGATAGTTTCAATTCTTCTTTAATTTCAAAATAATTTCTTTTCGTAAATTGAAAGTAATGGGCAAAATCTACAAAATAGTGTATAATATGACCCATAATGTCACATCTACTAACTGACGATCCCTATCTATAAATCTGGAAATAGGCTCATATGAAAGAGCTCGGGGAGTAGGTAAACAAGTTTTAACTATTTTTTTAATTTGACTTATTGGAAGGCTGAAAAAAATAGAAATTTTTTCAAAAATAAGTTTAGAGTAGAAGAAGTGAAACTGAAAAATACCATTTATTTAATTTCTCATTGCAGAGAAAATGGTCGAATTTGATAAAAATTAGTATTTATGCTAATTAAAAAGGTCAAATCGCAATGAAAACTATGCATTGCACACCAGATCACTGCTACCTTTCGAATCATTTACAATTTGTGGGGGTTTCCATTGACAGGTACCGAGATCTAATTATCAAAAAGAGATTTAAGCAAATTTATGACAGAAAAATGTTACAAATTTTTTTGAAAAAAAATAAAGTGGGCTGCGCAGCAGCCCCTAGGCAGGCAAGCGAACGGCCGCGAAGCGGCCGTGAGCGCAGTCTGTCTAGTTTAAGGGACTCATAATTTTGTTATCCAACAACTCAGCTTCGCTATTTTATACGAGAATCAGTTCATTCACAACTGCCGTTTTTATACTTTCTTTTGATTTCATGTGAAAAGAGATGGTGATATTTTTAGCGTGCCAGTGCGAACAGTGCAATAGAAATGAGTGATTTTTCGCTTCATGCAGCCTGTTTTGAAAATTAGAGTTAAAGGAATAAGAATTTTCATTCGCTTCAAATTTTAAATTCGTACAAAAAATCAAATACTACCCGAATATCTTTTCATTTAGACTGTTAATTTAGACGATTTTATCGATCACTGTATTGAGAACTGAAATGTACGCTGCTTCGTCCACCTGAAAGTTCCTTTTTTTCAAGGAAATGACAAATTTCGACTACTTTTCTGCGAAGTTCCGAAGTTCTCAGTGACTGTTCGAGTGAGGGCACGAAGGAGTCCTTGATGAGGCGAAGCACTTTTGCCCATTGACGCTGATAGTGTTTAGACATTAGGGAGTTGGCATTCTGCAATGAGAAAATTGCTAGGAAAAATCATTTTGAAGCAATACGTTTCAATGCTTTTCTATAGTTTCCATCAAAAGTAGCATGACAGGTGAATGAATAAAAAGAAATAACATTTCGAACGGAAATTGCATATTCACCCTGATAGATTTCAGTTCGCAGTATTTTTATGTTTCACTTCTTACAGAAACATACAAATTCTACGAGGATGACTAGAGAACGCAATGCTCAAATTTTAATGTGCAGAAATTGCAATTTTTCCGTAGGCGAATTATTAAAGATCTTTGAAAGGGCAATTATCGAGTTAATTAAGCGGTTTAGATCGATCCAAATCGGAACTTTCTTTTTGATTTGAGTATTTGAGGGGTCCCGCAATATTTTTCTAGCTTCGAATTCCACCAACATTAAATTTGAGAAACTACTTGCGCTCTCTAAAGATGATAATAAAAATGTAAAATCCGAATACCTCCAATATGACGGTCAGCAAAATGGAGGATGCGAGAACTCGAACAGAGGAATTGACGAGGAAGGCCGCGAAACGCCACAAATTGCCGATTTGAAAGGTGGAAGGAGCAGAAAAGGAACCTGAAGGACAGAAAATTAACAAGAAATGGCAACTGCTGTTTGATAAGATGACGAGATAATGAGACCTATCCTTTCCCACACTATTACCCTCTACTTTCCTTCCTCCTCCTATCTTTAACTACATATAGGTCTCGTCATCTTGTCATATAGTAATTGCTACAAAGAAATCAAGAAAATCCCTACATTTGATATGCAGTTGCACGAAGAGAGAAGCAGTTGCCTTCTCCTTGGCGACTTTCAGAGTCCTCTCCTCTGCTGAAGACATCGAACACAGGGAAGTCGCTAATTTCTCACTGAAACAAGAGAATTTTGGAACACTTCGTATTTTCTTGCGTCATAAACTTCGTTTCAAGGGCTTTTATGATCGACTGCAAGTTTGAAAAGGTCGTAGGGGTGGTAACAGAACGGTAAAAAGTCCGTCGTTTCTACAAATACCTACGGTTTACTATAAGAGATGTTTCAGGATTCTGAGTCTATGAAATTCTACTCAGAATAAGTTTTTTGTTATAGAAAACTCATTAATCTTTCGCTTACCATTCACTCTCGTCGTATCGTAGGAGAATGGACGAGTTGAGCAGACGACCGAGCAGAAACTTCTCGAACTCGGCATTTTGCAAACAGATTCGCGACAGAATCGAGGCTGAAGTGTCGATGAGAGAGGAATCGCGAGTGACCGTTGACTGGAATTGACAGACATTAGAATTTGAGATAGAAACATATTGAATCAAGCTTGGCATTTATGAATTTCCCCTTCATTACTCACTTCTGACAGAGGCGACACAACACACCAACCAAAATTCGAACTAAATCATCCAACTGTCTACATAAACGCGTTTTAGTGGAAAAGAAAAGTGACTCACGAGATATTCCTTGACGATCAAATGAGCCGCGTAGCGACGCTCGTCCTCGATAGTCAATTCCAGCACTTGCTCCTTGTTGAAGCTGAAATGCAACTACCTCGATTTTCACACAAACCTGCATCTGACTCTCATTTTTCTCGTTCCTTTTCACTCCTATTTTTAGTCACTGCCTCGCTCTTGAAGCTAATATTCTTTAAATTTTCAAAAGGTAAAAGGAAATAAATCACACGTCTCTAAAAACCGTTAATACTTTCTTTATATTTTGAAGAAATGGCAGAAGAGTGGAAAAGGACAAAACTATCATCATTTGGAATACTTTAACATTTTCTCAGCTTTGTGATATTTTAAGTGTTGAAAATGAACAAATAGCCTACCCGACAACAGGTTTGCCAGTGATGAGAGCGAGCAGGTACTGGGAGATTTGAGTGATTTCTTCTGTTGTCGCCGTCCGCTTCGCTGCAACTCCGATTTTGTCCCGCAGAGATCGCGTCAAGTAGGATCGCAGTGGAAACTGAAAGATTTTATATTTGTTGAAAGAAATAGAAAGAAAAGGTGCCAGATTCTCGTTTCGAGATGCACTGTCAGAGTGTGGCTTTCAGTGCTATTGTTCTAAAGAGAAAAACGAAAAAGGAGAAATGGCATGTAGGATAAAGGTAATCTTATGGTCAAAGTAATTGCAGCAACAGGATTGTATAAACTTTCAGCAATATCATGAATTTAAACTTCTCAAAATGCTTGTTTTAAAATAACCTACAGCTTCAGGTTTCTCGAGTCTTTCCCGAATCAGCTCCGTGTCATCCAAATACTCCAACTCGACAGGGTAAAAACTGCACATATTGGTCGTGGTCGTGCTCGTTGGCTATAAGAGAAATTCGTTGTTTTTCATAAAAAAAAGGAATCTTCAACTTCTTTCTTTTCTGGTTGAGATACTTTGGCATCTTTCGTTTCCTTCGCCTCGTTCTGTGATTCGAGGTCGTTTGCCGAAGACGATACAGAAGACGCTTCAGACACAGTCGATAGTTGTGGCTTCACACTAACTCTGAAATCAACCTTGATAAAATGAAGGTTGAAATCGAAATTGAACGAAAATAGTCAGTTTTCATCCAAAGAGAACTCCTACAGGTACTTAGAAGGAAAAATGACCAGATATCGGTAGAATCAATTGAAACGATTCCTAATCTTCCGAAATTGATATTTATCCATCTAAAAGTTGAAATAAAGAAATCGTTAACCTACACGGAGGGTTTGACAGGAGTGGAAGTGACCAATTGGCCAGCAAAACTGGGCCGCGCTCCATCGTATTTCTCCAGATTCAGATCCTTCGTGCCGCCAAACGCGGATATCGGGGAGAATGGAACCGAGCCTCCGAATGTGAATTCTTGAGTCCTGAATGGATAAAATATACCCTATGTCTATGAACTGCGAGACGCACGCATCGAAACTAGAGGGAAATCAAAGGGGACAGAGGAAGAGCAAAAACGAGCAGGCACGTGGTAGGGCTCGCGAGTACCCTTTGTCCCCCTTTCTTTGCAAAGATTCATTTCGGAGACAATGGAGAGCAAAGTGAGCAGTTCTTGCGAAAATATCCTCACTTGGCAGGCACTGCTGGCTGTTTCTGAATGGAAGCTAGTGTTGGCGCTTGGAATGCTGCAGAAGTAGAAGAAGCTGCTGGAGTCGAAGATGTGAATGAGAATTGTGGAAGGACACTGAAGTTTCATATTTCGCGAAGGAAAAATTCTCGCCTAGACAGATTTTCTATTCTTTCTCAATAGCTCAGTTCTTTTAGGGGAAAATGGCTTAACTCTATTTTTCGGAAAATTCTCATCTAATTATCTAAATTGAATAGCATCCTTCATTCCAAACAACACAGCAGTCTAATTTCATTTTCCGGATAGTAGACTTGTCGAAAATATCTTTAAAACGAAATCTCAAAATTTGCATTCGACTTACGCCTGCTCGACGATGGAACTCTGCTTGGGAGGCTCTGTCCTTGTCGACTGCAACACATTCGTTTTGTTGGAAAGTGGCACAGTTACTGTCTTCGTTGTTCTGAAAGGAAACTTTATGTTTTTGGAAAAGAAATAGCATACTTTTGCCCTTCATCAGAAGAAGTTACGATTCCTTCAACGATGATTGAGGCAGAAGCTGATGGATTTTCTGCTGAAATTCGACATTTTTGCACTTCATCCATTCTTTTAAATGACCTTCCAATTCCCACTTCCTTCTGTAGGCCTCATAATCGACTGATCTCTTCAGCAATTCAGGGACAGTCTAAAATTGCTTCTTTTCAAATAAATAGTCGTTAAGAACGAAAATTCTGAAGATTTTAAAGAAATGTCTGCAGAGGAACGAAATATCGAGAGCTATAAAATTGAATTGAAGATTGAAAATTCAGAATTTCGTAGCAGTAAGATTCATTACAGTTCGATTTAAAAACTATTTTCTAGTTTTCCGAAAAATAAAAAACCAACCATCTGGCTGAGTTTAGCCTCGAGGAGCGTCATGTGTTTCCTCTTCTTCTCGTCGAATTTCCTGCCCACTTCACTCATCACCTCCTCTGTTCGCTTCTTGATCTGTCTGCCCAGCAGAATCGTCTCTCTGTGCGATTTAGCGGTGCTAAAATTCAACCATTTTCTTTTAAACAATATGCTGGTTCCTTCAAATTTTACTTTTATAGAGCACCCCTATCCGCATTTTATTTTCCACCCGACACATTCCATCAATCGCGTAGTGAACAAGAATTTTTGAGGAGGAAAAAATAAAGAGAACGTAATTGAAAAGGTACCGTTTCTTCCTGAACGTCTTCATGGAGGGGAAGAGCCATTTCTTGAAAAACTCCCTGCCTGTCGAGTCTTCGAAATCGTCTTCGATCGAATATGTTGGCATCTTCCTCTAAAATAACGAGCTCAAGAAAGAGTTTTAAAAAAATCGAAAATGGAAAGGGTGAATAATGAGTACATGTAAAGCGAGTGTATGCTCAAAACGAATACTCCCTTTTCCTTTACTCTGACGAGCCGTGTGAAGGTCAGGCTCGAATCGAGATATCAAGGTCTTTAGTTCTCGACGATTCACCAGGGAATGTATTCAAGAACGGCTCATAGAAAAAGACCGGTCTTTCTGAGAAATAGTATGAGGGGAAGAAAAAAAGAGGCAAAAGTGGTGTCTTTTTCTAAACTGATGTTCCGGTGTCTTTTCCAGGAGCCATTCTTAAGAATAATGTCATATGCTAAATTAATTGCTATAAAAGAAACATTTATTAAAAAAAGCGAAAAAATGGTGGTTGATGTGAAAATGTAAATATTTTACTGTAGCAGTAATTTTTACTTAGGTCCCACCCCTGTTATTAACCTCCTTAAGTTGATAGCAAAATAATTCTTCGATTATTCCAGATTTCATTGTAACATGAAATGTCGTGGAATTAACTGGAAAAGAGAGCCATCTGATCAGCCTCAAGTTTGACAAATAAGCACAAGCTACACAAACTAGTTACCACTCTTTATATAATCCTGATTTCACCAGGGATGTTCGCGGTACAGTGCGGTGATTATTTTACGTTGCGGTGCGGTGAGAGAATTTTTGAACAGTTGCAGTGCGGTGCGGTTTTTTTTTCGCACCGCGAACATTCCTGGATGTCACTTTTGCGTAAAAACGTGCTCTATCGAAAGTGTAAATCATTGAAAGTAGAATTTCGATGCGTATATTACGCACTCGAAATCCGTTTTCGAAAAATTTTCAGTTTTAAGGAGCGTAAAATTAGGTGAAATTAAAAAATGGCTCCGGCGAGGAAGCACCATTATGAGAAGCTTGGTAGCTCATATGAAAGCCCGTAAAAAGTTATGTAAAATTAACGGCCCCCAGCCGGTTTCGGTTCAGTCCTAAGGCCGGTACGGGCCTGAATTTGTAGACCTGGCCGATCAAGGCCCAGGTTTTGATACTCACCCAGATCCAGGCCCAGGCCGGCATTTGAGCCAAAATTTTAATCCCTGCCTGCGAGAACTTCGCAATCTAAAACGTTAGGCTTGGGCGTTCTTACTAATAGTCGTGTACCATTGCATAGACCTTCTTTCACATTCATTGCACTCGGAAAATATTGCAGAGCAGGGCCGGGCGAAATTCTAAATTTTGCTTTTCGGAATTATTTTAATTTTTCGGAATTCCGTCCGGCCCTGTTGCAGAGATTATGCGGCGGTCCCCCATCGCAGAGGTCATGCAATGCTGCATAATCTCTGCAATATTTTTCCGAGTAGGCACAGACGGCGAAATTTTTCCCTTGGACTATCGTGTTTTTCTTCGCATTTTTTAGATCCAGGGGAATTCTGAAATCCTTTCGGATTTTCATCATTTTTTGCCATTCCCCTGGAGAAACACCATCGCAGCCATAGCTGTCGATACTCATCTCAGAGCGCTTCTTCCCTCATTTGTAGCCGTTCGACTTTGACCAGGCGTCTCGTTGCTTTTTTGCATTCTCCCAAAATTCGAGTGAAATTTAGCAGGCCTTTTGGGATCTCGTTCTCCCTCCGGTCTGCCTCCGGCCTGCTTTCCCTCCCTCAGCCTGTGCGAATCTTGTCGCCCCTCCCAATCGTTCTTCAGCTTTCTCCTCCGTCTCTAACCTAGTATCGTTTATTACCAGGCTTACTCATCCATTCTTTATCAACTTTGATTACAAACCGCGAATTACTCAAAATCATTTGTCGCGGACTTTTTTAAATCGGATTACGATAAACCATTTCGCATCGTTATTATTACGAGATTTCTAAACTTTCTCTTTGCGCTCTGAATTGCTCACCTATTTAGTAAATCGTTTCCCTGACAATTTAATAAGTCTGACCTTCGATTCTCCTTGAAACTTGCCATCACTCATTGTCGGAATTCCCGAGCAGTACGAAGTACATACTCTCTTTTATTTCTCATGGTCGGTCAATTTTGTAATTCATCATTTCCTTTTGAGCATACCGATTGAGGAAGATCATCTCTATTCTTCTTTCGATTTACCTGTCACTTAGATTTCACTCAATCCTCTTCATCTCCTCCGCAATGTTCTCTACTTCGTGTTTTTCAGCTTCTTTCTATTTTGCCGGACTCTGCATCTTCATCCCTGTATAAATTCCTTCCATTGGCTAAAATGCGTTAAAATATCTGGTGGAATTTACAAACAGCCGCATTGTCTGTCATCCAATCTTTGTGCTTTTTGCCTGCTTTCTGCCACCCGGCCACCTGCATCTCCATTCATTATCCATAAATTCTCGTTGTCCCTTTTGTATTTCACAAATCCAGTTCTGCCTGTTTTCATCGCTAGTTTCTGTTTTCTTTCCTTCGGTGGATTTACCTCGATTCGCCTCACTTTCCTCTGCAAAAAATTGCGATAAGCGACGGGAATTTTGGGAGAGGTGAGAAGCAGCGGCGGGGAAAAAATGGAGGGAAACAGACAAAGCGAGAGGGGGAGAAGGAGTGGATTTGAGGAAGGGGGATGGGAAGACGACCTCTGGAGTAGTCTCGAGGAAGGAATGGTGGAATATGCCTAGATGATGACTAGTGTAACCAGGCATTCAAACTATTCATTCAATCACTCAATTAGCCATTCATTTGACGTTGATACTCTTCCACTTCCCTTTTTAACTCATTAACCCTTGACATTTCGACAAACTTCCGGACTTTATATGCAGCTATGCAGTAATCGGGTTTGCATTCAGGAACATATCATCTGCCATCTGCTTCGACAACGACATCAGTCAGCATTGGATTGGGTAACGGCAACTCGACTTTCGGATGTCGTTTCTTCTACTCATAAGTAAGTAAATTTTCAAACTTGTGTCATACAAATTGCATGCTTTTATCAATGATAGGAATAAAAATGGTCACTGTATTTTGTCTCTATTTTAGGAAGATTTTGAAAGTCAGAAATTAACTAAATACTTCTAAATGAACTGAATTGTTTCTGACAAGGGCAATATGGTGTTACGATTTGTATCAAATAATAATAGCACGCTTCTATAGAAAACATGAAAGCAATTTTACTAAAATCATGTCATCATATTGTAGAACAGCTTACTTTGTGCACTGTCATTCCAAAGCTACCCTTATTTTACTAAGAATCCTTGCAGCACTATGTTTGAGTCTGCATGCGAGTGACGCCCTGCTCGGAGCTCGGACCACAGAGGGAGGCAATGAGTTGGACGAGGCCTTGGAACCAATGCAGACTGTCGCTGTTGCTCCTATCTTCAAAGCTTCTGGAAGTGTAAGTTAACTTTTCATTCGGCCGACATATCTCTTTTCTCTCATATTTCAGCCCAGACCGAACTATCGCCAACCAAATAATTTTCGTACGGTTTTCACGAACAATAATCCCAACAATTTCCACGTTATCACAGGTACTTTTTTTTTTTTGAAACATTTTTGTGAGTTATGAAAATCGAATTTATTCGTTTTTGTAACTTTTCTTCGAAATATTTTTTATTTAAGTTCACGATTTTCTTTAATTTTAACAGGCTTGATGTCATTTCAGCATTTTGATCATTCTTGTAAGATTGCGAGGATAGTATTTCTGAAAATTCGTGACTTTCTTCTAATCGCTGAAATAGTTGCGATTCGAAATTTAAAGCCCCTAGAATTCGGAATGACAAAATATTTCCGCAAAATAGTGTATTGTTACTTTGTATTCTGCTCAGAATGTTGACGAAAGAATTCCTGTGTAAATCTGCCTAATCTTCTTCATTAGCCCTTCTCAAAGCATATCGATGCTAAATCTGCCTGTTTCTCGATTTTGGCCGCTTCTCTTGCAGAGATATTCATCTACTTCATTCACCTTTCGAATTGTTTCTTTTTTCTTCGACTCTCACTTTTGCCCCTTTCTCTCTCTCTCTCGCTTTTCGCCGTCTTCACTATTTGGCATCATCGTTCTGGAATCTTTGAAATATTTCATAAAGTGAATTTATGAATTTGCGAGAAGTCTAAAAATAGAAAGGAATAATATTCGTCAACTAGAATTTATCGTCTTCTATAATAATCATGCAATCAAAGAAGAAATCATGTTGGAGTTTTCAAAGTAAACTGTTTTGTAACCAATAACGATGAAGATCAACTTAAATTTTGACAAAACTCATCCACAAAATAAAAATGCAATATTTTGAGACGGAAATATGCCCGACATTTCTGCCAAACCTCGTGCGAACGTAGCTGCACCGCAACCAAGCAGACCTGCTGATTCAATTCAAGGGGTTCGTATTTTTGTATTTGAGGGAATCATCGAAAATTTAGTACATTGCGTCAAAACGAATGCTCGATGAATTTATGAAACAGGCAGAAAAAGAAATCAAAAGTAACAATCCACCTGTAGAGGGAACTATCGGTGAACAATTAGACATCATGAAGCAACTCAAAAGTGTAAGATTTCCTTTGAAAATAGATTTTTTTTTTTGTAAATTTGAATTTAGCTTCGATCACAATACCAGGAATTACAAGGCGTTTGGCAGCAAAAACTGAAGCGATTACAGGCAGAGGCTGAGGTTATTTTGAATTCTTTAAGAAGAGAATGGATTGATGCAAGTATTTCAGAGAGTCAACACAGCGAACTCTAATAGGAATGCTCAATTGGAAAATCAAAGGAGCTGGAGGTTTGTTGAAAATTTGACATCTTGACAGTTCCATGACGTTCACTTTATCAACCTTTTATGCTTCTTTCAAGCTTTGAAATCTGCAAGAAATTGCAAATTTCGATGAATGTATGCAATTATTGTCATATTCAGACCGAAATTGTTTGGGACGAAAATATCTCCGGGTCCAGTGAGCAACGCGTTGCCAAACCTCGACACTATCGACGATAGCGGATTTGACGAATTTCAGGACATTTCCAATATCGAGGTATTTAAACAATTTTTTTAATTCCATAGAAAATACTCTTCGAAGATCCAATCATAATTGCCCTGTTCAAAAATTTAGGACATTACTCAAGATGAAAATAATGAACCAAAAGTTATGGTACGTAGGGAATTGTAAAGTGCATTTTTTCTTCAACTTGAGCACAAGATCACTTTCATCAAGCACATCGCATGCACTGGTGTTCAGCACAAACTTGCAACAAACAAACCACTGCGCATTGTCCATATTTGTTCAAAAATGAAGTAACGAATGAAATTTTCAGATGAATGAAGATGCAAACAAGGATGAGTTGATGACGATGGTCGAGGAGGATTCTCCACCCATTTTCGTGAGTCGTATTCTTTCCTTTCTTTAAAATTAGGTTTGGTCAGAGCTTATTGACAGCGTGTCGCTTCCTCCCTTTTCATAACTCAAAGAGAGTGTTTCAAAATACGAGTAAGCGAATACGATACGATGTGAGAGGAAGAGTAGGGTTTTCAAAATAATTTGTTTGCTTGTTTTCCAATATTAAAAAAATCTCCATTTTAAATATATATATATATATTTTTTTTTAAATTGTGGTATTCATTTCAATTTGCAATTTATTCATTCGATGGTTTTAGGCAGCCCGAATGGCTCAAATGCAGAAGAATGCGACGACAACTCGAATTCCTGCAACTGCGCAACCACCTGTTGCAAGGGCCGGGGCCGAACAGAGAACGACAATCAGGACTGCGACCATAAAACCGACCAGGGCAACCATGACAGCGCAGAGAGCCACAACGAGAACAACCACGTTAAAAACTAATCCAACTACTACAAGAAGTGGGCCATTTTTACATCTAACATTTTTCTATTCTTGTAACTTTGAAATAGCATGACATTTTCAATTTTTTTCAAGAAGTTTTCAAAAGATTATCTCGTAAAAAGCGATAAAATTATTAGTCTACGAATTTCAACTCACTTGGTTTTTCTTTTCACTTAAACAAGGAATGTAAACGGTGCTAATAACGGATCCTACTCAGAATTGGTGGGTAAATCAATTCGAACATGCTGATACCGAAAATCAAGTTAAAAAATGTTGAACGTGCACCCTGATCCCAGGAATTGGTTTCAAAGTTTCAACTTTCGACTTTACTGTTGCAGCGAATAATGACATTGTCAAAGCTCGAATCACAATGTATACTATTTTTCATTCAGAATGTTACAATGTAAAGTAAATAGACAAGTTTCAGTGCCAAGTCCTGAAAAGTACACGGTCAATATTTTAACCCGAGTTTCGGTATCTCCATGCTCGAATCGAATTTTCTTGTAATTTTGGAACGGATTCATGGTTTACACACCGTTTACGTTCTTTGTAAAGTTTTTCTTCGTTGTAAAAACAAACATCTTCGTGTCCTTTAAGACAAATTAAACTTTAGGACCTACAACAACAACAACCACTCGCCACACCCCTCCAAGCACAACGATGCGAAGAACGACGACTCGAACAACTCGGGGCAGGACTGCAGCTGCATTCACACAGCCACAGAGGACGGCCACTCAGATGACGACGATGTTCGACGAGACTGAATATGAGGATGCAATCAGCGAGAGGAATATGGTCACTGTCAATGTGGAGGGAGGCACTGGGGCAGACATAAGTGCTGAAGGACTCTGGTGGACGCCAAAGCCCAGCTATGGGAGGAGTGACCTCAGTGTGCCCAATATGCAAGCCATCCATACCAATCAGAAGCGGAACAATCTCAGGTATGAACTTTCGAATTAGGAATTTTTAGCTTTTGTCAGATATGTACATAGAAATCCCTTCAGTATCATAAAATTTCCACTGCAATTTCAAATTTCACTCTGAGTGAGATGAAACCTTTCTTTGCAGCGCAGGTGAATATGTTCTATATTCCTTGCCATTTATTTTCTTCAAGAAATCATCTTATTTCAGAGCTGGCGGAGCTCTGTCGAATTCGAAGTACATTTCTAATTCCGAGTTGCAAGGTTTCCTTCTGCCGCACACAGTTCCAATCAGATCTCCAGTTCTGCAGCCGGCTTTCATCAAGCCCCCCAAAATGAAGGTACCAATTGTCTCGGAAAATTCAAATGATCTAATGACTCGGACAGTTTTGGATTATAAAGTTTTGACCTTGCCATGATAAGACTTCAATAGAAATGGAACTGTTGCAGATAAATGGTCTTGAACCGCAGGCAGATTCAATGACAACCAACATTCCATTGAGTGAGTGGGCGAGGAGAGCTCATTCAGACAACGAGGCGGCCACTCTGCCCACTCTGTTGCCCACATTCAAATTGCTGCAGCCAACCACCAGAAGCAGACTCGTTCCTGTATCTGAAGCTAACACTCAGAGGTTTGTCAATTTTGAGTTTTTCCAACGTTTCGGATTTTTAAATAATAATAATTTTGTAATGGCTGATACTTATAAAATAGGAAGGTGCGTTCATTTTTGCAATAATCTTCCTTTGAGTTATATTTTCAATTTTACTTCCGTGAATTTTCTGTAATTAAAAAAAAATCTTTCTATCTAATTACTTTCAGTCCTCTACTATCTACTCGCCCATACCAAGTTGAGCACAGACAACTGGAAATCGATGAAACATTTGATCCATCGAATCCTGGGCAGAAATTGGAAATTGTCGAGTACATCTACGACGAGGATGGAAAACTTGTACGTATTTTTCATTCAAACCGAAAAGTAGTTTCACTATCTTGTACAAATTTGTTTGGATAAGTAGATCTTTGTGTCAAAAGAATGCAACTACTACGAAATTACGCACATTTCATTCATTTTGATTTCCTTGAATTTCATCTTCAGGAATCCACGGAAATCAAGCCAATCAGTTCTCTTACAACCACTCCAATGTCTGTGGTTTCGAAAAATGATGGAAAGACTCCGATCATTACTGAAATTGTCAAGTAAGAAAACTGAAATTTCCAGAAGAATATGAAAATTTAGCGAAAATCTTCTAAACACAATCAGAGATAGATTACCGCAACTTCAAACAACCACTCAAAGAGCGACAACCCGGACTACTCCTCGACCAACCACACGGACTACCACTCAACCACCAACTCTCGCACCTCAACCAGTTGAGAATACAGATAATATGCCGTTTATGGATTATGAAGAGAATCTTGTGCAAGGACCAACCACCGAAAATGTGGTAAGTTGGAAAATTCTTTGAAACTAATGGGCATGCGAATAGGCATTACTTCAGTCTTAGTAGGAAAGACCATAATAACAAAGTGACCAATCCCAATAAATCATATACCATTTTGCTCGTTTCTGAATGGGGATCACGCTGATATTATTATTTTTTGCTTAATTAGCCCTTTTACAGTAAGGCTTCGAAGTTGACGATTTTGCAAGGGAGTGATACAGGAATGAACAACGTTTTAGATCATTTTCGATTTTTCTCTTAGAATAATGATAATTATCGCTAATTAGGCATAATTAAAGTGTTTACATGAAAATATGATCGAAAATTCTGGAGAAAACATCAATGCTCCTACAAGAATAGGCAGAAGAATGCACGTGGCTATGCCGAAGATCATTTGGACGCTATTCGTTCGTCTCTTCGGTCAAACTCTTTGAATATTTAATCAGACGAGTTTAGTGGTGTAGGTTTCATTGGGAATTCCCATCTTGGGTTCGTGGACCTCCCTAGTTAAAAGTAAAAAAAAAACAATCATAATCATACTTCTCTGATTACAACTTGCAACCAGCCCTGCAGAAAAGGGAACGTGTCACATTGAGAGGGAAAAGGGCATGTATTCTTTGTTCTCTCTCCATCTCGAAAAAATGTACTATTTTTCTGCGGATCGAATAGCGAAATGCAATCTAGAGAATTCTGATCATAATAGACGAAGTTTCATTTTATTTGATATTTTCCACATTGCTAAACAACTCGAATATATTTCTTCAGTTAATTGATAACAATTTTCACTTATCCTTTTGATTAAACCGAGAAATTATCATTTCAGCCTCCAAAAATGCTATCTTCGAATCCACCAACTAGAGGACTTTCACAGAGCAGTGCCTTCAAAAGTAGCATGAACAATAAGTTGGATGTATGTATTTTTCAACTATTCAACAAAATATCTATGAATTTGAGGATTTATTTGCACTGGTCTCAGTCGTGAAACAGTTGGACGTGCCGGCGATCAGCATGGCCGTCGAAGATGCCGTCAAATCTGCAAATGACGACCTGTACTTCATTGACACTGACAAGGTTGGATTTCAACCATTTAAATGAAGAATCAAGCTTGATCTTCATTGATAACGCATTTCTCTAACTGAAGTCGAAGTTCAAGCAATGTGTATTGAAAGATATGATTTAGATTAGATCTATTTGGAATTTCGCAAATATCGTGCTAAAAATTACAAGTGTACCCAATGGATTATTTTTACTTCTTGATGTCTTTTGATTTTAAAATTTACGAATATGCAAAATTACGAAAATTTTAGGTAGTAAGAACTTTGCCTGAAAAAAGACAAACCTTACAAATCCTGGAGTTGATTACATCACTCGCGCAACAGAAGGAGAAACTGGAATGGCTGTTGAACAAGCAGAGGGACTACGTGAGGATGGCTGAGATCATCGCATTCAGGGGGCCGAATTTTTATCGTGAGTTGAAAAGAAATTTTCGCCTTTCGAACTATGGTAAATCGTAAGGAAACTAGATGATTATTGTTTGGTGGATGCAAAGAGTGCATTTTATAACTTTCGACACGACTTGTTTCACGCGATTAACTGTGTTTCAAAGGAAATTGGGAAATAACGAGACTATTGCCAACAAAACATGGAATGACAAAAATAAGATCCTAAAATAGAAGAGTGGATTGTAGGTTTTGCTAATAAAGAAAGTTTTAAAGCATCCGCCTCCGATTTGATTGTTTTTTCACCAAAGGAGTATTTCATGACGCTAATCATGGATCTGAAATCAGAAAGTACTGATGGACGACGATTCTGACAAGGAAGCGTGAATATCGTTCTATGCAGCAGAAATATAGGTAAATGTAGTGTTGTGCAGAAGAAGAAAGCAGAGATAATGTATGCTAATTTCTTAATTCACAATTTAGAATGCAAGTTTCTGCAGTACAAAACGATGTTCCCGTTTCCCTATCTAAATTGTCTCTCGTCAGCATTTTCTGCCTTCAGATTCGCGATCAGCATCATGAAATACTTCTTTGGTGAAAAAATTAGCCAAATCGGAGGCGGACATTGCAAAAGCTTTCCTTATAAGGATGAATAACTCCTGTTTGATGTCTTTTTTTTTTAAAGAAATTCATGTTATTTCTGAGTTTCTAATTCAGAAAGGCTCTAGTCTAAGAATCATAGAATAATTAGATCATTTTCAGGGTCGATGCTCAACCGCCAGTCATCTCTTCGCGGTAACTCGATGACACAATCGGACGCGCATTCGCCCCGTAGAAGAGTGGCTCCATTAGCCCCACCCGTGGCAAGACTCGTGGAGACGAAGATGTCCGAGACGGGACCCCCTGCAGCCAATGCCCCCAGTGGACTCGTCGACATCTCGCAGGCTGTCGATCAGTCGGTTCCCGCTGATATCAGTGAATTGCAGAGCGCCGTTAATCAGGTGCCAATTTTTTCTAAATGAATTTATTTTTATTTCAAAGGGCATCATTATTGATTTCTTTCTTTCCAAAAATTATTATAAGTTTGCATGAAGGGTTAATTTTTTACTTGTAAAAATTTCAATTAAATTTTTTAAAACTTGGAGAAAAACTTCTTCATTTGAAAAAGACATCATTTTTCTCCAAATTCTGATGAAAAAATCTATTTTATTAGAATTTATCAAGTGAAATCTGTTTAGCTTCTGTCTCAATCGGAAAGCAGGGCAAATCAGGAAGACGATCAAGCTGTTGATGAATTCTTCAGTGAGGAGACGGTAATTAAAAAGAAGTAGAAAATATTTGAAAATGTTGGATTTTAGCCTGGAATACCAGTTAGAACTACCATTTCTGACACATTCCTTAAAGAACAACAAAAGACGAATGGAAACGACGAATCTGATGAAAATTCTGCAGCTGATTTGAACATGGAATTGGAGATGGAGAAGATGAAAATTCGAGAAGAATTGGAGAAGAAGCAGAAGGCTGCGAAGCTTGCTGAGAAGAAGAAATCGAAGAGAAAGCCGAAACGAGGTCATGGAGTTTCGAGGAGAGTGCCCAAGGCTGGAGCTGTTCAAGGTTAGACAATATTTTATTATAACTGATTCGTGAATTTTTGATGCCCGAATAAAAAGAACACAATTTGATAGGATCATGCGAATGTTTATCTTGGAAATAATTTATTCGTAAGCTCAAGTTTGATTTCCAGGACCCCTGGCGCACAAATTGCAAATCCACAAATCCAAGCCCTCTCTGCTCGCTCCGCCTCGAGCCGTTCCCTATGCGATCACAACTCCATCCTTCCTCGACCCATTCAGCATGAGTTCTCAAGATGCAGATATGCTCGATGAATCTTTGCCCATACCTATTGGAGTAAGTTCTCTTATTATTTTCTTACCTTTATTTTTTATTCATTTTTCACTGAAAGAGATTTTTTAAATTCGTTTCTCCTTCCAAAATAACGAGAGCACGCTTACAGTATTCTTCGAAATGAAGGAGGAATATTCCAATTCTTCCGTATTATGCAAAATTACGTATTTAATTTTTGAAAAACAAACCAACATGAAACTCATTACACATCCCAAATTGCATTTATTTAGAACTCTGATCCACAACCTCCGGGATTTTCGGATGAGAGCAAGGCAATGCCTCCCGCTCCCCCAGAGTCAGCTCCAGTCTTGAACATGGCCTTCTTGCCTCCTCCTCAAGCACAGCCCCCAATCACCACGACTCCATCCCGCCCCGAGCCAATCACGGGTCCATTCCTCTTCGCTCCTCCTCTGCCTCCCACAGACAAAGAAGTCCGCAAAACATCGATTCACGATTTGATAGACATGTTGCACAACGACTTGCACAGCAGGGAGTTCGATTCGAGGTATGCTACTACTTTTAATGGAATAATTGGTATTCTGAATTGGCAATTCGGCGGAAGTAGCATTCCAACGTTCCAACATAGCATGACTAGGATAAGGCAGATAAAGTTAGATAGGGGAGCTTGCTATTCTCATTTTCTACGCTTTTTTTTCTGAAATGTTGGAATGTCTTTTCCGAATTAATATCTAAATTTATCCTACCATCGCATCACTAGACGCAAGAATATGATAGACAGATCAGAGATTTGTGAAGGTGAAAAGATCTAATCTCAACTGAAACTAATGTTTCAATTTCACTCGAAATTTGCAGTTAGGTTGAAGTTTAACTTGGAAAGTCTCTTAAAAATATATATCCCATTCTAATAATGTTGTGCTACTACGTTATGATCAATCAAAATGTTCAAATTAGTTATTTTAGTGAAATGACACCTCCTGACATGGCCTGTGATTTATTCCAATGCTCCTTCGAAAATGGCGATCTCTGCCAATACGAGAGTTCGCACGATGAAGTGACTCGCAAGAGGAGGAGAAAGAGAAGAAGAATGCGCAGCAAGAGACAAATCGAGGTAAACGTTGAAAGTAATGAAAAATCATGAATAAAAATATCTAGACCCATTTCTTCACAATGCGAGCCTGGTCAGTTTGGACTGGAAAGCCCTCCCTAATTCCCATTCAAATAGATGAAGCACGTGAGTTGTCAGAGAATATTTAGAATTCTTAATAAGATGAATCAGTTTTTGATGGAAATGAAGCATATTTTATTTCTATATTCTAAACATTCTAATTATCTTTCATTTTTTCAAATGGAATAAATTAGATAAGCACTGAATTGAATATTTAGCTGTTTTCTCTGAAGACAACAAACGGTTCGCTGGAGTTTTCCTCGAAAAGGAGCAAATGGCAACCTTAATTGTCAAGGTACGCCAATTCTGACTCATTCGAATGAGGATCAAATCTGCAGGTTCCCACTCAACTGCGAGTTCCCCTGCGCATCAAGTTCCGTGCATTCGAGGCAACTCGCGACATGCGATTGCGAGCCTGTTGCGATGAGTCCTGTCCATTCTCCACAGAAAGCGGCATTGCCAGAGGACACAGGGACTGGATTCCATACACAATTAGCTGCCCTACTGGAACTCAAACGGTTTGCGTTTACCCATTTTATTCGTAGCTTTTCCTACGAATGATACCATTGGATAAGAATTACACAGCTGTAGAGAGGATAACCATCCTGAAACACTTCGCGACCCACTTCCTACATATTTTCTTTACAAATTCTCATGTTTAACCTAATCTCCCATTAGTAGAAAATTTCGTTTCTACACAGTAATTTCATAACTGCTATGGTGATGTTGCTCTTGCGAACTACGCCCTTATTTTATCTTCGTCTGACGAAGGTCCTCCTTGAGTTTGGAATCGCATAATATTTGTTCAGTATTGCATAAAACGAATATTATCTTGCATTGTATTTTTGAAGAATCTATTGGAGTTTATGCAGCAGTTTTCTAAATATTTTAAAAACGAAAAATTTAGTATAATGCTTTTTTGCATAATCCTAAAATTGCAGTTTTCGTTCGAATGCATAAACGAAGGCGACCGACGAGGTGCCTGTGGAGTGGACGACGTCTTTCTGGATGCCTATGCCTGTCCCAAACTCTTCATTCAGCCTCTCCAAATGTAAACTTATTCCTTTTCTTCTCATAAATATCCTAATAATCCTTGACCGTGTCTAAATACTCACCAGTTGCTAGGTTTAGATTCTAAATTTTCAGTATTTATGTTTCTTTTCTAATAAGTAAGCGATCATTAAGTTGATCAACAAACAGACAAACGATCAGAAATTCTCATACTCATACAGGTATTTCACGCATTTGCAATATTTATCGAACTTTATCTTCCCGTATTTTTTGTGTTTCAATTTGTTGTTATTGTCGTTGGTTTGCATTGCACTCATCATTTGAAGTCTTTCATTAGATATTACATGTCGCTTTGGATTCAGTGAAAATAAATTATTTCATTATTTATGCAATACTTCAAAATTATGGCATTTTGTGGGATAAGAAACCCAATATTATTTTCATGCCTTTCTTTCTTAAATTAAGTAAAGTTTTAAGAGTGAACGTCAGTAAAAACCAAAGTTTTAGCAAAGGTGTATAAACAGGTCCGCAAATCAGCCTGATTTTCACACATATTGTTCAGCTTTTCACGCTGATCATCATGGCGATAACCTTTTTCTGAAGATCAATTACTGTAGCTTAAAGTTTTGATAGACCCGACTTCGGGAAACATTCATAACTTCCTTATTTCTGAGCCAAATTGAATGACTCTTTTTATTTAACAACATTTAGATAGATTCTGATTATTGTCGCTTCTCATCGAAATTAGCCTGTAGTTTCTTCTGAAATAAAACAAATAAAAATACAATAATTATTCCAGGTTAAGTTGGAAATTTGAAGTTTGATTATTAAATTTTGTTGTTGATTACAGAGTCTAATCACGAAAATTATCAAATGATTTAAAAATAGTAAAATTCAAATTCACGATAAATGATGTCATTTATTTTCTATTAGATTTGTATTTTAGGAGAGTTGATTCTATCTGCATACATTACTGAGATATGTCAAATTCTCTGTAACTTATTAAAAGAAGATAGAACGAGAAAATATTAGGCTGTTAAGAAAGTCCTTCACCAAAAAAATAAATTTTCATTTATTCATAACTTTATTTAAAACCATCAAAAATCGACGATATATTCACCATTGAGATTAATAATCCTCGCCCATCTATTGAGCCGACCACTGATGCTTTTCGCCCAAGATTTGAGAGACTGACACTCTTGCTTGCAGGAAGCAGCTCGTAATAGATGATTGCTCGAAGTTAGGGCTCACTTATCATGGTCAGCAGTTATCAAAACCCTGCGTGCGGGCCCTTATATACCCATGTGGTGATAGCTTCGGGAACATTCTACAAGGTTCTCACTTATTAGGACATTCGACTCATTTTTAGAAAATTATAGATTTTTTAAATTTTTGGTGCAGGACTTTCTTAACAGCCTATTATTTTCCTAAATTACTCATGCCATTTGCCAATTATTTATTATTTATTAGTCGTTATTTACAATTAATTACAATTTAGCAAGTTTTATGGTTTGGTCTTTTTATAAGCAGGAAACATGATAGATAGTAGGGAGTCGACTTGCATAGGCAACGTGTCATCATCCTCCTCTTGAATGTCCTCGATTTTATCCTTTTTCTGCAGCTCTTCCTTTACTTCACTCTCCTTCTGCTTTTCCTTCTGCTCCTCCACTTTGTTTCCAGTCAGAATCTCGACATTCTCGATATCTTCCTGCCTCGTTTTTCTGTCAATTTCATTCCCTGTCACACTGTCACTGTCATTCTGTCCATTTTGCTCGTTTCCATCTCCTCTTTCGCCCTCTTCGCTATTCAAATTGATCGTTTCTTCCATCTTTAGAATGGCCATTTCTTCGCCTTCAGGAACTTGGAATTCCGGCTTCATCTCGATGGCTCCGGATGGCGAATCTTTAGGCTCGATTCTCTTTTCCTTTCTGAAAATTAATTGACACTCAGGAAATTATGGATTGAAAGGGGGCTATCAATATTCGATCCACTCATTTTTACACCAGTACGTAATAGTCGAGAAGAGATGGAAAACGTACGTGGTTGGAAATGCCGTCACTATTTCACGATGAAAAATGTACTTGGAATTTCCAGATTGTCATTGAAAAACGACTTTGTTTGATCTATTCATTATTTTTCATTTTTAATTACTATAAAATGATGCCTACTTGAGATTGTGATAGGAGCATCTGACTCGATAGTTGATTTCCTGCTTGATGCAATCTCCAGATCTGAGAAGGAACCAATCTGTAGCTCTTTGTTCGACACTCGACGATTTTGAACATTCGGGGTTTTCTGATTTCTAATAAAAGACGAAATTATGCTAATGTTAATGAGATTATATTTTTTACCAGATGAATGATCGAAGCATCATCTGCCTCGGGACACTGCAATGGACAATATTCGACAACTTTCCTTTGTGTAGCTGAATATTCCTAAACAAGTCAATAAATTTATGATCACGATGTCATGGTTTTGTAAACTCCAAATTATACAATAATGAAGGTGATAAGTTTACCAAAAAGCATCCATTATCGTTTATTGCGTTCCATTCTTCCTCTCCCTGGTCGTCAAAAAATCTCAATTTGCAGTCAATGCTCGATAATTTCGTGCTGCATTCATAGACACGGTATTCTAAATGGGCGAAGCTTTATAATTGCTCATACAAGGGTAATAATGCTAAATTAAATTATTTGTGAGATTCTATTTAAAGATGTACATAAAATGAAGTAGAAATGTTGCATAAGATTTTACTAGATGATCATAAAATTGAAATTGCATCATGAACCTCATCGAATTAGATGGGGTACGAGAATTTAGAAAATCCAATTTCTTGAACAAATTAAAAACGTTTCATTAGAAGAAAAAAAACGGAACACTTACGAGTTAATTGTCCGGCTGTAAAAATAACAAGGGAAAGTGCGAAGACGCAAAAGGCGAAGGGGAAGGAGAAGGGAAACGTGTTAGCCATGCGAGAACGAAAAGCAGGGATTTGAAGAGATGAGGATAGCGGATAGAGAGGACAGGGGCAGGGACTGGGATGATGATCTGACCCAGATCCAGAGAAGAGGAGGGGGAAAAACCAGCTGCAGTCAGGAAGATGGGAATGGATGGCTCAGGGGTGGAATCGACTAGATTGAGTCTCCCGCAAATCGAAAGCTCTAAATAAACGCCCCATTGCTAAGTCTAGTATGAACCTTTCTTCTCTATCCAAACAAGTTTTCATATTTAACAAAGGAGCATTTTAGGAGCAGTCAATTTCTGATTCCTGCTCGATAATATAATGCTCAGAAATCGATGAGAAACATAAAATTGACAGAATATGGGGTGAGTGCTCTCTCCTTCACCTTTCATTCATGTCGCCCAAGAGCATACACAATCATGCAATCAGACAAATTGATGCATTGTTTATTCAGGTCGGTGATTATTCCGAGTGCCTTTTTGTCTATTCTTCCATGTAATTTCGCCCATGTTATGCTCTATTTCAACTGTGAAAACGTTATTTATTTTCAATGCATACGAAATACTCCAGCACAACAAATAAAATCTGCATAATCATTCGTGATAAACATTTGATTCGTATACATTATGGCACTTTCTATAAAATAGCTTCACGATTCTTATAAAATGATTTCTAAGAAAAAGTAATTGCCGTAGCTTTGTATGTAAAATCTGAAAGTAGTGCAGTATTATCCTAGAAAAGTCGTGATATTGTAAATGATCGATACTTGAGACGAGGTAAAAGGAGCGGTTTTCTTTCTTCTCCTCCGTGAGCTTCGGATGCGCGAGAGACGAGCATTTTTATTCATTATGGATTTTTTCCTTTTCGTTTTTCGCGTTTTTAAGGGCAATTATCGATAATTAGTTCATTAGTTTCTATCAATATCGATAGAGGAAAATAGTTGTCAAGTTTTCATGGCAAAAATCTCGTTAATTTCGGTGAAGGAGCAAAGAAAAACGAAAGGAAATAAAAGAATCGCCAAATGAACAAATGTCGCCAACACACATTCCAATGTCAAAGGAGAGGGGGAAAGAAATACCCTCCTTTTATTTCGTCTCAAATTTTCGGTTATTTACAATACAATATGTGGTCATGTCGTATTTTTCATACAATCTATAAACATCGAATTAATTTGTATCTTCCATTTTATTTAATCGTTGCAACTTTCAAAGTTTGATCTTCAGCTTATTTATCAATTAAAAGTAAAAAATTTTATGTTACTTGTCTACATGTGATACAAATTTTCGAAATGTTTCTGATTACTTATTGCACAATGATGGGGTACTAAAAACTGGTTCATCTAATTGTAAATGTTTGTGTTAGAATATGCATATTTACAATGCTTTTCAGTTGCTTATTTGTATAAACTCGATTCACTTAGGAAATCTTATGAAATGTTCAGAGAGCAATATGGTTTTAGCTAATAAATGTAAAATTACAATTGAAATACGTATTTCTCGGATAATTCCCGCTAAATAAGTTTTACCTGTTAAAGGCAAATTCTCCATAAAACTTGGAACCATCGAAACGATTAACAGTGTTTCGATGGTATGAAGATAACTCGCTAGAAAGCATTACAGGTGATTACTGCAAATGGGCAGAGATAGAGGTAGGGCCGATTGCATCATTGCAGAAGACAATCAATGTGATTAAATGACTGACTTGATGACCTTGTGAATTGGTGCAATGTTCGGTGTCAACACAAACATGCACGGACATGATTAGATAAGAGAAGGTTAGAGATAGGAGAGAGGGCACGATAGAGAGAACAGAGAACCGCAATTGTCATTGTCGAACTGTCGGACAATGTGAAACAAACCACTCCAAACGACTTGATTTCTTGGCTTTGGCCACTTGTATTTTGCAAGCATCTCGTGATTAGATCGTTTTTAATCGACAATTTGCATTATCATTTGCATAGTTTCATTCATTCATTAATTCTATTCTATCTTCCTATTTGATTTGACAGAATTACGTAAATATCGGTATCATTTTATCATTTTCTGATTCAATGCATTGAAGTCATAAATAATTTATAATTGATTGTTGATTAGTTGAATTGGCGAAGTGATTGTCTGATTTTCAGATGGACGGGGAACTTGAGTGGAGTGATGGAGTGTAGTGGTAAAATAGAAAACAGAACAAAAGCGAGGATGTTTGTGTGTTGTGTGTAAAAGAGTAGTAAGCAGAGTAAGAGAGTGGATGAGAGTTTGATTTTCAAGTAGCCAAATGCAAACTACTATCCGAGAGCTTTCCATAACCTCTCAACTAATACCTTGATTTCTATAATTATTTATTTCGGTGCCATCTCATACCGTTACTTTTCTTCTCTAAAAATACCTATTAACGATCCAAAGGTTCATTTTATTCCTCAAACCTCGTACTTTTTCTAACTGTTTTTAGCTACGATATAATTTCATTTGCAATTATCGTTGAATCGTAAAATTTGTTTGTCTCGATGTAAAAAGGCACGATTGGAAAGTGATAAGAACTCCCGCATGCAGTGCACCGTTTCGCATAAACCTGTCGTGCAAATTAAATCTGAGACGCATTTGCGCGTACTTCCTTAGCACTGGTTAAATTCAACTCAGTCTTGCATAAATAGCAATCTCTTGATATCTCTCATTTTTCGAACGTTACATTCCCGGTGTCGTTGTAATTGAATTTATGCAATTTCCAAAGTTGTGACATAACGACATAATTATTTAAATAGTGCAAAAAGCGACGATTTATTTTTACTCGTGTGCGTACTATTCAAATTCGCTATGTCGCTACTCAGCTACCTTCTCAAATTTCCTTAAAATCTAGAAATGCCTTGTGGATGCAACGGCAAAGGACCCGGCTACGCGAGTCCTCAGGAGGCTATCAAAGGACCTCGAGAGAAAGTATGAAATCTTGTATTATCCAATTCACTCATCACTCATATAGAATGTTAGCAAAATATGAAAGTGGAATAGTTTTGATAAAAGAGCAGAGAAAGTGGATGAATTTTGTTATTATGAATACACGCATATTTCTGAGATTCACAAATGACTCCAATTCTTTGAGGTAATTTTCGTCACAGCCCCACACGCCACAGATGGACATGATGCGTTAATTGTGGTGGATGTCGATCCGCAAAGCAGCAGTTATCAACAGGCAATAATTCGATTTAAGAAAGAAACTATGCAGAGAATTTAGGTTATTTCAATGGTTAAATTCCCGAACAAAGGCGACGAAGTCCACCATTACGGATGGAATGCGTGCTCGAGTTGCTTTGACAAACCAAGTGCCAAGAGGTGTTCCTGTTTATATTTCAGGAGTTTACTTTTTTAGTAATTTATAAAATGAAAATGAATTAATTGAAATTTCCATTCGGTATTTTATAATTGCGTTTCAGAACGCATCTAATTCTGCCGTGCCTGAACAGCGATCGAATTTACGTGGTGAACGTCGTCAACGAACGGGGGATATTTTTAGAGAAGGTAAGCAATTTTGTAGTACTTTGTAGCATTGTAAACAACGAAGTTACCAAAATGAAAAGAGCGGTGACCTTTGTACTGCATTTCAATTTCGATTGATCGTCAAAAGTGTTTGTCTGATGACGCTGATGCGCTATCTATTCGCTATTCGGGTCAGTGCGAAACAAGTTCTGCTAACTTTTTCAAGATAATCAATTTCCCAGTTGCTTGCAGACAATTGCGATAATTTGTGGCGTAATTTTCATGAGATGACAAGAAGAGAAATGAACAAATTGTTTATTTCTTTCGCAATAAATATCAATAATTACTAGTTTTCAACAAAAGAATTGGGCGTCATGAGATGAGGTAGATTCGATCGTATTTTATTTTCCGAGAGTTGCTCCTAAAATGGCGCCTTGGACTGCTCCAACAACTGGATTAACCCCACCATAGGGGCCATGTCGAGGTCCGTAGAAGCCCCGAGGTCCGTATCTGGGTCCATAGAATCCTCCTCTCGGTCCGTACCTTCCTGGTCCATATCTAGAGCATTAGGTTTTTAAATTAGTGAGATACTTTGGTACAAAAATCTCTAGCTTATCAAAGCGATAGTGATATCATCATTGCGCCTCAAAAACGGGTTGCACTATCATACGCTCGAACAATCAACTTTAACTTTAGAAGTAACAACTCCACTATAAAAAAAATATCGTAATCTTAATGACCGTTCGATAGTATATGCGAAAGCTTCACCAAAACAAATCTAGAAAAAGTTCAACCAATACAGTTCAAATCGGCCATTAAATTATCTCATCTTTTCTTATCAAATCAAAAACATAAAAAAGAGCTGCTAAATGGACTTGAAAACAAACCCTCCATATCCATTATATCCGCTATATCCCCCATATGGACCATAATATTGTGCAAATGAAGCAGCAATGCAGATGAGAAGAATGGCTGTGAGGAGACGAAGCATTGTTAATTTACCTAAACTTAAATCGATCGAAATGTGAAAAGTTATCAGAAGTAAAACGATAAAGTGCGTTAATATGATGGATATCATCACTTCACGATTAGTGCAGCCGTCGTCTTTTATATGCCCTCTACAGGCATCGGCATAGAACTGCATTTTGTCACCCTTCACTGGTTACCCGATCCGCTTCTACTTCTTCCGTTTTACTTCAAACCTCCTTTCATTTTTCGCCTGACCCGTTAATCTCACTTACTGCTTTTTGTACGTTCAAGGCCTTTTCCAAGCGAATCATCGTTACTACGATCTTCTTTCAACTTTGCCAAATTCAAGAAAATTCCATTGCCATGTTCAGCCCGCAAGATTTACAGCCAAGTGTTATCCATTCTTTATCGCCGTTACAACCAAGTTAGAATAACAGAAATGGCGCGACATCTTATTATGGCTGATAAGTGAAAAGCGATAATGATGGGGAGAAAATAATAAACGTGTAACTGATGCAATTGGAGATCTATTTTGGTCATTTCAATTATATCATCAAAGATTAGGAAAAATAAACACAATAAAGGTAGCGAACGTATAGAACTATTCATGACTTTTGAATTGCAACAAAATTACTGAATGAAAAGTAGCGTTGAATTTTGAAGAAAAAAAAACTACTTTCGACGAATGGAGATCATGCTTACAATGCTTGAATCATATCGGATCATGATGCATAAGATGATCATACAAGACTTGAATTTATGAGTATTCACAATGTCTGTTGGTCACTAAATATAGAAAAAAAAAAATTCAGACAATCGAACCAGAAGCTCTGCACAAATTCGATGTTTCATTCCCTCACACATCGCATTGCCTTGCGAATGGACAAATCATGATCAGCACTCTTGGGGATGCTAAAGGAAATGCGAAAGGTGTAAAATTAAGTTAAAAAAGGAATAAATGTTCAAATTTACAGGAGATTTCCTCCTCCTTGATGGAGTTACATTCGAGCCTATTGGTAAATGGTGCAAGGAGGCGGTGCCTTTCAACTACGACTTCTGGTATCAACCGAAACGAGATGTAATGATTTCGACTGAATGGGGAGCTCCGAAATTGATTAAGCAAGGATTCAACCCAGAACACGTTATGCAAGGTGATATTTATGGCTGAATTATCTTTCTATGGAAGCTGGAAATTGCCTATTAAAACTTCGACATTTCAGGCCAATATGGTCATTCTGTACACGTTCATCGATGGTCGACACACGAACTGCTTCAATCAGTTGCTTTGCCAAAACCATCCGGATATCTTCCTTTGGAAGTCCGATTCCACCACAATCCAGATAGTCAACACGCGTTCACTGGCAGTGCACTTGGATCTGCCATATTCCATCTCGCACCGAAAACTGATGATTCGACTGAATACCATGCTAACGAAGTTATTACTGTTCCGTCAAAGAAGGTTAGTTATTTTTAAGAAGGAAACTTGATCTGATAAAATACCGATAAGTTTTTTCTTAATAACACTTTCCCATCTTGATTCTCTACCCTATCTTCAAGCATGAAGTCAATCATTTCATTATGATAATTTACGAATGTCATTAGGGCTGTTTGGAATTTTGATTTTGAAAATCTCGGAATCGAAATTGATTTTTTCATCAACTCGAAATCGGAATTCCGAACACCCCTGAATGTCATTACTAATTACATGATTTTTAGCTAACTAAATTTCTAGGTTACAAACTGGGCTCTGCCTGAAATGCCTTCCCTCATCACAGATATCCTCGTTTCGATGGACGACAAGTATTTGTATTTCTCCAACTGGCTCCATGGCGATGTTCGACAATACGACATTTCTGATCCTGCACATCCGAAATTGACAGGAAAAGTTAGACAAATCAGAATAATTCGTCTCTAAAAATTCATCTGCTAGGTTTTCCTTGGAGGCAGCATTCACAAGGAAAGTGGAGTTCGTGTGACTGAAGACAATGAGTTGAAAGTAAAATACCAAATTATGAAATTCCCCTAAATTCAAATATTTAGGATCAACCGAATGCTCTGTATTTGAGAGGCAAACGAATCGAAGGCGGTCCTCAGATGTTGCAATTGTCCTTGGATGGCAAAAGGCTCTATGTAACGACGTCTCTGTACAGGAAATGGGACGAACAATTCTATCCGAATCTCAAAAAGTAACCGAAGGGATATTGTTCAGCATATTAAATTTTACTTTTTATAGAGGAGCCTCAATGATGCTTCTCCACGTTGACGTCGAAAATGGCGGAATGACTCTGGACGAACATTTCCTGATAGATTTTGGAGAAATCGAAGGTCAGCATTTCTCAATTAGAAAATCAGAAATTTTGTATTTAGATGGGCCGTATCTTGCCCACGAAATGAGGTACCCGGGGGGTGATTGCACTTCAGACATTTGGATCGGCAATCCATCAAAGATTTGAAAAAAAAATATATATTTGCTGAATATTTATTACGCTGTTTATCATCATCAACTTATAAAGTTTTATCATGCATTAAATTAAATCAATAAATCGAGTAAGATATTCCGAAATATCACTGATTCCAATAAGATACAAATAAGTACAATTCAAGGAATTTTTAAAACTCCGAAAAAGATATAAATTTCTGAGTATTTCGACGGCAACATAATTCAAGAGTTTCTAAGGTTTAAATTTTATGTAGTAGTGCAGTAATCATCAATCGAGCAATATTGTGTTGGTGTAGGTGCGATGTACATCAATATGCTCAACTGACTGTGTCGTCTATTGTCTGTCTGTGAGTGACGCAATTTGTGAGGTGTTTTTGCTGCCAGCTGCCCGTCCTCTTTACTTTGCCGCATAGTCTCGATTCCTCAACCCAACCCTGCGGCATTTCCTTCTTTTCTCCATCTCCAATATCCCCCTACCTCTCGCCCTCTCTATCAGCCTTTATCTCTTCTTCAACTTTGAACATTCCCGCCTACTCGCAGGAAGAGCGCGTTGATGCTCGATTTTATACCGACAACAAAATCAATCGCTATTTCTTTTTATTCTCAACAAACACCTGTATCTACGCAATTTTACACTTTAGGTTGGTGTATTTATAGACCGCGGTCGATTAGGTTTCAGATTTCGATTTTGAATGTTTTGTCTCCCATTCAGAGGTGACAAATCACAGCTTCCGCATCAGAATTGATTTATTTCGAATCTTCCGCTCTTCTCATTGCTCCTTTGCAATTCGCAACAAGTGACGGTGCAAAGTGAATGAATGCAACGATTGTGCAGTACAGTGACTAATCGTTGCATTGATCACTTGTCATTGCATGGCCGATGTGAATGAATGAATTGTGAAATGCTCCTTCCCTTGACCATACACGCTCTAAACTCGCTTTCAACTACAACTCTACTCCATTTGTAGTTGAAATTGAAGCACTTTGTTCGATTGCCGAAAGAAGGGTGAAGTTGAAGTGCCGATGTTTAGCAACTCTGCTCATCTCTGTATGAATAATGAATCATCGCTTGTTTTGTTCAACTATTCTTAAACTCCACTACTAGCTTCAACTCTAATTCGCCTCATTTGGAAGATGAAGTGATATTGGAGTGACAATTTTATTCAAATCGCCCATTTCTAAATGCGTGTCGAATGAGCTCATTTCTTGCCAGCTATGCCTTCAACTTAATTTCTAGCTTCAGCTACTCATGCCAATATGACTTAGAAGTAGAATTGAATAAGAACTTTATTCACTTCACACAACTCTGAATGAATGACGAAACACCCCCTTGTCATGCCATAAATATGACTGCATTATCTGCTTATCTGCATCTTCCTTTCATCTCCCCTCCCTTTCATTCAATCTGCGGGTGTGGTCATTTTCCTGCTTCTGCTTCAGCTTTTCATCATCACTCTTTTCACTCAAACTGCCAGCCGGTTCGTCCACCTATCCAAGCCATCCAAGCTTCTTCCCCTTACCCTTCAGTTTTCCTTCCTATCCAAGCCTTCCCATATTCCATCATATCCTTCCATATCTTTCTGCTTCCACTTTTCTCTAGCATCTCGCATTTTCTGCAAGCTTTTCCTATCTTCCTTACGACACATTTTCGCGTAATTATACGGACATCGATGAGAAATTTATCATTATGTTATCATTATAAAAATTATATCCATATAACAAGTCATTTAGAATCCAGAATTTCGATGATTTGTTCCATTGATATTCTCGTCCTGAATTATGAATTGAATATAATTTTGCTGCGTTCCTCAGTGTATCATTGCATCATCGTGCGGCGCAGTTATTCATTTATTGTGATGTGCGCAATGGTTGTGAGCGTGAATGGATTGCGATTGCAAGAAGGAGTCTATCTGCTCATCTGATGCACTGTTGCGTTTCCTTTTCTTCTTTCAATTGATGAACTGCATGACTGAATATGCAATGACTCGCGACTGATTTCCATTGCAGAAGAGAATGATGCGTACTCACGGTCTGTATCCTTCTTTTCTTCTATTCTTTATTTTTGCTTTTATTTTATGCCTTTTTCTCTACGGTTTTCCCTCTCAAATGTCCGAAGCGAGTTTTATTGGATCACTGCCAAATGTACTTGAGATTCTGGTGAAATGTGCCACTGCATTTTTATCTCTTTTTGCTGCAAATATGCAGAAAATACAACAAAAAAAAGGGCTGGCGGACTATACAAATCCCGAAATTTCGATTAACCGATCACGAAATTAGTTGTTTGGTGGAAAAATATAAGAATAAATAGTGAGGGAAAAGCTAGGATCAATTATGATTATGAAATTTCGCCTATGTAATAGACATAATAATCGTGAATCAATCTGAATAAAATTTGGCAAATCGGTGAATACAAGCGAAGAACTGAGAATTTTCACTGAATTCCAGGTTCCTATTTATAAGAGGTCAATTCTACTGATCATTCTTTTTGCGAATTACCACGAAGTGATCAGGAATCGAATTGATTTACGATAGGGATTGTTTGTGTTATCGATTGACTGATTGGATTTACGCAATAATGCGTGGCCTTGTCGCCCCATATCCGCACATGCATCCACAGAGTCATTCCTCCGTTCTTTTTGCAATCTGTCGGCATAACCCTCTAGATGTCTGTGCGTCTGTATGTCTTAATCCGACAATCCCTTCCCATTCATCCCATCTCTGGGCACTCCCTCTTTCCCTCCTCTCTCCCCAATCTACCACTTCCTCCGCTCATTCCTCTACTCATTCAGTTCTACTTGCCCCCAGCTGACCTTTGTAATATGTGTCTGCGAGTCAACAAAGCAGTCAAAGAGTCGCAGACTGGACAGGGGAACAGCAGAACTGCTCACTCTTTCATTCTCCTCTTCTGCTGACTAAGGCCATTTCCTTACAGAACTTTGCTCGTCTCTATTTTCCAACATTGATATGCCGAATTTCTCGTCCATTTTGCCAATTTGCAAGAAACATAACACCACTGTGGTGTTAATCACACAGATCCTGCTCAAGATTTATAGGTGAGTCAATTCGAGTACGCTGATTACAAATATACCATGCTGAAAAGCGTCCACCGTGCACCCTGTTTTCAGGATTTTCTATCTCAAAGTTTGCTTCTTTCTTTGCAGAATTTCAAATGCGAAATTAGCTTACACGCTAAACACAGTCATTAGCATTGTTATTATTCGTTGCAACAGCAGGGACTTCAAAAGGAAAACTTCAACGTCAGATCCTGGAATCAGGGTGCACGGTGTGGTCACTTTTCAACAAGATATTCGTAGTCAGTGTACTCGAATTGACTTATCCACCAATTTTGAGCGGGATCGGTGATTAACAGTTTTTCGTTCCTTGTTAGATAGTTTTCACTCCATATTACGGAATTCGTGTTCCAAAAATCTCATATGGTCTTTTTCAATCCCTTCTTCATAATATTCAGATGAAAATTTCTGTCTCTTCCTCAATAAAATGCCACGCAAATTGGCGCTAATATGCGCGTTGTTTCAGTCAGTTTCTGCCATTTTTTGCCTGTCTTGGCAGAGGTACAATTCGCTATAGCCGTGCAGCAATATGGGGTCATTTTGCAAGAAATGCGAATGTCACACTGCTCGCTCCAACTGAAAAATGAGAGAAAAAGTGAATTTGAGAAAGGAAGAAAGAGGCGGGAAGAAGGAAGACGGAGAGAGAGAGAGAGAGAGAGAGGGAGGGTGAGAGAAAGAGGAAAGTGACCGAGGGACGGAGAGCAGAAGATGTAATCGGTCGGTCAGCAGAAACACCAGCAAGCAAGACTCCGCGCTGGTTCTGTTCGTTCGGCTCCTTCCCTCCCTTTCTTCCCCCTTTGAATTGAATCAGAACCGCGCATTTGCATACCTTTCTCGAAGTGTTGTGCACAAGTGGGTCTGTTCAAGATTTACGCCCTCTGCGTCTATTCCCCTCCACTTCCTCCTTCTTGTTTGCCGTCATTTCATATCATCGTCATCATCTCCCTTCAGATTTATTGCATTCTTGTACACACACACACGTGCAGTGTTAATGATCGATGAAATTCGAACGATTATGCATTTCTTCAAATTTATGCTGAATATTTTCGCTAAGAAAATCGACTGAATTGTGTTAGTTTTTGTGAATGAAGCAATTAGGCCACAAAGTGCCATTGGCAGGGTGGAGATGTGCATCCGTAGCCCGCTGCATCTCTGCTGCATCAATCCATGAATCTCCCTCCCTTCACTCGAGATGAAGGTCCACTAAAGTGATGCAAAAAAGAGAGATAAGATAGAGGTGCGGGGGAAGCGAAGGAGGCTGGAGAGAGTCAAAGAAAGAGAGAGAGGAATAAAGGGATATAGACAGCCGGCTGTGGCAGAGGATGCCAAGGCATTTCCCTCTCCATCTTTCCATCTTTTCGCCCTCTTATCTCTTTGCGTCTCTCCGTTTTTACAGCGATCGTGCCGCCCGTAGTTCTGCCTTTCTGCTTCGAGCACCGCAGCACTTTCTCCTCTGCCAGTTTTTGTACTCTTTCCCCCACTTTCTGCTTCTCTGCCCCTCTCTATCCTCTCCAACTTTTCATCATTATTTTGTTATTCACTTTTTTCTTTTCCTCTCTCACTTTATTGCACTGTACAATCCTCTGTGTATATGTGCGAGTGTTTTTATCGTTTTTCCACGAGCTTTTGTGACCTTTTGCGCGTGTTTCATGGCATCTCTTTCATCTTCTTCTTCTTCTTCTTTCTCTTTCAAACCCAATGCGATTAGCAGCTTCCCTTTTGGGTTGTCTTCCCTCCCTCTCTTTCCCACTCTACGCATATTTCACATCTTTTTTGTGCATATCCGATTGTCTCTGCTATTTCTTCCCCTTTTCCGTTTCTTTCCCTTTCATTCTTCGGCTCTTTGTGCCCTCTTCCCTCCAATTTCGTCTGTGCAGTTGCATAATTTGTTGTGTTGCTTATCGATTATCTGCCAGCTTTTCTCCCTTCCATTCCAGGGAGAATCTTTCGAATATCGATTGATTTATTGCCTTGATATTCTGTGTCTATGCCTGAATTTCAATGATGTTCAGCTTGCATCAATTCTTGTTCAACATTAGTAACACATTGGTATCGATATTCCATAAACTAAGCGAAAATGCAGAGGAAGTGAATAGCGAAATGGGGAGGAAGCGAGTCTGCTCGATTCCTGCAGCCAGGAAAAGCAAAGATATAGAAGAGAGTATCAGTTTTCCAGCTTCATTCCGACAAATCCGTGTGTTCGAAAAGTGCAAAACTGCAGCAAATTTACATTCTCGATTAGCTGTTTGGCAACATTTCATCGTATCTCTCATTGTTTTGTAATGTGTTGATCTGTCATCAATCGATAATGTAATTATTTCAGAGATTTTTTTTCGAAAAATAGTTTAGTCTTCGCGAATCGTCTATTTTTCGTTTTTATCTAGTATTTTCTGTTGAAGATCAGTCGATATTTAAATCAGCATTCAGAGGGATGCAGCTGCGTTACTGACCGATCGTCCATCAAGCAGCAGCAAGTGGTCGTCAGCTCCCCGCCCCTTGTCTCATTGGATCATCATTGCCCCTTTGCCCTTCCACTTCCGTCCTATCACTGCATCTGTTCTATCGTTCTGTCCACCAGCAGCCGATTTCCGATTTCATCGATTCGATCCCCTTTTCAACCGATCTGTTACTGTTATTTTGCCACCGACCGGCCCAGCTAACCTGACCAACTATGCCGGTATTCCACACTAAGACTATCGAGAGCATTCTCGAGCCGGTCGCTCAACAGGTTAGCTTTTTCCGTCATTATTATAATTTATAAATTTCACTATTACCGATTTTATATATCACATTGCTGTGCTCTCACATTACTGTTTTCATTTGCAATCCATCCATCCTTTATTTGCATTGCAATTCACTCTCCGTTCTGCATTTTCTTGCATGCATTATCTATTTGTCACCTAAATAGTGTTGTTTTCTTCTACGGTTTCACACACTTTCCGCTCTTTTTGCCCATAATTGACTAACCTTTCTTTGTCGTTTTGACCTAATTTTGATCATCCGCTTTGCGGGATTTGCTTTCCCCGATTTCGATGCATTTTTGATATTCTGTGCTGAGGGATTTTGCAAATTTACGTGCGCGTGTCTCTATTTTCGTCAAACTCCTTTGCATTTCCAATATTCCATCATCACATTGGAATGTTTCGCACGCTAAAACAAATCTGTTATCTTTTGTGTGCTTTCGTGTGCTTATCCTTTTATCTCATTATCTTCTGCATCTCTCCGGATTTTTCTGCTTTTCATTTTTCTGTTTCTTTTCGAGTTCAAGTGGCTTCTTCTGCGCATTGTCTCCAGTCACTTTTCATTATTTTGTTTCTTCTTTCAAATTTGCCAGAGGAGTGAAATGAGTGATTGAGATAAGACAAAGGCAGGGAAGGGAGGAAGAGGCCTATCGATTGGATCAACTCGATCTGCCCTCCGGCATTCTTCCCTTCCTCTCCTTTCCTCCTCTCCTCCTCTACCTCTCTCACTTCGGTTCGTGGGGGCGTGCCAATGGCTCGGCTATGCTTCTCGCTTTACTACACGATAAATATATATAGCAGCTGGCAGCAGAGAGAGAAACAACAACCTGCAGATAGAGAAGCAGAAAATGACGAGAAAGTTAGGGAAATTGGAGAGAAGAGAAGAAAACAGGTTGGAAAGAACAGAGGTCTTCGGGAACAGCAACAGAGAGGGGAATGGAGGAGAGCAACAGCCGCTGGCCATGCCATAGAGTTGATGCCAGTCGGTAGGCTATGCTCGGGTGCATTGAGATTGAATGAGAAGGAAATCAAGCCTATAGTCGCTCAATAATCACAATCACAGCAAATAAAACACAATCTAAATCATGTGTGCATTAGCTTATTTAGAACCTTTATCTAGCTCACTAGACAATTTTCGCTATGTTATCATGATTTTGTCGGTGCATTGTTTCGTTGAATGATCGCAAGATTTCTCGTGTATCATCCTATTTTCTAGAAAGTTTACTTTGATTGAAGATCGTTCGCAGCGAAGATCTTCAATCGATTCTGGCGCGCGATTTGTCTTATCAGTTTTCTCATCAATCTGTCAGCCTCAATTCTCACTTTTTTCAACATGCAGTGACTTTTTCAAAATACGTTTTTATGTGCTTTCTTTCATCTCTTCCATTTCGTCTCTCATGCACCTATGCCCATGCAATCTACAGATCTTCTTTATTTCTCTGCATCTTTTCCCTATCCTTCTTCTGATCTGAAAGTCGCATGTTCTGTTTGTAAGGCGCTTTGCTTCGAGTGTCTTGCGCGGGCAACTCAAACAGAGTCACGCAGACAGTCAGCCGTGTGGAAGAGACGCAAAGAAGCAAAAGGTTAGAGTTGCTCTTTTTCTCTCGCTTCTGTCTTTTATTTCTCTACAACACACACCTGCACACAATCGCAATGGCACAAGCATCGAAGCATCGAAGTTGAGCAGAGGAAAAGCAGCCAAAGAATGAATGTGCAGAAGGACGGAAGGAAGAAAGAAGCAGCACGAAGATGCCCGAGGGACAGAGAGGAATTATGGAAAATTAGAGGATTGATCGCAAACAAGGCAAATAAATATCGGACGACGATGCTCGACAAAACATGAAATAACTAAGAATTGATCTGAGAATTCCATCTAATAGAGAATGCAGATTGAATAATTCATTCATCAAATAGTGCTAGCCTACTTCTGCAACTCGACTAACAACACTCTCGATGTTTGAAAGAATATCTGTTACGTGTCTACGTGTCGATGTCCTTTTATGTTTAGTTGCACTATGTGATAGCCGTGGCAGAGAGGAATGCAGGAGTAGCTGACGGAGTGCATTATCAACACCAGCAGCAGCATCAGCAACAGGAGCTGAAACAGACGCCTTCACTGCAGCTGCAACACGACGCCCTCAGTCAGTCGCAGACAGGGCTCGAGGACGCGCATCTGCACGTCAACCTGCACTCGCAGACCAACGGATTCGATCGAGACGCGTCTGCATCCAGACTGTCTCTGACTCGGGACGGCATCGGTCTCTCTCGAGCGAGCTCACGAAGATCCATCCCCGAATTCATCTTCCCCGATACTATCAAGCAGATCGTGCCGGACGACGACTGTCCTGTCTGTCAGCTCATGCTGCCCAAAGGTCGAAACGGCTGTGTATGTGTCTTTTTGTCTTTGTCCTGTCAAATTTTCACGAAACTAGCCTTTTTTTTAATTAAAAAGTCATCTTTATGACTACCATTTCTTGTAAAATCGAGAATTCATGTGTAGATCATGTCAATGTTGCCTAAGTAGAAGCTTCAGTGTTCAACGTTCAATAATCATAGCTGTCAGCCATGGGCCATGAATGACTTGCTTTTGTATTTGTTCACAAGCACAATTTTGTTAATTCTAAGCTTTGCAACTTTTCGTTACGATAAAACTATTCATGTCTAAAGGAAAAGAATCAAATAATGGACAAAAAATAATCAAATGCTAAATTACTGATTTAGGTATCTCGCTTGGTAATTTTACATGAAGAAGCAGAAGATGGAAATGCGATGCCAGACCTCACAAGGCCTGTTGGGCTCGTCTCCAGGGCCGTTGAAAACCTTATCAAAGTAAGACTTCTTTATAGCACTAATTAATGCTATTGTTACGTCACATTTAATCCTGTACCATTGTTTACATTAGGGAAAATCAATTAGAAGCTCAGATGTAACACTAGTAATAGCTTGTTGATAAGTATATTCTCAACGGAAAAATCGTTTCTGCATTGAAAAGGAGTGCAATAAATCGATATGCGAGATTTTGAAATGACAATGCAGAATTCGTAAATTTTATGATGCTTTAGAAATATCAAACCTTTTTGACAATAAGAAATGGGAAACAAAGGCATCGAATAAGTGAATAATAGGTTTGGTCAGGGAGAGTTTTCCCATTTTATTCTTCTGATTCCCTATGAGAAAATCATGTTATTTTCTAGTTGGAACTTCATTCTAGTACGCTTTCTAATATATCTTGCGATTTGCAATCAAACTTTAGTATCCATCTTATTTTTACTCTAAAATTCTCATCGAGGATTGTGTACTTTCTCAAATGCTGCTCTCTGAACAATGAACTCAATCGTTTCGAGTAGTATCATTTTGATACTCGAGTGGGTGAATAGGATGATACAAAAGTTAGAGAGAATTTGATGAAGAAGAAGAAGAAGAAGCTCTGCTGCTTGGGTTATGCAACTCGACCAACGGTGTTAGCCGCCTAATCATTAGAACATACAAATTCGGAGGGCGAAAAGAACGGAAGAGAAGGAAGAGGTAGAAGATGAAGAAGAGGGAGAAAGGGTAATGCGCAAAGCTGCTGCAGGCACTGTGAGCAGATAGTCACATAGAAACCTGAGCAGACAGACAAAGAGACTTCAACCGCCCGTCACCTTGCACTCTGCAATTCATCTACAACAACCAAATGAATGTAGTTCATTCAATTCATCTCAGCCCTAATCTATGATCTCGTAATTCAATCCCCTAAATGAGTCGATATGAGCGAAGCTATCGCCGCCGCAGTTACGAATTCCAAGAATTCCAAAGACAAGTTTCCTCAACCAGACAGTCGCAGTCTCTTCCAAGAACGTCGCCATTCAAACCTATAGCTCCAATTAGAAGTGTCAATAAGCGTGATAGAAAGGTTATTCAGAAACGATTTCTTCTTTTAGAAGGATAAAAATAGTCAATATCTTCTCACCGAATTATTTAGGTTGGATATGATACATGTGATTCATCAGATGATCGTATTTTGCAAGCAGATATGCCTCCAGCTCTGCAAAGAGTCGAGGGCAGTTCAAAGTTGCTCGAAGACGCCTGCCATATGTTGAAGGTAGGCGGACTATGTCATCATTGAATTACAAGACATAATGACTCTATAGGGTGATCCATTTTCTGTTCCGGCTAGAAAAAAGCTGATCGATGGAGCTCGAGGCATTCTGCAAGGCACGTCCGCCTTGCTGCTATGTTTCGATGAGTCGGAAGTCCGAAAAATCATCCGAGGATGCAGAAAAGTCCTCGACTATCTGGCGGTCGCTGAAGTCATCGAAGGCATGGATGATTTGGCTCAATTCGTTAAAGATATTTCTCCATGGCTGACTAGAGTGACGACAGATGTGAATTTGAGGCAGCAAGAATTGACACATCAAGTGAGAAAATTTATATTTGCATCATATTGAAACAGGAATACTACGATATCATACATTGCAAATTTACAAATTTCAAGTCAAAGTTTAAATCGCTTGAATAGTTTATTCTCATGTCTAAATCGTCTTTCGTGATAATATAGACACGAGCGATAACCAAAACAAAAAAACCATGTTATTCTGCTTAAGCAATCTAGCTTATTTTTTACCGAGGAATCACGAACTATTTTGAAAATTAATTTGATATCGAGCGCGACAGATTTCCATTTATTTTATTTTCGATCAGGCCAATCCATAGAAGTACATTATCCAAACAAGGCTAAAAATCCTCGGTTAAAAATAAATTTTTCATAGACACCTCATCTTTAAGATAGCGATGATATTCTAAATGATAGCAGTAGCTTTTTACGCAATAAACCAACTGATTTTAGGTGCATCGTGAAATTCTGATTCGCTGTTTGGATGCCATTAAAACTCTATCGCCCATATTGATTTGTGCAATGAAGATCTTCATTCAAATCAACAACGATCCGTCGCAAAGGGGAGGAGCAGAGGCAGCTGAGAACAGAAACTATCTGGCACAGAGAATGACTGATGAAATGAATGAGATTATCAGAGTTCTGCAGGTAGATTGAGAAGTCGATTATAGATTTCACTGGATTGTTTAGTTGACAACATACGACGAGGACGAGTGGGATGCAGACAATGTGACGGTGATGAGGAAGGCACTTTCTGCCGCCAAGTCGCTATTGACAGCTGCTCTAGGTTGGATTTCATGATTCGACAGAAATATCCTATTTGACAATTTCAGACTGGCTCGCAGATCCTCGCGGCAGGCCAGGCGCCGTTGGCGAGAAGGCGATCAGGCGAATTCTCGAATACTCCGAGAGAATCGCCGAACGAGCATTGCCAGAGGACAGTTACAGCATCAAGGTATGATTGAAAAGTGTTGAGTTTGATTGCCTTCATGCTTTTCAGCGCTCCATCAACGAAATCAGTCACTATACCGACCAGATTTGCGACCTCCGCAATTCGGGCAGAAACGACGAGAATCTGGCTGCTACTTGCGCTCAGAAACTCAAGGAGCTTGTCGGCACGAAGCACAGCTCTGGTCAACTGAGCGATGCTCTCAGCAACGCACAACGACACGGAGCAGCTCATCCAGCACACACCGCTGCAGGACGATTGGAGCAGGCACTCAGATGGCTCGACAACCCAGGCGTCGACGATGGAGGTGTCGGAATGCAGGCCATCCGCATGCTCACGGAAGATGCACGCAAACTGGCAGACCGACTCAACCCACAAGACAGGTTGAATGAAGTGTCGAGAAAAAGAAGTGATTATTTTATTCTAGAAACCGTCTGCTCGGACTTTGCAACGATATCGATAGAATGGTTGGTCAACTCTACGATCTCGAGAGACGCGGTCTTGGCAACACACCAGAAGCACAGGCTCTGCGTGCTCAGCTGAAGGATAGACTCAGAGAACTGGCTGACTTCATGAAGAAGATCCTCACTGACAGAGTCGTCGACGACTTTGCTGACATCACCACTCCACTCAAGGTTCGAAAAGAAAAGAAAAAAAACGGGAAGGAGTTTGAAATGAAAATTGTAGCAATTCGTCGAGGCAGTCCACGCCGACCCTTACATGCCCAACAGAGAGCAGAACTTCGTCGAGAAGGCCAACAAGCTGACCGATCACTCGCGATCAATGACGCAGACTGCTCGACTGGTATGATGAGAAGAGTTCTCGACCAGCATCGTAAAAGTGTAACTCTTAGGTTGCCACCTGCGGACCATGCAAGAGCAAGAAGACCATCGAGGCTATCGTCGACACTGCAGAGAAGATCGACCAGATGACACCGCAGTTCGTGAATGCCGGAAAGATTCGACTTCTCAACAGCAGCGAGCCTGCCGAGGTGCACTTCGAGAATCTACACAGACAATACGCCGACGCACTCCACAGACTGCGATCTCATGTCGACGACGCTATCGACACTGGCGAATTCGTCAGGGCTAGTGAAAACGTAAGCCTCTTGTTCTTTCGATACATGATGCGAGAATTACTGCCTCTACTCTCAATAATCTCATCTGGCGATGATCATCTCTGTACAAAATGCGCTATAGCAGCATACAAACTGAATGAATTGGCTTTGCATAAATACAATTGCTGATGAATAAAAACTTTGATAGCTTTTGACATGTATAGAAAGTTCTCAACAATAAAGCTTCTTCATTCCATAGAATGCATAAAATATGTATTCCATTCCTAATGTTGCTTCATTTCAGGCAATGCGCCGCTACACAACCCACTGTGAAAGTGCAATCACCAGCAGTCATCCTCAGGGAATGGTCGACAACACTTCTCAGGTAGCAGCACTTCATGTCAACGATCACTATACACATCCATAATTCATTGTAGATCGCTCGACTTGGTAACCGCGTACTGATGACAGCAAAGAACGAGGCAGACAACTCGGAAGAGCCCACCTTCGTCGATCGAGTCAACACCGCTGCATCGCAACTTCACTCGGGTAAGTCGCACTATCTACTACTCATTTTACTCGAAACTATCCCGTTTCACACATATCGATTTTCCGTAAAAATAGCCGTAGTTTTATCGCGTATTTGTTGAGTTCCTTCGAAAAAGCCTACTCCCATCAATTACGAGTTTGGAAACTCGAAAACAAAGGAAAAAAGGGGACAACACATGGTTGGTGCCTTGCAGTTGCTCCTCATGAAAACTCGAGATAATAAGAAGATAAATAAACCGAAAAAGTGGATGAAATAGTGCGGAATCTGGTGAGGAATTGAGAAATAAAGGCAAACCTGAAATTGAAAGAAGAAAGGAGTTTGAGAAGGGGCGGTTAGGTCAATAGATAGGCAGGCAGGCAGCTTCTGTCCTCCATCAGTGCTGCATTCCCACAGCAGCACGCCAATCTCCTAGTTTCCAACCCGCCTAATCGTTTTTGTCAATTTCTTGCGCTTCTATTTCTGTTCTACCGATGCCATTTCTATTCCTCGACTCCGGCCCTCCTCTAGTTACTCGAATGCCTCCTCCCCAGCGCTATTCTTCTTCCGAAGTCTCTTCCGACCCTTACGAATCGGACGAGTACGACGACGAGGAGACTTATTATTATAGAACTGAGCGGTTCAACCCTCAAGTCTACATAAGTACGGCACTTTTATAAGAGAAATTTCCTCTAGTATCGTAAGAACTGCATCGGCACGACCATCCGAGGACCCTTAATTTTGTCCTAAATGACTTTCGAAATTTTCTGAATTTAGCGATTCCACCAATGGTCAATCACGCGAAACAAGTGGCTCTGAATCCGCGAGACACGCACGCAGCTGATAACTGGCGTGGAGCTAATGACCATCTGCTCGACTCTGTCCGAGCAGTTGGAGACGCTATTACCGGACTGCCAGCCAATGGACGATCGAGCTATCAGGAAAGCTACAGCCGAGGATCCAATTACACTCCACAGGTATGGAATAAATCATCAGGTCGTTGAAATAGATTCGGCGCATTTTAGCCGCGCGAAAGCTCACAAGTTCTTCGAACTGTGGCAGCCACGCCACCGGCTCCGGCTGTTGTGCACAACAAGATGATCATCCGCGAGGAGATCCCGGCTCCACCGCGCCCACCACCACCTGTCGAACTCAGGTAAATCGATCGTGACATCGTCATTGATTCATTTTGTTTGTAAATTGCAGCCCGCCTCCGAGACCGCCTCCCCCGCCCGAGTACGATGAAGAGGAAGAGACTCGAGCGTTCTGGGAGCGATACCCCTTGCCGCAAGCCTCGCATCAGCCAATTCTCTCCGCCGCCTATGGACTGCACAATGAGCTGAAACAGTGGTCGAGTCAGGAGAACGACATCGTCGCGGCCGCCAAGAGGATGGCTATCCTCATGGCCAGACTCTCGCAGCTCGTGCGTGGAGAGGGCGGCACGAAGAAGGATCTGATCGATTGCTCGAAGGCCATCGCCGACTCATCCGAAGAGGTCACCAGACTCGCTGTCCACATCGCCAGACTTTGCACCGACATCAAGATGAGAATGGTATATAAAATGATTCCGTTGAAATTTCCATTTTGATGATTATCGTTGATGATATTCAGGCTCTTCTGCAAGTCTGCGAACGTATCCCAACCATTGCCACCCAGCTGAAGATTCTCTCGACCGTCAAGGCAACGATGCTCGGCTCATCAAGTAAGTCACTGGCAGATGGAAGACGGAAGACTGAACCGTTCTGTCCCAGTCAAATGACTAACTCTGCCATCTCTGCCCACTCGAGCGGTTGGCAAACAGAGCAGCAGAGAGTCTGTTTCTGTCTGCAGAGGCAGAGCTTTTCATTGCCGTCACACAACAGAAATCTCCCACCACAAACGCGCATTCTCGTGCATTGGTTTGCTAGAGAAAAGTTCAAATCGACTATGTGTGTGAGATAGATGACAACTTTAAACAGGAGAAAAACATTTTTTTTTAAATCGATAAACGGTTTACATCAGTACGACACTTTCAGTGACTATTGGACCTTATGGACAACCTGTCGACGGTAATTTCGCGTGTCTTTTAGAGTTTTCCCCTACAAATTAGTCGCATGGTCAACTATAGACAATCATAACTGTATTTCCGCGTGAAACCCCCGATCTAATTATAATATGCCTCTTCGCAGATAAAACGAAGATAAAATGTGTACCGAGTGAACCGATCTAACGCGTTGAAGAGTGCTTGATTGAAGTGATTTCAAAAGAAACTGATAATGAAAGACGCTATTTTAGGCAGTGAAGAAGACGAAGAAGCCATGCAGCAGCTGGTCCTCAATGCGCAGAATCTCATGCAATCAGTCAAGGATACGGTCAGAGCTGCGGAGGCCGCCTCCATTAGGGTAGAGTATACATTGAAAAGTAGAAAATATTGTAATGCGAAATTTTCAGATCCGCACGAACTCCGGTCTGCGTCTGCGTTGGCTCCGCAAACCCATGTGGTCCAACTTCTAAGAATCAAGGCAGGGATCTGAAATCTGTGAACTGCTTACTACAAACCCGACAAAATCCCCTGAATCCAGGAAGTTTAATCTATTTTATGTACCATTTTAATTTCATTTTATTATTAATTTTCTCTACGCAAAATTCATCAATCTTTCTATTCTGCATCAACCGGTTCGACAAGTTTCAGTCGATCGGAATTGTGCCATTTCATCAGATCGCTCGATTTTTTCCAATTGCTTTGTCTAATTTAATTTTTCCGCACCATTTTTCATAATAATTCCTGTGTTTTCTCGATAATTTAATTCATTACTCGAATAATTATGAAGATAAGTGAGATCCTTTGGAAAAGCCAATTTTATCTTCACGACTAAAAATTATGAGAGCCGCGTTTCTAATATAACGGAAGAGAACGTATTGAGTGAGTTTTCATATAGATTTGTGTGTGCATAATATTCTTGTGTCAATCATGCTATTAGCAATATTTCAGTTGAATATCCACATAATTCATCATAGATTTTCACATTTGAAAGAATTTTATCGTCTCATTTATTGTTCTTCTATATCGATTTTTCATATTCGTGTACTTAACATTGTGCCTTCAATTATGTAGCATTTAAAATTTTTTGTTAATAATAATTGTTATCTAAATTGACGATTCTTATCACCCGAATATTGCTAAATGCTCATTTAGACAATGACCTAAATGGACTAAAATTCTATCGGTTTTTTCGGTGCTTTCCATTTTGGTCTAAATTCGGCAAAATGTTACAAAGTTACCATTTTCGGCCGCACTTCCACTGCCTTGTGTTTCTAAATTTCTAAATCTTCTAGATAAAAGTAAGCAATTTTGTCGTTGAGAAGTTGGTGTTAAAGCTAGTCTATTTTATTTGATTGCAACATTTTGCTTATATATCAGCAAATTTCTACATGAAAACGATGTGCTCATATTCTACGTTGCATTTTACAGTAAGTCGACTCAGAATTTTATTTTATTTTTTAAACTGGTTTTGTCACTTGTAAAATTCCGAGTCGCAGCAGTCAGACTATGGGGAATATCGACCCTTACTTGATATCCTCCAAACTAGCTGCTTATCCCCCTTCCCTTAACCCGTAATCATTGCATCATTTGCCTTAATGGCTCTCAAATCCGTTGGACACAACCAATCCGGCCGATCAGATCAAGTGCGCCTTATCACCCCATTCTTTGTCTCAATTTCACACTGCAATCCCAGTTTTTCATTTTCTCATTTACTTTGATCAATCTAATGATCTATGATTTTTCCAATTGTAAAATTATGTTTGTATGACTTATTATAAACGTAATTTAAAATTATTTCGTGTTCAATAGCCATCGAAAATGAGTGAGTTGAGCAGTTCCTGTAAGCATATGCAGTTCGCTATGGATTGGATTTCATTGCATTTTGTGTTGTGCGCGAGTGTTCTGTTCGATTCGATAATTTTAGATGTCGGATTCATTCGATTTTTTAGGATGCGGATTTGTCATTTTTACGAATAAAATCGAAGATCGCAGAAATCAACCTCGATTTTGATGGGTCGAAGGGGGGATGGATAAGATTGAAAAAGCTGAATGTTAGAGGCGAAGGAGGACTGAGAGACCGAGAGAAGCGGGGGAATTACAATGGCATGGATGCACTTCCCTCTCTGTCTCATTCTTTATCTCTTTTAGCTTTTTCCTTTCTTTACCTCTCTCGATTTAGTATACTCTTTATCGAATCTCTTCAAGCAGTGCAAACACGAACTAACGCTAGAAATCCGAAGAAATTGTTCAAACCCAATGGGGAATAGTGAATTCAGGAGAAATGGTTGATAGATTTTTTGTGATTTAAAAATTAACATATCAAGGAAAATCGGTCTAATTTTTTTCACGCTGCACACCTTCATCAAATTACCTTTCCAACTATGCATAACACATGAGGGTCTGACAAACTTATCGTAGATAGAGAGGTCAAATGGTTTTTCAAAATACGTTGAATTGGGTAAATTTGATATCAGTTATCTTCGGACAGAATGAATAAAAGCAATGTTTTATTGAACATTTGACAAATTAGACAATTTCGGAATGCATTTGAATCGATAAAGTAAAGGAATTAATCAATTCAAGTAAGAAAAGAACTAAGCAGTCGGGAACTGTATAAACTTTGCCTATACATATAGAACCGTCTTTTCACACTTTACCATAACTTCAGGTTAGTTTATTGGCGTTTGATGAGAAAATATATCCGGGTGCAGCTGCTCCAGACGATGAGGTGTAACTCCAATAACTCTGACTAATTCTTTATTATTCGGTGATACAGTAGTGTTGTTCTTCTGAAATTGTTTTTTTTTCTTTTACATGCATATGTACAGAAACTACCTTGGTCAATCCTCTCACTAAGAGAAATAGGGGAATTATTTGGAGGAATGGTCCATATAGGGGGATACTGCCAATAATTGTCTGAAAGTTTTTAATGCTTTCTTGGTAGAACATTTAACGTCTTTTAGTGTGGATCCATTTCTTATGTTAGAAAAGTATACTGTTCAAGGTTTATTCAGGAAACAATTCCTAATTTTACAGTTGCTCTTTCTAAGCACATAATGTGAAAGGGGTATTTTGATTCCTCAAAGCACGATTAGCCGAGTTCATTCTCAAAAATTCAAAGTGATATTCATGTGCCTCCTATTCGACGCAAAAAATGATTATCGTTTATGTAAATAATGGTAAGGTCGAAGGATTTACTATTTCGAACGTTCCTTTAAGATTTCTCAGCGCATATCTTCAGGATATATATTGGTAAAACAGGTATTTCCATTTCTTTTGTTAGTTATATGAAAATATTATTAATAATGCTTACGTATATATAATGTATCATATTCCTTAACGAATATGTATAATTTATCAAACATTTATCTAAAATATTCTAGTAAGTTATCTCAAACCTCCAATTTTGAAGCTATGAAACTAGTTAATTTATGTTATTTTTTGTTGAATCGTAAACAATTTTCATTGTTTCAAAATTCTTTCGATATCCATCGTTCTTTAGGTAAGAGTGTTCCAAAATATATCGAATCTCTGCTTTTTCCGTTTATAAATAAACGAAAAAGACATTATGCTATGACTTATACAAGAGGACAAAATAGCTTAGGAGTTATAAATTCCATTTAAATTGTTTTTGAATAAGCCATTAATTTTGCACAGGATGTTTAAGATATCGAAATTAAAAGATTAAGAGGACATCCTACCTACACCCTTCGAATCAATGCAAAAATTGTATAGGTGAACAATACTTAAATCATTTGTTACCACTTCGCATAAAATCTAAACTTTATGCATATTCATTTTCAACATAATATGATGCAACATTGATCGGGCTAACTTACTGACACTACTAACCATCGATTTAAGCGTCGTTCAGCATTTCTTGCACTTTGGCTCAGATTTTCATACGACTTAAAACGCCGCTTTAGATAAATAAACGCGGCAATGCTAATTATCGTCTGAGCATAACTTGCTATGATCGGAACTATCGTATCGTAAAAATCCTAAAATTTTTTACATAATTGACATTCATAATTTTTATTTTGATAATATTCGTTTAACTTACATTCCATTGGTAAAGAGCCATTACATACCGTCTATTAGTAATATTAACAATATTAACAATTCGATAAACTTCCAACCACTTAATTGTAAAATCAATTAGTTGGGGGATACAGCCAAAAATAATATGAAATCCGATCAATATCCAAAATATAATGGAAGATAACCGAGTTAGTTTTTCGCCACGGTTACTAAATTGAATCATTTTGTATCAAAACTGACATATGCATGTGGAAGAATTTCTAACAGTGAAAATGCCCTAGCTCGATATATCGCAGCTGCAGTCGAAACGAAGCTTATAGGCATCGTTAACCATGTCCTTTGAAAAGCAACAAATAAATAAAGCAATATTCCCTACAATTTCATTTATCAGTTGTCAGTGAAAACTTTTAACTATGTTAGATTTAAGTCAGCTTTATATGTCAAATAAATTTAAAATAAAGTGGTATTTTATAGTTATTTGGAAAATTTGCGACAGAAAAGTAGAGACATTATGACGAAATAACGCATGGAAAATTATAATAATATGGTCCATACTATTTCACAAAATGCTGACTTTTCTGTAGCAACGCAGATGATATTTTAAACGATTCACTTAAACTGTAGATAAATATTGATTGATACACATGGTTAAAATTTGAAATTATGTTACCTTGGATTTGTAATTCTCTCGACAGCACAAGTCCGCAATTTCATAATAGATATTAAGCAACTCCTAAAGTATTATCCTACTTCAATGCATATATTGGAAATTGCATAATAAAAATAATAGTAAAAACTTACAGTTATCGACACACAGATAAAAGAGAATATATTTAGAATAAGTAAGATAGCTATTAATTTTTCGAATTGTGAAAACTTTCCACGTTTTCGAAATAATCGATATATCATAAATATGCCGATAAAAATCGGTATGAATGAGATGCTATTGAAAATGGCCAGGATTTGATACACTATATAAATGAATTTATTTTTTGAAGATAACATCGATATAGAACTATTTAGCTAACCTGTATTAAGTTTATCTGAATGAAGTATGATAGTTTTCCACGCAGCGATGAAGTTGTAAAGTAATGTATCTGATGATGAAAATTCTAAAATAGTAAATCGTTATCGAGGTTTATAAAAAGCAGAAGAGTATGTAAGAATAAGTAAACTGAAAAGTAATTTACCTTCACAAAAGTCATAATACTTTGCATAAGGCGTAGTTTTATGGCACCGAGACATTCGATTCTGCGAATTATTTCTCTAATGACAATAATAAAGCTGTAGAATAACAATTTGAGAAAATGATCCCAATACAGTACGATTTAGGAAGGGTAGCGCTTTCGAAACAGAAATAACAAAGCTTGAGATGAATCGAGTAACAGTGCAAGACGTTGCTTAGACAACTAGTTTTATATTTATAGGACTCGCCTAACTTATAATTTAGTGTAATTTCAATTTCAACACTCCAATTATACCCATCCTATGTCTTGCGAAACTATTACCTCTACTATATAATTTAGTGAGCATTTTTCAAAGGAGGCCAATTTTCAAATTTGAACTTTTATGAATTTCAGGACCGGCAATTTAACTGAAGTGACAGTTCCTCTAACAATCGAAATCAAAAGAACAACGTCACAAAATATCGACACTATCGATATTCGAACTCCTATTGAAAAACGAGTTCAACATTATCAAAAGGAATTCGGCGATCAATACGAAATTCGATATGCAAGATTTCCTGATTAGAAATGTTTTTTTTAATTATCAGGGAGAAATTCTTTTCCTTGTCAAACGAATTTTTATTTATCCAATAATTTCTTCATCATATCAAAAAGTTTCAGTTTTTACGAGTCGATGAAATTAGATTTCAGCATCCCAATAGAATCCTAGATTTACGCTGAAGAATTGCAAAAATATGTTGAAAATCCGGCGAATCATTATGTCAACAAACATCCAGCACCAAATATGCAGGATGGAGATATGCAAATTACCTATCCTAAGAGAATTTATGTAAGTTGATTTTTTGAATTCTGTAACTTCGATATTTTTGGAAATCTGCACTTTTGATCGTTAATGTCAGCATTCTCCTTTCTTCATAATTACATCCTCATTCAACTAAAGGTAACGACGACATGTCTGCAAAATATTTTAAAAATTCTCATTTTCAAAATTAGTAGTTACGAAAGGCGAAAGTTTCCGTTTGAAAATTACAGGGAATGAAATCTCTAGAAATGTCGGGCAAACATTCACATCTTTCGAGCGTCAAAGGCACTTTCAAAACATAATTACCATCTTCAGATTCGGAGATATGACCTATTATTGGGAATTGGAAAATATAAATCTCACCGAGAAATTGCCGATGATCTGCGTTTATCCTGTTTCACAAGAAAATCCATAGTTTTACAATGCAAGAAAAAATAATTTTAGCATGAAATCCTCTCGGGACGGGCCACTAGTCCTGCGTGGCTAGGATAGGCCAACTGTCTCATTACGGACGGAGAGTAGCCGACTTCATCTAGTGGGAACGAGGCTAGAAAAATTATGTAATTTAATCTTGATTTCATATAGATTAGAATATTCAAATTCAGATAATGTATTGGAATAATTAGACATTGAATCGAAAAATCAAACTGGCATTTACTGATAAGATCTCATTAAAGAATTGTTCATTTTTGTAAATTTCCGAGCAGTTAGACTTTAGCTAAACTAGATCATAAATTAATACCGATCTAAAGTCAAAAGAAATATTCAAAAGAAAGAGCTCGCTCCGATAAACGAAGACAAGAACGAATTTCTGTGGTGGTATTTTTTAGTTTTTAGCACGAATTTTTAATTCGGACTAGAGCTCATGCTCAAACATGAGTTTAGAATAAACTTTTTTAGCAAAAAATATCACCACTGATCTTGAAATTCAAATTTGAAAATTGCCTTCCTTGAAAAACGTATACATTCTTATACAGTAGAGGCAATACATGATTTATTGTCTACTTCAAAAGTAATTTTGAAAATATTTTGAGATTTTTATAGATCAGATAAAATTGTTGTTCGTCGTTCAGTTATCCTTTGAAGGACATCCAGGAAGTACCACGAGGAGGTAGACGAACATCACTTCCCGCCACACAATAACACACACACACACACACACACACACACACACCTGAAAACAAACATTTAGCATCGAAATTACTCTCAATATTTTGCCTATCCGAAAGAAAATAACTTGCTAAAAATTAATTGCTCGATAAATTCGAATAACATTTTTACCTCTTAAGTTTCCGCTCGACTGTAGGAGAATTTTGGCCCATGCATCCAGGTTTTGCTCATAGCTGATAGAAGTATTAGCATATAGCGAAGTAGAATTAGAGAATTTTAATTCCTCGATGGAGGCTCCCACTTCAACTCCAGTGATGAAGTGTGTGCCATAATCGGCAATAAATAGGTCCATTAATATTTTAGATAGGGCCGTGTCGTTTAGGAATAGCGCTTCCTTGATCTCATCGAGTTGATTCTGGACAGATGGCAGCAATTTGTACTTCTTTCCGGTGAAGATCAGCTCTCTTGTCACCTCTTTCACTTTCAAAATGTCCATATTCGTTTGCTTTTGTACCATTCTTTGTCTTACATACAGGACATCTGCGCTGAACGATCCTCCTAAATTTTAAAATAATTATCAGATTTATCATTTAGTGGTTTCTTAAAAGTTGCGAGATTTCTTCCATTTTCCTACACTAGTCGCTTGTCTAGGTGTCCAAAGAAACTGATAATTAAACAATTACCTATTTTTGCAATGAAGCTGAATGGAATATTCGCATCAACTGCCATTGTTAAGTGGTTCGATGCGAGCAGGTCTTCGTAGTCGCCAATTTTGGTGTGCGTGTACCTCGAAGACTGCTCACGGACTGGCCTCACTTCTACGCCTTTTGGTAGGAGCTCTAGTCCATCGTTCGTCGTCCAGCATCCTGAGTAGTCGTAGAGCATCAACTGGCTTGTAGGCTTATCCTAAAATCTTTCTTACATTATGTCAATTCAGGCAGTGCTACCGTTAATCCATCAAGCCCGAATCCAATGTCGAACGTCGTTGCTTCTTTGATCCATTGGTTGACGTTGATTTTAATGGCACTATTGCATCGGGCTACGGACTCCTGGTCTTCAGTTTTGGTAGCTGTAAACATAAGTATTGTCAGTTGGAAAATACACGTTTTTGTTAGTTTTTATTGGGTTCATTTATTGCTCCCGTAATTTGAAATAGCATACCTGATGTGCTAGTCGTGGTAACTTGCGCAATAGCTGTAGTTTGACTGCCATATACTCCAATTTCGTGCCAACACACTGCCATATGCATGATCTGATCATTCGCGTAACAGTAGCCGCTTCCTTGACAATTAATAGAAGTAGTTCGAATATTAAGCGGGTGTAGTGTGCACTCAATGTCGTAAGCTACCAGAAGTCTAAATAAATACATTGCTGAACATAAATATGAAGCCCTGAATGTACTCCGCTAAAGTCTTACGCCTACCTGAATACGATTCAGAGCTGCCGTATAGATAGAATGATAGCAAAATAACCACAAAGGACTCCATTACGAAATCTGTAAGTGTGGCGTCAGTCAGAACTTGGATTAATACAAGTTTTTATTAGCACAACGTCACAGTGACAGTAGTTGGAAAAGATCTAGGAAATCATTGCTCCTCAAGAGCGCAGGAGACTCGAATGAATTGGGGGTTAAGGCCAAGGCAATTTAAGGGCCCGTTCATACTTAGTTGCAATGCAACTTGCAATTTGCAACTCGCTTGAATAGCATGAGAAATCAGGAGAGCACAGAAATGGTGCAATCGCGCTCTCTTCACTTGCCATGCTATTTCAAGCGAGTTGCAATTGCAAGTTGCATTGCAACTAAGTATGAACGGGCCCTAAGAGAAGATCAGTGGTCGTGAGGATAGAACACTTTACAAAGTGAGACTGGAAAACTGTAGAGGGTTCGATAGCTGATGAGTAGACAGTGGCTGTAGAGAGGGGAGAGTGAGAAGTACAACCACCGGAAGTAGACAGAGGGAAGGAATAACAGCATGTGGGAGAGGGGTTAGAGATAAAAGGGAAAATAGAAGAATGAGTGAATGACACTCTAACAGTAATAAATCAAATTCACTTTGATAATGCGATTAGAATATCTATTTCCAAACGAGTTGATCTAATACTGCTTTTTAGGTTAACTTCGAAAGAAATGACTAAATTTTCGCTAATTGAGTAGTTAAATCCCTAAATACCCTCAGTTGTCTTTATCAAATGAGCAAGCCAGATAGAGTTTTTGATAGCGAATACTTGCAGGAATGCGCATTCAAACACTCCAGTGCCGTCAGAAAACCGATTTTATAGTTTTTTCTTTTCATTCTTGCGACTCTTTCTCCCCTATCTCCTTCTCTGCAGACAAAAGAGAAATAGTGAGGAGAGAAATCACAACTTGGTGCATTTCATAGTATTTCGTCATCTTCATTTTTTTTTATTTTATGAGAATTTCAATCGTCATTCACTATGCTTTCCAACGTTCTGGCAACTAATGGCGTCTTGTAGTAGTGATTCTAACAGGCCCAACTGCACAATGGAAGTATTCTTCCTGCTGATGAAGTCTGAATGCAGGTTGGTGAACTTTATTTTCGATGAGTTTTTTTTGAAGAAGTTTACTGATAATGAACCACCTTTACACGCATTTTCAACTTCCCGATTTTCGATCTAGCCATCACACTTTGTGCTGTCCACTTTCAATCTGATTTACTCCCTTTCTTTTCTTTATTTTTCTCCCTAACGCACTGTTTACCTGTTTACTTATTGCGACTCTTTCATTCCTTCTTAACTCACTTCCTCATTTCTTCTTCGCTGTTTTATTTTGGCTGTTCGGCTTCTGTGAGAATCGAATTTTTTCTTTTAGTTCATTCAAATTACAAGTTGGATGACGAACATGGAGACGGGAATATCTCAACTGCAAAGAGAATGTGCAGACAAACTGAATTCGGAAGAATATCTAGAAACGGCAGAAAGAAGACGAGTGCTAAATGAGGTTGGTTTGGGAGTTTTTTGATGGTTGCCAAAGATTTTGAATTTTAGGCAACAGCCACAATACTCTACGCAATTCCTATTTTATCGTGCGTCTCGTTCACTACATGTCTGATTCTGCTCATTTTCATCATTCATGCAATCGTCAAGCGATCTGTTCCCTCCAGAAAATACAGGTTATTTTGTTGCAAATCGACAAATCTAAGGTTGAATTGGCCACTCCATTTTCAGTGTGGTTCTGTCTCGCATTGCTGCGGACCTGTTTAGTTCAGTGTTGATCTGTACCACTTCTCTTCTGGCGAGTCTCAATTCCTCTTCTTACGCTCTGCTAGTCCTCTTTCTCTATCTGATTACATTTGCCTTCGTCCACACGACACTTTCACATCTTCTAATTCTCGTCTTACGACAGGTAGGCATTTACGGAGTAAATTATGCTAATTGTTGAGATTTTAGTTCAGTGTAACAAGATCATACGGGTTCCCAACTATTTTTACAATTAAAAAGATGGTATTTTGGATCTGTCTCAGCTGGTAAGACATTTTTGTCTTAATTATCCACTGCTATAATCATGAAAATGGAATTTTCTTCTTTTCAGGCTAATCTCCTTTTTATATGCTATTTGCTATACCCCACTTGTAGCAGTTCTCATCAACCGCTCTCCCTCCATTTGTCCCTATTCTTCTTGTCAGAGACCTCTGCTCATTTTTTCGATTTTTGTTATTTCGCTGCTTCTGGCAATCCTCCTCGGTTCTTTTGTAGCCGTTTACATCAAATTGCGTCGTTTTGCATATCAAGAGAGGTCGGTTTGAAACTATGAGTTTCTTCAAAATGCCTACATCCTGTCAGACTATACAACGAACCAGAATTGACAAAGAAGAAGGCGAGCCGTCTTCTACTATACGGATCTCATTTGTTATTGCATATTCTGATCAGCATTCTTCTTCTAGTTGGAGACGGCTTTATTCTACAAAACGCTAATCTCTACAATCAAATCCAAACGATGGTCAGCATGAATTGCGACGTTGTGGAGGTAGATTTTTATCCTTTACAGAAATGAAAATTTTTGCAATATTCTCTCACAAAAGTTTACAAATTTTACTTGAAGAATATCGCGGTACATTCTTCTTTGATTTAATTCGTATTTTAAGAGAATGGCAAAAATTACGAATTTTCACGAAGGTTTTCTATCATTTTAGAAACGAGTTCACGATGTCGAGAAGCAAATTAGATTTTTTTTAGTTCATTGATGTAGCCACCCGTTTACAAACGATGGCGGGGGCCGCTATTTTCCTCTTCCTTCTGCGAATCATCTTCGATTGTGCAATTCTGCTGGTTTGTGAATACTCGAGTATCTTTCCTTGGACAAACCGAGGTATACAACTTGAAACCCTCCGGAATAATCAGGTAGATTTTTTGTCCTTAGTAGGGAATATTAACGATAAACTCGATTATGTCCATTAACGAAAACTTTTGCAGATTTCGCGAGTTCACTCTCCAATGAAATGGGATAACAATTGCGCCAAGTGCCCTGTTTTCAACCTACAGCAGACTCATCCTTGGGATCTCAAAAACTAAAGGGAATTATTTATTTTTCAAACGTGTTTGTAAATTGTGAAATTGTCTTTCATTTATGACATAGTAAATTAGTGATAAATCTCGTTAGTCTAATTTTTGGAATGATTAAAAACTAACAAATCCTCCTTTTTTAACTATCTAATAATTTTCTTATTGATTAGTTGGAAAAGGACAAATCGCTTGAAATAAATGCATCTTGAATGGAAAGTAGAAGTCTGTCTCGGGAATGGAAGGAAGACTGTTTGAGGGAGAGAGAGAAGAAAAGCGAGAAGTTGACCTAGAGCCGGTCAGGGCTAATTGCCGAGAGGATCTCCTCACTTTCACTCTCTTTGCCTATTTTAATCCCCTTACGCCCAACTCTCGATTTCTGCTACAAGTTCGGCAGCGTAATTCAACTCCTTTTCCAAATTCCTATTTCAGCAATTTATTTCTAAAACTATTCGCCGAATGTAATGCGACTATTTTTCATCTCATTTCTACTCGTACAAATTTGCAGAAGGATTTTGTCAAAGAAGGTAGGCTAAGATGACGACTTTCGAAAGTAGTAACAACATGAATTCAGATTCTTCTGTTTGTGCCTTCCCTCTCGTACTCACACGTCACATTCAATCTGAACATTGCCGACCAACTCGTTATGAGTGGTCACAATGTGGTGAGAAGAATTCTTGAACTAGACAAATTTTCTGACAGTTTTATTTAAATTATAGCTCTATCATAATGTTTTATCTTGCAATTCGTCGGTTTTTCAGACAATGTTTCTCTCAAAAATGGACAATCATTTGAACTACAGTCTCCCTCTGTCAAGAAACATTCGACTGATCGAATATCGTCCTGAATCAATCAATTGGAATGGCGATTTGTCACCTGTTTTGTGGGAGAATCCAGGCCCTTATGAGGACAGCAGTCCAACGAATCCACTGATTCTGTCTAAATTCGCCAGAGTTTCCAGAATATTTCGAGATGCTTGTAAATGTGAGTCATTTTCTTGCCATTACTTTACAAATGTTCTCTATTCAGCATTGGTTGAGGATGGCGATCTTATTGAAAGGTTACGGAGAGAAAAATTCGATTTGGCAATGACAGAGCAGTACGACAATTGCGCGTTAGTTATTTTTAGACAATTTCAAGACGAATCTACAATGAGAAAAAGTCATTTTCCGTTACAGAATACTATTTTTTCTTTTCAGGTTTGGAATTTTCAAATTAGCGAACATTGATCGGTCTCTATGGTTGAGTGCGACAGGAATATATCGAATGCAACCTGAGGTGCTCGGCGTCAACTATCCTTTGAGCTATGTATCAGGTTAATTTATTTGATTTTATACTTACTCTCATTGCAACTCGAAGATAATTTATTTTTGATCTAGAAGAAAAGGAAATCACACGACGAATACCTTTTTTAGCCGAAACTGCCATTCAATATTCCCTCATCTTCTTATCATTATTCTTGTAAATTTTGCAGAGCTATTCGCTCCTCTGTCTGATGAAATGACTCTGCTCGAGCGAATTCACAATTTGTTGGTCGCCGCAGCCACAGGCATTATGTATGCGTTCACGAGGAGAAGGGAGTCGAAGATCTTTCACAATAAGGAACATAAAATTAGTAATATTTTAAGATTGATTTTTATCCCGATTTTTTTTTTTTTAATTTCTGAATTATTATTATTATTATTATGAATTGATCCGTAAATTGTTTCTATTTTTGTGACTTTTAGATTTGCTAACGCTGAGTCGAACAACGTCTGGTGTAATTGTCAATTCGAACCCACTCTTTGATCTTCCTGCTCCTACTTCTCACCAGTTCTCATTTGTCGGAGGATTTTCTACCGTTAAATCAGAAGAACAATTGTCGCTGGTAGTCATTATTTTCCATTTAAAAAAAATCATATTTGAATGCAGTATTGGCAATCGATTGTCGATAATTCGATCGATGGATTTTTCCTCGTCACATTTGGCGCAATTGCTAAGACATTCGAAATGCCTATCAAAACTCAGGTAACCTTTCTCAATTTTGATAAAATTTTATTTTTTTCCTTTGCAGCAGAAATTTATGAACGCTTTTGCTCGTTTCCCAAATATTACATTTATCGTGAAGTATGAACAACGACCTAACATACTGTTGCGTTTGCCTCATAATGTAGTACTCACAGAGTGGATTCCTCAGAAACAACTTATGGGTATGACTTTTTATTGAATCGTCCTAAATAAAATGGTGTTCATTCAGGAAACTCAAAATACCTTGCCATTCTGACTCATGGAGGATGGAGTTCAGTTTTGGAGACGATTTTGCACAGGAAGCCTATGGTTCTAATGCCGCTGTTTGCTGGTATATTAGCTTTCATTGTCTTTTGATTATAAGGATGATCTTCATCAATTATTTTAAAATTCTGAGAATTGCCTATAATAATCAGAAGTTCCTTTCGAACATCTACCTAATTATGCCGATCAGGGTTGCAAATTCGAGACCCGATCGGGTTTTATTCGGGTCTAAATTTGCAACCCTGATGCGGATATTTGACAACATTCTTCATAAATAATATAATTTTACAGATCACATGAAAAATTCTCAAATAGTTGCCTCGAAGAAGGTTGGAATAGTTCTGGATAAAATGCAATTGACCGTTTCTAAAATTAGTTTAGCTGTGCGGACAATTGTTGTGGACAAAAGGCGAGTGAAGATTTAAGAAAAAATCTAAATTTACAAATTTAGATATCGTAAGAATTGCGAGAAATTCGCTGAGATGTTGGAAGATTTGCCTGTAAATCATACGAAATTGTTGGATTGGAGAGTTCAAGTTACCACGAGGAGGAAATCGGATAAATTTCGATTGTATCCAAGAGAAGCAACAATTTCTCCCTACTATGTCAAATGCGTCGACTTGATTATGACAGTTTCATTGATCGTTCTTATGATTTGGCTACTCTGACCTCTGCGCTTTGATTACAATTAGGATTTTTCAATTGTCCAATTATCGACCTAATGATCCGGGTATTAATTAGCAGTTTCGTTGTTTTTGAGCGTAGGCCTATCTAAACCATACGTGTACCAAATGCACTGACACTAATTGAAACGGAACAGAGATGGGAACGAGATAATGAGGTTTGGAGAGTGGAAAAGATGAAAGGGGAAATATTGTGATAGTGATAAGACAAGCAATACTCTCCAGCTGCACATGAATTGAGCAGCTAACGGGTCTGTCTATTCTTCGTCTGGATCACCATGTTTCATTCATTTCGAATAAAATTGAAGTTGCATTCTATTATTTTTTATTATGTCCTAGTTGCAGTCTTAGGTTTGTAATTTTCTTCCTAGTATAATATGAATAAAATAAATGAATAATGCGTGATTTGAAACGATGTACTTCACCCCATAAAAATAATAGCTAGAATAAATATTTTGAGAAATAAAATATGCTTGCCAAAATTATCGTCCTTTTTTACAAACACCATGATTTGTTTGCCAGTTCTTCCCGCCAATGGAGCGCTTGACCGACCTGAACCGACGTTGCCAAAGAGAGGGGCCGTCAAAATGCAGTCAGCCCCGGTGAATGACGAGGAAATGACTCGACTGCTCTCCATCGAGTATTCATTCCGAGGAGAATCCGTTCTCTACAATGTTCTCGACAGAAAGGCTGTCACTCCTTCCACTGTTATCTCCGGCAACTTCACATTCGAAACGCTGCATCACGATTCTGATGGAGGAATGCTTGCTAGATTCAGGGTATGCAATTACTGACAATTAACAGTGGTGAAAGAAGTGGAATAGGATTATTCGATCCCAAATGAGTAGTTTACCGAACTTTTACCAATTCATAATAATTTCTGACAAACCATAGCACACGAAAAAGAATTCGGACACTTGAAGTGACTAAAAATTTCAGTTGACAAAATGCACGTCTGGAAATTGCGGAAAAATTCCCCCAATCATTGCCTATTTCCGTCAAGGCGGCAACAACATCGAGTCGATGTTCGTCGAGCTGCAGGACTACCCTGACTACACTCCACAGTGGAATGTCTTGTTTGGCATCGTTAACTCGATCTACACACCCGCATCCTACGGTGAAGGTGATGAACAAGTTGTGGTAAGTGGATGAAGAACTTTGTACGGGTACAATGTGTATTAATTGTGATAGCCAACTGTGTATGGGAAATGTCGAACGCAGTTTGGAAGGCCTGAGGACAAGAAGTTCAGAAGGAAGATCAACTCCTGCAACGTTGGGAATGGAAGGTAGAGTGATAAGAAATTTCTTTAGAAAATAAACACTTAGAAACGCAACACGATTCGGAGGACTAGAAGTTGTTGACTATTCCCAAGACACGTGGTACATGTGAGTAACAATGAACTGAAGTCGTTGCATCATTCAATAAATTATGCAGACAGAACACGAAAGTCGACGCAGACATTGTGATAGTCGATGCGATTGAATCGCTGGAAATGCGGATTCCATTTGACACGAGCAGATGGGGATTTGTGCTGGAGAGCAGGTTAACTCAATGATCATCATTGTTTATTTTGCAAATGGATAATCAGTTTCAGACTTCATGTAGAAATTCACAATCGAACTCGAGTTTATGTGAAGAGACATTGTCTTGGAGAAACCAATGGAGCGGTTTGTGCTCAGGTACGCACCGTATTCATAGGCGATTTTCTGATCTGAAGTTGAATATAAATCTTAGCAAAAATTAAATGCATATCAAAGATGAGCATGATTACAGGAAGCCTTCGGTGCCACTCGCGTCGGCATCAAGCTCTATGAGAATGTCAGTCTCGGACTCGCTCATCCTCCTGTTGGAGAGGTATTCGCATAAGTTGAAATCCCTTTTTAAGACAAGTTTTGCAGCTGACTAATTTGATCGAAGAATATCGTCAACATTTGATGAACCAGAAACCCATTAGAATGACGCAGAAGAACCCGCAGCTATTCGCGAACTTGTTGCAAGTACGATGAAATCATTATGAAGATCATGGTTTCGGAAATATTTAGGCAGCTCACAAAGCGACAGAAAACGAATGGAAATTGATCATAAACAACCCAAAGAACAAAGGACTGCTGTAAACCAAACATAGGTTTATAATTGGTTGATTATTAGCGAATTTAGTCGAATGATATCGAATCTGCTGGGTGCAGTTGGAAGTGTGGAGACACTGCAAATTGCCCGAGAAAACCTGCTGAAGGAGGACAGTCCTCTGCTGGATGCATTCCTCTTTGGAGCGGCACATTCTCTGTCCAAAAACGAGAAATGGCACAAATATTTGATGGTTGGTTTTTATTGATTAGGTGGATAAGCCATGATAGTTATGAATAAGGCTGGAAAAAGATTGTCGAATTAACTCTTATATATAACTTTTTATAGTTATTATGAGATATACTGAACCTACGAAATAACGTCGAATATCAATATTTCCATTAATAGAGAGGTTGATATTCATTGTCGTGAATTGAGAAACTTGAAAACTAGAGAAGTTATTACTTAGTTTTCGAAATTCTCATGCCTTATTTTATGAATATGATATGAGACGAAATCGAGCTCAATTTTATCAGAAATGATGATGCAAACAGAGTTGATAGAAAATATACATGTCTCTTCAGTACTGGCTAGCAGAAGAGACCTCAGGCAGTGACAGATATTGGGGAGTTGCAAACATGATTGCGACTGTGCTGAGGAAGAGATGTGAGGCATCTACGAGCAGTTGGAATGCATGCAACAAAGACAAGGAAAAGGTAGCCTTGATCCTATATTGTTCTTTCGAGACTATTTTATATTTCTAGATCGTAGTCAAATTCATCACCGATGTTGCTGAAAGTTGCACATCTGATGAATGTTTGGAAAAGGCATTAGAGGTCCTAGAAAACTTGCCCGTCTACAGGTGAATAGTAATCATATTCTGTTTTCTATTCGTTCGCTTCAGATCATACGCATTAGCTAAATCATTATTGTGCAGCAATCATTCGGCAAAAATCTCCAAATCAGCTCTCCATATTATTGAAAGATCTAGCGGGGAGTTTTACAATTCCGAGGTATGGAATATGAGACGAATAGATTCATTCGCACAGTTTAGCTAATCCACGTATTGATTCGACTATTCCGTGACACTTGTCCTCGAGAAACCTCTACTGCAGAATCACAGTTAGCAGTCGATATTCTCGTCAGGTACGGAGGAATTCTGAAATTACATTCTTGGCACGAAATTTCTTAGATGAGCATTCAAGCGATAATCTTAAGTCTAGTCATAATTTTGAATTTCAATGCTAATTAAATAATGAAAATTTCAAGATGTGTTCCTGACCATCAACACGCAGCAACCCTGCTTCTTCGAACAGAAACACTGAATCCAGACAACCATGAGAAGTGGCAGTATCTGTACAAGGCCATTCAGGCCACCGGGGAGAAGGATGAATTGGTAAGAAAAGTTGAATCTAAAAATAAAAGAAAAATTCTAGAAGACTGAATTCTGGAAGAGAATGAGACAATTCAAAGTGTTCCGGCCGAACTATGCACAGCGAGCGTTGAATGGAGAAAGTTACAGACACTGGGCTGCTGTTTCAGGCAAGTAATTTGTTTCAGGGGTGCGCGGAATTTGAATTTTGTAAAATTCGGAATCGAAGAGAGAGCTGAAATTTCTCATGATCCCTGAATCAGAGTTTTTTTTTTCGAATTCGAAATTCCGCATACTCCTGATTCGTTTATTCATCATCTTTTCAGTCATAACCTAGGAAATGATTTTGAATTTAAAATGGGATAAAATGAATGCGTGATTTTAGATATTGCCGGCTATAAGCTGCATCGAAACGCGATATCCGAATTCAACAGAAATGCCTTCAAACGATCAAAATACTCGATTGATTTCACGAAAAGTAAACGAGACGAAGAGCTTTTCTCAGTGAGAATAATTTCTCGATTGCCGAATAATGTCTAGAATCTAGTTGTCAATGACTTCGAATGGCTTGGAAGCGTATTTAGCAGAAAGTGATAAGGACAAAAAGAATAAGGATGCCGTGAAAGAAGATGAATCTGGAATTGACATTGAAGGAAGTGGAAGACTGTCGCTACTATCTCATCAACTACCTACAGCCACTCTTTACAAGGTCCGACAAACGCTTTTCCTTCTTAAATTAAGCTAATACCTTTCACAGAAAACACTATGATAACTTTTACAAATCATGCGTGAGGAAGTTAAAAATATTACCTAACTCTACATGATATCGTCATATTGCAATATGAATCCAACAGAATATAATTTTAGGGCGTAACAGGACTAATGGCTGCAGCATGGAATGCGAATGGCGAAAATATCGAAGCATTTGAGGTTAATTTCATCATGATTACTGTACTTTAGCCGGTTTTGTTTCCAGGGGGATATTCCGCTTCGGGACAATTCGTTCTACCTGCCACTTCTGTCAGGTCTGACTTTGGATGTCCGTTCTCGAGGAGCCCTGTCAGTTCGCATCGATGGAAATGCTGAAGTGTCACTGTGGAATCAAGCTGGAGCTGCGTCTGTCAAAGCAAAGTAAGTATGAATATTCTTTCATAATGTAGGGCATATAAATCAACAATGTTAGATTGGAGAAACATTGTCACAACTCCAACCCACTTCACAAAGTTATTCAGAATATAATTTCGATACTAAAGTGATGTGAAATTGAAACGTTCCTGTCGACAGTTCATTATCTTGACGTATTTTAGAGCCAATTTAGTAAGTAAATTCCAGCGCCTCAGTATCCTTGCTGAATTCGGCGATGTTATTGCATCAAGGAGCTGTTGTGCAACAAATCGATTCCGATGTCTCGATTCAAACGAGTGTTTTGAGTGATATTCACACGATATTCGACTCACTGCCATATGAATATTGCTTCACCTTTGGAATGGGAGATACGAATGTCAGGTAAGCCAATGTTCATTTTTTCCCATAAAACTTGTTATTGATTTTCAATCTTTGTATTCATACAAAACCCTAAGTTTTTTAGCTATAAGACAGTGATGCAAGATCTACAAAAGCCGAAGAAGAGACGAACGGAAGAAAGAAGTACAACGTATCCGGGAAAGACATTCAGTCTAGAGCAGACTATCATACAAAAATGCAACGCTTTCAACAAGGCAACTAGTAGGAGTTAGAAAATCTTAAGATAATTGATTTGGTGTTGTTGATAATTAAAATTGTTATGATGAATTATGAATAAATTTATTTATTGAAAAATAGATAAAATTGAAAAGGGACCAGAAAGAGTATAAAATGCGATTAACGATGCAATTCCTGCTGCTTTTCACTAATGCCGATTTGCATAATCTGCCAAAAATGACAAATATCGATAAAAATCACTATATTAAAGAACTCGTCGATATTCCCGTTTTTATTGCGACACTGCAATTTGACTTTCTAAATAAAAAATTCCTAAATTTTAATGGAGATAGCAGATGCCGAAACAGGACCGACAAAATACAAATGGAAGGAGTGGAGGAAGGATCCGAAGTAAGTTCGTTCATTTTGGAACAAAATGTCTAAACTATTCATACATGAATTTCAAATTTTCCATTTATACATTTAAAATTTCTAATATCAATTTCCTTGAAATTCTGTACAATTGAAACGATGGCATCGAGTGGTAATGATTCTACAAGTTACACCTAACGTGATTCAAAATAAATGCATGAATCATTTTCTTCAAATATCACTCGTTATTCCAAACTTTCATTTGAAATTACGTGAATTCCAAGCAAAGATTTATAATTCAGAAAGCTCCATTTTCTCGTCAAAGTTCTGATCGCTGCATGTGTCGCATTTCTGATATGGGCCATTTTAGCCACAGCAATTCGACCGAGGAAAAGGCCAGAACCGAGTCCGCCTGATGTAAATCAGGCTTTCGAAATCAAGCAAACCATTACTGAAGATTTCCAGAATCGTCGATCCTCGCTTCCATTTCGACCTCGAAGTTCTAGTGCTCGATACAAAAAGGCTGCAGTTGTTACAGACCACGGCATTTGCAGTGAAATCGGAAGGTGTTTTGTTCTTTTCTGGAAGAACCAAATAAATTATTACAAATGACGTTTCGTCTCTTGAATATATCCAGCAAAAATAAGCCAGAATAACATTTATCCATGTATCTTCAACTGTCTGTAAATAAATGTTCAGGAACATCCTTCTGACTGGTGGCAATGCCGTTGATGCGGCGATATCAGCCACTCTGTGTATCGGAGTGACAAATCCATTCGCGAGTGGACTAGGTGGTGGGGCCTTCATCAATATCTACTCAAAGTGCGGCTATGCGCTATCCTTACACATGAAAATACTGGTGATTCAGAAAGAATAAGAAGTGCTCGTTCATCAATGCGAGAGAAGTGGCGCCACAGAAAGCAACTTCAGATATGTTTGCAAACAACAACACTGAAGCATCGACATACGGTAGGCAGAGAGTCAAGACTCGAGATAGTTCGCAGTATTCAATTTCAGGCTATTTATCCGTAGCAGTACCGGGTGAATTACACGGTCTTTGGACGGCATATCGAATCTATGGATCAAAGGTTGGAGGATTTCTTCTTTAGTACCGCATTTTTATATTTCAAGAAAGTGACATGGCAGGAAATAGTCGAACCCGTAGCAGATCTGGCAGAAAATGGATTCCCGATGTCTAGAATCATGAGCACCGATTTGGAGAAATTTATGAAACCGATAGAAAATAGACCCGATATAGCTCATCTCAAGTAAGAGGTTTCGATAACAATCAAAATTAATGAAATTTTCGAGGAAAAACTAATGACTGAGAATATTTTCAGAGCAGCATTAACGAATCCGATCACGAATGAATATTACAAGGAAGGAGAAATCGTGATTTATGCGAGTCTTGGAAAGACGTTAAGACGAATCGCAAAGGCCCGAGATCCTTCATACTTGTTCTACAAAGGAGATATTGCAAGGGAAATTGTGAAAGAGTTCGCTGCCGGAAATGGAATTATTGGGAAAGCAGACCTGACTTCGTACAGTAGCGCTATTCAGGAGCCTCTTGTTGCGAAAATCAAAGTATGCAAGCATTCGTCAGAACGAAAGTGACTTTAGGGGATATCCATAATATGGCTAGAAATGGGAAGATCAGCCTTATACTGACGAGATAATAGCTTTTGGAGTTAGAAACTTGGGAAATTAGCAAATTTTCTGATATAAAATTGCTGAAATTCACTAAATTTCAGAATTTAAATCTCTGCGGCGGCGCTCCGCCATCTTCGTTTGCAATCACACAACTCATTGCTAGAATTGTCGAAGGTTAACTTATGACCGCTATGAAAATCATGTTCAAACTTTTAGCGAAATATGGTGACGAGAAAATCGAGGAGAATGCAGAATTCTATCATTATCTGATCGAAGCTGAGAAATTCGCGTATGGATTGAGAGCTGACATGGGAGATGCGATGTTCTCGAATGAATCACTATCCTTGGCCAAAAATCTGACTGGAATGTAGGAAAATGATGAATGACGGAAATTATGTGGATGATTTGAGGGATATTGTAACTCTGATCAAGAAAAGATTGAAAGACGAACCATCTGCTGACAGATCTTTCTATTCGTTATCCTCAACTACTTCTGCACCTAGTGAAGATCACGGTACTTCACAGATTTGTGTGGTTGACACGGAAGGCAACGCTGTTTCCATTACATCGTCGACAAACACAGAGTAGTATTCAAGAAAATATTTGCGAAATCATCAATTGTGCTGCTTATAGATTCGGATCAAAAATGCTCTCGCCAACATTGGGCGTCGTTTGGAACAATCAAATGGACGACTTCTCATCTCCAAATATGGTCAATCATTGGGGCTATGCGCCGTCTCAGGCATAAAAGTCTGTAGAAAAGAGAATATACTCCGATTTTTCAGGCGAATATGATAGCTCCGGGAAAACACCCCATGTCGAGTATGAGTCCTGTAATTGCGTACGATCAAAATGGGGAGGTTAGAAGGGAATTTCGACGAAGATCAACAAAATAAACGACTTGTTTAGGTCATTATGGTAGCTGGAGCTAATGGAGGCTCCAAGATAATTTCAACCACTGCTCAAATTATTATTCGTGGATTGTTGTTAAGGCAGGATGTTGCCAGAACTGGTATGAATTGTCAGACTAAGTATCGTTTCACAAGCTCGAAAATTAATCTTAATCGAAAGAAATACATAAGCGAAACGGAACTCTTCTAACTATCAATTCAGCTACTCTTTAGTTCCCATAATTCCTATTCTTTAACCAACAACTAAGGAAAAGATCGGAATTTCAAATGAACCCCCATTTCAGTTGACTCTCCTCGAATCCACAATCAGCTCTTCCCCGGTGAAACTCTGGTTGAAAGGGGGTTCGACGATGAACTTCGCAAAGAATTAGAAGATGAACACAAACAGAAGGTGACTACTTCTGAAGGGTTGCTGGGAGTGGGGAATGTGATCATGCGGCTGAGGGACCGTAGTTTGGCTGCTGCTGCCGATTGGAGGAGACAGAGCAACGTTTATCCAGCGGGGTGGTGATGTAGAACTTTTAAATGTCATAAATTTATGCAGCCAATTTTAATTAGCTTGCTTGGGGCGATATTTTTTTTTGTTTTTTTTTCAATCAATAGAACACTATTTGGAAAATTTAGTTAAATCTTTGAACTGTCGTGAGCTTCGTAAATTTGATCTCGTGTTGTGTTGTGGCTGTAGAGTTTTAAATAAAATCAATTTTTAGAGAGTTAGTAATTCTGAGATACACTATTCAACGCAAGAAAATAGTAGATCATAAATAAATAAATTTGACAATTCAGGCGATATAATTTTATAGGTAATTTGAATTGCACTTTCGAAAGAGACCGTATTAGATTGTGTGAAAGTAAGTGCGTGGTAACAATAAACTATTTGCTGAAGATCAACCTAATATGCAATATTTGTCAGCATGTGCTACCTATAACCTGACAAACCACGTCTATCGGGGATAAAATATTCGGCGAAAAAGAAAAGAAACACTGAGTATTGTAATAAGGCAGGCGACCATTGGACAATCACATTTTTTTGATTCCTTGGTATGGGAAGTTTTAGTCATTGTAAGATTTTAGGATTTATTCTAACTAGAGAGCGGAAAAAGGGTTTAACACTTTAGATTCGGAATTCTTTAAACACTACCCCAGAACTTGTCTTGAGGAACTTGAAATTGATAATGCTTGTCTTCGGATAAGAGTGATTGTTCGAACTAATCAATTTTGAGACCAAGCTAGACTCGAGAAAAATGTTGAAATAGTACTATAAGTAACATTACGATTTTTAGTAAAAAAAATCTCGAAATAAAAACAACGAAAAATAGCAATTGAAGACTTGTGAATCGGGAATCTGAGTGAATTTACCCGGTTTCGGAAGCATTTTCTGAGAGTAAAGGAAAAAATCAGATCGATTTCAGAATGAATTGGCGAATTAGTTTGGCTGAAAAAGCAACATTGCGTTTTGATTCTTCTAGAGAAACATCGTCTTACAGCCTATGTGGAGATATATTCTGATGGAAAACAAGCTCGTGAACGAAAAAAACAATAAATAAATAAAAATATCAAAATAAACGACAAGAAATGAATACGCAACCATTTGACAAAATGCAGCAATGCGAAATGTTTCATGTCATTTCTGCCAGTGACGGTTTTCATTTCTCACGTTTCGTGTCAATTGTTTCTGGATTTTCCTGAATTTCTGATATCACTTTGGTCGACTGCTGAGTCTGCATTTTCTAGAACATCTTGTAGTATTGTTCCGTTCGAAATTTGTTCTTTTTTCCTTGAAACTGATTCGAAATCCCAAAAATCCACCTTTCAGCCCAAAAATGTCAAACATTTCAAATCCGCCACCTGATGATCCTGACTCGGAAGACTCGCAGATGGACGATGAAAACGAGACAGATTTGGAAGGGGAAACTGAAGAAGACGAGGACATGAACCGAGAAATGGACGGGGACACTGAGGACACTGAAGGAGAGGGAGACGACGAGTCGATGCACGAAGTCGAGAGGGAGGAAGCGCCCTCGGAGAGACACAGGATCCGTCTGGGTGAGTGGGCGAGGATAGACATGCCGATGAAGGGGTTTACCGTATTTCACAACCACTACACACTTGTTTGTATATTGCATGCTCTTTGGCACAAAATACCTGACGTTTGTGCAGAAAGTGGATGATGGAATGTGCCAGACAATGGAGTGCTGATTGGTGATGTTGTAGATGAGAATCTGATGGGAATGGTCGAAGGACTGCAGAGCGCTAATGAGCAGAGACAGGCAGAGGCTGCAGACCAATTGGCCGCCGTCCTGCTCATGGCCAATGAGGACACGCTTCCGCCACATTTGCCTGTCAGGTTAGACATTTCAAACTGATTCAAAACGTGGCAGTTCTAATGACAAAACTTGCTGAAAGCAGTATCTTCACTTGTTTCTACCTAACAGTCTATGATAATACAAGAAGTTTGCAAGTTTCGAGAATAATTCTTGAAAAGAAATCTAGTGCTTTCATATGAATTCCAGTCTGAGACAGAATTCAATCGATTTTTCAGAGAGATGACTGATGCCCTGGTGAGAATGCTGCAGAAAGAGCACAACTTCGAGCTGATGCTGGTGGCGGCGCGTTGTCTGCGCAATCTGCTGGAGGCCTTCCCGCGTGCCCATTCGGTCGTCGTCCAGGCCACGCCCATTCTTCTCCAGAAGGTCTGTTCTCTTCTATGTCATTGACCATTGACCATTGATAATTGATAATTGATAATGCATTGCACTTGCAGATGAGGAGCATCGAGTGCATCGACATTGCAGAGCAGGCCCTCGTCACTCTCGAAGACCTGTCCAGAAGAAGCCACGCGAAGGCCATCATGATCAATGTCAGTCAGTTCTGCTTGATACTTGTGTGTGTAATAAAAAGCATTTCTCTCCTCATTCATTCATTCAATCTACTCCCTTTTCAGGACGGCATCTCCGCGTGCATCGAGCATATCGACTTCTTCCCTCTGTCCTCACAGCGTCTGGCCTTCTGTCTGGCCGCCAACTGTGCTGCCTTCCTTTCTCCTCTCCACTTCCACCTCGTCAAGCAGCAGCTCCCTCAGCTCTCTGAACGCCTTTTCTGTGGTTAGTCCTTCCTCCCTCCCTTCCGTCTGCATTCATCATTCAATGTCCTTGCAGAAGACGGCAAGTGCCTGGAGTCCATCTGCCAGTTCTTCTCGCGGCTCGTCGAAAATGTCAAATACGATCCGCAGAAACTCAGGGAAATTGCTGGGAAGAATCACAGGTAGTATTTGAAATTGAAGAAGCGATGAAATTGTATACAGGGGCATTTCTAAATAGCTCAACTCATTAATTCCAGACTGCTCGTGATCGTGCAGCAACTTCTGTCGACCCATCAGAGCAGCAACCACTTGCCAGCTCCAATCTTCTTCAGTCTCCTTCGCATGGTCCATTCCATGGCTCGTTCCTGTCCTGATTTGGCTGCTGCACTCATTCTGTTGGACTATCATGTGAGTTGTTACAGAAAGAGGAAACTTTATAAATGATGATTTCATAGAAAAGATAGGTGTGTCTAGGAAGAAGCATGCGAACAGACTCGTTTTCAACTATATGAAAATGCTCATTCTACACATCCAATCGCTAATATATTGCAGACGACTCTGAAGACGCTGCTGGTGAAGAATCCTTCCGGGAAGGAAGAATTGAACACAGATAAAAGCACAGAAGAGTTGGCAGAGCGACCTGTCGAACAACTCGAGGATTTGGTTGCCTTGGCTGCGTGAGTTTTTCTTCACTTTTTCAAAAACGTAAACTTATGAGCATTATTCCCAAAAATGGAAACTACGTTCCCTCCTGTTCCGAACAAACGGGGGAAGAATGTTTCTTTTTAGCCTGTTAATGGTTATTATCTTCACATTCAAAATCCATACTTGCCTTTCTCTGCAGCGAATTGTCGCCCAACCTGCCCTCCTCGGACATTTTCCAAATCGATGAACTCGCCTTCACGCAGCTCAAATCCTCTCCTCCTGTCGTCTGGTTCTGGAAGGACGACAGCCAGCAGTGGAATCCGTTCAGATCCGAGGCCATTCCCAGTCTTGAGAGGGGAAAGGTCTGTTGCCTGCACTTGCTGACTGAGAGACATTCCATTTGTTGCAGACAGCCGGAGCGAATAGAATTGTGCTGGAGATGGGGGAAAACGTGTACTTCTTGAATTTGGACGCGATGACGCAGATGAATGCGACCAGCGGCAAAATCAGACAGATCAAGAGGGAGATCAGCAGGAATGACGGTATGATAGGAACTCATCCTATTTTGAACTGGTGTGGTTTTTGCAAGGACGCAACACTCGAAGTATTCTCGATTCATCTGAACACCACCTATTTCAGCCTCTGCAGCCGAAGACGACCGTCTCATTCTACTGCGCTCATCCCCATCCCTGCAGGAGTCAGTGCTGTCCTGCCTGCTGTCGCCCCTCACGCAACTGGCTCTGCAATCTTCCTCTCTGTCTCTTCGTCTCGAGTGCCTTCGTTGTCTGTCCCGCTTCATCTTCTCCTCTTCAGCCTCTTCCCTGCATTCCCTCCTCAGCTCCATTCCCCTGTCTTTGCTCGTCGCCTCTGCATTTTCCTCGTCCATCGACGACAATGTCAGTCTCATCTCTGCCGCTCTGCAGCTCGTCCGCATTCTCCTCGAGGCAAGTCTTTCATTATGTGAGAAGATCAGTGATGATCAAGATATCTGTATGTTGAAGATAGTCGAATCTACTTCCTCAAATTTGAAATGAGATTTATTGGAACGGGTTATTTTCTAGTTTGGCATAGAACAATAAAATAGAAACTGAATCTTAAGTTGAAAAGACGGACGAAAGGACCTTTCAATCTTACCCATGATAATATTTGTTGCAGAAGTTGCCATCTGTATATGGCCCTTTGCTGCGAAAGGAGGGAGTGACTCACGAAATTGGAAAATTGGCTGCAGTCCTGAAGGAGGAGATCAAGTGCAAAAACCAGTCGAGTTCGTCTGTAGAAGACATCAAACAGGTTGGCAGTGGATTATTGTTTTTTTGAAGAATAGGTTCTTAAAATGGCAAGAGAGGCATACGTTGATACAATTGTAAAATTTCGAGATTGTTTACTGCATTTACCCCTTTGGCTTATTTTAAGAGCCTAAGTAAATGATTCATTTATACTCGGAATTGTGGTTCAGAATTTTCTAAAATTTAACTTACAGGAAGCACTAAAAACATTCATTTGGTTTGCAGGAGAAGAGTCGAACGAAGAAATCGAAGAAGAAACTGGAAAAGGCAGTGGAAGAAGCTGGAAATGGAACGGGAAGTGGGAGTGGGGAAGACGAGCCGATTGCTGCCAGGACAAGGAAGAGGAGCAGTCCAGAGAGGTGGGAAGGTTATCGCAACTTGAACGACCTTACAAGCCTTATTCTTTGGAAGATGAAGAAAAGCGATGGAATTCTTTCATCATTAACTTTTCTCATCTTCTCATAAGCGATAATTTCTCGACATTTTTTAATTTAACCCTTTACAGTTCGAATTCGTCAAAGAGCAGCAACAGCAGCACAGCGAGCAGTAAGGTGTCTCGTCTGAAATTGTCCTCGACTCCCTTGTCTTCTCGCTCTGCCACTGTCTCTACAGGCACATCGCAGACCGCAACAGAACCAGGCCCTTCGTCTCTCTCTGGTCCGCAGCAATCACCCAATCAGCCAGGTCCCTCATCCAGTTCTGCTCCGTCCTCTCCTCTTTTTCCCTTTTCTCTGCCCTCTTCCTCTGCAGCCCCTGCACAACCAGTCAACCAGCAGAGGAACTCGACCATTCCCGAGTCTGATTCCAATCCCAATCTCATTGTCAGAAACATCCTGGATCAAATTGGTTGGTTATTTCCCATCTACATTCGAAACTCTGAAATTTCTGATGTCGAGAATTCAGTCACATGCAATTCTTCCTCATTTCAGCAACGACCTCAGGCCTGCCCCCTCGGTTCTCGTCGTTCGCGCCAATGTCCTCTGCAGAAAATGCGCCCACTGCCCTGTCCATTCGCAACATCGGCAGAATCAAAGTCTGGATTCGGGAACAGGGCTCGTCTTCTTCATTCATTCTTTACCTTTTTCTTGATTCGTCAAATTGATTTTAGCCGAGCAAATCATGCAGCAGCATTTCAAGGAGGAAGAGAACGGATCTGTGCTGGAAGCTCTGAGCCAGATCGCAAAGGAATTGAGCAGCAGAAATGAGGACAGAAGAATCGATCCGATTCTGCAGCTCTACAACACTCTCAAACAGGTTGGGCTTCAGATCTTTGAATAGAACAGAATCAATAACATGAAAACTTCCATATTCAATTTTCTATCTAAAATTCCAACAAGAACTTCGATAGCAATGTCTTTGCTTTTTCCGTGTTTTTGCTAACAGCAATGAAAAATATTCTAGCACCTAATGTTTCGTATTTGATCATAAAATTCACGAAAATAAGGCGGCACTTCGTCCATCTGGTTGTAATAAAATCTCTAATTGTGAAATCATATTTGCAGGATTCTGTTTCTGCGTTCGAATTGGCGCACTCCGATCTTCTGACCGCTCTGCTCGAATACCTCACTTCGGAAGACGAACAAATTCTGCCGCAGAGACTCGACAGACTGCGCAGATTCGCACAAGTCTTCTTGCACTTGACGGTTCGCTCATTCTTTCACTCATATCCAATTCATCTTCTTTCCTTCCAGCCGGACAGCCTTTCCCCTTCCACTTCGGACGACTCGTTTGCTGTGTTTTCTTCGCTCATTTCCAAAGTGCTGGCGGCGATCGCGCAGCTCGAGCAGTTTCAAGTCAAGGTGGATGGGAGTGAAATAATGAACTGACGAAATCAAAAACATGTCTGAATAAAATAAAACGAAAAGAACGTAGAATCTTTTCATTGTTGATGAAATGTGAATGCATGATTTGCAGCTGCACGACAACGGAGGCATTGCGTCAGGCGGAGGTGGAAACGAGATTCTGAGAGGAACACAGGCCGTCAGACACATTCAGACTAACCAGATCAAGGTGGAAATTGCTGACTACTCGTCGTTGTTAATGAAATCGAATTTGCTCTTGTGCACAATTTCTATTTCTATACCCATTTCACGCAAAATCTTTAATAAGAATCCACCCATTTTCAGTTGACACTACGTCGTCACCCGGACTGCAAGGACCTGCAGGAATATCGCAGAGAAGGAAGCAGCTCCATAAAGGTGGGGAATTCTCCTTGATTAGTGGATTTTGTAGTTGTCAAAGATGATGTCTTCAATTTGGGCTTTCGTGATCTCGAAAATTCATAACAAGATTTATTTTGCGGAAATCACGCGAGGCTCTTCAAATCCACCGGGGTTCGGTGTTGCATTTAGTTGTGAAAGATACTGATTATGGAATGGATTACTTTGCAGATAGATGGACTGGCCTCAGTGCACTCGATCGAGAGATTCCTCTGCCAAAAGGGAATTACCCAGGTGGAGGGTCAGGCAGAGCAGGCAGCAGTTGAGGTGGAGGAGCGACACAGAAGGAGGAATGTCGGAGTGCAGATTATGATTGACAACACGCCTCTGCCCAGCGATTGGAGTGTTCTGCAGGTGGGTGATTCGAGTTACAAATCAGTCACTTATGATATTTCCAGTTATTAGTTCTCAAAATAGGACTTCCACAAGAAACTCCAACGATATCTTTGTCTTCCAGGCTCTTATCGCGCATGTGCAGCCGCCCCCCGGCCAGCCCTTGGGAACCTTCTTGCTTCTCCGCTCGCATCAGCTCTTCTATCGCTCCGTGCCCCCGTCCGAACAGACGCAGACACCATTCTCTATCAATCCTAAAGTTCTGTTGAAGGACACTGCAATGGAGTGCGACAAGGCCATCAATGACAAAATCTGGAAAGGTTCGAAGATTTTGCCCCTTTCTTATTACACTAACGAAACAATGCGAGAAAATATTGTCAAGAATACTCCTATGAAAATACTCGATCCAATTCTCTTCAATTTCAGAAGGCCTGCTCCCTCCCCCATCTAGCCCGCTGCCCCCGTTCCTGTGCTCCTTATCTCCTCTCCCCGATTCGCTGCTCTCAGACCCGAGTCTGTCCGCTCTCCAGCTGCTGCGCGTTCTGTTCGGCCTCAATCAGCACTGGTTCTGTCTCTTCGAAGACCACCCAAATCTGCCGACCACTTTCGACCCAATCCTTCCAGCAAAGTAAGTATCGTGAAGAAGAATTGCGAATCAAAGGCGATTTTCAGTGCCATTGCATTTTGAAGAATTCTTTCACTCTTCATTTCAGAAATAATTTTCTGCTCTAAATTCTTGTTATCCACTATCCATTATTTCTAAGAATTGTCTCCTTTCCAGTGTGTTCACTTCGGCGAAGCTCTCCTCGAAAGTGACTCGCCAGTTGTCGGACTTCATTTCTGTGGCCGCACAGCAGTTCCCTCATTGGACCAAGGAACTCGTCAATTTTGTGTCAGTCTTTCTTCATCAATTTCAAAGATTTACTGTCACTAGATACTACAGTATCGTTGTCATTTTCCAGCTGTGATGTGTTAAGAAACTGTTGGGGTCGTCTCCCAATAATCCTATAAGGTGGATTTCTCATTTCAGTCCTTTCGCGTTCCCCTTCTCGCTGCGTCGTTCGTACCTGTGCTTGGTGTGTCTGGGCAGAGACAGAGCTGTTTACAATTTCGTCCGACAGAGCGAATCTGACCAGAGGGAGAGTGCAGGGAGTGCAGAGCCGAGTGGGCGAGTCGCGCACAGAATCGAGAGGAGGAAAGTCGAGGTGCAGAGAGACGCTCTCGTTCAGAGCACCTTGAAGGCTGTCAATGCCAATTTGGGAGACAGGTGGGTGGATTTGATGTTGGAAGAGTTTGTAAATATCAACATATGACGATTAGAGATGATAGATTGCATGCAGCTCTCAAATTCAGTTTTCGTTTCCAACCAAAATAGAATAGTTGCAGAGCTCTGCTGGAAGTGAGTTTCTCAGGCGAGGCAGGCAGCGGATTTGGACCGACACTCGAATTCTACACGGTCATCAGCAGGGAATTCCAGAAGGCCGACCTCGCCATGTGGTATGGAAAGGAAACCACGAAGGAAGAGGATGCAGGTAGAGCTTTTGTTTTATTTTCCTTTATTTTATAGTCTTGCAGACGGCACATCGACCGAGTACATTCGTTGCCCATTCGGTCTGTTCCCACGCGCCCTCCTCCCTTCTTCAGCCCCATCGCCCTCTCTCCTGTTGCACTTCCGGCTGCTCGGTCGTCTTCTGGCCCAATCCCTGTCTGATTCTCGCCTCTTCGACCTGCCTCTCTCCCCCGTCCTCCTCCACTTTCTTTCCTCCCCCTCCCCTTTTCCCTGCGTCTCTACCTCTGCCCATCTGTCTCTGCTCCATCAATTGGACCCGCATCTGTTCACTTCTCTGCACAACCTGTCCCTCACCTCCGAAGAGGACTTCCTTCATTTGGAGACCTTGTTCACTCTGCCGGGAGAGGAGTCCTTCGAGTTGCTGCAGGGCGGCAGCTGCAAGCAGGTCACCAAGCACAACGTCAAGCAGTTCATTCAGGTTGGACTTGATGCTTTATTTGAGAACTCAAAGTGACAGAAATGGAGTCTAATTAGAGGTAGATAGAGAAGGATGAAAGAGCGAAGAGAACTGTGTGAAGAAGGATAGACTTTGTTAGTCTGTCATCTAGTTTGTCGTTTTACCTTCTCAAATTTCCTCCATTTCCAGCTAGTCTCATTCTGGCTGCTGTCGGGAGGAGTGTCGGCGCAGTTCCACGCTCTGCGCAGCGGCTTCTCGCAGCTACTCGACCCGTCTCTGCTCTGCATCTTCGTGCCTGCAGAACTGGACGAGTTGTTCTGTGGCTGCGGATCGAGTCAAAGCAGCCAGAAGAACTGGAACCCGATTGCCATCGCACAGGCCATCAAGCCTGATCACGGGTCAGTGCATATGATTACTGAAGAATAATTATTTATGAGTCGTGCATAACCTAGATTCTTTACGACGTAAATCCAATAGTTTATCTTTGAAATTGTATTTTTAACAACAAACTAAAGCCTATGTCAACTCATTTGCAATGAGCATGCTTTTCCTCTGACAATCAATCTATTTTCAGTTACACGCACGATTCTCCTCAAATCAAGTGGCTGGTTTTGCAACTGAGTTCCTTCGACAGAGAGCAGCAGCGCAACTTCGTCCAGTTCGTCACTGGATCTCCCAGGTTTGAATCGATTCTTTCCCTCAATTTAATAATACTGAGCTTTGAACATATTTTTTATTCATAACTGTTCAGACTGCCAGTGGGTGGATTCTCAGCTCTGTCGCCCCCTTTGACCGTGGCCAGGAAATCCTCGGCCGACGACAGCGAACTGCCTTCTGCCATGACTTGTCTCAACTACCTCAAGGTAGATAATTTTAGATGGATTATGAAGTATGGAGTAAGAGGTTATTAGTAACTTTTCTCTAACGAGTGAATACATTCCTCTCCAAACGGGGAAAAAGGAAAAGGGATATAGAGTTTGAAATTAAAATACTTGCTTCAAAACTAAAACTATGAAAGTATTGTATTTATACATGGAAAATACTTGTAGCCGAATCGTGAGAAGTGGATAAAATTGCCACTTCAATATAAAGTTGAAGCTAAATTTTTATGTGGAGTTGAACTGATCTTTATCACATTTGAAAATTGATAGTTTGACTGAAACCTATCGATTTTCATTCCATATTTATCTTTCACTTTCCAGCTACCACCATATTCCTCGTCCGAAGTTCAGTCCTCACGCGTACTGCTGGCCATTTCCCACAACAAATGCTTCTTCCTTTCCTAATCCCTCTTCTCATCCTTATCACTTATACTCGACTCAGGTATTCATTCATTTTATTTTTGCTCAACCACTTCTATCATTTTGTGTATCAGATAGTAGCAAGTCTACTCGATTTATCTTCGGAAACTAGTCACTCACTTGGACGTTCTTTCCTTGTCAAAGTATTTTATTTTGGGTCTGATTTAGAATTTGAAAGAGATGTACACTTCTGAAAGCGACTAGTTTCTTCCATTTTGGTGTAGATATCTTTCAAGAAATCTTCAACACGACTATGGATATAGAATATGAGAATACTTGGGAATCAATAAATGTATTGGTGTTTTTTATTAGCGTTCGGAAATTCTTTATCACTTGGGACACGAAAACACGTCACGCGAGTTGGAAATCTCAACTCATAAATTTTTTCTCAATAAAAATAGACGGCTGACTTTTGATTAGCAATGAAACATCGACTCTTGGTTGCCTGACATGCAATTGTTGAGTCGCATTATGAATTAGAAATTGATAAGTTGATAACCTCTTCCCCTCTCGTTCGGCCTTCTGATAATACATTGTGTTTTGCGTAGCATCAAAAGACACTTTTTAACATTTGGATGATTAATGAATGAATTGAAGTATCATTCTTCTGAATCGTAAACCTATGGATAGATTTTGGAGATCTTTTCTCGGATCTAAGATATTGGCAAGATTGCATAATCTTTGCAACTTCTCATATCATTTGTAGATTTCTCCTTCCTTCCCTCCCCAAGTCTACCTTTTCTACCTTGTGTGCTTTCTGTGTCGGCCATAGTCACGTTCTTTTCTTCGTTTTCATGCCTCCCCCTTTCAACTATAAAACCATTTCCCCCATTGCAGACTGTCGTCTGTTTTATCCACTTTCGAACTACAGTAGTTCTATCCTCTAAGATTTCAATGCTCTATCTGATTGCCTTATTCCTCGTTCTGGCTGCCTATTACATCCGCAAATTCTACGATGATGTGAGCAAATATCCCAAGGGCCCAACTCCACTCCCTCTTGCGGGAAATCTTTTAACGGTATGTTCGTATTCCGTTTTCTATAAAAGTTTTTTCCTACAAATTTACTCTATTTTCACGGAATATCTTTAGAAAAGTAGGTGATCTTCACAGTTGAGAGATTACTACATTCAAGAAAACCTTACAAAACATCGAATCTACTTATGAAATATAAGAGTTATTTGTTTTTAGTTTCCCAAGGATGCATACAGTCGATTGCACGAAGTGCTCTCGGAACTGTCAGACAAGTACGGTCCTGTCTACACGATCTTCCTGCCCCGTCCATATGTGGTTATCACGGATTTCCATCTTATCAAAGAGGCTTTGGCCACGAAAGGAGACGACTTCGTTGGCAGATCGGGACTCTTCCCTGATCGCATCAACATGCTCGACTCCACTAACGGAGGAGTCATCTTTTCACAGGTTAAGACATTTAAGGTTTTTATTAAAAAGTGCTACATTAGGAGAATAAAATAGTGCAAATGAGTAAAGAGAGCTTTAGAAGGAATATCTAATCCTTCAAGATAAGCTTCATACTTATATTTATATCAACTTATAAAAGTAGATAAATTTATCAAGTCCTCCAATTCACAGTTATGTATTTTTTATTCTAATAATTTAGGGACCAGTGTGGAAAGAGAATAGAAGGGCATCTCTGCACATTTTGAGGAATTTCGGTATGGGATCTGATCTGATGAGTCAACAGGTAAAATTTTCAACATAAAAATTAGCTGGAAGAAATATTTGTAGGTGCTAATTTCGATGGAGGACTGCTTGCATCACTTGGATTCCCTCTATGCCAAGAGCGACCAAATCGACATGAGATGGCCTATCCAGGTTGGCGCATTTTCATAACAAAACGACATAAACTGTTAAAGCCTTTTAACTTATGAAATAAAAAGTTCATTGTTCTTTCAAATTCTATAAAATAGTGGCTTCTTTATTAAACGCGATATCTGAACCTTTATTCATGAACAGGACGCCCAAAGGTACCAAAAATCGCACCTTTACCTCACATGTGCTTGCCTAACTTAAAAAAAACATATTTAACCTTACATAAGGTAAGGTATGACATTGAGTATCTGTATCCACTGCAAAACTCCTCACTTGTGGGTATTATGCTCATAAATGCAAAGTGGTAGAACTTCATCATTTACATTATTCCATTTTCAGCTGTTCGTCGGAAACGTGATCAACCAGACTCTGTTCGGGTATCACTATCCTTATGACAAATGTGAGAGATTCGTGCAGTTCGTCGAGGGTTTTAACAACCAAATTGCCTGTAGTCGGTAAGTATCAGTTGTCTGAATTTGCTAATTTCTATATATTTTCTTTAGCGATAGCAAACTGATTCTTCTGGCTCAACAATACCCCTGGATTAGATACATTCCGTACATTGGTTGGAAGGCTGTTAGAAGATTGGAGAGCACTAGTCTGCCGGTATGAATAAATATATATGCTTGGAAAAGAATCGTAATATTCAGATGATGAAACACGTGGAAGAGGACGTTCAGCAATCGTTGAAATCATACGACCCGAACTCGGAGCCAGAATGCTTCATTCACGCCTATCAGAAGATGATCGACAAGGGAGTTGCAGAGGAAATCAAGTCAGTTTTAGTCATTGATACAAGAAAATGTAAGCAACGCAAAATATCATTAGGCGTAATAATATGAGCTAAAGATCTCTTACCTTATCTTTCTCTATCCCTCATGATGAAATGCATTTAAACTTCTCAAGATTTCATATCATTGTTCAAGCTATATGTTTTCAGTAACCAACAGATGAAAATGGTAGCAATCGACTTCTTCATCGCCGGAATGGAGGTTCGTTTCATTATTTATCTTTTGTAATGAGAAAGTAGTGCATGTCATATAGTGAATAGAGATAGGGATAGGTAGGATGATTTTGATCTCAACTTATATGTCCGGGGATTAGGTGTACTTCTGGTAAGAAATCCCCCTTGCTGTTCTATATGGGGATGTTGTGCGTTTACAGACAAAGTGAATAATACAACATTCGAATTCAGACGACTTCGACAACTCTGCGATGGGCGATGCTGTTCATGGCCGACAATCAGCAGGTGCAGGACAAAGTCAGAAAGGAGATACATGCGGTGTTCGGCACGGACAGGCAGCCGAATGTCAAGGAAAGGACAAATATGCCATACACAAAGTGGGATTTTTAGTTCTTTGAACAATCTGGAAAGTTCATGGTACGAAATATTAATGAAAAGAAAAGTTCGTGACGTCATTCTTTTCAACCCCTATTTTTCGTGTTAATAAAATATCAAGAGGTTTCTGGATAGCGCGATTTTTCTGCAACTTAAAACTGATTTGCAGTGCAACAATCCAAGAAATTCAACGACTCTGCAATTTGGTGGCTCAGAACGTGATTCACCGGACAACAAAAGACACATCGGTTGGAAAGGTATGATAGTTTCCTTTCTTATCAGTCTCTGAAAAATCGAATTTTGCTGAAGGATTAGAAGTAAAACGTTGAGACCTTTGTGATACTTTAGTTACATTTCTGGAGTTGGGGTTCAAAATGAATGCTTTCAAAATGCAGCCATAATCCAAAATGTTTATTTCAGTACTTCATCCCCAATGACACACTTATTATGGCCCACCTCTCTCATGTGCTCTGGCACTCGCCTGCGTACAAAGACCCCAAGAAGTTCATGCCTGAGAGATTCCTAATGGAAGACGGAGTCACACCCAATATGGTAAGAATTTGAAAAATAAAAAAATAATACTTACAATGGCGAATGAAAGTTTGGAAATGTGATTTTTAAACTATTCCTGAGCACAACTATCTTTTCTAACCCGAATTTGACGAAACTTGATGCAAACAATGAGAATGCTATTTTTCTTAAGTTCAGCCATATTACAAAACGATTCGATCATCATAGACTAATGAATTAGTCACTTCAAAATAAAATGGAACTCCCCAAACTTTAGTCTGCCACTATATTTATCAAGGATCTTTCTTCTAGTAATTATTGATGTCTAAAAGTTAGACATTTTTGTAATGCTCCAAAATAGTGATGAAACAGTAACTCGATCTGACATAACCTTTCATTTTTCAGTTTTCTTTAGCAATTACTATGATGATGGTATGATGAGACCTAGAGTTAGAGATAGGTGAGGGAGGAAAAGTAGCGTAATAGCGTGGAAAGAGATAGGTCTCATCATCCTATCAAATAGCGGTTGCCGTTTTCTTTGAAAAATTCTCCAAACTTCAGGCAGCAGTGGAGCAATGCATTCCCTTTTCGATAGGCAAGAGAATCTGCGCAGGAGAAGGGTTGGCTCGACTCGAATTGTTCATTGGACTAGTGTCAATTCTTCAGAGATACAAGGTTATTCATTTTCCTATCTCGTAATAGGAATAGCTCAACTTGAAACAATATTTCTCAATTTTTCAGATTTTTGCATGAGTAATTTTGAGAAAAGATTGTCAGCGCTTCCTTTGAAACATTTATTTGACGATCGGATTTTCTACTTTTTCAAGTCAATCAAAAATGTATTTTAGATCGAACCTTTGCCTGGAAAGAAGGTCGATACAGAGCCGATCTTCAGTGCAATTCTCATACCAAAACAGCAGAAGCTGAAGTTGACGAAACTGATCTAATGCATAGAAAGTGTATCATCTTCAAACTGTATTTATTTCTTTCTTTAAGACAATTCATCATCAATTGTGATGTAAATATCGCAAAAATAAATTGCGTATTTTTGAGAACGTGTTTTCCGACCTAACTTTATGCATCACTTTCCGAACGGCCGGTTCATATAGCCAATTTTGGCCCCAGCGGGCTCAATTCCTCCATAAAATGAAGCTCCGAGAGAGTAGATCGGAGTGTCGCCTTCCTTCGAGTCGGGCAACACGTGCATGTACGAGCCCATTCCCTTGAAATAGACTTTTTATGCACGAGTACAAATTTTAGTTGATGGACTAATTAGACAGGTGCCTGACTAGAGATTTATTATCACAGAATAATACAGTCATCAGTAGGGACAGCCATTTGAATTAACTGTGGGTCGTGGTACTGTGCTATTCCATGTCCATCCCCTCTTCCTCTTTAGGTTGGGATTACCCCCTATTTATGTTATCTGGAGTTATGACAAAGACGCAGAGAAAGGTATAGAGTTCGAATTAGAGAAACCAGGAATGAATCTGATGATTCAAGGAAAGAAGGAAAGTGCTCGAAATGTTGCGTTTGCATGTTGTATGGTTTTAGGGATTATGAAATATTTGATGCCTTTCTTCTTTACGCGCGTAATATTGAAAATTCTTCCATAACTTTACTTTAAATTTGAAATTGATGTTTAGCCCGAGCGAAATTCGGATATTTTCAGAAGTTGGCTGATTTTTCGTTTAAATTTTGAATACCAAAATAATGATAGAATCAGATAACAAACCCTCTTGTTGCCATTAGCAGACATTTCGACCATGGAATAGTAGGGTCGCAGGATGCTGAGCAGATCAGCATCTCCACCTCCAACCATGGAGCCGACCTAATTGATGATAATTTGACTACTGTATTCTTGCACGAATATATTTTAAACAAAAGCATGATAATTGGATAAATTATACTGGAAAGTAACGTGGTCTAAAGTAAATAAACCTCATCTAAATCCTTGACTCCCTGAGGACTATAGCCAAAGTTGTTGTCCTTTGTGAGATCCTCCTCTGCACCTTCCCTCTTGTATTCTCTCGGCTCAAATTTATCCATCCATCCCTGATCCATCATTTTCATCAAATCACATCTGACTGTATATTTTCACTTGCTTCAAATGATTTTAACATTTCCTACCTTGTAAGACAAACAGAAATAGTGAAACAGGTAAATATCGAACAATTTGGAAAAGCATAGCGATGAATTGGTGAAGGATGAAGCTGGATGGAGAAGAGAGTGATTTGGCCTAATTATCATTCTCAAGCTGAAAAAGAATTGATTATCAACTGATGATGATATCTAGCTAAGCAAAAGGCGACCTGTATTGATACGTAAAGTACACAGAGAAAAGTCCACGCATTCGCTCCGCATTCATCCCGACTCGGCTCCGCTGCGGATCCTACTCGGGATGAATATGAGACGAGTGAGGGAGGGATACGTGAACTTTTCTGTGGATGAGCAGTCTTGAATTTTGAACAATTTCAAAGGCAAGCACCTCAAAAATCATCAGAGACAAGCAATTCAATAACGAAGAACGCTTTCAACGTGATTTCTTTAGATTTTGGAAGTCCCAAAGACAAAGCTTTGTCCGTCCCTGGTACAGATGAGAATTTCAAAGCGGGCTTCTTGGATCAACCGTATTAATTTTTAGAGATGGACTTCTATCGATAAAACGTAAGCGTGCAATTAGATGAGGAGAATGAAACTCGGAATATCATCGAGAACATGACCGAAAAATCAGTTAACCGATTTGCAATAATCTCATTTATGAGGACAAAATTTCGACGAAAATGGAATGTTAGGTTTCGAATCGAATTTCAGAACCCGGAATCAAATCGACAGCAAGGATCATTTCGATTTTTTTGCAATGATTGATGAATATTTCAAGCACATTCCTGCTTCCAGGATATAGAAAAGTCGTGTCATGTTTTCATTTATTATTAGATTATGGCATTTTCTGCTTGTTGATTCGTTCGTGCTTTTTGTGAAAATTCCTTGAACGCTTTGCAGAATTGCAGGTCTATCCAATCGCCCACGACATATCCATTTGGCAATCACATGTTGAGACATTTGAATTAGTCCGTATTTAGCCGAGTTTTGGACGATCTTTAGCCGATGGCTGAACTAACAAACAATCCGAGTGTCGTCCTGGCCTGTTGTGTGTGTGGGTCTATGCCTTAGCCCACATCTATCAAATGTCAACTTTATCCGATTCCCCTAATAAATCGCAAATTTCTCAACTCTTTGTCATAATGGTTTTGTCCAAGCGGGGGCATTTTCCGAAAAAAAAACGATAACATTATTCATCTGCTAGTGAACTATAAAAAGCTGGCGAGTTGAAATGGCACCATTTATTGGGAAGAGTGGGAATTGAAACATTCAAAGCTATCTACAGTAATGCGTCCATTCTCAATCTCCCTACTCTTCTGTCTAATTGCAATAACTATTGCCCAATTTAGACCAAACGAAGTAAGTTAATTCCTAGAAAGAAACAAAAAACTAAACTATAGAATAAGTCACCTAATTTCTGACTAACTAATAATCTATGATGTAACAAGGTTTCGTTTTCTCAACAAAACAACACTCTTGTAACTTTATATTGTTAAAATACAAAATTTGTGTCATAACTAAATGATGAAATGATCTATATGTTTAGCCAGCGAGAAATTCAACGAATGAAGCATCGAAACCTCGAGGAAGAGGTGGAAGATTTCGTTGGATCAGTTCGAACAACATGACAGAAGGAGAAGCGGAGGAATACCAAAGAGTGATTTTGATATTTCTTCCATCCTAGAAACTGTCATTTAGAAATTTGGAATAAATCCTCGCCGCATGGCGAATAGGTTGCAAAGGCTGAAGAAGATGGGATTCCAAGGAAGACAGACAGCAATGACTGCAGAAGATAGGAGCAGAATGGAAATAAGAAGACAGGTGAGTTTTGAAGATCAGAATAACAGAATAACAGATGTCGGTTGATTTGTAACGGAAGTTATAAAACTTGTTACAATAACAGCGCATTTTAAACAAAACAGGAAAGAATTTAAGAGTTTAGGTTATATCACATATTAGAAATTTATCGCGCACTTCATAATGATATTAGCAAAGTCAAAATTGCAGAAATACGGCAATCTGAAAGTGACACGACCCAACAATGAGTCATTCGATCTGTTCGAAATCAACAAAATGACTAACATCGCTGATGTGCTCGTAGATGGAGACACCGTTTTGACAGAGTTAGTCATTTTGTCGAAATTTATGTTCATCTTTCAAACTTCAGGTGATTAGAACTTTTCTAACAATGATCAAATTTGTAAGATGTTTAGATGCAAGATGAAAATACTTGTTTCTTGTTCAAACCTAGAAGTTTTTTCTCACATTTCGAAATGATTTTCTGACGAATATTCTTGTGAATTTTGATATAAAATGAGTCAAATAGACATTTTACCAGATTTTAAGAGAATTTTGTTGGGCAAAAACGAAGACCTCATTGGAATTGAAAGTTTAGAGAGCAGCTGAACAAACTGGAAGAGGATTTGAGAAATGCGAACTCGACTGGCAGAGCGAAGCGACAAGTGGCCATCACAACCGCAAAATGGACCAGCAACACTCTCTACTACTACATGGATTCCACTGTCGGTTAGTCACACATCTTGAAGATGATAGTATTAACGAAAAAGGCCATATGAAGTTTACAAAATAATAAGATGATGAAAAAGCAATGGAAGATAAACTTATAGGGAATTTCCCACCTGCATACTATTTTGCATGTCCTGTTTTGATAGTCTTGCTCTCTCCAAGTCATGGAGTTGCATTTCATGGTTTTGAAAAAGATTACTATTTTGAAACTGACTTAAATAAAATTTATTAATAAAGATCAGCTGTGAAAGATAAAGATTTTGTATGGGTGCAATTATTATAAGATTTTTAAACAGTCCTAGCAAAACTGAATTAAACAATTCCTTGACGCAATAATAAACTAAGCATCCATTAAAAGATGCTCACATTTCAGACGCAAACACTCGTCAAGCAGTCCCTGTAGCATTAGCATATCTACAAGCACGAACCTGCATCAACTTTGTGCAGAGCTCCACTGCCCAAAATAGAGTCAAGGTTTTTTAATCGTTTCTGATGGATGGATTATGATATCTTCTAGGTGACAAACGGTGATGGTTGTTATTCGTTTGTTGGAATGTCTGGGAATGAACAACCGCTTTCATTGGGTACTGGCTGTGGACTTTTCGGGACTATTTCTCACGAGTTTATGCACGCGCTCGGTAAATTTTAAAGATTTCGGACAAAGATTGCTTTGTTAGGACTTTATCACGAACACTCGAGATCGGACCGAGATTCCTATGTCCGAATCGACCTGACGAACGTTCCTTCCTCCTACCAGTCCAACTTCAACAAATATTCATCGAATATAGCTGCTAATTATGTGCCATACGAATATGGCTCCGATATGCATTATTCGTAAGTTTTCCATTTTGATCGCCTCTTCGCCCGAAACGTAAAATTCATGATCGAAAAGCATAATTTTCGAATTGTAGGGCTAACTCTTTCGTGAATAAAGCAGGAGCCTTCTCAATGGAGCCTCTAGACGATGGTAAAGTACCTGACTATTTATCTCCTCCAAATAACTATTTTAGACTACTTATTCACGGCTGGCAGCAGACAAGTGTCGTTGTACGATCTCATAAACATCAATACGCACTATGGATGCTCATGTATTTCTCTCAAAATCAAATAAGCGATTTATGAACAGCATCTTTCTAGGTCCTGCAAACTCAGTTGTTTGCCAAAATGGAGGCGTACCTAACCCCAGAAGCTGCAATACTTGGTAGGTCCATTTGATCCTACATTTTTGTTCAATTGTTTCATCTTCGTATGAGTTTAGCAATTGCCCCCTCGGTTATGGAGGAGCCACATGCGCTGAAAGGGTGAGTTAATTACCTGATTCTGAAATATTCGATCATTGTTACTTTAGCCAGCCGGCTGTGGGAATAGCTTGACAGCAACCGCCAACTGGCAAACGACCACGATGACAGTGGGAGACTCGTCGAATTCTGCTTCAGCCCGCAACTCTGTCAGCTATTGCACTTCATGGATTACTGTGAGTCGATTATTGATTTTTACCCCATTTTCATATCATACAAAGCTGATCTTCGTTAACCAAAAATTCGAAAAATCAATTATTAGAAGGAAAAAACTAAAGATTAACTTTGAGAAAAATAATTGACAACTCTCGTGTGCATAAGTTTCTATTGTAGTGCCCATTTAGTTAAAATAATCATTACTTTGAATATTATGTATGCGCATTTTGAATATTCAAATGTGTCATTTCTCGTTTGGCAGTTTGATTTAAAATAAGTAGTTTATCATAATTTCAGGCTCCTGCTGGAATGCAAGTTCAAGTCCGATTGTCGGGAATTACAAATGGCCAATGTAATTTTGGGTGCTCTTGGAATGGCATAGAACTCAAAATCAAGAGCGACAAGAAGCTCGTCAGCCCTAGGTGATTTCTGCTTCTTCGAGTAATTCCAATGTCTTCCAAATTTAGATTTTGTTGCGACGAGTCGAAAAATCAGATCTACACGAGCCAGCTGAACCCCACCCCGATCATTGCGTTCAATCAATACTACTCCTCGCAATTCAAAGTTGATTACCGCTACGGTGAGCATATTTTTGCTTCAGAAGCTAGTTCTAAGTTTATGCGTTTCTGAAATTTTATGAACATTTTTGGCTGAAACATGTGACATTACCAGATCACGATATAATAGTAGCTAATTTTCTCATTCTAAAACGACGAATCTCAGTATCTGCCGGTGGTATTTCCCCAGCCACTCCAACTCCAGGCCCTGTTACAGGACCACCATCAACTTGTGTCGATAGCTCCTCGAGTTGTGCTCAGTGGAATAGCCAAGGTGCAGCTTCTTTTTCACATTCATTTTTCACTAAACACTTCAGGATTTTGCTCATCGACCTTCTACACAACGGATCAGAAGAAACAATACTGCCAGAACACTTGTAATAATAATAATTTTTAAAAATCTTCCGAGTATATAACTATTATATCATAGGCAATTTGTGCAATACAGCCCCAGCAACATCTGGTCCAAATGCGTGCGTTGACAGTTATGGAACGTAAGATAGTTTCTTATTGAAGTTCTTCAAAAATTAACACAATGCATTACAGTAAAAATCTAAATAATTTTGTCTGGATATAAAAAAATTAATTTCGAATTTCTAAACTTGTCTACTTCCAATTTTATGCACTTTGTAAATGAAATTCAGATCGAGTTGCACTCAATTCAACAGCAACGGGTTCTGTAGTTCGACCTTCTATACTATTGAACAAAAACGACAGTATTGCGCATTCACTTGCAAACTCTGTTGATTTGCCAATCTATTCGGATCATTTTCGAAGATAAATCATTTTTATTTCATTAAAGACCATGAAGATCAAAATCAAATGAAGGAAACAGTTGAATTGTCACGTTGAGTTGAGCATTAGACACGAGCTGTGCTAATAAAGCCCGTGAAAGATGAAAGGAATATGGAATCGGGGGATGGAGAAAGGATTTAGGGTCGTATCCCAAGTCTCGAATTCTGTAAATAAACAGAGTTTGTGCGGTGCAATTAGTAAAAGTTAGGGGTGTGGGAGAATGAAGTAAGCAGCAGCGTCGATAGAACCTCAAACTTGGGCAATTAAACCTTTATTTACAATAAAAGAAAAATCAATATAAAAAATAAATCTGGTGAGAAATGTATGAGCAGCAAGAAATGCTGCTTTTATCTTAAGAGTGAATGTCAGTAAGGACCAAAGTCGGTATAAACAGGGGCCCGCAAACCGGATTGATTTTCACATATGTTGTTCAGTTTTTCACGCTGATCATAATGATGTGGTTTGTTTTTCATAAAAATGATCGTATGCAGGGTTACGGTAGTTTAAAATTTTGATTCAATATCAGAAAAAATTAATAACTTTATTTCTAAATCAAATCAAATGGGGCTTTTTGTGCTAGATAGCCCATGAAAATTACAAATAATGTAATAACTACTCTCTTGTAAATGCATAATAATTCATTTAAAATGGAAATAAAAATACAGGATCAGGCTGTACCAATGAGGTTTCCGGCATAATAATAGTTCACTGATTCCGGACCAAGTTAAACAAGTACTTTTCTACGGACACATGAAACGATCGAGATTAGTGCCTTACGTTGTCCAGTATTTCTACGCTATTCTTTACTATAATCTTGAAATTCTTTCGAAACCTTTCAAAATCATTCATTTTTCACGTGAATTATCATATTTTCGAATATTATGAGCAAGTGAATGAATAAACACACACACAACACATTAACCTTCTCTTTCAACATTTTTCATTAATTGTGCCCTCCTGTGGAAGGCTGTTCCAAAATTTCGTTAGACCACTTCTTTTGAAGAGTCGAAACGTTGTTAATACCTCAAACTTGGGTAATTAAACCGAAGCTATCGGTGAAAATCGGCAGATATAGACATTTCATGGCATATATCAAGCAAGAACGCTTTCTATTTGTGTTTCTTTTCCTCTCCAGCGAAAGACTATCTGACAATTGACTAGAGGAGGCTGACAACTGAGAGAAACCAGACAGTGAAAAGGTTCAAATGCACTCTTGCTTGACATATGTGACGAAATGTTCATATCTGCCGATTTTCACCGATAGCTTCGGTTTAATTACCCAAGTTTGAGGTATTAACGACGTTCCGACTCTTCGAAAGAAGTGGTCTAACGAAATTTTGGAACGCTCCCAAATGGAAGCACAAATTATATGAGAAGAAAATGAGAATATTTTATTTTTTGATAAGCATGCAGAATGAGTCATAATTAGCCTCACTAGCTATTAATCGAACCATTTGCATCAAATAATCGATATTACATCTAATTTTTACTCGATTTGAGGTGAAAAAGATTTTGGAGCTGATGTTGTTTTTATGAAAATGCTGTGGTGATATTTTTCCTAAAAAAATCATGCTAAACTCATGCTAAGCATGAGTTCTAATCCGACTTAATTCGTGTTAAAAGGCTAAAAATACCACCACAGAAGTTCGTTCTTATTTTCATTTATTGAAGCGAGCTCTTTCTTTTGAATATTTCTTTCGACTTTAGATCGGTATTAATTTATAACCCATTTTAGCTAAAGGCTAACTGGTCGAAAATTTACAAAAATGGACAATTATTTAGTGAAATTTTGTCAATAAATGCCAGTTTGATTTTCGATTCAATAAATTTATTTAAAAAATGTTTTGCAAAATAATGAGCGGCAGATGTTAATTATAATGGCTCGACGATAGAAAAAAATTCTGATTAATTCTAGAGAAACTACATGAGAATTGCCAATTAAAATAGCAGATATCAGAACTTCTTTACGAGTTAACCTTTCCTTTTCTATCTACTATATAAAATTAAAATGTCTTATTTCCAATTACCATAATCATCGTATTTTTGATATCATTGGTACTAAATATTTTTCTTCCGATTGCTGATAAAAGCATGAACGAAAATCACTAAAAACTCGGAATTTTCGCTGTTCGGAATCAGGGAGCTGTCTCATTTCTGGAAGAATAACGCAAAATTAAAAAGAAAAACAGCTTCTCTTTGCAAATTAGGACTGTCATCTGATTAACTCAACTAGAATTGAAGTGTCAAGTATCGAATACCTTTTCTGTCTTTCCTTGAATGATTTCGTTTTATACACAAAGGCCTGTTGAATATGAAAAATGCTAAAGAAATGAGTTTATTTGAACGGTAAAGGTCGAATTGAAAAATCAAAGAAATATTGTTTGAGAAAGTTATCAATAAATTTTCGAAATTTCTGATAAAATGGAACATACAAATTTTACAAATTATGAAGAATCGCTTCTTGATGATAGGACCAGTGCGACAATCATTCTACGGAAATGTTAGAAAATGGTTAGACTTCGCTGTTCACAGATTACCGACATCATACCGTATCACGATATTCTTCAATTGTAAGTAACTCATAGAGACCTTGATACATATCTCATAGACAATGGCAAAACTACTTTGTGCATGGAATTACTGTTTTAAAATTCACATGATGGGCAGGAATGTTAGAGGTGTAGTAAGATGGCACACCGCAAGCTTTTCCAAAAATTCCACACTGCCCACATCACATCCCAGTGAAAATCAACTGCATCGTAAACAACCCTGATGATGAGTTATGCACGATTTCACCAAATAACCTAATTCCCAAACTAATTAATTTTCTGAACTGGCAGACAAGTCTTAACGCAGGTGCAATTTTTAATTATCTGAAAAGTCTATCTTCTAAACGAGTACTATAAATACAAAAGCTGATTGCTTAGGCAACATCTTGCACTGTTACTCCATCCATTTCAAGTTTTCCCATTTTTGTTTCGAAAGCACTACCCTTTCTAAATCGTACTGTATTGGGATCATTTTTCTCAAATTGCTATTCTACAGATTTATTATTATCATTAGAGAAATAATTCGCAGAATCGAATGTCTTGGTGCGATGGCTTTATGCCTTATGCAAAGTATGACTTTTGTGAAGGTGGGTTAATTTTTCAGTTTACTTATTCTTACATTCTATTCTGCATTACTTTTTCTTTTTTTTTTTATAAACCTCGGTTAACGATTTACTATTTTAGACTTGTTAACATCAGATACAGTACTTTACAAACTCATCGTTGCATGGAAAACTGCCATAATTCATCAAAATATATCTAGTCAGGGTTAGTTAAAGTTTTATATCGATGTCATCATCAAAAATAAATTCATCTACAGAAAATGAAATCAAGGCCAATTTGTATATCATCTTATCAATACCGATTTTTGTGTGCATATTTATGATATATAGGTTATTTCGAAAACGTGGAAATCTTTCACATTTCGAAAAATTAATAGTCATCTTACTCATTCTATATATACTCTTTTTTATCTGCTCACTGATAGAGGTAAGTTTTATATTATTATTTTATGATGCAATGTTCAATATATGCATTGAAGCAGGATAATACTTTAGTTTTCGTTTATGATCTATTATGAAACTTTGCGCTATTGCTGCCAAAAGTATTACATATTCGAGGTAACATAATTTAAAATTTTAGCCACGTGTATCAAGCAATATTTATCTACAGTTTAAGCGAATCGCTTAAAATATCACCTACGTTGCTACAGAAAAGTGTCAACATTTTGTGAAATAGTATGGATTGCATTATTGTAGTTTTTCATACATTATTTCGCCATAATGTCTCTACTTTTCTGTCGCAACTTTTCCAAATAACTAAAATACCACTTTATTTTAAATTTATTTTACATATAAAGTTGACTTTAATATAGTTAAAATTTTATATTAACAGCTAACAAATGTAATTGTAGGCATTATTGAAGGATTTATTTAATATTCTTCAACAGACATGGTTACTGATGGCCATAAGATTCGTTTCGACTGCAGCTACGATATATAGAGCTAGGGCATTTTCACTGTTAGAAATTCTTCCACATACATATGTCAGTTTTGATATAAAATTATTCAATTTAGTAATCGTAACGGAAAAATAACTAAGCTATTTTCCATTATATTCTGGACATTGGCCGGATTTCATATTATTTTTGGCTGTATCGGCAGACTAATTTATTTTCCAATGTACTGCTTGAACAAATATCAAATTGCTGATATAGTCGATATAGTTAATATACGATATGTAAGGGTTCTTTATCAATGGAATGTAAGCTAAATGAATATTATCAAAATAAAAATTATTCATGTCAATTATGTAGACAATTTTTAGTATTATTACTCTGAAATAGTTCTGAGAATAGCAAATTATGCTCAGGCGATAATTAGCATTATCGCGTTTATTTATCTAAGGCGATGTTTTAATTCGTATGGCAATCTGAGCCAAAGTGCAAGAAACTCTGAACGACGCTTAAATCGATATCTAACGGCGTATGTAAGTTAGCCCGGTCAATGTTGCACCATATTATGTTGAAAATGAATATGTATAATGTTTAGATTTTATGCGAAGTGGTAACAAATTCAAATATTGATGACCTATACGATTTGTTTTGCAAGGTTAGGGACATTCAAAAACGGAAACATGGTAGGTAGGATGTTCTCTTAATCTTTTAACTTCGATATCTTAAACATCCTGTGCAAAATCAATTATGTTTTTGTTGTAATCATTTTCCATATGTAATGAGTCTGTCAAGAGGACGAATCTGTAAATAGTTGATTTCTCAAACTTGGTTAACACATCAAATCACAGATTCGTTTATATCTATAACCAATCTCTGGTTTAAAATGCAGAGATTCGTTACAGCGAGTACGAAATGACTTATTCAAAAACAACTTTAATAAAATTTATAATTCCTAAGCTATTTTATCCTCTTGTATAAGTCATAGCATAATGTCTTTTTTGTTTATTTACAAATGGAAAAAGTAGAGATTCGATATATTTTAAAACGCTCTTACCCAAAAGAACGATAGGATCGAAAGAATTTTGAAACAATGAAAATTGTTCACGATTTAACGAAAAATAATATAAATTAACTAGTTTCATAGTTTCAAAGCTAGAAGTTCGAGAGAACTTACTAGAATATTTTAGATAGATGTTTTGGCGGTAGTGCACTTTGGTTAAATATAGTGAGGAATTATATACTCGTAAGCATTATTAATAATAAATTTTCATATTAGCTAACAAAGAAAATGGGAAGTCTGTTTTACCAACATATATCCTAAAAATATGCGCTGAGAAACCCTAAAGGAACGTTCTAAATAATGAATCCTTCGACCTTATCATTATTTACATAAACGATAATCATTTTTGGATCGGATAAGAAGCACATGAATGTCACTTAAAATTTTTGAGAATAGAATTCGGCTAATCGTGCTTTAAGAAACCAAAATACCCTTTCGCATTATGCTCTTAGAAAGAGCAATTATAAAATTAGGAATTGTTTTCTGAATAAACCTTGAACAGTATACTTTTCTAACAGAAGAAATGGGTCCACACTAGAATAAGTTAAATTTTCTACCAAGAAGGCATTTAAGAACAAAACTTTCAGGACATTGACAACTTTATATACGAAAATGGGCCATGCCTCCAAATAATTGCCCTATTTTTCTTGGTGAGAGGATTGATCAAGGTAGTTTATGTGCATATGCATGTAAAAGAAAAGGACAACTTTAGAAGAACAACACTATATCACCGGTTAAAAACGAATTAGTTAAAGCTATTAGAGTTACACCTCATCGTCCGGAGCAACTGCATCCGGATATATTTTCTCATCAAGCGCCAACAAACTGATCTGAAGTTATGGTAAAATGTGAAAAGATGTTCTATATGTATAGGCAAAGTTTATACAACTCACGACTGCTTAGTTCTTTTCTTACTTGAATTAATTTATTCCTTTACTTTATCGATTCAAATGCATTCTGAAAATTTGTCGAATGTTCAATAAAAACATTGCTTATTCATTCTGTTCGAAAATGGCTGATATCAAAGTGTAGCATCTTATCTTGTAAAATAAAATTCATACATTACTGGTATCAGAATAGTCTACGTACACCAATTGTCCTATTAAAATCACCTTGTGGATATCTGAAAATTCGGACTAATTGTAATTGAAACAGTACTACTATTTACAAAGAATTAATTTGAGTGAAGAAGCTCCGTCGAAAAACAAGCCAGTTTTAATAGACTAATGTGCCTATATTCTGATCATTAACCAATTTCGATCATGTTTTATACCGGATTCAGATTTTGGATTCAGAAAAGATCTGCAAATAATGTAGGCAGGGTTGCTGATGGACCCGACCCGACCCAACTCGTATTTTTCGGGTTAAATTGGGTCCGGGCCTAGGATGGAAAAATGGTCTGGTTTGGGCGTGGGTCCGGGTCCGAAAAATTGAACCTATCAGCAACCCTGGATAACATTGAATCTCACCTGTCAGAAGCCTTTGCATTTCGATTTTTGTCGCTGCCCTCAGACTTCGAAGAAGACGGGCCTTTCCGATGGCAGCAAGTGGTCGTGAGGGCGAAGGGAACGAGCAGACACCAGAAATGGAGCAGGAACAGATAATCGGATAGTAGATTCGACATCGAGGAACAGGCTGGAACGGGTAGAATAAGTTGAAAAAGTCGAGAAAGAGTAGCGACAAGAAACGAAAGAAACAATGAATGAAACTCTGTTCAAACTGCCACTGTGCAAACGGACAAAATGCATCATTTCTCGTTTCTCTGCGTCACTCTGATTTTTCGCCAATGATTTTCGCACTTTTTGTCCCAAAATCCTTCCGAATTTTCATTTTCCTGTTCAGTTAGCACTCAAAAATGTCGACCACGGGCAGCCTGAACTACTACTTCGAGCAGCTGCAGCAGAATCACTGGGTCAAGAAGGTACATCAGATGAAGGATCAGGGATTTATGTTTCGCGATCAAAACGAGAGTCGAGTTGAATTTCCCATCCACTCTGACCAAATGTTCCAAAATTCCCGTGATTGCAGGCGATGGAGACGTACAACTCAACGAAGAAGTGGCACCCGCTGGTGGAGACGATGCTGGAAACGATGGAGGGCTGGCTGCAAGGACTGCAGGGAATCGGTCTGCTGTTGGATGAAAAGACGGCTGGAATGAGACAGAGAGGGCTGACTCTCGCAGAGACGGCAGGGAAGTACATCGCTCTGCCTGTCGTCTTCTTCGTCAACATCGTTCTCTTCTTCTTCACCAACATCGTTTTCTCTTTCGCCAACATCGCTCTCTTCGGTAAGCAGAAAAACTAAACTGTGGTCGGATCCACGAAAGACTGGGAGCACTTTTAATGAGGCTCACATTCGGAGTACTTTCAATTTTTCGTGGTTTCAAGCATCGATCTCAAATTAAAAAATAATCGCTCCACTTTGGGTAAATCCATGCTAAAAGCCTCGAGCTAACAACTTGGACTATACAGCCCATTTCCAGTGTGGATGATGGTCCGCGAAGCGTGGCAGTCTGTGCACGACAAAGTCTTCTACGCTGTCAGAATCTGCATTGGAGCGGCCATCCTTTTCACTCAGGTTAGTCTTTTTCAAAGGAGATCGTCAAAATTCGATTCAGCTTTTCTAAATTTTGAATTCCTGCCTCTAATCTAATTGTCCTCGTTTCAGTACGTGTATTCATGCGGCCGCTATCTGCTGGATCTGTGCGAGAAGACAGCTCAGGAGAAACTGTCCGACTCTGCGCAGCACGACGTCATCTCTTCCATGTCGAAGAGGTGGGGTTGAAATCGAGTCGAGCAAATTCAAGCATTTTTAAAGTTCAAAATCGAAATTTTTGCTTTCTGGTGTAACGATATTTCATCGTCAAAGTTAATCTCACTTGCGCTTCTCGAAAGATAATCAATGGAATGTTCTATACGGTTACGTAACTCTGACAATCTCCAAGAATTGACTCATTTCAGAGTGGCGAAGCTGAAGTCGGATGCCTCTCTGCACGCCTCAGCCCTGCGCAAGCGCGTCAACCTCACTGCTGTAGTCAGCAACGGCTTCTCCACTTCCATTCCCAAGGCCAATGGCTCTGCCACTTCCACCTCCACTCCTCACTGATTCCATTGATTCCTGCCCCTCTCAACTCCACATTTATGCAAGTCCTTTCTACTTTTTTTTTTATCTCGACCGTCATTCTGTATACTCTTGAATTTTTAAATTTGAACATTTGAGACTGCATTTTCATGTAAGTTTGATTCTATTCTGCTCAAGTTTTGTCATTTTACCACATCTTTTTGATATTGACTATCAACGTTTTATCACTGCTGAAAATTTATCGCTTTTTGGACGATAAAGTTTCTATTTTGAAAAACCAGCTTTCTTTCGATCCTCATTACAAATCACTCAAAATGAGTACCACCACCATTGTCTCTTCAGACATGGTATTTTATGCAGCATGATTTTTAATTTGACGAATCAGGTAAGCCAAATACCTTCATGCAATTTACGTCAGCTCATCAAAATCGTGATGAATTATAGAAGGGGAAAGGGTTCAAACGTAGAACAATGATCATTTTCGAAGTCACAGCGTTATTGGTTCGATTTCATTTGATTAGCCTCGATCTGTTTACAAAAGAGTGAGAATTCTCAAACTCGTCGATGGACCGCAATGATCTGCGAGAAATACCCGAATCGATATCGCAAAGGGAACTTGTCGAGTCAAAAGATCCGTCCGACAACATTGTTCGTCGTAAAATCCGTCTAGAGGATTTTCTCCGAAATGACGAAAAAGTCTGTTGGGGCGAAATTCCCTTTGTATGCCTAAACGGGCTTATTAGTTTTGTAACGGCGCACTTGAGATTTGAAGTATCTCGCCGTGCATCGGGGAGGATTGCCTTGACGCGTCGACGCAGGCGCGCTTTCATCCGGACAAATTAACCTCCCTGCAAGGGTCTGATTGGCCCTACCGTTGCCCCGCAAGAGAGACAACAGAGCCAATCATCGAGTGAAGGGAAGAGGGGCGGGGCTTGATGGAGGGAGGGAGTGAAAGGGGGAGGGGGAGGGGTGGAGTCTGTCCTCTCTCGCCTCTCCTCTTCTCTCCACAAGTCACTCGTATTCTAAGAGAAGGGGGTCGAAATGAGCCACTAAGTGGTCTACAAGCCCCATCGTGCGGTACTTCGGGTACTTTGCACAGTGCTTGTGCGCTTGTCTCTGATGGTCGTACCTTCATCTACGCATGGCTTGAAGACAGACAGGTTGAGTGGGTGGTGGTGGTGGCCAAGGCAAAGAGCCTCTTTGCCTCTCTTCTGGAGTGGAGGAGTGGAGAGTAGAAGTGCTGGAGTGCAAGTGCCATTTCGAGTTGTTATCTCCTCTCTTATTCCATTCCCCTTTCCGATTCCCACTTGCCCCTTTCCTCCCTTCTTACTTCATCGGTCTCTGTCTCTCGACCCTTCATAACCTCCCTCTCCTCTCGGGTCGATCACTCAATCGTTCCTCCACATCAGGGCTCAGTTTCATGAGCCTTCAACTCGAAATGACTCTGCCTCTAGCTAGGTTCCGTAATCACTTCCCGCTCAACCAGGTACTCGATCTGTCTGTCTTCAATTATCATCACCATCAGCAGCAGCAGTACATTTCATAAGCGTTCATGATTTCTTCACTTCAGGATGTCGTCCACAAATTCGACCCCCTCGGATCAGACCTCGTGCACTCCGGCTTCGGACTCTTTTGCAGCCAGTCTGTCAGCCTCTGCTCAGATGGCCTCAGCCCAAATGCCCTACTTCAACCCATTCAATTCTGGATACCAGAGTGACTTCTCATCGTAAGATTTTTGCCATTTTTCTATGTAATGATAATCGTCTTTGAGCTTCATCTTATCTTTCTTTACCCTTATTTTTACACTTACAAATGGTGGTGAAGATAGACTTAGTAAATCTATATCTACAGTATGATTGATTTTTTTCAGATACGTGTCCGCGAGTCAGCCAAACACATGGAGTTATTCTGCAACGCACAACGCAAATTTTCCAAGTGAGCTTTCCTCCGTTTATCAATGATTACTGTAAGTGTTGGCGGATTTGATAACGAATTTGGTGTAGTTTTTTTTTTGGCGATTCGGAGATTTTAAGATACAGAAATAGGGCCCAAAAGCAGGGTTAGATTTTATTTTTACTAGCTTGTCCTGTTTAGCTGCGCATGTCTTGTAATTTTCCGATATTTCGAATTTCTCGATTTGGCTGACTTGTTCATGAAAAGATTAAAAATCGCGTAGAATTGCAAAATATCTGCTCATTTCTCGTCTTTCTGCCCGCAATTACTCCTCGATTCTGCGATCTCGCGGACTTGACTCAACTCCATCCTCTTGCCTCTCGCGCGATTTTCCATTCTCGATTTGCTTCGATTCGATCTCCTTTTCTTTCTTAATTTTTCTCGCCTCTCGGCTGCCAATTTTCCCTCATTTCGCTCATTTTCTTGTCCAGTTTTGTAATTCCCCCTCCCTTCTCAATTCCCCTTCCCCCTCGCCTGCAATTCAGCTTCGGACAATCGGGTTCTTTGTCGACTTTCTGTAATTTTACCTCGCATATAATTACAAGCCAGACAAAGCTAGTTTCTATATCTAACTAACTGCTGCAATTTCTCGCAAAAATGGATAACTACGGTAGGCTTAAAATTTTTAAAGTAATTTTGCACTTTATCCTTTACCGAAATTAATGGTACTTTGGATAGTTTTCTAATGGCTTTCTTATTCAGTCGCCTGAAAAAGAGGAATCTTCAATAATTTTTCGGGGCAAATTGGTAATCTCGATCTCGACTAGATGAAAGAAAATTTTTTAAAATTCAAACCGAAAGTTCAATTTAAAAGTTTTCAAAGCCGAAGCAGGAAATGTTGTACAGCCATGTGTTTCGGTATTCTGTAATTCAAAACATCTGATCAGCTTCCATATATTGCCTGATCACATAGAAGTTGTTTCCCCGATTACGTAATCTATATCATGGATTTGCTCACTCCCATTTACATATCCATTGCCCATACAAGGTTTGCTCAGACTTGCTCATAAGTAGCTGTCCCCTCTCCACTTTCTCGATTTCTGCTCGCGCAACCCACTTGTCTACTTCACAACCCATAAGCATATCATTTCATTGCAATTGCAAACATGATCAAATTTTGTATTTTCTAAATGAGGTTTGAAAAAAATATCTTCCCATCGCTTTTGGTAAGATGAATAGAAAGAGACTTTTAAAAAACGAGCTCATGTAGGTATCCGAAAACTGCCGTAATCGAAGATTTGTCATAATCTTAATTTCATCCTTGATTCAAACTTGTAGTGATAAGAACAAATGGAAACACGTTTTTTTCAATATTGGCTATTCATAGAATAATTTTTTGCTCTTTGCTTCTTGGTATCATATACAATTAGGCCAAATTTGATTTAAATTGGCTCAGAATAATTTACTCGAAAATTCCAATAATTAAGCTATGCTTCTTCTCAAACGTTTAACCGTACTGTAATACACATTTACATCATGATGCAATATGCCCCATCATCAATCAGATATATTCAACGATTGGGAATGAGGCAATCGATATTTCTACCGTATCTCTCCCCTTCTTTGCCATTATTGCATCATAATTCTTTCACGTTCCCTAATGATCCGGTTATCGTAGTGCGTGTGTCTTCGTCTTTCAGATTCCCTGTTTTTGTTTCCCTTGCTTCCTTTCATTTGCGCAAGGTCAAGCACAGTCCTTCTCCCTTCTCCCCTCTGTCTCTGCGCCTCTTTGGCATCCCTGCACTCTTCGTTCTTCGCGAAACAACTGCAAATCTGTTGCAAAACCGAAAACCGAGGATTCGAATGAATTCACTTCACGTAGAATAATTATGATTGTTTGCACAGTACAAGTGAAACTTACCTAGGAAAACCATAATCATGACATAGGGAGGATCTTATGAAGCCAAAAATCTCTATCTCCTTTCTCGTCCGAATTTCCTCTGCTCACCCCAGGGGGTTAACAACACAACAACTCGACTCCCCGCTTCTGTTTGACTTCGCTATTTGACAGCAATAATTGACGATTGTCTGCAAACATCTTGAACAGCTAAATAACATCTATCAGATCATCATATTTTATGCATACATAATCTAGTCATTTTTGCTGATCTTCTGACTCTCAGATTAGATCCCAGACACTCACAACTAAAGCGTTAGAAAGTTTGACTTCATTATATCGACAAACCTTTATTCTCGAAATCTAGGCGATACGTCGCGCTCAATTCCACATTAGTCGCTGTATTAATATATCATTTGATAACTCGATAATCAAACCAAGTCAACTTCTAACTTTCTCAACTTGTGATATGCCAAAGCAATATTGCATAAACGAATTTTTATGATATCGTATATCTGCTTATGTGAGAATTTCACAGCTTTTGACTAGTTCTCCTTGTGTAGTCATCTTTTGTCTGCTTTATTTGCCCCTGCATCCGTGCGCGATTTGCCTCTTCCTGTCCCAATCGTTCCAATTCATCCCTCCTTCCTCCCTCCCTTCCCTTTCTCATTCCATCTCAGGAAGTATCTTCCTGCACGAGTCAAATATTGAGCGATTCAACCGATTGAATGAACAGCAAGACAAGAGAATAAGAAAACATCGAGATTGAGAAGGAAAGGGGGAAAGTGAATAGGAAAAGGAGGAAGGGGAGTGAAAGGAGCAATTGACACTCGAAAGGGCAGGAAATTGCACGTCCAAGAAGGGGTTCGGGAGGATCTGGAGAGATATTGCCCGGATTCACTCAGTCAGTCAAATCGGGAAAGGGAAATTAGTAGTGAAAGGAGCAGAGAAGGAACACAAGTCAAACAACTACCGTATGCCTAAACGAACACGTGAATACTTCATTTTTGCAGTTAACCGGTTTCCGGCGAGTCAACTCAACCTGAATTTGGCGCAACAGGGCCTCATGCAGATGTCTTCCAGAAGGAAACGAAGGGTACTCTTCTCCCAGCAGCAGGTACAAATGAAGTCTCGCTATAAACTACTTCGTTGTAAATTTTACCGATTTGAGTAGAAACATTTTTTACGGTGCTTTGCCAAAAGAGGTAAAACGAAAAAGAGCACTGTGTATCAATAAAAATAATTCTTCCAAGTGAATCAAGCTTAAACTGAACGGAGTTTGCATTGAACCACGAATAGTCAAGGATTTTATAGAAAATGAATAAATTCAGGTAGCCGAACTGGAACGACGATTTCGGGTGAATCGATATCTGAATGCACAGGACAGAGAACACTTGGCACGGGCTATTGGATTGACTCCAACTCAAGTAGATATTCTAATATTTTTTTCAAATATAAGATGAAGCAAAATCGATTTCATGAAAGCTGAACTTCATAATGAATTTATGTTAGTTTACAATGAATACTCTCACGTAAGGCCAGCTTTTTCCCATATTTTTGGTCAAACGAAGACATTTTCCCTTCCATCTGCAGGAATGTTTGCTTGCTGCCTGCCATCTCTGCCCTGCGCTGTACAGGGCTGCATTTCCACCGTCTGCCTTCCTCTGCCCTCCCCTCTCCCTTTGCCTCACGGGTACTTGAATCATTTCCCCCGTCTTTTTTCTCATCTTTCCCCATCTGCTCCCTCTCATTCTCCCACACTCTCTGCCTCATTTCCTTTTGTGGTTGTCTTTTCTAACGTTTCTTTTGTAGTGGCTAAACAAGTCTGCACTGTGTGTTATGAGAAAAGTGAAAGAAGGTAAAGGGAGAACTGCAGCTAATTACTACGGTACCTCTAGCAGCAAAGACTGACTGAAAGGGCTGATGAAAGACAAATTGAATGCAATCAAAGTTGCGAAAAACAGACTTCCATTGCATTCACAATTCGAATGAAACAGAAACAAGCAGAAGTGATTGCGATTGAAAATCGATCGAATTGATTCTCACTGCATGTAGACATTTTTGGATTAGGAAGCGGGAAATAAAATTACGCTAAATTTTATTTTAAAAAATTCTATTATTTATAACTCCAATATACTTAATTAATCCATTCTATTTAACGTGAAAATATGGTACCAAAACGCTCGATACAAGCACAAACGCCAGGAGAAGGAGAAGAAGATGGATGGAACGTGCAGGGACAAGAGCGGAACACCTAGCAGCAATCCTGATGAGGAGGAGCGCGAAAGTCCGAGGTAAAAAATGACATTTATGAAATTCAAATGTAGAAAAAACGCCTAATAATTATTATAAAACCTTTAGCCCAACCAATACGATAAGATTCATCTGAAATTTGCAGAAATAAGTAATTTAGTGTCCTCATTATGTATGGTGACTTTTATCCAGATCTAATCATGAAAATTACCACTATCATGCAAGATTCTAAAACACTGCGTTTCCAAACTATTGCCCGTTACTACAATCTTGACTTTTTAAATCGATTTTACGAAAACATTAAAAAAGCTACTTGTCACAATATTTAATATGAGTCATTTTTATCTAATTGAATCAATTCGTTTCAGTTAAAACGGAATTTACGAATTTTCTTATTTCAGGGTAAAGCCCGACAAAATAATCGAGGATGTGAAGCCAGCAGTGATGTTCCCCTCGACAGGCATTATGCCCGACTCGAACGGCCTGCCGGATCTTTCCAGTCACTCCCTCTATCCACAGGTACACATTTCTCACTTCTCATTTCTCGAGTTCATTTCAATTTCCACTCATTTTCCCCTTTCTCTCCCTTTTTCTGCATTTTCCTTTTCAATCGACTCGTTTATCGTCGAGTGCTCTTCTAAGCATCCTTCATATAATTGGATTACTGTATGAGCGCGTCTAATTTCGCCTCTCTCTCTCTCGCAGCTGTCTATTCTCTCTCTCTCTCTCTCTTCTCACTTTTTTCCACTCCTGTATCTCTGCGCTCTCTCATTCTTGCCCACTATTTCTCTTGTTGTCTGCTTATTTGATATCGTCAATCCGCTTCTTGAAGAAATTGAGTGGATTTGCAAGTGCCTGGCAGAATTTTCCGTCCTGATCCAATCCGTTTAGGCCCTTCCCTACAGTAATGTATTTGAATTTCAGGCGATGTACCCCGCCAATGGCTATACGCCCCAGGGCTTCGCCTTCACCCCCTACGCGCCAAGTCCCTACACCCAAGCTGCTCCCTATTTCGGCCGATTTCAGTTATAATATTCCACTGTGTACAACAACAACAACATAGCTTTAATGTGAATCGTATTAGATGAATGTTCACTCATATCTACCTTCTTTGCATTTTTGCATTGCATTGCATATTGTAAATATCGCGGTATTGAATTTCGGAATTTTCGTCCATTTTATTTACGCATTTCAATACCGACTCTTCTTTCCGATTTTTGAATTCAATAATAATAATAATGGACTATTGCTTATTTGATATTTGATTCGACATATTCCACATGAGCTTTACATTACATGCAAATTCGACTTCTATCTATCTTTATGCATTGAGCTTTTCCTTTGAAGACGAGCTTTAGGGTGTGATTTCTATGAAAAAGTTGTGAGATTTTCTATGATCTTATCTTATCCAATTCCTTTTGCATACTTAATCTAGTGTTGTGAGAAGACTATTTCATGTGCTCAAATTAAGACAAATATGACCAATTCTATGAATGTAAAATTGATGTTTCCATTTGAAGTGTCAACCTGATCGATATATTTTTATATTAAAAACTATTCAATAGTGAGAAGAAATTATCACGCAGTTGACATTTTGCGAAACAACCTCCTCGAATAATCTGAACTCTCATTTTCCATTTCACCAATTCACTAATTTATTGCATTACATTTGCCTAAATTTGTCTATTAGACTACTGTATCTGTGAATAAAAGAAGAATTTTATTCGATGCTCTTGTGGTGTGTATTACGGTAGATTGACGCGTAGTCATCATATATCTGCATTTTCGTCCTACATTCTGCATTGATGCTTTGAGTATATGGACTGCAGTGCGCTGCGCGCATATGTCTGAGAATAAAAGAGATGACCACTTAACACAGCACATAACAGAATGCAGAAGATGTGCATTCAATTCATCCCCCATCCCCCATCCACATTCATTCCTCATTTTGATTTCCCTCTATTCCTCTTTCTTCCTTATTTAGATTTAGAGATACTTCTTAGCTTGACACATGATCATAAAACGACACGCGAAAGAAAAGCATTTTCTAAATTTCATTTTTTTAACCTGGCACCTGATACTAATTCCGGTTAATTTCCCTATATTACAGTTCCTGTTAAAATATTAAATTGATAAGAAAACTGTGTCACATGCAATAACATTTTTCACACCAATTTCGACAATTCTTTAAATCAGAGACAAACGAAAATAGCTATTAAATATCTTCAATATGAAACTTGGAAGAGAATGGACTTCATTAAAATAATGCTTTCATCAGCTAAATTGTCATGAATATGCAAATACTTCCTCAAAAATCGCACGACAAATATGATTTTACCATTACATCACCATGATTTATGTGGACATTACAAAACTACAAATCACTGCCACATAATAATTAGCTGCCGGTGAACTTTCACACGACGAAAGGCACAAATTGGATGTATGAATGGCAGAACGGAGGATGAAAGAAAAGAGCATTCCAACGAATGAATAGGACTGAATGCAAATCCTTGTAAGGCAGGGGGAAATGACAGAGCGCAAGTGATTGCGCCATTGCGTCACTTCCCGCGCAGCTCCTCTGCCCTCTGCTAAGCCTTCACACATACAGACAAGCAGGCAAATCTCATTATAATTAACACACATCTACCGTAGAGGGAGGAAGGAAAGGATATGCATAATCCTATTTATTTATTATGCAGGGTTATCGTGTTATGCAACACATCTAAATTCACAAAATTCGGGGTGTTTTTTGACGATTTTTTTCTAAACGCCTTATTTCAGTTTGGAATTATTTTTCGATTCAATAAGAAGAATACCAACTATTAGTCGATATGTTTTCAGAAAAAAGATACACGAGTTTTTTTTTTTATGAATGTGGAAACATGCTGTCAATAACTTCTTCCTTTTATCCCTCTTTGCTCATCTCCTTTCTTCCTCTAAGTCAGTCGGCCAACTGCAAAGGCGGCCACTTCTGGTCATCATCTTCCCCTTTCCCTGACCGTATTTGGCGTGATTCTAATTGACCGCTCTTTTGTTGTTTTAGCAGTGCCCCTCTGCATCTCTCGCATTCCCTTGTATTTCTCTGCAAAGAATGGCTTCTCCTTTCAGCACAATTTTTTCTGCGTTTGCCTTCTTGAGTGGGATCAACACACTGTTCAAATGATCAAATTCCACTTACAATATTTAGATTTGAGAGATTAAGAAATGGGATGTATGGTCGTTTTTCGACGTTTTTGAATCGAATTTTTAGAAGATCAAGATTTTTGAACATGTATCAAATTTCATCAGCGCTATTCCATCATTAGCTGCATAAGATTTTTTTAAATGAATTATGTACGACCCTTATTAATATTTCCAAAATCGTACATTTTTCGTCTCACAAACAATGTCTTCTTTGGGAGTTCAAATAGATATTCTCCTTCATCAACAGTACTTCTTTTCAAATCATAAGTTCACCAGAAGATCATGTATGAACATACGAATTGTATGGATATTTTTTTTTTTTAAATCATACATTTTTTCATCTATTCATTTCAAATTCCCAGTAGCTGCATGAGCATGGATATCTCTGTTCTGTTTGTGTACTGTAATCGGATAAGGAATGTATTGCATAATGAGTGAGAGACATATCCGATGAAGGACTCGACACACTCAATCAACCTGTTCCCCCATCCACATCTGCATATCACAAAACAGTTCCCCTATTTCCTAGCTTCTCCTCACTATCCAGTCATACTGTAGCTTTGCAGCGAGTTCATCACTCAGTGCGTCATTATTTGCTCTGCTCAGCTCAAGGAGTGTGAATTTTGCACCATTTCTCTTCCTCTCTTCCATTTCCCCTGTTGTTCCTCGAGTATTGTCCGTTTTTATCTGTTCACTTCTCGCCTTTTGACTGGTTGACTGGCTGAGCTCTCAGCTCTCAGCGGGACGTGTCTCGCACCTCCCTCTAACCTTCCAAAATCCTCCTTCCCCTTCCTGATCCAAGCATCTGGCGCACTTTTCCATCCAATAATCCAATTGATTCATGAAATTGTGACTTTAATTGCCGGAAGGAGCATTTGAAGTGGGAAATTGCGAAATCAACCATTTCATTGTCTAGGAATTTTTCAGCTCAAAATAAGCGCAGAAAAGGTGAAGCGATAATCTTTTGCATTGTAAGTTGAGATGAGAAGTGATAAGGAAAAATGATGATTGTTCTTTCACAGAGACTATGAATGACTCAATTCACGTGAATTGGAAATATAGTGAACGAGAAAAGTTGGCCATTTAGTCAATACATTAGATTTGCATGAATGAAATGGATGCTTATTAGATTAGCAGATCGAGAGGGAGTAAAATAAGAAACGCATTAGAAGAAAGGCGATAATCGCGGGGTAAGCAATATGTTCCTGAATAGGTGAGAAGTGCAAAACATTGATAGGGTAAATTCACCAGTGGCAGGGAGAAAAGTCAACTCAAAAAGTATAAAATACTTTTTTAATAGAAATCAGAATGTAAAAATATCACAATATTCTTATGAAGCTACAGTGGCGATCAAGCATTTGGGCAAGAACATGAATTTTGGAATCTGTAGACCGAGTTATTTCGAATTAATTCAGCTAAAATTTTGAATAGTTGTTGATTGAAATACCTACAAGTACGTAAAATTTCAATAAAGTTTGTTCAAAAAATTCACTTTATACCCAAACTTTCGGCCGTAGTTGTACGTATTTGAAGATCATGCTATAAGTTGTTTTTTTTCCAATATATGGCTAAAGTACTTTTATAACCAATAATAATCACTCTACAGATATCTCTGATCAAAGAGATGCAAAAGTCAATTAGTATTACAATCTGTGGCTTATTTGACCAAATCGGTAGGTTGACATTTGGCGGCAAGATTTCATCAGAAAACAAGACGGCGTTGCTGGAAATTGACTGTTTCCGGTCGATCGGGGAGTAGAAGGGATAGCCGGATCAGATCTGGACAGATAAAAGGCAGAAAAGGGAAGAAGATGAGGGAAAGCGGTCGAGATGTAGAGGGATGATCTCTTTTGCAAACAAGCAGCAACTGCATTCTCATGCTCTGTCCGTGCAATTTTGAGCTCATCAACTACCGTAATCCAAATTATTCTGAGAATTTTAAATATAGAAAATGGTGTAAGTTTCAACTTATTTAAATCTTGCAACATTTTTAGAGGCTAATGTAAATATAGATTTTTCCATATTGCTATTTTGTATAATGCCATGATACTATCATATTGAAACATCTAGGTAATTTCAAAACGAAGAATTTTGACTACTGTCAAAGTATGATATCTCCTTATATACAAAAGGATATAAGGGAACGGATATGGAAAAAGGAAGAAAGTGGCAGAGTTGGCCTTGAGCATTGCGGACTCCTTTCAGTTCGATGTTCCTGCATTGTTCTCCTGTTTGCTAGTCGAATCTCGTTAAGTAATCCCGATTGGCCTGTGGGATGAAGTCAGAACTGCACAAATGACAAAGTAAACCACACGAGGGAAAAGACAATAGATGAAAGAGATCCGATGAAAAAGTACATGAAATGATGAGAAAATGAAAGGATGACAGGAAATGGAGACATGCAACTAGGGGTCAACCGGATAACGTAATGATTCAAAATTATTTATTAGAGTGACTTTTTTTATGAGATAGTGATATATTTTATTTAAAAAAAAACACTGAATGATCTAATAAGTTCTTGGAACACCAAAATTAACATGCGTATTTTTCCATACTATTTATTACAAGAGCTCGTGAAATAGCATTGAAAAGTTAGATAATGGTAATTTTTGAAAGTTTCACAAACTTATTCAATGACCCAATAATTGATAACATATTTTAGGTAAAGTCTAAAACAATATTGACTTATCCCCGACTGATAAAATTACAGTAATGAGCACAAAAGCCGCTTTAGGAGATATTTGCAGAGCGGCTGCCTTCAAAAGGAACACAGAGGAAACTATCTGCCCATAACTAAGTAAACCCAATTAAGGAAGAGGGCAAAAGGGAGGGAGTAAAGACGAACCCGAAATTAGGTGCAATCTGAATCTGACTGATGATTCGCAAAATACCGCATTATGGCAAATGGATGAGGATTTAGGGAAGGTAATGAACATAAACGTTCGATGTTATCTGTTAGAGGAGATGATATAGTGACGGCATAAGGTTTGAATAACCGTGATTATGAATTCAGATACCAGCCTACATCTTATGAAACAATCTCCATAAATTTGCAGAAATTTACGAATGATTAAACCGAATATGTATACAAAATCTCAGTTAAATTAGTTGACTATTTCAAAATTTAGCAGACTGAATTCAAAATCGAGACTGTTTCAAACCTTTGACGGACACTGTAAATTTATTCTCCATTTGCAACCAAGTTGATATTTATTGATAAAACTTTAGATCTCGTACGTAACAACAGTTAGGAATTTCTTCTTCGATTATTCTTATCTCTACATTTGCTAAATTGGAAGAATGAAATATCAATGCATCATTGTTGTAAATTTACAACATTGCTTTATTCTTCGAGAAAACATCTAAAAATGACTGAACAAAGGAATACTGTAATCATGTGTGTTTCGCGCCGTGTTCCTCTCGGTCATTTTTCCGTTTCGCACAATTCGACTGGTCGGTCACTTGCACTGCAAACACTCGACTCAACACAACAGCACATCCACCACAGCAGTGCACTCCAATCGACGACGCAAATCACACAACTTGACGAGGCGACGAGCAATTGCACACCGACAATGGAAAGGGAAAGATTCGATATGCACTTGAAAGGAATAAATTCCCAAATAAGGCAGAGCATGTGCATGAGATTCAGATTTATTTATTAATCTCCTGAACTCATGGAATTTTGAAGACCTGTGAAAAACATCGACTCACACGCTTGATAAGCTATTCCTCCATATTGATTTCCCTTCAAAAAATCGATCAGTGAAGACAAGCACACTCTCCAAAAATGGAAAACATCATTTTTTTTTATGAACTTCGCAGACCCAGCGAAACAATGAACATCAAATACGGCGACCTTCGAATTGTGGCTGCTTGAACATCTTTTCTGACTAAAATGGCCAATGAAGGGAACAAAGAAATCGGAATGGCATAGGTGAATGAATTCATAGGCAGAGAACGGCAGAATGTATAGGCAGAAGCACTTGAGGCTGAAAGGAAGACGGGAAATGACGAAATGACAGACAAACACTTGAATTGCCGAAAGGCAGGCACGGAAGCAAAGACAGAGGCACCTGCACGTTGCGTAATGAAATTCCCCAACCAATTCCCAATTCTGGCGAAAGATTAACCAACCAAGGATACCGATATCCGGAAGGGTTACGGTGTATCTAAAGCAATATGCCAATTTATTATGCTTACTTACGAACAATATGAAAATGTCAACTGTCTAATTCAAAAACTAACTGATTGACATTTTGTTATCCATATCATAATATTGGAAAGTTCTAGATTGAAGTGATAAAGTCTTATGAATTGCATATTCTTCGCAATTTTACAAAGTAATAAATTTTGAATCATTGCTAATTATTGTTGACTTTGTAATTTTAATATGGATTACAGTAACCAGAATCGGAACAGACTGATTGAATGATTCGTTGGGTGATTCGAAAATGACAAATCAGCCCTTTCTCGGAAAGACCTGTTTGCCGAGACAATACAAGATTTCGCAATTCTTTCGAATTGCTCTGTGATTCATTTTCTTATCAGTCTTTCTTTACAATTGTTCTTTCACCGACCCTTTATTCGAATAGATTATCATGCAATTCTCGTAAAAACAAAGCATGAACAATGCAGTTGTGAAATTTCGAAAGGAATACTTTTGATTATTCATGATGCTCAAATACTGGATAACAATATTTATCAAATTTAGATTTTATTGATAGGAGCACTTTGAATAAAAAGTTATGATTTGTAGGTAAACAATGTGAAATGAATCATGTGCTATAAAATCAGGCGATTTCGTAAAGCCAACCAGGGTCATTTTGATTATTATTGCTCCGGAAGAGGTTATGGATTTCGTAAAATTTAATATTTTTTCAACACAATCACAAAATTTCAATATTTTGACGAAATAGCAAATTCTTTAGTGTTTCATTATCCGTTAAATCTAATATTTTAATATTGTATTGCTACATCGCAAATAAGGAGCATACAGTGGCGTACAAAGATTTGGAGTTATGAGTTATGCTCAAATTATCATTTTTGGAGTATTTGTTAAGCAATTTTAGAATTTTTTCTTAGAACCACTTTCACTTGATGATAATCTACAAGTCTGCCAAATTTCAGAAATCATTAGAATGTCTCAAACTTTGTGAGCCACTGTAAAATTGAGATAAAGTTGGAAATGGAGACATTCTTTTCGACAAGGTATCTAATAGATATGCAGTAGAAGGACATTTAGAATAATTCAAATATTCAGCGAATCTTCAGGATCTATGAAGTCTTCCAGCAGATGTCAATTCCTGCCTTCTTGTCCTTGTTGAGTTCCTTGTCTACTTGTGTCAATTGTCTTCACCCATTTCCCACCCAAACTCCCCCTTTTCTTTCCCATCTCCTCCTAATTGTTCATGGTTTTCAAGTACCTCAGCCCATCCCACACCCCATATGGTAGCGGTCCATTCTCATCCATTCCCATCGCCCAAGATTTTTGCACAGACTCAAGAACGGAAGTAAATCACAGCAAGGATAGAAATAATATTTAAACATTTTATTAAACGTTTGGTAAATTCTGAATTTTTTTATCTGAAACAATATCACTATTATTTTCGTTTTGGCTATTATCAAATAATAACATTTTAATTGATAACCCTGACGTAATTGCGGTGGATGATAAATTGTGACAGTGTCACATTATTATTATTCAGACGCTTTTAAACTTATTTCTAAACAAATAATATTAAAGGTGAGTTTCCATTGCGAGTAATTTTCTACGTACTCCGTTTACTTTTTGCATTATTTCTAATGTGTGTAGCATTATGAGTGGCGATTATTCTGAAGTGCTCAAGGGAAATAACAAATAAAATAAGGAAAGCAGAAGAGGAGTGAAGTGGGGAGGGAGGTATCGAATTACTGCAAACAGGATCAGGATAAATAAGGAATAGGGATGAAGCTTAGAAATTGAAGGGGAGATAAGATATTGACAAGGCTAATCCGGCACAACAAGACATTGTTGGACAAACAGTAAAGGACAAGACAACATACGCCGGAAGTGAATGCGCCAGAATGACTGGCAATGAAACGATTTTGTAACATGATAAAGCATAGTAGGGGAATACCTATAGGAATAATTTTAAAATAAATTTGATCAAAATGTGATTCGGATCAAGCGGCAGGTCGAATTGTGCATTCCGGCAAACAACACCCGACAGGAAATAGTTATCATTATTTGCGAACTAAATTGGGAACAATTGATAACCATTCGAGAATATCTTGTGCATGCTTATTTTTGGCTCAGAAAAGGGCACAAATCACCGGAAATGGCTTAGGTTAGATCTATAAAATTATGATGGATTGCAGAGAAATTGAAATTGGATTGCAAAGAAATAGACACACTGACTGATTTGTGCAGAGATGAAAGAGCATTAGCGATGATAGATTCTGAGAAGATGACATTTCGCGATGCCTCTACATTCACACTGATAAGGGGGCACAATTTACCAGAAAATGCGGGAAATTAGAGGAATGCTCACGACAATGCAGGGGTGGGACAGTATTGTTCAATTGCAACTGTCATCATATATGCATGCTTTGTTACGTCGTGTTTATAAATCGAAATAATTGAAATTCCATAGATAATTCGTGGGCTACTCAAAAAATGAATGTAGCAACACAACTGAATTAGTGAAGAGAGGAAAATTCGTTATCAAGAAAAGGAGTATGACGTGAATTATAGATGGGAGGAGACTCTAATAGATAATGCTTGCTATATTAGACATCAGGGACTAGTGAGGCCAAGAGCCTTGCGCCTTTATCGTTATCAGTGCTCCTCTCCCTGCTCGATATGTCTCTTTCTGCTCTGCAACATAATCATTCTCCTCTGCTGTTCAGATCGCCCCTGGAACAGCAGCAATTCATTAATTTAACAGGCAGTATTTCCCCAAATTGCATGCCTAGTAATCCATTGATCACTGGCGGCAATATATCAGGATATGGTAAGCAGATTTAAAAATATACATTCATACGCTGCCTATGATTTTCACGCTTTCGTGATATTATGGTGCTTTTGCATAACAATTATTTGCAACATTTTTGACAAGTCACTGATGTTGCATAATTGAAAACTTTATCGTCGAAATGCTTCATACACATGGATTGGAATATAGGATTTTTAACTGAAGTTAAAATGTTTTAAATAATGATATCCATCAACTAAAACACGCTTATTTCAATTCAAGTGCAATAAAAATAATTAAAAATGAAGATCAGTTACATGATAGCTTGTTATGCATTATTTAAACATTCTAAATCTATAGTTTTCAGAAACCATATTTCTGACACCTTCTTTTGCCCTTCCTTTTATTCAAACTCCATGCTCACTATCATCTCCAGCCTCAACATCCCTGCCTTCATTGCCATCGCCAGTTTTAGCTTCGCCAAAATCAGATGTAAGTTTAGATTTGAATTATTCATAATTTGGGACAAAAGCAACTATTCGAAAGATCTTCAATGGAATATTGCTGCGCTTTGAATGTATGGCATGAAATTACGTTTACTTTCTATTCGAAGCTTCTCGAATAGTAGATTCGAGTCTGATTTGGCAATATTCCATGGGAATGTAGTGGATGACATTTCGCATGATATAATTTCCATATTTCGTGGTCTGATTCGAATAGAATTACTAAATTTGTTTATAATCGTTGCTCCTTCACCTGATAAGCGGACAGACTAACAGCGTAGCCTCTATCTGTGTAGCACAGCTGCACAAATACGCACACTTCTGACTCGATTCACGACTCTTTCGTCTCAGAATTGCGAAATGTGCAAAGATTGCCTGATAACGAACGATAGAAGTGAAGAATGAAAATGAAAAGCTGCAGGCAGACAGGCAAACTGCTGCATTCAAACAATGACATTAGACGCTAGACAGTCATTTGGGAAATTACATTTCCTGTTGGTTGACACAAATCAGACATTTCAAATGCTTGTGAAAATGTACATAATTTCGATAATTTTCGAAATTTTCAAGCTGAAAGCCATTGAAAAACTTCGATAAAAATAAGCTGATCGAATTAATTTCAGAGGAGTTCATCACCTGAAAGCACGAAAGCTAAACGGGGTCGACCTCAGCAGGAAATTGCCGATGATGAACTGGATCCGACTAGCCAAAGGAAAAAGCACCGACGATTGTATGCACGAAAATATAGGTAGGCATTCGAATAATGCTTAATTAGTTTATCAATCGAGATTTTTCTTTGAAAAATTTCCTGCTGATTAAAATCAAACATGTTTGAGATCAGAAAACGAGCAGTTCGAGAAGTTATTAGCAAACGAAAAATGAAAGTGCAGCGCAAGAAGAGATGTTTGTTTCGTATTTACTCTTTTCGGATAAGAAATTTCCAGGACAAGACGCAGCTCGTGCGACATTGTTCGCAAAGAGCGCTCCCTTTCCGTGAATCTCGAATTCCTTATCAGTCTGCCCGCTTCGCATTTCGTATATTTTTCATTCTATACCACAAAATTTGCGTTTTCCCTGAATAATCTCTGATGTGATTAGTAGTAGCAGCAGGGCCTTTTGCATCATGCGACCAATTTACCAATTTGAATTGTTTGGTGTAGAACTATTTGAATGAACGAATAAAATGTGACTGAACGATAGGGGGTGGCTGAGAGATTGCGGGGGAAACCCCATTCTCATATGATGTCTCTCTGTGCAGAGGAAAATAGCAAGGAAGAGGAGCTGATAAAGGATACAAAAAGCACGGCCAGGAAATGAGGATGCGAAACAGATCGCGGTCGTTAATTTTACGAAACAATCAACTGTTACTGAACTCAGTTTCTGATCATTCAAGACTTGAGAATTCAATAAAACATAAATTAATATCTGAATTTTTAAATAAAAGTGACAATTTCAGAGCCTCTATGCGACGAAAAATTGATGAAGTTAAGCGACTGAGTGATGAAGTTGAGGAGCTCGAAAGGAGGTTAGCTGGTGAGTTTTAAAATCTTCTTTAAAACGCTAACTTTTCATTTTCAGATCGAGAACGACAATTACAAGCAGCTCATTCTGAGTTGTTGCAAAAGAATCTCATACTGCAAACGTTGGCCTCGACTATGGTACAAAACTAATTCAATTCAATGGAATTTACGTTTTAATTTTAAATCTCTGTTTTCGTTATTATATGCTTTTCAAAATCACGAAAAATCCATATTGATTACATATGTCTGTAAATATTATAATCAAAGTTCAAAATGAATGAAAGATTACAACGTAACCTTTTCAATGTACAGATAATAATTAGTACGAATGTTTAGTAATACCTCGTTAATGCTTGGCTTTATTGAGAGAAAATGCTGATAATAGATCTAGTGCAAACTGCTTGGTGTCTATTTAGATTTCAATCTATGGAATGATTAACCTCAAAAGTGAATATCGAAATGTCGTATGTGTTCATTTGATTATCATTGGGTCGAAAAATGAAGAATGACTAACTTTGGAAAAGAATTATGCGAAAATTTGTGATGAATCGTTTTAGTTCGATAGTAATGTTTTGCAAATGTCAAAAATCTCATCCATTTGCTTCTCGAGAAATGCATCATCTCCATTATTCTGCAGCACGAAATCATGTTTATAGTCATCAAGTCCACATTCAGATTCGGCATCGTCGATTCCATAAAAGAAACTGTAACCTCTGAAAAGGAAAATATATTCAAAATTTCATTTACTAATTAGATTCATGGTTTAGCAATTTTAAAATGTAATGCAATCAAAAATGATTCCGACTAAAGGTCACTCGGAAATAATGGCAATTCGATGTTGAAGAAGGGTATCGAACTTGACTAGCTTTTCTTAAAAATAAAAAAAAATGTTCTCGTTTAAAATGAACTATTCGAAAAGGTTTTGAAAATAGCTTTAGTTAGGAAAAACTATTTTCTGACCTTGATTTTCTAACTTCCAAATCTGCATCTATCCGCACTGCCAAAGTCTTACAGTAGTTCTTGAAGAATTCCATGTCCGTCGTTCTTCTGCAGTCAGTAATAATACAAGTGTCGCAATTCGGGTCGGCTGAAACTGCCTTCCTGAAATTAAAAAGAAATGAAATATTAATATCAATATTTTCGAAAATTATTCATACCTACAGAAATATCCAGCATCCTGTTTCCGTTTCTGTTCTCCCCACTCAATCATATCCTTCCGATGCCGCTCCTTTTCAGGCCCATCCGTTAACAATTCATCATAATTCAAATCTGAAAAGTGAAATTCCAAAAATTATTTGAGATACAAGTGAAAATAGGAAACAGTAAATTGTAGATTTGAAGTCGAGAAACTAGACATTTTTAAATAGGAATTCTGATGTATATGCAAATGAAATGATAAAGTATGAAAATGTCAAGAGTTACTCGAAATTTCAACTAATATCAGAAAAAATTACGGAGACTTTTGGGCATGGCAATTTTGATCTCAACAATTTCCCGTCTCAATTCCATTTAGTTTAGATAGTGAACGATATGTTTTGATTCAGAAAGAAAAGATCTTTACGAAATATTCTAGTAGAAATTTCAAAAGCCAATATTAGAAATCAAGTTCAATTTTCCAATATTTCTAAGAAACCCACCATGTATTTGAGCGTATTCCTGTTTGAGACTGTGTGAGACTCCAGCCAGATGCACAGTGGCCACCTGCCTGAGTTTCTCTGCCAGTCGCTTCGCCACAAAATCCTTGCCGGATTTGCGTTTTCCCGAAATTGCCACGGTCAATTTCACCATTCTACTCTAAAAAATAGTACAAATATTAAATCGCCAGAGATGTCCGAACTCAACTCGCTTGAGGAGTTCGGGTGGAGTTAAACTTAAACGTTCTAACGAGTTCAGAGTTCGAGTTGAACCTTCTTCGAACTCCGCACATCACCGAAAATTACATCAAACAAATAAGACTATGTCCAGAAGGTAGACTAGCTTGCCATTTCAAAATCTCAATTGCTTGATAAAAATTCTTCATTCATTACTTCGAAACGAAATCATTTGATTTGTACAAAACAAACAATAATTTAACACAAAGACGAAGATCTCTTGAAATTAAAGAGTTGGAAGATGCTGAGAAATCACAGACAGAAGACAGGAGAAACGATGAAAGGAGACAGGGAGGGAATGACGGTCCTTGGTTGTAGAGCGAAGGGAATCAGGCCCCGACGATGATGTTGTTGATGGGGATGTGGATGAGTTTGACGAAGAACCCGATGAAGCCCATGATCGCGAAGCCGATTGCCGTCGCGAATGCGATCTTCTGGTATTCTTAAACAAAATTATTTTTTAAAAAGGCTAGTTTTCTCATTATTTTCGGGAACAGATGAATAATTTTGGAAAAAAGGCTATAATTTGATATTTTTATGCGGAGATATATGGATTTAGGTAGCCAAAAAATGAATAAAGATATTTTCTTATCACAAAACAAAAAGAAAAAGGTAAACAAGTAAAATGCATACCCTTGCGATCAGGCTTGGTGCAACGTTTGACGAGCCGCACGGAGTCCTTGGCGAACTGGCGAGCGGGCTCGATGACTGCTTGGAACTGATCCATTGTCGAGTTGTCGAGAAGTCACTGGAAAATTGCCAAATTAGGAAAATCCAGGTAAAAGACCTCAAAATGCGACCCGCAGAAAAATAATGCACCTTTTCGAGAGAGATAAAGAAGACATTCTCTTTTTCTCTCAATATGACACACTATTTTTCTGCAGGTTAATTTGAGGGTTGAGTTGTGAGGTCTGGGTAAAAAATGAAAAGAAAAGGCAGCGACAGCGACAACGAGTTTTTGCAGTTCGGAACATTTCAAGCAACGCTTAAACGCCGTCATTCCTTTTCAATTTTCGAATATTTTGATTTCTCCCAATTTTCGTTATTTTCTCCAGAATTTGGCTTAGTTTTCCGTGTGTTTCGTGATTTGTCGGCTTCAGGAAATCAAGATGGGTGTGAAGAAGCCGACTGCGACTGGAGGGGCGGGAGCCGTCACGATCGAGGCCATGCAGAAGGACACCATCACTGAGGTACGTCTGGGTGCCCATTGAATTGGACACGAGAACTTTAATATTCATTTTTACCTTTAACTTCGGATTATTTTGAAGCTAGAATGGAACTTGCGATACTCCAAAAATGGAAAAAACAAACTAAAATATAGTCGAAGTTGGGTTTCTGGAATTTCTTGTAAGTTGAAAAGTATATAGCAGTTTTATCCATTCGCATTTTCTTGATTGAAATGATTTTTTTGTGATTTTTAGGTAGCAGCAAAGTACTGGGCCCCATTCACGGAGAACCACTCCCCGTTCGATGCGAAGCTCATCGACACGATCTACAAGGTGGAGATGCTCAACACGCATTTCAACCCCAAGAAGATCGTCATGCTCGAATTCAGGTTTCTTATTTTCGACTTCTTTTTCTATGCTTCTCTTTCAGCCAATACCTGGAGTGCTATTTGTGGCCGAACTACTCCCCGAAAGCCTCGATTCCGCACGTGATGAGCGTCCTCATCATGGTCAACGAGAAGTTCCGAGAAAGAATTGATGCATGGAGTGTAGGAATTTTTATTTAATTGCTAAACACTTAACTCTATTTATTCCCTACCAAAGTTGTTCTTTGAATTTCGCAACTCTTCAAGAGAATTCAATTATTCGAAAAACGAATGTCGGACATCGAATGTGATGCAATATGATCGAAGTAACTTGCACTTCTTTTGTCTATTTTAGTGCATTCTGAAATCCCCTGCTCTGTTCGAAGATTTCATCAGTCGAGTTCTGCGCCTGGCCCTGGACGAGGCCGACCAGCTGAGCAGCGTCGAGCAATGCGGTCTCATGACTTTCCTCGTCAATTGCTTCAATTCTGTGGTGGGTATTCCAGATTTGCAAAAGATAAAATAACAACCTGAAGAATTTGACTACTTCATTGTGTGTCTATTACGAATTTGAGATTGTTAAATTCGTAGACATCAATGAAAAACTTTAATTAACACGTTTCGGAGATATTTACTCTTCGTGCCCATCGATAATAGTTCATATTTTGTTCTAATTTTAAAGAAAACCTCTCATTTTCAGGAAGTGGAGGCAGTCCGCAAACAGATGTCCAAGTTGACGCACATGTCGATTTGGGCGAATTTGCTGCCCTCGCAAAGGGAGGACATCTTCGCCGCCAACAAACGACTGCGCAAACTCTGGGTTAATCTCGAGACCAAAATCGCCAAGCAGGACAAGGAAGACGGAGGCAGATCCAAGTAAGTTCTGGTCCCTTCCATAATTTACTAGCAAGGAAAGTTTTTGAAGTATGCCGCCAATTTGTAAGATTTAGTAGTTTTCCCCCTTTTCCCTACATTCTTAGCCATAAAATTGGATAAATTGTACAAATTGGTGCTTAGTATTCTTTGACGGAATTATATAGGCTAGCTATTATTTCTTGTTCTTGCAGAAAAATTGAATAAAACTAATGTTTTTTCAGATTCGAGCGAACTTTCCTGTGGAATTTGATCGGCAAGTTCAAGCGAGTGCTACAGAACGTGGAAGATGAAAGCAAGGACGTGAATGTGGACGACATTCACTACTGCGAGAAGTTCCTCGAACTCGTCATCGATTTGGAGGTTCTACTGCCCACAAGGTATGGAATATTTTGGAAATTTCGGCAGGCATTAGTTGCCAAAATATTGGAACGTATATAGCAGAGTTAGAGGTAAAGCAGAGAATGAAATCGTGCGAGGAAAAAACGGCACAACATTCTGAAAAGTAATAGTTGCTAAATTTATCTTCAGAGTTTTTATGGAGATATTTTGGCGAAATCTCTTGTACATTTTTTCTTAAAATTTTATCGCTTACAGACGTTTCTTCAACGCGCTTCTACACGCCTCGCACCTCGTCACTCACTGCGTCCTCTCAACCCTCATCTCCACGGAGGCAGGCTCACTCTTCTGCCAACTCGTCGACATGCTCAAATTCTACGCCCATTTCGAAGTCGACGAAATCACTGGCGAGCAGCTCACTCATAAAGAAGTACGATTATCTTTCTTCTCACAGAATTTATATTCGATGTTCAGGTCAGTGACAGACATTACGACCAAGTTGTGAAGCTGCAGAAGGCCGCGTTCAAATACTTCAAGTAGGCAGTTTTAAGATTGACTAGGAATATTTGCAACTGAATGATATTGAGGAGAAAGTCAAAATTATTGTCCGTTAAGTGCTCGAAATTTTTTAATTAATCTCGTGACGACAACTTTAAGGCTTAAAAGATTTGTAGAAATTTGAAGCATTCATGCTTGCCCTGAAACAGTCTAAATGAACTGGTCTTTTTCAGAGACACGATGAAGGACTTCTACTTGCTGAACGTGGGCGGAGTCGATACGCGAAAATCGCTGACGAAACTCTTCAAGGGAATGAAGTAGGCAGATTTGTATATGATTTTTAAAATGAGTTGCTATTTCAGATTGGAGGAAGTCTACCGATTTGCCGAATACTTGCATTTGGTTTCTCCTCTGAAAGAAGACGAGAAGATCGACAAAGTCTACACCAGTCAATTCCTGGTCGAGACTATTGTAAGCCATGAAATTTATTTTTTCTCCAAAATTTCTTTTGAATTTTTTTAGCTTTTACTATTGGTGTTCACTCATTTTTAGCTGCATTATTTTACCCTCATGTTATGTGAACTTTCCGAAAATCATTTTTGTATGAAGTATTCTAATATTCTATTCACTTATTTGCAGATCTTCAAATGCGAGAGGCGACTTGATCAACTGCAACAACTGAACGAAATGCCTTTGTATCCAACGGAGAAGATCATATGGGACGAGAATGTTGTGCCCTATGAAAACTACACTGGAGAAGGTAAATTCGTTTATTATTATTTTTTATTTTTATTTAATTTCAGGAGTTCTTGCTCTGAACAAACTGAATCTGCAGTTTCTGACTTTCCACGACTATCTTCTCAGGAATTTCAATCTCTTCCAGCTGGAATCTACTTGTAAGCTTCCTTTTCCTATTGTGGAAAGAACATTATCAGTAGCTTTCTATCTTCATTCGCATAATGTTTATTATTGTCGCATGAGCAAAATCACGTAGGATTGGAGAAAACTTGGTTGAAAAGGCAAATTGCTGTTCCTTGTCTTCCCCTGCTTAGAAAATGAATTCCTGTTCATCGACCATCTACAATAAGATTTTAGACGAGATCCGCCAAGACATCGAGGATGTTCTGTTCCGAATGAAGCCGTGGCACCACGAGACGAAGAATGAAATCGTGTGGGGAGGCTGGTCCAAAATGGCTCTGCTCGTTGAGCAATTCCAGATTGTTGAGGTAAAGCTGTTTTATTGAGAATCAAATGGACCACCTGTATTTGTCAACGTCTTTGTTCTTATTTTCAACACTCCCTACCCTTCCTTCCTATCCGATGACAAATACAACCGTTGATGTTGATCAGTTGTTAGCAAATACAGGAAGTTAATCAAATGAGGTGTTTTTGTTAATTTTTAAATCACATCTTTCAAATTCTCTCAATTTTACATATTTTAGGTGGCAAAACCCCGTGTCGGTGAGAAGAGCCCAGCCTCAGTGCGAGGAGAATTGACGGTGAACGTCGGCAGGAGAATGGATGTGCGAACTGAGTGGGAAGGTGAGAATTCTATGATAGAATCAGTTTTGCAAAATTAATCTGCAGCCCTCCGCAAACACGATGTCCTGTTCCTTGTGACCTGCAGATCTGAGGCCCCGATGGGAACGCGATTCAATCCGAGAATGCCTTTCAAGGATCAGATTCGGGTTGGTTTGAAACAGCTATTTATTTTCTTGGAGTATTTTTGTGCTCATTTGTCGATAATTGCAAAGAATACTGAGCCGACTTTTAGCAACGAATAGGATTTGGAAAATTCGCTACTTTTCTGTTTCATAGTTTCCCTTTCAGATTGACTATATTCGAGGATGCGAAATCGAGGGAATGCTCGATTCTTCCGATCATCTCATTGAGGAATACGGTAATCATTAAAAAGATTGATCTGGACAAACAACTGATTTCAGAAGCATACGAGAAGAAGACCAATCTGCAAGGCGATGTGAGGAAATACAGAGTTTGGCTGGATCCGAATCAGTACAGAATGGACATGGAATCCAGAGCAGAGAAGGGCACTGACGTGGGTTTATGAGCATTTAACTTTCATCTACTTTTGCATAATATCTGCTAATGTATTTCGTGATAAAAGCAGAAGCGCAGCAATTTCTATTTCGAAATTTAAAAAATGAAACTTAGTATGCCCCTGAACAAAAGTATTCAACGATACTTTCTAGACATATTTTCTAATGGTAATCAAAATTTCAGGACGTTTACTACACATTCAACGTGGTGATTCGTCGAGACCCGAAGACGAACAACTTCAAGGCCGTGCTGGAGACCATCAGACAGCTACTGAACACGGAGTGCGTCGTGCCTGACTGGCTCACTGACGTCGTCCTCGGATATGGCGAACCTGATTCTGCACACTATTCCAAGTGAGTGAAGAGACATACTATCGCGTTTGAAAAAATCACGTAATCAATGCAGGAGCTATGACTTGTTCAATTTCAATTATTTTCTTTCATTTGTTCGACTTTTAGAATGAACGACGTGGAAGAGATCTGTGATTTCAACGACACTTTCCTGGATCTGCAGCACTTGAAGGACTCGTTCCCCGCTTACAAAATCGAGTGCTCGGCGACTGACGAGGAAACGCTGCCTCCATTCCAGTATGCCTCATAGTTCTTTCCTAATGATTTCTGAAATTCAGACTGCAATTCAAAGATCTCGATCGCCGTCCGAATGTGACGGCGGAAAAGGCAATTGTCGTGACGCCGAAAAAGAGGTCGAGAAGAACGCCGTACGACATCAAAGTCAATACGAACGCCATCAAATTCACGCCTGCACAGATCGAGGCTATCAAGGTATTCAATTTTGGAAATAAAATGTTTCACACATACTGTCATAATTTTAAATAATAGCTACTTCTGAGATGTTTTTTCCTGAAACTATTTATGATCATTATCTTTCAGTCCGGAATGCAGCCCGGTCTGACGATGGTGGTGGGTCCTCCAGGCACTGGCAAGACAGACGTGGCCGTGCAGATCATCTCCAACATCTACCACAACTGGCCCAATCAGAGAACGCTCATCGTCACTCACTCCAATCAGGCTCTCAATCAACTCTTCGAGAAGATCATCGCTCTAGACGTCGACGAAAGACATCTGCTCAGAATGGGTGGGTTTTGTGAAATATTGAAAAGGGAGATTTTTATTTGAGGCTAGTAAAAGCAACTTTCATTCTGAACAACGAGAAAACGGAATTGAAATTCAAAAGAAAAATTGGAATCGGGATTTGCAAAAAATTCTGTCAAAGTTATTCAGACAATTCCTATTGTCATTGATTCCAAATATATTCCCCCAAAGAAAACGAATTCTTTCGAAATTTCATTTCATGCTTTAGGTCACGGAGAAGAAGGACTAGAGACAGAAAAGGACTTCTCTCGCTACGGAAGAGTCAATTATGTGCTGAAAGAGCGACTGCGTCTTTTGAATGAAGTGAGCTTTTATTGAAATTTTCATCACATTTCACCATTTTAGGTGGGCCGCCTGCAATATTCCCTCAATGTTCCCGGAGACGTGGCTTACACCTGTGAAAATGCTGGACATTTCTTCCGCTTCACCATCTGCAAATATTGGGATGATTTCAAGGTTGGAATATTTCCAAATATTTTGATAACTGCGAGTACTTTTGTCCCAAACGCTACTTTTCTATCTTACGCTATTTTTCTTTCTCTCTCCCTCCTTCGCGCTTCTTTTGAACTCGATATCCCCTACACTATTTCGTCGTTTTCTATCTCTCTCTCTTATATCATGTCGGGTCTCAAATTTGTAACCCTGCTGATGTATATCAGAATCTAATGCGTAGACATGAGTAGTGGAAAGGAGTAACCTCGAAAATCAATGAACATATCTTAAAACGATAATTTTCAGGAAGCAACCAAGCAATGGAAGCAGTCTCCTGATGGACTCATTCGTGATTCCTTCCCTTTCACTGCCTTCTTTGCTGATATCAATTCGTTGTTTTCGGTAAGTAAATGAGGAGTTCATATTTTAGCGATTTGTACTCACTTTCACATTATGAACTTTCATGACAAATCGCGACTCTTTATTTTTAAGGGCAACAATGCAGAGGACATGAAGACAGCGCGAGCCTGTTGGACGCACATCAAGCACATTTTCGACCAGCTCGAGGAGTTCAGGGCCTTCGAACTGCTGCGAGGCGGCAAAGACAGAACCGAATATCTTCTGGTCAGCTCATTCATTTATTCGTTCATTCAGTTAAACACAGGCCAATAAGCAGATAACGTGTGATATTAGAGATCATTCGTTTTCTTCATTCGAAATGTCGCTTCCGTCCTCTTCCTCCTCGGCATTCGCGAAGCTTTCCTCGATTTTCACGTTTGACATGTTTTGATTGAACGGAGCCATCATTTGTGGATTCGGCATTTGGGAAAGGGGATCGTAGGCAGGTTGCAAGGGATAGACATTGAAATTGGGTCCGAAAGGCGAAATGAAATTAGCCGCAGATAGAGGTGGATTGCTGTAAAATTGGCTTTATTTTAGTAGATTTTATTGATTTTAGACTACTTTTCATTAGTAGAGGCAAAATTTTGGTAATCCGTAGGCGCGAAATATGGCATTTGTGCAGGAGGTTGGGCGCAGAATTGATGAATGAAGGGGGGTTGAGAAAGCTGAAAATTCGAATTGATTGAAGAAAAAAAACGTTTAAATTTTCGCTGACCATATTGTAGGACGGAAAATTGAAATTATTTGCAAGTTGTGGTGCTAGAGCTCCAGAAGGCAGCTGGCTAAAATTTAGAAATATTGAGACTTGTTCGTAATTCGCTTACTTGGCATTTTCATTTGCGACAGGACTATTTTTAGGCGATTGCAAATCCATCGTAACTTTCTGCGAGCAAGCATTCTTGTCATTCAGCTGACCACGTTTCAATTTGTAGCGTCGATTTTGAAACCTATACTTTCGCATTTGAGACATGACGAATTTTATGCAGGCAGTGAGGAAACCGACAATAACGTGCAATCTACAGTAACCCACTGTCTAACTCTATACTATTTCGGTCAGAAAAATAAATTTCATCACGTCTCAAACGAGAAAACGTGCTTACCAAGTTTTGATCTGAATTTTTGAAATTATAAGATTGTGATGAGAAAATTTCTTCTAACCTGATCAGGCTTCAGTCCAATTCTTTTGCCCAACTCTTCCCTTTCCAGCTTGACGATATTCGGTTTCGTATTGAATCTAAGAATGGAAATAAGCTGGTAAATAAGTTCTATCACGTTCCATTTTCTGTTTGTCCTTATTCTTCTGTTAATGAATGATCAAATTAAATCGAGTTGTGTGAGAAAGGTCGAAGTAGCAGTGTGCGAAAGAAACTAGTAAGGTTTCATCCGACTATGATTAGAATAATTGCCGAAGTTGTTTTGAAAAAGATAATTTCATGGGAGACAACTTTTTTACCAACCTAATATTTGCAGTTTATTTAGAATTAGAACACATACCTATCGATGAGCACGTTGATTTGTTCCTCAGTGAAAACTTTGCGAGGTTTGAATTTCTGATGATAGTCCTGAATTGCCTGATCGTAGGGTAGACTGAATGTGACATAGCGGGGTGGGGCAGGCGGGAAAAGTGGATTCGGGGCTGGCGGATAACGGTAGCTAAAATGAATGACGATTTAATAGTCTGAAAAGGCAACTACTATTTGAAGAAGCTTGTCGGAATCTATATTTTCGAACTTTTTTCTCCAAACTCTCGCTCTCTTTCTTATCTTTAATTATAGAGTTGCGTTGTATAGTAACTGCTTCCTGAAAATATGATAATCTTACTGATACTGTAATGGCACGTCGAAGTGAGGTGGATGAGTACTGAGATTAGGCTGGAATGCAGGTACAGAAGTTGAGAAGGAGGAAGGTGATTGAGAGGGAAGGAAGGCAGGGGGCTGCGATGCAAACGAGGCAAAGTCCGTGCAGTTGAAGGTGGACTGAACTGAAGCGAAGGGTTGTCGGGTTGACGGGGAAACTGATGAATGGGTGTGCGAAGAAGCCTGTAAAGAAACATATTAGGGCATTTTTATCTACTGGTAAATTTAAAATCGAGTTAGGATAGGATAAAGAAACGGTTCTTTTAAACATGCTTTTTCCTAAAGCTGCAAATTTTTCAATTACCTGTGAAGGAGAATCGGAAACTGCAGAATTGCTACTCTCTTGAGTGGGAGTGGTTGAATTCATCTGAAATAACGAAATTATTAAAGCGAATATAAGTGATTCATCTGCAAGTGTGACAATTGACAGTGATATGTTGAATGAATTGAAATGATTTTGAGGAAAAGAGGCGTGACTTTATTATTTTATCAAAAACGATAGTGTAACTTCTGGACATGCGATTTTGGAATAGGGTCCTATCTTAGGGCATAATTGAGGTGGATAAGTGCATGGAGAATTTCGGTAAAGTTTCTAAAGAAAGCTCAGAAAGAAGATTACTGTAATTTTATTTGTTTAATTAGTAAATTTAAGACATACAATAAGTTAGCAAGAAAAATGCATAGCGATAATGAATGAGTTAGAAAATGTTATCCCTCCTCAGTTTCATGAATTCTCGTTGTCAGTCTCTTTTCTGCTATGAGCTCTTTCATTCATTAGCACATTTGCAAGGAAGATGGAAAAGGGTGAACTTGTTGAATTTGGCAAGATGAATGTCGATTCGTGTTCTGAGGTGCGAACAACCAAAGTCGATTTTCTTATGGGCAATTTCTACCAATCCTACCAAACTATAAAATTACCGTTAGTGTATTACAGTAACCATGTGGGACTGAAGTTAAATATTGAGGAAGTATTTTTTCAGGTGAAAGAAGCGAAAATCATCGCAATGACCTGTACGCACGCAGCCTTGAGAAGAGCCGATCTTGTCAAGCTGGGCTTCCGCTACGACAACATCATCATGGAGGAGGCTGCACAGATTCTCGAAGTCGAGACATTCATTCCCCTCCTTCTTCAGGTATGCATTACATAGTCAGCATTCACTTATATTGAAGCTTTTCAGAATCCTCAAGACGGCAGAAATCGCTTGCAGAGATGGATCATGATTGGAGACCACCATCAGCTTCCTCCTGTCGTTCAGAATCAAGCTTTTCAGGTTATTTTTTCATTATTGCTCCGATTTTTCTTTATTCAATAGTGCTCAAAAGTTTGGCATTACTTTCTAACTTTCGTGTTACTTTAGTATCCACTTTCAATCATCGATTTTTTGTTGAAATTTTATGCACACTTTTGTGACCTAATGATGAAAGTCTGATTGTTGGAAATGGAAGAATTTTTTCCAGTGCTTCCACTTACTTTACTTTGTTTAGAAATATTCGAACATGGAGCAGTCTCTATTCGCTCGTTTCGTGCGTCTGGGAGTGCCCTTCGTGCAGCTCGATAGACAGGGTCGTGCTCGTGCGGACATCGCTCAGCTCTACTCCTGGAGATACAAAGATTTGGGCAATCTTCCTCATGTTCAGGCTCTGCCCCAATTCCAGGTAAAACATTTTGAAGAGAATTCTGTTTTTCTTGAAAGATCATATATTTTGAAAAGTTCAAAGCGTTCACAACTCACAAGACATAATGAACCAAGAATTTGAGAAGAGTTTGCCTTATCAAACTTTCAAGGCAGGCATATAAAAATTATCAGAATAGCCGAAATAAAAGCAAATTATTTTCATGCTTCAAGCCTAGACAAATCAATAATTGCAATTTCTGCAGGCAGCCAACGCCGGTTTCGCATTCTCCTACCAACTCATCAATGTGCCAGATTTCAATGGCCAAGGCGAAACTCAACCGAGCCCCTACTTCTATCAGGTTAGTTGATCTTTCCATGTTTATTTTTGATGAAATTGTTTTCCAGAATCTTGGCGAAGCAGAATATGCTTGCGCTCTGTACACCTACATGCGCATCCTGGGCTATCCAGCAGAGAAGATCTCGATTCTGACGACCTACAACGGACAGGCGCAGCTGCTCAGGGATGTCTTCGACAGGAGATGCTCCAACAACCCACTCATTGGACCTCCCGCTAAGGTAAAGAAACTGTTAGCATTATTGATTTCTTTTTCAAATATTGAATTGGAATGTTTCTTAAGAATTTCCGAAAGTCATTCTTCTGTATGGGAATTTTCTTCAAACATTTAGCAAAATTTTAATTCCAAGTGTTTGCAGATCTCGACAGTCGACAAGTACCAAGGACAGCAGAACGACTACATCATTCTGTCGTTGGTTAGAACGAGGAACATTGGACATGTGAGGTGAGAAATCAAGTGGCAAAATAGTCTAGTGGATAGAGAAACGAACAGAGAAGAAGTAGATGCTGCAAGGCTGCAAGATGATGAGTTCACTGTCTTAACAGAAGGCAGTGGACACATGAGGCCGAGAATCAGCACAGGTCCTCAGGGCTATGTGCGATGACTTGAAATCCTCGAAGCGATTAGAAATACTGACTGATTGCAGCTAGATGATGATGTGAAAAGGGATATTTTATTAACAAGTTGAGAATATGCTAGATCTAAATGACCATTCTTATTGTCCTCCTTCAATTGACGACCTAATAATTCATGTGATAGAAATAAAATGTCCCCCAATTTTCAGAGATGTTCGTCGTCTGGTGGTCGCCCTGTCGCGCGCTCGACTCGGTCTGTACGTGGTCGCTCGATCGAATGTCTTCATGAACTGTTTCGAATTGACTCCTGCTTTCAAACAGGCAAGACTGCTGGTTTTCAAATCGCAAATTTATTTAATAAAACATTTCAGCTATGCTCCCGACCCGCCAAACTGCTGCTCGTTCCAAATGAGCCATATCCAACTACGAGAAAGGTAAACCTATTGATTGTTTTCCTTCAATCTCTCGATAAAACAATGCAAAATATCTCAACTTTTTCATTCACAAAATAATAAGCATTTTTTGAAATAGAAATGATCTTTGCTCAGCTATCAAGTCGTCGCTAGTAAAATAGAATATGTAAAATTATCGACAAAGATCAAATATAATAATGTTCATTTGTTCAGATGAATGAACGGGCAGGGGGCGAGCCATTGATGATCGAGGACACAGTGCACATGACGCATTTCGTGCACGAATTCTACCTGAGCAATATGCAGGCAATGAAAGAGGCTTACGAGATGGAAATGGCTGCACAAATCGGGGAGGCTAAGGTAAGAAATAGTTGGAAAGAGAAGAGAAAGCAATACTTGATTACAGAAGAGAGCTCCACCCAAATCTGCTGAAAATGAACAGGAGAAACTGCAGAAGATGAGAGAGGGAGGCATTGCAGAGGCAGAAACTGCACAGGACGCCAAGGAACAGGCCTATGCTGAAGCTGAGGTAGGAATTCGTTTTATGTCTTACTCACGAATAACGCAGTTTTCTTTTTCGTAAATTCATTTTGAAATAATCATGCTCTCTTAGTTGCTTGACAAAATCTTTGATTTTCTTATTCATCAATTATATTCCAACTCCAAACTACGAACATTTAGATAATTGTTTTTCTTGCTTGAAAAATTCTGATAGTACAAATTAGATTCTTTAAAAATTCATACATTTTTCAGAAGGTGCGTCTGCGAAAAGAGGCTGAAGAATCAGAAGAGCAGAGGGATATTGTGTTTGAGGATATGGATTTCGAAGAGCTGGAGGAGCACGCGAAAAATAAATCTAAGAAACCGACACAGGAACAGTAGAATTGATGACGCAATCTATCTCTGTTACCATTCAGAATCAGAAAGGATCTCTTCTTCTTCTTTGTTATTTATTCTGTTTGATCATTTTACTACATTCGTGTTTTATTGGTGAATAAACTCTCTAGAAAAGTTATTTGAAAATGAATTTGATGATTAGCGTTTGAAGCGCTAAAGAATATCTTTGACAGTTCAATATTGATTTTTGTAATCTTGCTATTTTTAGAGACAAATGTCGAGTTCGCCAATTCCCGAGGCGCGTGAAGTGAAGCCTACAGAGGAAGGAATGGAGGCATTGCGGATGGATGAAGAAAGGGTGAGGTGTTCATAATTCAATTGAAATTTTTATTAATGATAAAAGTTTTCAGTCATCATTTTATGAAAAATTGTCAAGAGAAGAGTTATTTTAACTGTTTTTTTCCTGTAAATTTCGATTTTATCTCATTACTGAATGACCGAATAGTTTGCAGGGGGATGACGACAAAGTGACTCCGTGGAGCGTGTCTGCAGGATCGGCCACTGGGGTCGATTACGACAAACTCATTGGTGGGATTGAAGTCGTTTAAGAAAAATGGAATTCGCAATTTCAGCGAAATTTGGATGTCGTAAAATGACGCAGGAGTTGATCGACAGAATCGTGAAGATGACTGGCAAGCCTGCCCATCCTATGCTCAGGAGGGGAATGATCTTCGCCCACAGGTAGAAATTTAATCTTGAAAATTCATTTTTGAGCTTACTTTTTATTCTGAACTACAAAGTCCAGGAATATTACAACATTTGTTCGTCATTCGACAATGCCCTTTTTAACGGCAATAGATTCTTTTCGTATCCATTTTCTTCAGTATTCCTAGCCAGAGGGAGGAGAAATAGCAAGAAAAAATGGCTACGGAAAATAAAATTTGTTCGGCCTTTAAAAACAAGACGTTGGGTTTACCTCAACAATAGTGTATCGGATTCAGAGACATCGAGGTGATGCTGAAGCGGAAAGAGGAGGGCAAGCCGTTCTTCCTGTACACGGGCAGAGGGGCCTCTTCCGGCAGCCTGCATCTGGGTCATCTCGTTCCCTTCATTCTCACCAAGTATCTGCAGGATGCGTTCGATGTTCCGCTCATCATTCAGGCAAGTGAATTGATGGTGCAGATGTTGAACGAATGAAGAGATTGTAGATGACTGACGACGAGAAGTACCTGTGGAAGGATCTGAAAGTGGACGAGACAAAGAAAATGACCAAGGAGAATATCAAGGTACTTCTGAACTGAGCAAGATTGCAAAATTGATTAAAAACGAGTAGATAAGATTTTCAAATAAGAAGACTCGATTGTCTGAACAGAATGACAATTTCTAAATACTTGATTTAATTATTTAAAAATTCAAGCAATATTATATGGTTTAGGACATCATTTCTGTCGGATTTGATCCAGAAAAGACGTTCATCTTCACAAACTTCGACTACATGTGGTAAGAGTTATGAAGATTTCTTCGAAAGAGAAAATGTCAACAAAAAAATTTATAGCCCTCCGTTCTACGAGAACGTGGTGAAGGTCTGGAAGTGCGTGACGACGAATCAGTCCAGGGCCATTTTCGGGTTCACGAATGAGGACAGCATGGGCAAGGTAACAATTGCTTCTTTCGATTCACCAAATTTTGGGGCCACTTTTAAGGCCCTTTTCTCTAGTGTAGCTTTATAATTTTCAAATTTTTAAAATGATTTTTTTCAGGCGGCTTTCCCCGCAATCGAGTCGGCGCCTTGCTTCTCCTCCTCGTTCCCCCACATCTTCGGGAAGCGGGTAGACATTCCCTGTCTCGTGCCCTGTGCTATCGATCAGGTTTGCCATTTTATCACTGATTAGGCCAAATTCGAAACTCGTAACAGTTTATTTCATTTGATTACTATTTTTTGAGGTACACCAACCTGCTTTCTAATTTCATTCTTGCAGTAATAACCTATCAATCAATTTTAGGACCCCTACTTTCGGATGACTCGCGACGTGGCGCCTCGTCTCAAATACCCCAAGCCATCGCTCATCTTCTCCACGTTTCTGCCTGCTCTACAGGTACGTATTTCGGCATATCAATTTCCTTTCGTAAATAGGAGAAAAACTCGTATAAAATGTTCTGAAAATGAAAACACTTTAAAGAAAAAAATCTTATAACAAGTTATTTCGACTGCATATCAGTCTCCTAATCAGACTATTTCATTAAAAAAAATGTTCGTTCATTGAATTATGGATTTAGGGAGCTCAAACAAAGATGAATGCAAGTGAGCCGTTGTCCTGCATCTTCATCAATGACACTCCTAAACAGATCAAGAACAAGGTAATCGAGTGATCTCTTTTCTTCAAATAATTTATGAATATGTAAATTTGTAAGTGTCACAATTCGCAACTTGAAGCTATAGTATGCAAAAACGATACAGCCTTATTCAACTCCCCTTCTACCCTTGCCTACTATTTCGCTAAATTGCGACGTTGCAACATCTCCAAATGCCGACGAATGAATATCATTGCAGATCAACAGAGAGGCCTTCTCTGGAGGACAGCCGACAGTAGAGGAGCATAGGCAGAAGGGCGGCAATTGCGATGTCGACATCAGCTTCCAGTTCCTCAAATTCTTCCTCGACGATGACGACCAGCTCGAGCAGATTCAACAGGTAGATTTTTTGCTTTTCAAAAATCAGATTTTTCAGTTGTTCAATTGAAAGAAAATTTGGACTCTTCGCAACATGACGAAATATGTAAATAAATTAAGAGGGCGCTTTCTCACTCACCTTCCCCTAACCTTTACACTATTTTCATCATGCTACATTTTTTTGCAAAGAATTCAAACCATCCAATCAAATTCGTTCTCTTCAAATTGTTGAATTTATTAAATTGCTCCAATTGAAAACACGATCTTACTACTAGAATGAAAATATGCAATAAAATAATGCATTTAGGACTACACATCTGGCAAAATGCTGACCGGTGAATTGAAGCAGCTTGCCATCGCTGAGGTAACTCATATTTTTCTACTCATTTTCTCGCTATTTTTTATTTTAGGTGCAACGTGTGATCGGGGAAATCGCAGAGCGTCGCAAGCAAGTCACTGACGCAACTGTCGAGGAATTCACCAAAATTCGTCCTCTCGCTTACAAATACTGAAGTCCCCCTCAAAAACACGGCAAGTTGTTGTTTCGTCAAAAATCAAGGATAATAAATTATTCATAATTCCTCCATCCGCTAGGATTTCACAATTTTCCTTTTTTCCGAATTCTTTGAGCTTTCTCTTTCCTTCTATCATCTTTTATCGGAAATATCTTCTTTTATGGCATCTTGATCCCAAACTGTTGTTGCTTTTGATCCTTTCAATGGAATTTTTACGGTGGATTGTTTTGGTTGTTTAAGTTTGAAAGAAGAATAAAGTTTTTACTAGTCAAAATGACATTAGATTTGACAAAAATTTGGCTGACCGCTGTATGAGTATATGGGGCTATCTGTATAATTTACTAGTCTCTAGGATTAGAGGAGTAGAGAAAAAACAGGTATATTTTACAAACTGAACTGATGAGTTATACAGAGAGAGCAGTTGCATGAAAATGTTGAATGAGTGGCTTGTTCACTTGCTGATGTACTCCTCGAATCGACTGAGCTGCGCTTCGTCGACAGAGGGAACGAATTTGTCCAGAATCGAACTAACATCTTCTCTGCAAGAATTTTTAAATTCAAAAGATAGTATCGACAAATATCTTCACGTTTTTTCTTGCTTGTTGTTAGGAGAAAGATTCATGAAACGGAATTCATTAAAAAGACAATTTGATGAAATTTTTGCAAATCCAATCTTTTCATCATAAAATTCCACAGAATGAACAAATTGAACCAACTGATTCAAAGGCCTCCTTTGCTGACTGGCTATTCCTTGGCTGTTTCTTTGCTGTTCCTGAAGTGATCATCTTTCATCAATCGATAAAATATCTTGTACCTTGAAATATCTGAACTGCAAATACCCAAGTTCGCTGGCGAATCTGCGCAGATCGTCTCCACTCATTCTCGCGGTCTGCAAGGCCAGCCAGTCGAATGTCACTTCTGGAGTGAGTTGTGTGTTCTGTAATGATTCTTTCAGCACTTCTCAAAGCCATTCGGAATTTGGATTTTGAAAATTCTGAATCAAAATTCCGAACACCCCTGTTTGGAAGAAATTTCTTTGAAGGAAATATAGCTAATAAAAAAAAACTTGCAACGAGTCGTTTCTTGAGCAGAGCTGCACGAGCTGTCGCATCTGGCAGGCCGATGAAGATCTTCTTTTCGAATCTGCAAGTGAAAGTTTGAGAATGCATTCTTATTTCAAAGAATTTGTCATCGCTCTCACAGACTGTTTTGAAATGTAGTATGTTTCAAAACTGACGGTCTAATTTCAGGCCTTCAAAAGATTGCCAACCTGTAACAGAAATTTTTGTAGCAAGAAACTTACCAAATCATGGATTTTTCATATAATTAATCAAAAGACAAATTTATAAACCTCCTGAGAAATGCAGGATCCAATTCCCAGGGGCAATTCGTCGCACAAACAAGCACGATTTTATCAGTGCGCTGGAGACGCTGAATTTGAACCAGAAGTTCGGTCTGAAAAGAAATGAAAAAGGGAATGAAACTCGTGAAGAACGTACTTTGACACGACGATTCGCGTCTTCTTCACTCGAATGACGAACACGGCAAATCGAGTCGACTTCATCGATGAAAATCACTGTCGCTGAAGAAAAAGATTAGGATTATTTGAGAAAGCGAAAAGTGAATTCTGAAGAAAAGGGAAATAAAAACGACAAACTTTTTCCCTGAGCGATTGCGTGGTCGAACAACTCTCGAATCAGCTTTTCACTCTGTCCGCTCCAAGAAGAAATCAGATCAGAAGAGGAAACCTGAAAAGAAGAAACATATCATTTGAAAATTAACGAAGTCTGAATGCCTGATAGAGCACCGAGTGAATTTGCTTGACGATCGCTTGCGATAGGGCTGATTTTCCTAAATTTCAGAATAAATCGCCAAAATGAAGACAAAGTCAGCCTGTGCCGGGAGGACCAAACAGCAGAACTGCTTTCCAGGGTCTCAGGTCGGAATTTTTGAACCATTCCGGGTAGAGAAGGGGGTCGACGAGGGCCTCTAGAAGGGTGTTCTTGGCCTAAGTTTGAAAATATGAAAATGGAGAATGTCAAACCATTAATACCTCATCCAGCCCAACGATGTCCGAGAAGCTGGGCAATTCGTCGAGTTTCGTCACGATCGTCGATTCGATAGCTATTCTGAAAAAGTGTCATAAAATGAATGTGTATTTCGGAAACATTCGAATAGAAAAATATAAAACTTTTTAAATAGTTCTCCAATGAATGTATTTCAAAGCTGGTGCGAATAAAAATTGGGAATTGGAAAATTCGATTTGAAAACATTGTGCAATCCTTTCTTAAATGTCTAGAACATACCCATGTTTTGAAATAAAAATGATAATAGAGGCTAAGTTTTGAAAAAAATGTTTATCAAACCTGCGACTTTCAGCGAAGTTGTCGAATTCATTAGCTGCATCTTTGACAGACTTGCAGCTCCTTATGCGCGATCTGCCTGTCGACTGCTCCTCTTCCTCGTCCTCTGACGAATTCTCGTTGCAGGTCGGCATCGACAAGCTACTGAAATGTATCGTCAAACTTGCAAATTTTCAAACACACGAGTGCCCGCAGAACCACTCTTCTATTCTCCTTACAAAAATGTCTGCGTGAAATAGGGAGAATCTCCTCTCTTCCGCATGCTTTACGTATAGGTATATTTTCCTCTTCTTCCCTGATATTTCTTTTCCGCTGCTGAAGGAAGGGAAGGGAAAGAAGGAACGAGTAAAGGGATAAATTGTAAGGAGGATGAAAGCGTGAGAATGAACAAGATAGTATGATTTTTCCCGAAATTGAAATAACTCATGTTTTTCCGCTCTCTCGATGATACACGCTATTTCATTCATGCAAGCATCACAGGCTTGAAATGCTGCAATTCTGTAGCGTTCATTTTTTCATTCAAAATATAAGATTCTCACCTATCTGCTAAGCTGCAAGAAGCAATCCTTCCATCGCCTACTGTCTGCTGCATTTCCTTTTCCTGCAAAAATTCTCCGAAATTATGGAAATTTTTGAAAAATACTAACCTTCCTCTGTCGTATTTGACAGACAGTTCGGAGCATCTGCACGACAGTCTGCAGACCGGTTCGATGTTCCTTCAAAGCCCCTTCATGTTCACTGTCTTTCAGCGCATTCGAAGTGTCGGAAACGAACTTCATCAGCTGAATTCCAACTTTTATGCGGAAAAGACTGCACCACAACGCTGAATCACTGCATAACTTTTCACAAAATCTCGGCACGATTACTAAAATTATGATATGCTTTTCAGTAGAAATACGTGCCATAATTTGTATTCGACTTTTGATGGACATTGACGAAGAATAAATCAACTCACAAATCGAAGTTTGCTCAATTCGACCCGCTTCCCGACCTCGGCCTCTAACAGTCTGGCTGCGTTCCGTAGTCTTCCCAAAGATTCTTCAGACATCAAGACTATCTAAATTTGAAAAATCTTGAAATGAATAAAAGTACGCGAAACGAGAAAAAATACAACCAGATCTACTTGAACGATTTTTCAAGACTTTGTCGACCAAAGCTACAGATCTGTGCAGAAATGGATGACTATACACGGCCTGTCAAGTCTTTACTATGGTGCATTCGGTATGTGCCAAGCTAAGACACAAACGCATGCGTTAAAAAGTCGATTCATTGTTTTTTCGTCCAATCTCGCCGATAATTGCCTAATTAAGTTGTTGTTTGCTATTTTGATCATTTCTAAACCAGTAACATCTGCGAACATGAATAAGTCCGTCATTTTGAGATCCTACTCGCCTGAATTGGACGCGCTTTACGAGCTCTGAAAGTTTTTGAAACAGGTAGTTTTCTGATCTTGCATAACTCGATTCAGTTTTCAGAATTGCTATGAATTTTATCTTACAAGATGCTACACTTTGATATCAGTTATCTTCGGACAGAATGAATAAAAGCAATGTTTTATTGAACATTCGATAAATTAGATAATTTTCAGAATGCATTTGAATTGATAAAGTAAAGTGAATAAATCAATTCAAGTAAGAAAGAAACTAAGCAGCCGTGAGTTGTATAAACTTTGTCTATACATATAGAATATCCTTTCACATTTTACCACAATTTCGGATCAGTTTGTTGGCGCTTGATGAGAAAATATATCCGAGTTCAGTTGCTTCGGAACACGAGGTGTAACTTTAATAACTTTGACTAATTCTTTATTATTGTTAGTCGGTGATACAGTAGTGTTGCTCTTCTAAAATTGTCGTTTTCTTTTCTTTTACATGCATATGTACATAAACTACCTTGATCAATCCTCTAATTAAGAAAAACAGGGTAATTATTTGGAAGTATGGTCCATATAGGGGAATACTGTCAATAATTATCTGAAAGTTTTTAATGCTTTCTTGGTAGAAAATTTAACTTATTCTAGTGTGGATACATTTCTTATGTTAGAAAGGTATACTGCTCAAGGTTTATTCAGAAAACAATTCCTAATTTTACAGTTGCTCTTTTTAAGAACATAACGCGAAAGGGGTATTTTGGTTCCTTCAGACACGATTAGCCGAGTTCTATTCTCAAAATTCAAAGTAACATTCATATGCTTCCTATCCGACGCAAAAATCATTATCGTTTATGTAAATAATGGTAAGGTTGAAGGATTCATTATTTAGAACGTTCTTTTAGGATTTCTCAGCACATATTTTCAGGATATATGTTGATAAAAAAGGCCTTTTCATTTCTTTTGTTAGTTAATATGAAAATTTGTTATTAATAAAATAATGCTTACGAATACGAATGTATAATACTTCGCAAATCCTAGCAAAGATCCATCACCACCCAAACATCTATCTAAAATATTCTAGTAAGTTCTCTCAAACTTCTAACTTTGAAGCTATGAAACTAGTTAATTTATGTTATTTTTTGTTGAATCGTGAACAATTTTCATTGTTTCAAAATTCTTTCGATACCATCATTCTTTTGGGTAAGAGCGTTTCAAAATATATCGAATCTCTACTTTTTCCGTTTGTAAATAAACAAAGAGACATTATGTTGTGACTTATACAAGGGGACAAAATAGCTTAGGAATTATAAATTTCATTTAAATTGTTTTTGAATAAGTCATTTCGTACTCGCTGTAACGAATCTCGACATTTCAAACCAGAGATTGGCTATAAATACAAACGAATGTGTGATTTGATGTATTAACCAAGTTTGAGAAATCAACTATTTACAGATTCGTCCTCTTGACAGACTCATTACATATGGAAAATGATTACAACAAAAACATAATTGATTTTGCACAGGATGTTTAAGATATCGAAATTAAAAGATTAAGAGAACATCCTACCTACATATTCCTCCAAACCAGTGCAAAAAGTATTGTATAGTTTAACAATATTTAAATCATTTGTTACCACTTCACATAAAATCTAAACGTTATGCATATTCATTTTCAACATAATATGGTGCAACATTGACCGGGCTAACTTACATACGCCGTTAGGCATCGATTTAAGCGTCGTTCAGCATTTCTTGTACTTTGGCTCAGATTGCCATACGACTTAAAACACCGCTTTAGATAAATAAACGCGGCAATGCTAATTATCGTCTGAGCATAACCTGTTATGATCGGGGCCATTGTCAAGTAAAGATACTAAAATTATTTATATAATTGATATTAATAATTTCTATTTTGATAATATTCGTTTAACTTACATTCCATTGATAAAGAGCCATTACATATTGTGTATCAGCTATATCATCAGTATCAACAATTTGATATTCCTCCAACCAGGTAATTGCAAAATCAATTAGTTGGGGGATACAACCAAAAATAATATGAAATCCGACCAATGTCCAAAATATAATGGAAAATAGCTTAGTTATTTTTCCGTTACGATTACTAAATTGAATCATTTTATATCAAAACTGACATATGCATGTGGAAGAATGTCTAACAGTGAAAAGGTCCTAGCTCGATATATCGTAGCTGCAATTGAAACGAATCTTATCGCCAAAATTAAACATGGATTTTGAAGAGTATAAAGTAAAATATTCAATAACATCTAAAATTTCATTTGTCAATTATTAATGCAAAATTTTAACTATATTAGATTTAAGTCAACTTTCTATGTTAAATAACTTTAAAATAAAGTGGTATTTTAGTTATTTGGAAAAGTTGCGACAGAAAAGTAAAGACATTATGGCGAAATAATGTATGGAAAACTACAGTAATACGATCCATACTATTTCACAAAATGTTAACACTTTTCTGTAGCAACCTAGATGATATTTTAAACTAGATAAACATTGATTGATACATGTGGCTAAAATTTTAAATTATGTTACCCTGTATTTGTTATCATAATTTTGGCAACAAAGGAATATAGCTTCATAATAGATAGCAATTGAAGTCTAAAGTATTATCCTGCTTCAATGCATATATTGAAAATTGCCTCGTAAAAATAATAATAGTATAAAACTTACCTGTATGAATGAACAGATAAAAGAGAATATACTTAGAATAAGTATGATGGCTATTAATTTTTCAAATTGTGAAAAATGTTCACGTTTTCGAAATAACCGATACATCATAAATATGCCGGTAAAAATCGGTATGAATGAGATGCTATTGAAAATGGCCAGGATTTGAAAATCTGTAGATGAATTTATTTTTTGAAGATAACATCGATATAAAACTATTTAACTAACTTGTATAAAATTCATCTAGATTAAGTATGATAGTTTTCCACGCAATGATGAATTTGTAAAGTAATATATCTGATGTTACAAATTCTAAAATAGTAAATCGTTACCGAGGTTTATATAAAAAAAAAATCAATGCAGAATAGTATGTAAGAATAAGTAAACTGAAAAATTAATTCACCATCACAAATTTCATAATCCTTTGCATTAGGCGGAGTTATATTGCACCAAGACATTCGATTCTGCGAAGTATTTCTCTAATGACAATAATAAAGCTGTAGAATAACAATTTGAGAAAATGATCCCAATACAGTACGATTTAGAAAGGGTAGCGCTTTCGAAACAAAAATGGGAAAACTTGAAATGGATGGAGTAGCAGTGCAAGACGTTGCCTAAGCAATCAGCTTTTGTATTTATAGTACTCGTTTAGAAGATAGACTTTTCAGATAATTAAAAATTGCACCTGCGTTAAGACTTGTCTGCCAGTTCAGAAAATTAATTAGTTTGGGAATTAGGTTATTTGGTGAAATCGTGCATAACTCATCATCAGGGTTGTTTACGATGCAGTTGATTTTCACTGGGATGTGATGTGGGCAGTGTGGAATTTTTGGAAAAGCTTGCGGTGTGCCATCTTACTACACCTCTAACATTCCTGCCCATCATGTGAATTTTAAAACAGTAATTCCATGCACAAAGTAGTTTTGCCATTGTCTATGAGATATGTATCAAGGTCTCTATGAGTTACTTACAATTGAAGAATATCGTGATACGGTATGATGTCGGTAATCTGTGAACAGCGAAGTCTAACCATTTTCTAACATTTCCGTAGAATGATTGTCGCACTGGTCCTATCATCAAGAAGCGATTCTTCATAATTTGTAAAATTTGTATGTTCCATTTTATCAGAAATTTCGAAAATTTATTGATAACTTTCTCAAACAATATTTCTTTGATTTTTCAATTCGACCTTTACCGTTCAAATAAACTCATTTCTTTAGCATTTTTCATATTCAACAGGCCTTTGTGTATAAAACGAAATCATTCAAGGAAAGACAGAAAAGGTATTCGATACTTGACACTTCAATTCTAGTTGAGTTAATCAGATGACAGTCCTAATTTGCAAAGAGAAGCTGTTTTTCTTTTTAATTTTGCGTTATTCTTCCAGAAATGAGACAGCTCCCTGATTCCGAACAGCGAAAATTCCGAGTTTTTAGTGATTTTCGTTCATGCTTTTATCAGCAATCGGAAGAAAAATATTTAGTACCAATGATATCAAAAATACGATGATTATGGTAATTGGAAATAAGACATTTTAATTTTATATAGTAGATAGAAAAGGAAAGGTTAACTCGTAAAGAAGTTCTGATATCTGCTATTTTAATTGGCAATTCTCATGTAGTTTCTCTAGAATTAATCAGAATTTTTTTCTATCGTCGAGCCATTATAATTAACATCTGCCGCTCATTATTTTGCAAAACATTTTTTAAATAAATTTATTGAATCGAAAATCAAACTGGCATTTATTGACAAAATTTCACTAAATAATTGTCCATTTTTGTAAATTTTCGACCAGTTAGCCTTTAGCTAAAATGGGTTATAAATTAATACCGATCTAAAGTCGAAAGAAATATTCAAAAGAAAGAGCTCGCTTCAATAAATGAAAATAAGAACGAACTTCTGTGGTGGTATTTTTAGCCTTTTAACACGAATTAAGTCGGATTAGAACTCATGCTTAGCATGAGTTTAGCATGATTTTTTTAGGAAAAATATCACCACAGCATTTTCATAAAAACAACATCAGCTCCAAAATCTTTTTCACCTCAAATCGAGTAAAAATTAGATGTAATATCGATTATTTGATGCAAATGGTTCGATTAATAGCTAGTGAGGCTAATTATGACTCATTCTGCATGCTTATCAAAAAATAAAATATTCTCATTTTCTTCTCATATAATTTGTGCTTCCATTTGGGAGCGTTCCAAAATTTCGTTAGACCACTTCTTTCGAAGAGTCGGAACGTCGTTAATACCTCAAACTTGGGTAATTAAACCGAAGCTATCGGTGAAAATCGGCAGATATGAACATTTCGTCACATATGTCAAGCAAGAGTGCATTTGAACCTTTTCACTGTCTGGTTTCTCTCAGTTGTCAGCCTCCTCTAGTCAATTGTCAGATAGTCTTTCGCTGGAGAGGAAAAGAAACACAAATAGAAAGCGTTCTTGCTTGATATATGCCATGAAATGTCTATATCTGCCGATTTTCACCGATAGCTTCGGTTTAATTACCCAAGTTTGAGGTATTAACAACGTTTCGACTCTTCAAAAGAAGTGGTCTAACGAAATTTTGGAACAGCCTTCCACAGGAGGGCACAATTAATGAAAAATGTTGAAAGAGAAGGTTAATGTGTTGTGTGTGTGTTTATTCATTCACTTGCTCATAATATTCGAAAATATGATAATTCACGTGAAAAATGAATGATTTTGAAAGGTTTCGAAAGAATTTCAAGATTATAGTAAAGAATAGCGTAGAAATACTGGACAACGTAAGGCACTAATCTCGATCGTTTCATGTGTCCGTAGAAAAGTACTTGTTTAACTTGGTCCGGAATCAGTGAACTATTATTATGCCGGAAACCTCATTGGTACAGCCTGATCCTGTATTTTTATTTCCATTTTAAATGAATTATTATGCATTTACAAGAGAGTAGTTATTACATTATTTGTAATTTTCATGGGCTATCTAGCACAAAAAGCCCCATTTGATTTGATTTAGAAATAAAGTTATTAATTTTTTCTGATATTGAATCAAAATTTTAAACTACCGTAACCCTGCATACGATCATTTTTATGAAAAACAAACCACATCATTATGATCAGCGTGAAAAACTGAACAACATATGTGAAAATCAATCCGGTTTGCGGGCCCCTGTTTATACCGACTTTGGTCCTTACTGACATTCACTCTTAAGATAAAAGCAGCATTTCTTGCTGCTCATACATTTCTCACCAGATTTATTTTTTATATTGATTTTTCTTTTATTGTAAATAAAGGTTTAATTGCCCAAGTTTGAGGTTCTATCGACGCTGCTGCTTACTTCATTCTCCCACACCCCTAACTTTTACTAATTGCACCGCACAAACTCTGTTTATTTACAGAATTCGAGACTTAGAATACGACCCTAAATCCTTTCTCCATCTCCCGATTCCATATTCCTTTCGTCTTTCACGGGCTTTATTAGCACAGCTCGTGTCTAATGCTCAACTCAACGTGACAATTCAACTGTTTCCTTCATTTGATTTTGATCTTCATGGTCTTTAATGAAATAAAAATGATTTATCTTCGAAAATGATGATAATTTTCAAATGATCCGAATAGGTTGGAAAATCAGCAGAGTTTGCAAGTGAATGCGCAATACTGTCGTTTTTGTTCAATAGTATAGAAGGTCGAACTACAGAATCCGTTGCTGTTGAATTGAGTGCAACTCGATCTGAATTTCATTTACAAAGTGCATAAAATTGGAAGTCGACAAGTTTAGAAATTCGAAATTAATTTTTTTATATCCAGACAAAATTATTTAGATTTTTACTGTAATGCATTGTGTTAATTTTTGAAGAACTTCAATAAGAAACTATCTTACGTTCCATAACTGTCAACGCACGCATTTGGACCAGATGTTGCTGGGGCTGTATTGCACAAATTGCCTATGATATAATAGTTATATACTCGGAAGATTTTTAAAAATTATTATTATTACAAGTGTTCTGGCAGTATTGTTTCTTCTGATCCGTTGTGTAGAAGGTCGATGAGCAAAATCCTGAAGTGTTTAGTGAAAAATGAATGTGAAAAAGAAGCTGCACCTTGGCTATTCCACTGAGCACAACTCGAGGAGCTATCGACACAAGTTGATGGTGGTCCTGTAACAGGGCCTGGAGTTGGAGTGGCTGGGGAAATACCACCGGCAGATACTGAGATTCGTCGTTTTAGAATGAGAAAATTAGCTACTATTATATCGTGATCTGGTAATGTCACATGTTTCAGCCAAAAATGTTCATAAAATTTCAGAAACGCATAAACTTAGAACTAGCTTCTGAAGCAAAAATATGCTCACCGTAGCGGTAATCAACTTTGAATTGCGAGGAGTAGTATTGATTGAACGCAATGATCGGGGTGGGGTTCAGCTGGCTCGTGTAGATCTGATTTTTCGACTCGTCGCAACAAAATCTAAATTTGGAAGACATTGGAATTACTCGAAGAAGCAGAAATCACCTAGGGCTGACGAGCTTCTTGTCGCTCTTGATTTTGAGTTCTATGCCATTCCAAGAGCACCCAAAATTACATTGTCCATTGTAAATGTCGGATATTCGCACTTGAACCTGCATTCCAGCAGGAGCCTGAAATTATGATAAACTACTTATTTTAAATCAAACTGTCAAACGAGAAATGACACATTTGAATATTCAAAATGCGCATACATAATATTCAAAGTAATGATTGTTTTAACTAAATGAGCACTACGATAGAAACTTATGCACATGAGATTTTTCAATGGTTTTTCTCAAAGTTAATCTTTAGCTTTTTCCTTCTAATAATTGCTTTTTCGAATTTTTGATTAATGAAGATCAGTTTTGTATGATATGAAAATGGGGTAAAAATCAATAATCGACTCACAGTAATCCATGAAGTGCAATAGCTGACAGAATTGCGGGCTGAAGCAGAATTCGACGAGTCTCCCACTGTCATCGTGGTCGTTTGCCAGTTGGCGGTTGCTGTCAAACTATTCCCACAGCCGGCTGGCTAAAGTAACAATGATCGAATATTACAGAATCAGTTAATTAACTCACCCTTTCAGCGCATGTGGCTCCTCCATAACCGAGGGGGCAATTGCTAAACTCATACGAAGATGAAACAATTGAGCAAAAATGTAGGATCAAATGGACCTACCAAGTATTGCAGCTTCTGGGGTTAGGTACGCCTCCATTTTGACAAACAACTGAGTTTGCAGGACCTAGAAAGATGCCGTTCATAAATCGCTTATTTGATTTTGAGAGAAATACATGAGCATCCATAGTGCGTATTGATGTTTATGAGATCGTACAATGACACTTGTCTGCTGCCAGCCGTGAATAAGTAGTCTAAAATAGTTATTTGGAGGAGATAAATAGTCAGGTACTTTACCATCGTCTAGAGGCTCCATTGAGAAGGCTCCTGCTTTATTCACGAAAGAGTTAGCCCTACAATTCGAAAATTATGCTTTTCGATCATGAATTTTACGTTTCGGGCGAAGAGGCGATCAAAATGGAAAACTTACGAATAATGCATATCGGAGCCATATTCGTATGGCACATAATTAGCAGCTATATTCGATGAATATTTGTTGAAGTTGGACTGGTAGGAGGAAGGAACGTTCGTCAGGTCGATTCGGACATAGGAGTCTCGGTCCGATCTCGAGTGTTCGTGATAAAGTCCTAACAAAGCAATCTTTGTCCGAAATCTTTAAAATTTACCGAGCGCGTGCATAAACTCGTGAGAAATAGTCCCGAAAAGTCCACAGCCAGTACCCAATGAAAGCGGTTGTTCATTCCCAGACATTCCAACAAACGAATAACAACCATCACCGTTTGTCACCTAGAAGATATCATAATTCATCCATCAGAAATGATAAAGAAAACCTTGACTCTATTTTGAGCAGTAGAACTCTGCACGAAGCTGATGCAGGTTCGTGCTTGCAGATACGCTAATGCTACAGGGACTGCTTGACGGGTGTTTGCGTCTGAAATGTGAGCATATTTTAATGGATGCTTAGTCTATTATTGTTTCAAGGAATTATTTAATTCAGTTTTGCTAGGACTGCTTAAAAATCTTACAATAATTGCACTCATGCAAAATCTTTATCTTTCACAGCTGATCTTTATTAATAAATTTTATTTAAGTCATTTTCAAAACCATGAAATGCAACTCCATGACTTGGAGAGAGCAAGCCAATATCAAAACAGGACATGCAAAACAGTATACGGGTGGGAAATTCCCTATAAGTTTATCTTCCATTGCTTTTTCGTCATCTTATTATTTTGTAATCTCAGATTGCCTTTTTCGTTAATACTATCATCTTCAAGGTGTGGACTAACCGACAGTGGAATCCATGTAGTAGTAGAGAGTGTTGCTGGTCCATTTCCTGGCTGTGATGGCCACTTGCCGTTTCGCTCTGCCAGTCGAGTTCGCATTTCTCAAATCCTCTTCCAGTTTGTTCAGCTGCTCTCTAAACTTTCAATTCCAATGAGGTCTTCGTTTTTGTCCGACAAAATTCTCTTAAAATCTGGTAAAATTTCTATTTGACTTATTTTATTATATCAAAATTCACAAGAATATTCACCAGAAAAATGATTTCGAAATGTGAAGAGAAAATTCTAGATTTGAACAGGAAATAAGTATTTTTATCTCGCATCTAAACATCTAAAAAAAAATTGATAACTGTTAGAAAAGTTCTAATCACTTGAAGTTTGAAAGATGAGCATAAATGTCGACAAAATGACTAACTCTGTCAAAACGATGTCTCCATCTACGAGTACATCAGCGATGTTAGTCATTTGATTGATTTCGAACAGATCGAATGACTCGTTGTTGGGTCGTGTCACTTTCAGATTGCCGTATTTCTGAAATCATCACTTTGTAATATCATTATGAAGTGCGCGATAAATTTCTAATACGCGATATGACCTAAATTCTTTCCTGTTTTGTTTAAAATGCGCTGTTATTGTAACAAGTTTTCTAACTTCCGTTACAAATCAACCGACATCTGTTATTATGATTTTCAAAACTCACCTGTCTTCTTGTTTCCATTTTGCTTCTATCTTCTGCAGTCATTGCTGTCTGTCTTCCTTGGGATCCCATCTTCTTCAGTCTTTGCAATCTATTCGCCATGCGGCGAGGATTTATTCCAAATTTCTAAATGACAGTTTCTAGGATGGAAGAAATATCAAAATCACTCTTTGGTATTCCTCCGCTTCTCCTTCTGTCATGTTGTTCGAACTGATCCAACGAAATCTTCCACCTCTTCCTCGAGGTTTCGATGCTTCATTCGTTGAATTTCTCGCTGGCTAAACATATAGATCATTTCATCATTTAGTTATGACACAAATTTTGTATTTTAACAATATAAAGTTACAAGAGTGTTGTTTTGTTGAGAAAACGAAACCTTGTTACATCGTCGATTATTAGTTAGTCAGAAATTAGGTGACTTATTCCATAGTTTAGTTTTTTTTTCTTTCTAGGAATTAACTTACTTCGTTTGGTCTAAATTGGGCAATAGTTATTGCAATTAGACAGAAGAGTAGGGAGATTGAGAATGGACGCATTACTGTAGATAGCTTTGAATGTTTCAATTCCCACTCTTCCCAATAAATGGTGCCATTTCAACTCGCCAGCTTTTTATAGTTCACTAGCAGATGAATAATGTTATCGTTTTTTTTCCGGAGAATGCCCCCGCTTGGGCAGATTAGTTATGACAAAGAGTTAAGAAATTTTCGATATATTAGGGGAATCGGATAAAGTTGACATTAGATGGATGTGGGCTAAGGCATAGACCCACACACGACAGGCCAGGACGACACTCAAACTGTTTGTTAGCTCAGCCATCGGCTAAAGATCGTCCAAAACTCGGCTAAATACGGACTAATTCAAATGTCTCAACATGTGATTGCCAAATGGATATGTCGTGGGCGATTGGATAGACCTGCAATTCTGCAAAGCGTTCAAGGAATTTTACAGGTCCAGATCTTCCTGAATGGCGTATTCATGCATCTGTTGCTTATTTCAAAGGAAAATTGTATTATTTGGGTGGAGAGGATCCTAAAACAGAGGAAGATACGAATCGAGTTGATGTAAGAAGATCGAATGAAAGTCCATGAAATAATTTATTCAGGTTTTGATTGATGGAAACTGGCAAATAGGACCTGCTTTTCCTCTTCCAATTTATCTTGTTCAAACAATAACATGCGATGGAATGTTATACGGTCACATTATAGCATATTCATTATTGTAATTATGTATATTCAGTTATTGATGGATATACTAGTAGAAAGATATATCGGTTATCAGACGATGAACGGGAATGGGTTGAAGTCGGAGAGATTCCAGAAAAACGAAGTTCATTCGGAGTTGCATCGCTAAATGGAAGAATTTACATTATTGGGGGATGGAAGTCGTTAATTTTGTATGATAAATAATGTATCATTATATATTTAGTAGTGAAGAATTAAAATCATGTTGGTGCTTCGACCCCTCAGCTCCAGTTGACAGTCGAATTTCTCGAATCGCTGATATGAATTGTGGAAGATATTTTCATTCACTTGCTGCTGCGAATGGAAAATTGTATGCAATCGGAGGAAGGTGAGCTGAGATTTTGCATATCTTTATACGAAATATCTATTAACTTAGATCTCAACATATTGGGAAAATAGGCGCTATTTTATATCATTTGATAAAACTCTGTGATATAATCGAGGAATACGATCCACAAACGAATGAATGGCGAGAAATTGGAAAATTAACATAACATAAAGCTTGATTATAATAATCTCAAATTTCATATAGAAATTTATTCAATAAAATGTGAAATAATAATTTAATTTCAATGAACATGATACATACAACTCTCGAATACATCCAATAAAGACGCTGAAAAATTGCAACTGAAATAAATATTCCTTTTAATCAGGGTTGTACGAACTGAACTGAACTTCGAACTGTCTGGAAGTTCAGTTCAAGTTCGATCGTGAAAATTCTTCAGTTCAAATTAAGTTAAAGTTCGATTTTTTTCGAATTTTGTTTCAAAATATGCGATGATCTTAATTTCATACTGATCTCTGCTGATATGACGCCATTTTTCGTGTCGACGTTAATCGATCTTTTGATAAAGGTAAATAAACAAGCATTGTTGCATAAAAATCGAATATTTACCAATCCTTTGAATTCTCACAATCAGTTGCACCACTTTATGTTTCTGCACTGGCAAACGGAATGATATAAAAGCTGAATGCGTGTGATGCAAGGAATGATTTGTGTGTGAATAATGATGGTTTCCAATAACTTCCTTTACCAATTCATTTTGCTATTGAGTTTCTATCATTTGACTGACGCTGTATCAAAATTATCGAAGAAAGGTAATTTTAATTGTTCATTTTGATCCTCATCGAAAGTGCACGTTTCATCTTTTGCTAGATATTAGAATTTTGAATTAAGAATTGAGTGTCTTACGACCTAAAACATGAATATGCCAAAGGATTGGACATAGCTTTCCAACATTTTAGCTGCATCTATCCAATTATACTTCTGGGACATTTTCAAGATATTCAAGACCTATAAAGCAACAATTCGAATTTTCAGAATAATAATTCCAAATTCTGAAATGCTTTAAATCTGATCTCAAACGTTAAGATCCTCTGATGGTCTCTACAATTGAAAAATCTCAAGAAGACTGTCCCGAAAACAGCTTCTTTTCTGAAGGAGGGAAATCCTGCTTCCCGACATGCGGCAATCCATTTCCTGATGCATATGTTTGCCTCTCATTGCTTATCCGAAATAGTTCTATCATTATAGGAATCCTGTATCGAAATGGAGTTCCGAGGCTGCAAGTGCAAGACTGATTTCCTGATGGAATACAAAATAGACGAGGCATCGAAAGAAGTCACGTCGATATGTCGACCGCGGAATGAATGCGTCAAAGAATATAGCGACAAAATGGAGAAGTTGGATAACAAAAAGGTGTGATTTGTCAAGTTTGTTGTGAAATTCATTGTAATAAAGTTATATGGATATTTATTTATTTAGTGATTGAAAGACATTATATTATTGCAATTAGGACGACAAGAGTCAGTTCAGTTGAATATTATTCGCACCAATTCAGAATAAATCTATTTGTATGCATGCAAATTATATCTAGCCGAACCTTTAATTTAGATAGAGAAATTTTTGGTAAAATAAGATGCGCACCTGGAGGCAGACATTTTGAGACCGAAGGTAGTAAACGAAGAGATCATTTTAGAATTAATGAGATCAAATAGTTGAATGACCCGAAATAATGAACAATGCTGATTATCTGATATAAATAACAGAATATTGCTGTCATTTTGTTAACTGAAGAAAGGATATTCATGAAATGGCAATGCAATCAAGCATAAATCAATGCATGATGAATGAATAATGATGAAACAGATCTAATATTGAGCTCGTTTGAATGATCACAATCGAATATAAGCTAAAGAGAAGTAGAGGAAAAAGAAAGAAAGAATGAGACTTCTGTTCGAAATTTGGACAAGTGAATTGGACTGATATTTTGTGAGAATCATAAGAATTGCGTTCGCAAAGAATGAAAAATATTCAACTTACAAGGATATAAGTTTTGAATAAGATCGAGATAAATGTGTGTATGTGTATTTATTACACGTACCACTCTTTGAAATCCTTCTTCTTGGGATTCGAATTTCCGTTGGCTTTGGGCAATATGCCACTGATTGCACTGCCCCCATTTCGTATACCATTCACTCCATTCCCATTCGGAATGACTGCTCCATTCAACGGCTGATAGCCATTTCCATTCACCTTAATGTGGATTGTAAAACAATCAATGATATGATCATCTTTGGGTAGAAATTGTTTTTTCTTCTCGAAATTTTCTATTATTACTGTCTGATCTTGCTCTTTTCTGTTTCGGACTATTTTCGAAGTTCAAATAATGGTTTCCACCCCCATATTCTGGCCATCATATTCTGTACCTGATTTCTGGGAAGAAGGGGCTGAGTGACAGAGTCAACTCTGCCGTCCATGCCCAGTGGAGGACTCAATTCTGTTGCAATTGGAGTATAGCCCGCTTGTGATTTGCCATTTATCACCTGTAATTAACGAAATTATTACTAGAAGAACTTTTGTGAATTATTGCAGATATGCGCAATAGCGAAAAAGATCGACTTCAGGAAAATTCAACAACTTAATTCTACTAAAGTTCAAGTAGAAATCCGACAACTTAAAATTAAAGTTTGTAAAGTTGATAGTTAGACACTGCATATTGTACTCCTCTTTCATTATAAAAATTTCACATTGCTATAAGAATGAACATAATATTTTGAACATACCATCGGATAGTGGTCTCCAGGTTGAGGATTTTGTCTGCATTTGAACACGCAAAACACGATAATTGCAATGAAGAGAATGACAGAAACCGAAGCTATCAAAATCAAAGGAGTACGGGGAAAATCTGCCGGGTCTGTACTCTGAAATTATTTGAGCATTGATGATGCTATGCTTTATGTATAAGAATAGCGGTGGAATAAATATTTTCAGTGTTTAAATGAACTCAAAATAGTAGAGGATTAGTTTAGAGATTTGAAGATCGTTGAGGATCCAGCTTATGGTCGTTCAAGTATAATTTTCGTGCGAGTTAATAACACGAAAAATAACCAACTCTTTCATGATAAAACTTAATAGTATGTCAATTTCCTACAACTATTTTCGTAAGTCGATATTAAATTTGGAGAACTAGTAACCCCACCTTAGGTGTAGTTGCGAATAGATCGCCGGTCATCGGCGTGGTGGGCCGCACTGGAGGATAGGTGAAAGGTGACGTTTTGCTTCTGGTCAGTTCGTTTCCGGTCAATTTTACTGTGCTCGTCAACAACGATATGACTGTTGTGGTAGCCTCTGTAACGTCTATTATTTAGCACTTCAGTTAGTAAATATTATCGTAACTAAATGGGGTTTTTTTCCGGGGGCTTTCACTCTCATATAATTGATCTTGAGAATCTTTGAAAAAGCTTGTAAAAGTCGATTTGATCATTTTGAACGTTTTCAATCAAGTTCATCAAAATAAACCCTTACAAGCCTAATCTTAACCAAGGACCCATCTGAAAATGGTAAGCAGGCTTGAAACCTTTGAACTCGTTGAAGCAGAGAGCAGAGTGGGACTTTAATCTGGTTCAAAACGCGCTAAAACAAAGGAACTTGAAAGGGAAAGCTTGTAGAGCAGGTCGAAGCTGGGCCAGAAAGTGATAGAAGGAGGAAGGAAGCAGAAGGAAGGGAATTGGTAGAAGGGGAAGGAAGGATAAGTCAAGGAAGAAAGGAGGTGCCCTGACTGAGAGACAACGGAAAAGGGAAGGTAAGCGGCTAGAAGCCGCACTGCATTTGCCTTTTGACTGCTGAAGGCAGTTTCCCTGCCTGCTTTTGCCTCCAAACACGGCCACCACCTAATGGCATTTTGACGGTGAAAAGTCCGACTAAACAGCTCTGCTCTGCTTGGGATTCAGGTTGAAGTAAAGAATTGAAGAATGATTCAAAAAATGATGTTGTTCATCCGAGTCGCTGCATAAATTCACGGTATTTGCAGCATGCAAGAGCAGATGATGATTATCTTACGAAAAATATGTTAACGCGATTTCTTCCAGGATTTTTATAGCTTAAAGACGAATTACAAGAAGATCTAATTAGGTCTATTTATGATTTAGATGGGAATGAATAAATTCACGAAAACGCCGCATCGCTAATGATATTCCCTATCCTTTATATTTTGGTGGAAAAAAGCTATGAAGAATTAAAGAGCAGGGAAATTCGATGTGACTTTCGATTTTCCTGCTCATTATTATATTAGAAGAAAGGAAAGCTGGCAAAGGGAAGCAGAATGTGTCTGCAAATAGACGAGACACGTCAAAAATGGGCGCAGGTTTAGCACCATGTGATGATGTGATGCAAATGGGCCAAAACGGAAGATTTGGGAAGAAATCAGAATTCCATCAGAAACGAATTCTTTCTGGCAAATAAAAAGAAAATGCGTGTATGTAGATTGTCGATATTTGCTGCGACAAATGAAACATTTCTGTGTATCTCGAAACGAGAGAAATGGCATTTTGTGCGGGTTCGAGCCAAAAATGAGTAAGAGAATGAGCTCATGAAAAATTTAGCTCCTTTTCTCTGTGGACACCGAGCGCGTTAACATAATTGAATTCGAGGTGAGTTTTCAAAGGAATTGAGGAAGCAAAAATAAAGTGAAAATATTTCGCGAAGAAAGAAAAGCTCGTTTTCGTGTCTTTGCAGCCACTTTTTCCATTCTCCACTCCACATTCCATTCCATGTTTGGCTCGGCTCATTTTCACTTCGCCTTTCTCTTCCCTTTCAGAGCCTTTCTCACTAATTAGTGCCTCTTTGCGAGTTGCTCAGTTCGAACTACAGCGAACCACTAACTCTTCGAGCAGCCTTTCAGGCCTTTTTCATCTGCCCTTCTGCTTCTGCAAGAAATTCTTTTCAGCTGTTTTTTTCAGATCCAAATTCAAAGGTTTCAATTTCCCTTATCATTTTCAATTGTTCAATCCCCAATTTCATATCAGTCCTTGCAAAATTCGAAGGATTTCTTTTTGCTATTAGAAATTCTTCGAATTTGTGGACACTGATATTTTGGGCGTATTTCTTATTCCAAACAGCAAGCAAAGCATCTGACACGAGCACGGTAATCAGGCATTCGACCGAGCGAACTTGCACAGGAACATAGCCATGCACTTGAGGCTGAAAAACGAAGCGAGAGAATTGAACGAAAAATTGAAGCTGAAGAAGCTGCTGCTGACTGGGTCTGAAGGCGCCTGAATAGAGGAACGGGAAAGAATCCAGAGGGATTTGAACTGACGAAAGAGGCACGAAGAAAATACCGATGGAAGAATGACTGACTGACTAACTGGATGGTGAGAGGAAGGGGAATCTGAAGCTACCCACTGCAGAACTGCTTATTGGTGATGATCCAGAACTGAAGCGGGAGACTGCAATGTGTGAAGAGTGCTGTGGCTGAGTGGAAAGTGTCGAGTGCCCAAATCATATCCCGAGACAGAGTTAGTTCAAATGAAAATAAGAGCATAAGAAAAACAACTCAAAAATAGAACGAAATATGAAGATAGCTGAAAATAAATAGAAGGAAATTAGAAATTGTAAGGACTAAATAAAAAAAAGGGAAAGATAGAGAAAATCTGACAGATCGAAAGGAAGAGAAAGCACTAGAAAGCTGATGATTCACACCAGGAATACACATTCAGAAAGGTAAGTTCATTCGATTGTGTGACTATATTCTAGTGGTATTACACTTCTTAACCTAGAGGATATTGCAGGATTTTTACACTATTTATTTACATTTTATAATATACTCTGAGTTTTTTTTCAAAATTACTGAATTCAATCAATCAAATGAACTCCCTTCTGCCATTTTAACCTATGCCCACACTCAGTCACCTCAGCACTCTATGTCACCCATCACTCAGCACACGCACTCATTCTTCTCCTCGTCGGTCTCACCCAGTCTTGTCGCCGTCATCGCTGTTGTTGTCGTTGTTGTCCGCATTGTCGTCTTCGCGAGAGTCCCTGTCGCTGTGCGTCTCGTGCTAGGCGTAGTCCTAGCAGTGCTGCTGCTTTTAGCAATAGGCTTCTTTGTGATTGGTGTAGTTAATTTAGCGGTTGTTGCCCGAGTAGTGCTTGTCTGGGTTGTAGGAGCAGCAACAATGGGTCGCGGAGTGGATTGCGGCTTCCAAGCAGGACCGGTCGGCTCAGGCCCCAACACGGCCGCGTCTTCCCACACACTCCGCACATAATCTGGATTTTCTCGCATTGCAGTCTCCATACTGTCATAGGGCCGTGGCAGGACGGTGCTCACTGTTTGGTATGCGGGAGAAGAAGAAGAAGAGAGAGAAGAAATAGAAGTTGAAGTGAGAGAAGGCAAAGAAGCAGAGGAAATGAAAACAGGAGGTGTTAGCTGTGAGTTTGTATTGCTAGGGCTAGGGGCTGTGCTGGATGGGTGCTGCTGCTGCTGTTGCTGTTTGACGCCTTTGACTTGAGGCAAATAGACAACAACAGGGGATGGGTCGAGGAAGGGATCCATCGTCGACGTAGGCAGGGCTTCGTCGGAATTGTCGTACTCGTCTTCAAGCTCGTCCAGTTCAGCAGCTGCAGATGCAACATGCTTCAATCCACCTGCACGACCTGTATCTCGATCACGATCCAAGTTCATGTTATGGACGTGCATGTGCTTAAGGGGGTGGGGGAACTCACCTCCCGAGGAACGGACAGATGCAGTCACTGTTGTCGAGAGCACGGGGGACGCTGTCGTCGGAGGGAGGGTCGAAGCCGCTCGAGATATAGCTGATGGCAGCACAGGCGTGAAGAAACCTGAAATTTTCTAAATTACTGCGCCATTTTATGAATACTAGAAAGTATCAGGTTTTTTCAAGGAAAATAAGTGAAGATCAGGGGTGTTATACATTTTGATCCTGAGAAGAATTAGGCCTTGGAATTCCTCTTCTGATTTGGCTCACAAAAATCAATAACCCGAATAGCCCCGATAAAGATGGCATGAAAAATCTTTCTCTTATTAAAAGATACATGCTCTTCATCGAAATATTCCATAATGCTTTGTTTCTTCTCATTCTTATACTGTTGTTAAAAATCATGTATTTAAAATTTTTCAGTATCATCTATCCTATAAGTTCATAAAACTCGGAAATAAGAATAGTGTGAAATGGTTTCGGATTGTTAGATTGCTATGAATTAATGAAAATGTTTTGCTATAATAAATTTAGCAATTTAATTCTTTTAAATTTCTACTAATTGATCCAGCTCCCAAACTACACCTTCAATTTATTCTCCTAACATAACCAAGCTGAATTTCTGCATCTTAGCGCTTCATCATAAAAGCTATGAGAAATATGCAATTATTTCAACATTTCAGAAATCAGAAATTGCATATTTCTGGATGAGTTATTGTGAGAATAATGGTAAATATTCTCATTTATTTCATTTCTCGATAATAAGCAAGTTTTAATTCAAACCGTCATGCTTGTCTTGTGTAATGTCATCATCATCTTCGTCATTAGTCGATTCGATATCATTCCTGGACAATTGTGGCAGAGGCAACACGAAACTCCTCTCGTGTTCGGCCTCGGCCTCTGTCGGAGTGAGTCTCTTCGGCTGTTGGATGTCATAATTGGAGGCGAATTTGGGCGGGGGAAGGGCAGCGTTCAGCCTGCATTTGGGGGACTGCCAGTCCATCAGACAGAGAATGGGCAGCACTGTGCTCGTCATCACAATCATCCATTTATACTACAAATTGAGGGCGTGGCTTGCATACGATGAGTTATTCACGAGGAAAAAACAATGAAACTAACTAAATCGGGAGAAAGGATAAAGTTACATAGCAAAAAATGCCCGATCCAATATGTTGCAGGAGAAAACTTATGGATATGTAAGGGAAATCTAGGATTTTGCATAGTTTTAAGCAAAGTAAAGAATATACGACGGGTGAGAACCTGAAAGGGAGAAAGAGAAGGGGGTTTCCGGTCTGAACTCAGGAAGAAGACAATTGAGGAGCAGCTGCTGAATGTGAAAGAATCGTAAGGATAGGAGAAATAAAGCACTCAAAGTAAGGGGACTCTGAAATTCTCCAGCCATTTTCAGTGTCAATCAAGAGAATTTCATCAATTGATGGACATAAAATTGGTCTGAGAAGACAATAAAAGAGATCGAGATGAGTTGAGGACTTTGGCATGGAGGGAAGAAGCACAATTCACGAATCTCAAATCCTCTTCCCAATAGAGCCTGCTTACTCACTGTAGCCCACTCTTTGCAGCAGTTTTTCAACTGTTTTGCTCATTTTCACTCCTTTGGGAAGTCCAAAACAACTTCAGAAATGCTCGTTAGGCATGAAAGACGAGGACAGAGGCAGTACTGAGAAATTGGAAGGAATTAGCCAAAACTACTATCGAGAAGTCGTAAAATAACAGCATGAAAAGTAGAAAAACGCGCGCATGCGGCTATCGGGTTCATCTGATATTTCAGGATATAAGCTGGAAGAAAGGGAGGAGAAGAAATGGGGGATGGATGGAAGACAACTGACCAGAGGAAGACAAGGCAGGCAAGGGGAGGGTTGCGAATCTGAAAATGCGCACAAGTCTCGAGGGATGATTTCGCGGATTTGCACAAAAAGGGGAGAGATATTCGTCATAAAGGGGGCTAGAAAGAGTAGGTCTGTAGCCAGTAGAACTGCATGAAGAGCTGATGTGAGTTGAGTTGACTTTTGGGCCATTCCCAGAGGATAACTTATTGAAGAAAAAGGAAGAGATGTTCTGAATTGATGCTAGAATTTAGAGTTCTTGATCACTGCACAGAAAGGGAAAATAAAAAGAAGATAGGGGCAAATGAAAATGGAAATGAGAAAGGAAGAAGAAAGACAGCTGACATAGGGGACAGGTGATAAAATGAACAGAGCGAGCAGAATGTCAGCAGGAAATCGCATAACTGCGAGAAAAGGCAAGAATTCTGCTGCAGGACAAAAAAGGCAGAGGAAGACAAGGGAAGAATGGAATGAACAGAAGAAACATGGCCCGTGGCCGGGTGGCTTGAGAAGATAGAGGGAGGAATCCAGCAGATAGACAAGGAATACAAAGGATGGGATGGAGGAAGGCCGAGCCAAAGATGAAGCTGAAGGAGCTGGGAGGCAAGTGGGCCCTGGGGAGTGTCAAGCGAGGGACCAAACCATCGACTCAGATTCAGATTCGAGCGGTAACACTCACTAAAAATAGAGTAGACGAAAACTAACATGAATAAGTGGAATGATGAGCAGAGATGCTGTAGAAGATAAAAGCCTTTTTGGAAAGGAAAGGGGAAGGGATGGACACCGCGACAAAGCAGAAGGTAATTCGAGAAGCGGCTTGGGAATGGAAGGTTGGGGATTGAATTGACCAGAAAGCGGATGCAACAGAAGGGGAAGGACAAACGGGATTATTCCCGATATATGAAAGCCGCCGCATTAGCGCGTTCACAAGAGATGAAGAAATGACCTTGTAAATGCTCCAGAGAGGAAGTGAAGTCAAGAAGTGAATCACAACGATTATTCATTCACTTGCTGCTGTACGTACTCTTTCGAAACGATTCATTATACAAGTAGTCCTATCTAACTCTTATTCGGTTATAAAATTCATCTTATTCTTGGTGAATAGAATCGGGTAAAATGAAAAAAAGAAGGATTACTTGTATTAATGGAGAAGAAGAATAATCAATTTCATTTCGAAATGTGAAATGTGCTAGTAAGCGGAAGCAGCAGTTCGAAAAGTAAGGCTTCATTTTGGAAGAGCAGAGCCTCTGTCTGACTGTTGCCTCTCAAGGATTTAGCTCTCGGCTCAATTCTTTCGGACTAGGCTCCGTCCACTTGAATTCAGAATTCCGAGTTGCCGCCTGAGCAGTTTGCAAGGAATGCCGAGGGAAAGGAAGAAGTACAGCTTGGAAAAGCTATCCGAAAATGACTGCACCTTCATTTCAAGGAGCATCCCAATGAATCCTCCTCTCTTGCCTTTGTCTTATATTAGCCTTGTTGCTATGCAGAACAAAGTTGATTGACAACAAAAGGCTACTTCCTCCTCTACAAAGTCATAATTTCCCATAAGAATAAATTATCGAGGCACCAAAATATAAGCTAAAATATCTAGAGATTCGCGATTATCCATATTTGATGAGACGAAATGAACAAGAAATCAGAGTGTCAGATTTAATCTCGGGAATGTCAAATTGCATGTTGTGTGGAGACATGCAACATTTGAAGAAATGAATTGCCTTCTGACGCGCAAAATTAGAGAAACAAAGAATTGAATAATTGTTGGAAGTGCAAAGATTCGACGGAATTTTAATGGATTAAAATTCCGAGTTGTACTGAGCAATGAGTGATATTACATAAAGAATGAAGTAGAGCTGCGAGAGAGACAGGTAAAGTGGAAGTACGCAGAAGTGCAGTATTGCCTTCTGCTTGAGTTCACTCGACCTGTTCTGATGCAGATGCAGGCAGAATCTGTCCCTGTCTAATCTGTTGCTGTTAAATGTTGAATGTTGAATGTTGTGATGTAAGAGGGAGGTAAATGATACAATCAAACAGATTGGCATGATGGTCAAAAATTGCGTGAAAATTAGTCATTTTCCCGTAGAAATCTATGGAAGGTAGAAATTAAAACGAATGACAAGACACATTTTGAAACGACCATTATTTTGGTGAATAATCAGATCTAGGCAGACTCTCAGCCAAAATGAAAGATTTTAGGAGAGAGAGAGAGAGTCAGCGCAAAATTCTCCCATGAATAATTGATACGTAGGGAAGACAGTAACATGATTTTATGCAAACTTTTCGGCTTAGGGAATATACACCGAAGATCTGGCTTGAGCGCTGCTTAGAACTAAATCATTCTGGTAAAATCGAAGTTTTAATCAATTGATTAAATTTAGAAACAACACGTGTAGCTTCAAAAGGTTTGCATATTAATGCAAGGAAAGCTTCTCGACTTTTAAGAATAATCCAGATTTAGATGATAGAGATGCAAAGCCTCTTGCGTCTAGACTGGAGTAACCTTCCAAAGTACTTCTGCAGTCCTCTCTGCTCTTCTTCGATCCTACCTCTATTCCCTTCCCTCTTCATTTCCCCACTATTTCTGCAGCTTTCCCCAGTTTTAATATAGTGTTTCCTGTCAAGCTTCTTCTATTTTCTTCATTCGTTTCGAATAGAGCATCTCGAACTCGACTTCAGCCTTGCAGCAAGGAGCAGGAAAGGGTGTAACTATTAATAATTGTGGTCTTCTTTCGATGATAGCCATGTTTCGAGTCCATCGACTTGTTTCTCATATAAATTTCATCTTCCCGAATGAATTATAATGAAAAATGCGGCACGCGCTCTGACGAATTCAGCTTGATTATTTTGTCGGAGAATTTTTAAAATTTCATGTTTTTAACTTGGATGTCAGAGAAAATTTTTCCGACTACCATGTTTTCACTATGCAATTATGAAGAGCAAAATAAAAAGGTTAAGAAAAAGCCAAATGGAACATTCATATTCCTGGTTCTATTGTTTTAACTGATGGCATTCTATTGTGTTAATCAATAATTTAGTGCTGCCTTCTGATTTTTAAATTAGATTAAAATGATCTGACAAAGTTACAAGAATTGGAATCTATTTAAACTCCGAATTTCATAAATATTGTCAAACATATGCGTAAAGATGAATAATTATGCAGCAGAGAAACTATATTTCATATCAGGTGGAAACGAAATTATTGACCAACATAATATTTCAATATCATTTTCTTTTGCGATGAAATATGATATATCGGAAGTTTCTGCCAGCATTGAAAATGTCAGCCTGATATCACAGAGAAATTCCATTTAATTCTTCCAATCATTTTAATCCCAATATCGTTTTTTTTAATATTATAGTAAAATTTACTAACCTGAGCTGTCAGTGGATTCGATGTAGCAACTTTCCTGTTCTTCTATCGACAAACAGCCCGGCCCAATCGACTCGATTAGAGCCTCGGAGGGATTCTGAAATCAGAAAATCATTAATTAAAAACACTCGTATCCTATAAGAGTGGAATATAATTATAGCGACACTTGTTAACTTTCTATGGGTTGAGTTTGAAAAGAAAAATCGATGTTTAATTAAATCTCATCATTATTCTAAGAAAATTGCTATCCAAATAATATATTTGCGCCTTTTAGGAAATAGCGCAAAAGTCATGAAAATGAATTTGGAATATTTTAAACTGGTTCATCATGTAAAAATATCTTCAATTTCAAGAAGAAAAGTATAATCTCTAGAATTCCACGAAAATGGAAATAAAGCTCATATTCTTATGAAAATTCTCGAGAAGTGGCTTGAAATAACAATTTGAAGGCAGCTGAATAACATGGAAAGGGATATGTATCCATGCGATTAGCAGAAAGATATGCGCTATTGCTTCGAGGATGGAATTGGAGAAAACGGCTCTGCAGGTGTCAGATTCAACAGCTGCAATGACTCGATTCTCCCAGACAGCCACGCAGCTACAACAGGACTTCTCCTGCGTCTGACTGCCACTTCCATTCCCCCTTCTTTGTCCTTCCTCTTCATCTTTCATTTTTTATATCTCTGCTTCTCCCATTCCTCCTTCTTTATCATTCTCTCTTCTAGGCACAAGGACTATTAGAGTCGATTTGTTAGATTGCGTAGAAACGTGCTGAGAAGGGAAGGCGAGGAGAAGAGAATAAGGCAAATGAGAATAGAAATGAGAGGGGAAGGAAGGAAAGTGTGAGAAAGCAACTCTGCAATGAGGATAAGAAGTCGGCTGTCTGGAGGAAGCGAAAAGATTCGAAGGATAGAAGCACCAAAATTAGGAGAATAATAAAAGCAACAAAGAAGTTTGAGATTACTTTCTAGACGCATTTTGGAGATAACTTCACGCATGAAAAATCTTTGAAGTTCAATGACCAATGCTCAAATATGAAATACGCGCTAGATAGATTTAGCAATTCATGGGCTCATGATAAAATCAAATCAGTCAATATATCGTTTTCAAAATGTCAATTATTATTCTTCCGCATTGATGTAAATACTACGAAAGTTTGAACAATTCTTGACAGAATGAAACCTTGTTCCAGTTTAAAAATTTCATCGAATCAAATATCTCCTTAATTTTCTACAAGTTGTTTTGAGAAAAAGGATGAATAAAACATCTATAATCGTATAGATTGCTCCAAACTTTGTGAGCCACTAGATGAAATTATCTGTGCGAGAAGCCTTAGAACAATGTATAATATTTGAAATTGGTGGTTCATAGATTTATCATTGATTATACTAGATGAATTGGAAGATTATTGCCATTCAGTGTTATAACCTCCAGGTACACAAATGTGGAGCAGATCGGTTCAGCAGAAGGAAGTAAACGAAATATATTCAAGTCCAGCCTAGTTTTTTTCATGATTCAATATGCACGCAACTTGCGCAGAGGAATATTGTATGTACTAAATTTTGGAAGCCTGGTAAATTTCAGTAGCTCAAATCACCTAGCGCTAATGAAGAGGAATTTTAGAAATTTTTTACACGCTTCCAAACTTGTCCTATACTGTATATGCAAATGATTTGAACAAAATCTAACAAGCTAATAAAAATGTCCAACCTCAATGAACTGTTCAGCCATGAAGTCGTCGTCCTTGGGTCTGTCCACAGGCCTGGCAATGTGACTCTGTTCCACTGGTCCTATGCTGTGCACGCGGTTCGAGCCTAAAAATGGACACAATTAGTTCGAACTCAACAACTGCAGGCTGCAATTGCACCTGGGCTATATGAAATGCAATTATTGAAACTTATGATCGTACAAATTGAATGTAAAAATATGCACTTTCCGATTAAAACAATGAAACAGATTAGAAGAGATTTCAAGTAGACTTGAGAATAGAGAAGCAGAGATAACCTAAGTGATGGATAAAAACAGAAGGAGGTAGGGAAATTCGATTTGGACTCGAATAATTGATTTACTCAGTGCAATGGGAAGCGAAAGGGGAAGCGTTCACCGATTCGTACATATTTTATCAGCAAAAGTAGAGCTAATCTGCATATGGAAAATGAAATGTCTGACGCGGATTTTACTTTTGTCCAGGAATTTGCAAAAGCAATTTCAATTTCAGGAAAATTGCTATTCCTTGTGCTTCTATGCAGAATTGTCATTTCCTTTCTGAGTAATATTTGGGATATCTTCACCCAAGAAGTGGCAGGGGCATTTGTAGTCCCTGATAAACAAAACCATCAAAATTTAGGTTATTTGGACTAATTTTTAAAGAAAATAATGTGCAAGAATTTAAAGAATATCAACGATAATTGAACTGATACATTTTTGGAAGGAATATTGTATTGCATAATTACGGATTGTTTTAGATTATGAAAAAATGAAAATCCCCACTGAGAATAAAAACGTTTATTCTTGTAGAATGATGCAGCTTGCATGACGATAGAAGAATTGGAGGAAGATGAAAGGTCGATTTGGAACGAGTTACTAGAAAAAGCTGATGCAATTGCAGAAGAACTGAACTGAGCTAATCCAGAAATGCTTCGGCCGAGTGTGGAAATGTTAGAGATTCCGAAGAATCCATTGTGTAAACAGCTATCGAATCCCCTTTCTGAGCTGAAGCTAGGTCGAGAAATGAGTCCTCTCTTCTGTGTGTGGGGAGGCAACGATACTTTCCCCTATCCAGGAGAGAGACTCCCATCTCCATCCATTTATGCATTCCCGCATTATTTGAAATCTCAAATGAGAAAATGAAAAATCATAGAATCATCGAGAAAAGAGGCAGGACTCCATTAAGCCGACCAGAATATATGCCCTCGGGCAGTTACTCAATCTACGATACTTTAAAATGGAGCAAAGAAACTCGCAAAATGAGAAGTAAGAGATCAAAATGAGCCAAGAGACAGTAGAGAAGAGTCAGGCACCTAGCCACTAGACTATTCGAGGAGGTTGCAAAGATTGGAATGAATGAGAAAGTTGCAGATTGACTGAGTGATTTCATGGAGATGGAGATTTTCAACAGGAATGTAATGAATACGACAAACGAGCAGAGCTATCCAATGTAGAGAATGAAGTAAACAGATGAAAGATCGAAGCGGATTGAGGATTCACTCAAAAACACATCTCAGAATACAAAATGGGCAATGATAGGCAACACACAGATAAATAGGTGAACTCGCACATAAATTACATATTCAGACATACACAGCTAAATCTGAATCCGATGATAGAAGTACATACAAGGGAAAGGTTAACGAGATTGAACTAGGAAGCTGGAAATAGAATAGAGCGATAAAGGGATTACACTGAAAATGGCCGATATTTTTAGAGATGTTGAATAACTCAGAAAAAAATCGAACTTGAGGAAGATAACTCCAACCAAAACTCACTTCTATGAATATTTGATATCGCATGTTAAATCAAAATTTGAAAAGAAATCATAACGATCCTTCATGTCTGCGCTTTAGAAAAGGCCTTGAAATCTTTCAAAACTTCTAAATCGAAGCAGTATTGCACAACTTTTGTGTTCGATTGTGAGCGCGCCCAACGGAGCAACGAGAATCAAAAAATTCAATGCATTTTTGAAACAACATGACACTGGACAGCAGGGCTGCAAGAGAAGGCAGACAGGGAGGGGAATGGACAGAAATGGACACTAGTCCAAGGCTAGTGCCTTAATTCCATATTCTAAAATAAATTATCCCAACAAGGTCTATACCACTTACTCATTATCATAGATAGATTTGCCATAAAATGTTGCAGGTATGAGACTGAAAGAGCTTAGGTATTGCAACAGGAAGAAATGGATGATAGTCACAGGACACGAAATCGAGAAGAGCAGAGGAAAAGGGGAAGAAGATGGCACGAAATGGACGAGGAATTCCGAGAATTACTGATACAATCGTCAGAAATTCACAGCCAAGCTGCTTGAATACTGAAAATCTCGACTAAATCCTAACTTCCTGTCAATTTCAGTGAAAAATGAAAAAGAGCACCAAAATGTAGATTCGGGAAAGAACCGAGGGATTAGAAGAATGGACCCAAACGTTCGGGCGAATCTGGAAGGAAGAAGAGAAAAATAAACAAGTAATCCTGGGTGATTAGAAAAGCTGCTGTCAGATGGAGGAGAGATGCCTTTGCAAAACTCAGACGTTCTCTCATATTTGGCTCTTTGGAAATTTCAAAACAAAGATAAATATCACATAAAATATGATAAACTTTAAAATAAAAATGATGTATCAGACATACCTAATACTGAACTCTAAATCATGCTAGTATGAGAAAAGAGTTAGAACAAAAGAAAAAAACCTCATAGTTTCGTTCTATAGTCGATGACAAATCTCAAAATGAATTCTCAATCTTGAATTTCAACGTGAGCAAAAATAAAAACTCAACTCATGATAGCAAAGAAAATAAGAGTAAAATTCCCATAACTAAGTCGGCGTAGTTTCTCAATAGCAATTAGCGCGTAGGAAATCGGGTTGAGAATGATGAATGTGAATGCAAACAAGTTAAGGTATGGCTATTTTCACGTTGCTACGCTAAACTAAATGCTAAATGCAGGAATGAAGAGAGGGAGGGGAATGGGAAACGAACAGAGACAAGAGGAAGTCAACCGAAAATCAACTGATCAGAATGAGAGAAGCGAGAGAGGAAGAAATATGCATGGATACAAGGGGGTGGTGAAGAAGAGAATAAAACTGAAGAGGGCTAGGAGTACAACGATGTAAGGAATGCAGGAATGAAGAAAGTAGGCAGAAGGACCTTCCTAATGGAATATAGCACAAGATGCGAGGAGAAGCAATGCAGAGGTACATCTATAAAGGAAGAGAGCCAATCCAGTCCAATAGAAGATAGAATGGGATAGATTACTCCACCTCCTCTATTACAAACTCGTCTCCTGTCTTCACAAATTGACCCAATTTCTCATTCATTTCACTGACAATGAGCCAATAGACAACAGGCAAATTGCATCTCCTCGGCAGGGCAAATAGAGGAAGACTTGGAAGATTTCAAATTTCAAAACGAAGATATTCGAATAGTCATTTCATAGTTTTTTACAAGGTGGCGGAGCTTGGGAACTCTAAGGGAGGGTGTGCGTTGTCCAAGAAAACCTTTGTTGGACAATGCTACGGACTCAACTCTAAGTATACGATCTATTTTATCTATTGGAACATTCCGTAGCAAACGTGATGAGCGAAAGATATGAGAAGCCGGTTGGTTGCAGCCTAAGAAATATTAATGTTGCTACTTCCGTTTGCTGATTTCGAAGTCAATGTATTCACTCTTCACTCGCAGTCAATTCGAACTTGCTTCCAGTCATCTTCCTCCCTTTCCTTCTACACTCTCAGACTCAGTTGCTGGGATGCTAAAACGCGACTCATTTGCATATTTGATGGCCGCGTTTAGAAGCAAAATGGATGCAAATAGAACGAGGCAAAAGAGGATAAGGAAATGTAAGCAGGAAGACAGGACAGCAGAGGTGGACAAGCTTAGAGTTGAAGAGTGAGGGAGGACGACTCTGCACACCCACACTGGAGAGGCTGCAAGCTGGAATGAACCAGAGAGGAGCATTCGCAACTAGCCTAGTATTTCGGCTAAATCCATGAGAAGATAAAGGTAAATGAGCAATTCAGGCATTATTCCAACTGCTAAATTTCAAGGTGTATCGGTCAAACATTGCCACTGAATGACTCGACTAAGCTCTCATTTCTTTCTGGAAGTTTCACGAGTTCAAACCATTTTTCGTATGCAGAGTTGAAAATCGAGCAGAGGTCTAAACGCGTTTAGAGAAGTAAAACGAAAATGAAAAACTGAAGAGAGAAAGGAAAGGAGAAGGGAATAAAAAGAGCGAATAGGAATAGATAAAGAGACGAATTGTGGAAAGCAGGAGTATGACTGAAAGACGGGAAGGGTGAATGAATGTGGAAATGCGCGAAAAAGGAAGCAGTAGGAAAGTTGCCAAAAGAGGAGGAGATTTTGAAAGAAAGGGGCAAAGGAGTAGCCGATTTGGCTGAAACAAAGGCCTGAACAGGCCTGGGCCTGTGGTTGGTTGCGAAGGACAAACGTTCAACTTAAACGGCCCCGGGAAGAACTGCAATTCAACGATTCAATGCAAACTGCGAATGCGGAATTCCCCGAGCATATTTACGAGAGCCCTAGAACGAATTGAAAACTCACTGCTTTCTGCAGAGGGGGGAGGGCTGATTAAGAAAGTCACAAGAATTTTCGAATTGAAAGTATAGAAAATGAGTGGAGACTAGGCCTGAGAAACGCAGAAAAATATATAGCAACCAGCGCAAACTTAAGGAATAGGTAAATGCAAATTGAAATGTTGAAAAATGGCAGGGTTTGCGTGAAGTCGAGAAAATCTCGATAAGCATGAATATTTGAATCAGTAAATGGAATATTGGAATATGAATGAGTTTTAAAAAATGATAGGTCAAAATAGAAATTCCTAGACAAAAAACTTGAAGCATGAATTGTCGAGGTCGAAGTTCTAACTTCAAAGTCACGATGTGGTGAATGGCTCAAAGAAACAATAAGCAAAATTAGTGAAGAAAGAAGCAATCAATTTACTGAATGAGTGAATATTCACGCGCACAATCATCGTGCAGAGTGGCTAAATTACAGATTGCCTCGGCGGCTCTCCTCCTTCAATCTGCCTTCCTGCCTTCACAGCCAATATCTCATTCAATCCATCTCCATTCGCCCATTCTCCCCTCTATCCTCTATTTTCTTCCCCTCCCCTCTCCGTATTCTCCAAATCGGATGCATTTTTCTCACGACCTTTCCATCCAAAAATGATGATGTTTGAAATGACTCGAAGAGCTAAACGTCAATGCCTTAAAAATGCTATGAAAATCCTTCAAAGTTTGAATGTCAAAGATATAAGATTTCTAGAAAATGTTAATTTGCAAGAAAAAATGATGTAGAGATCCTGAATTGCCCTTCCGCTAGTAGCAATTTAGATATCTAATCACAGTGTGCGGCAGCAGGAACAGATTAATGCAAACCAATAGTCAATTGCAGGTTAAACGAGCTCCTATTAGCAGCAGTGAGAACGAGCAAATATGAAAAAAGATAAAATAAAGAAAAAAACTAAAATTAAACAAAATCTATAAGAATACCTTGATTGTACAGGTCGATGAGCATGATGCCATTGAAATTGAGTCCGGAAATAGAACCGATAAAAGGATCGTAGAGGGAAGTCGATCGTTTTATTCTGAAAACGTCATTTTCTCGAAATGAAAATCAATTTGTGTAATTCCTACCTCTGATCCTTCTCCAAATGCCTCGTTGTGGTTGCTGCTCCGATAATCAGTCTCCACTGCATATTCAGTAAAACCAATTCACCTGTATCTGAAATGGAGTATTTTTCCTCTCTAAGATTCAGACACTAATACTTTTAGGTCGATATCGCAATGCGGGCTTCTTGTCGATTTGCAAAGTCACATTCGTTTCGTCGCGGAAAAGTCTTAAACATCACTCAATAATTTGGAAATTGGGGTTATTTGTTGCTTCATTGTTTCGTAGTCCATAGTTAAGGGTATAGAGAAATGTAGGAGGAAATCTTTTCCCATACTATTTCGTAGGCGACGAAGAAACGAAGCAACAAATTACCCAGATTGTCCAATAATTTGACTAAAATAATAGAAAAGGATACTTTATGATATGCTTCTCTCCATCAGCAATCTGCTCGTTGGAAGTGATCGAGTGCGTCCTGCTGCCCAAGTTGAATCGCATATTCAGAAGGCCTTTCTCCTGAACAGAAATCAAATTTAAAATAATAAAAATCTGGCATTTTGTAGCTGACAGTATTTTATCCAGCAACACAGTATTTCTTCCGGAAAATTAAGAGACATTTTATCATTTGATAAAAAAAAAATAGTCAATTACAAGCTGTTTAAAAGTCGTTTTGTAGAGTTCATCAGCAATTCACTGTCGTCATATGCAATTGTGAGCAAATATTATAGTTAAGAAATCGATCAAATGAGGAAAAGTCCACATCAAATGAACATAGTGATTTGCTGATAATTTAAAAAATAGTAAATAAAAAAATTCTTACGAAAAAGATAGCGAGATAGTCCATATCGGCGATGCACTCCACGCTGAACAAAACTCCAGATTTGGCTGTCGTTTGAAATGCCATCACCTGCAGATTTACCAATAGGTTTTCAACAAATCACTCTCACTCACCAAATAGTCCCTTGTCGTGCTCGGTCGCTCGCTTTCCGGATATTCGAAGTAAACTGCCGAGGGCTCGCCGGAAAATGTCAAAGTCGACGAATCTAAAAATATATTTATTCATACTTCATAAATTTGAAATTATTGCTAAATATCATCAGTTTTTCTCTGAACGAAAATATTTCGCAATTATCTGACACTAAAAAGTGTAGTGTATATATAAGCACTAATCACTTTCCTTGTAAAAACTAATGATTATGTGTGCAGACTATTGACTGTTATAAAATGAGCACCTGTTAGAGACTCGCTCAATTCACTCTCTTTCTCTAATCTTACCTTTCTCCCTACTATCACTCCCTTTCTTGTCAGTGATGACTAACGGGCACTGCTCATTCTGTCTGCAGCTTTTCCCTCTTTATAGTTATATTGTTCTCTCTCTCTCTCTCTCTCTCTTCAATCATTGATTACTGCTTCATTTGTCATCCCCTCTTCCCCGACCAGTCAGTCTCATCTCCTGTCTGTCTTGGACGGTCGGTCCTGGTTTCCGTTTGTTAATTTTTCCAAATTGTCTATTTTTCTTGTTGGACTAGACAATCAATAGTCCATTGCCAAAATTTGTGACTGATTCGCACTCGGCGAGCACAACAAAATCCTAGCCGACTTTCTTTCTATATGACTTATCATAGGCTGAATGATAGTAGTAACACCACGAGAAATACTAGACGCAATAAGAAGAATAGCGTTATCACTTTAAATGCGCTAATGTCATAAGAAAAAGACTGCCTACAAATAACCCTTTCCTCTTAACTTTCACGTCTACAGGTCAGACGTATTCATTGTTTTTCTTTTCTAGCTGTAAAATTTTCCTACCTTCGTTGCAGCGTTCTCCAGAATGCGCAGTGAGTGAGCAGTCGCATCGAATGGAGTTCCACTGCTGAATGCATCGGCCTCCATTCGAGCAGGCTGAGGGGGAGCAGCGGACAACCGGGCCTAAAATTAGAATATCAGGAAGTGCACCCTTGATTTACAGAATCCGTACAATTGACTTCCGATAGAAGTGTTCATCAATTTGTTTAGGTTCTAAAAAAGTTGCAAAATTAAATTATACGGACCCTGTCTTGATCGTTTTATAGGTGCATAAATTGAAATCGAAGGAAAAATCTTTTGAAAATCGATAAGTGCTTGTTTAAAAACCTCTAAATAGGGTGCGATATAAAATTGATAGCTAATCAAAATCAAAATTAACGTGGATGAAAGTTTCTAACTTCTACAAATTATTCCACCCATACTTCAAAGGATAGCGACAGTCGTAAGAGAAGAGAAAAAAAAATCAATTCTGATGGTTGAGCAAACTGTTACCGGATAAAATTTTCTGCATATTTTTCGATCGATGTGATATTGATTCTTAATTTGTATCCTCATAAAACGATTATGTAATCAACTTTTGGTCTTTCCGCGATTTCATATTTTGATTTGTCAATCACTAACTATTAACATTTGTATTAGGCGTGACTGAGATAAGGAACCATTAAACATCTCGGCGACACACATTTCACATTTCCGACATAAATATTCATTATTATTTACCACTGCAGCCCTGTACTACTGCCTCCTTCTGTTCTGCCTCTTCGAGCAAATCGAACATTTTCTCGTTGATCTTCAGGCTGCTGATGCATCCTCTGAGTCCCTTCACATTCTGCCTTATTTTTTCTGGCGCTCCACCTGCAAAGTACTGCGTCATCATCTTATTCTCAATTTTTATAATGTTTGGATGTCTATAGGTCGAGACAGACGACTGACCAATTATAAGCGTGCCAGACAGTTGCGTCTTCCTCAGTTTGAGTTGTGCATTCGAGAGCACTACTGTCGTATTGTCTACGGTCAAAACATGAAAGCCCGTTTTCGCGTCCTGAAAATAATTCGTCATTAGGGATGTTATGATTGTAGCTTCTCTTTCGCATTTTCTCACTTTTATCATTTTATAAGCTGTAAAATTAGATAATTGGCTTGTGGAATAAACCACCAAATGTTGATTATTTCACGCTTCATATTTCTTTTGCACTCATGTCTTCTAGAAATTAATCTAAATTTAAATAAAATTTGCACTATCTGTATTAATTCGCCGAGAATGTATTCAATCGATCTTCATATTTCTATCCGTGATTTCATAATACAATGGAAGAAATTCTGAATTTCCATGACATAATCAGTTAAAAATAATCTACGATAATAAACTCACTTTATAATTAATTAGATAACTACGGATTACTGCTAAAATTAATATTTTCCATCAAAACAATAATTTTGCACATATTTTGCATATTCACCACCGCAAGCCCCGCCCACTTTCCGTGCCCTTTCAATTTCGTCATTCCCTCTCTCACTTTAGGTCGGTTTCTTTCAATTTTTCACGAACCATCTTAATCATTTCCCGATAATTGGACATTAATTACCTCGCTAATTGACTAATTGACTTAATTAGCCCCCTAAGTAACATATTTGTTCACCTTTAAGCAAATGTATTTCCTAGCAATTTTTTTTCTACCTTTATTTTGAGAAACGAAAACTAATTAGATAATTGCCCAATTAATATATAAATATAACTAGTTATGCATATTTTCCATCAATTCTTTAGCGTTTTTCACTCCGATTTTTCTAAATTCACGACAGAAATTTCAGAGGGAAAATTAATACCAGCCTTTTTTCAATTTCTCATATATTTTAAACATAAAATTTTGTGAGTTTCAAATAGTGCTGATGGTTCGTTGGGAGTTTCTACAAAAAAAATCGCGAAAACGCACTAGTAAATGCAAAATTTGATATTTTAAAGTAATTCATTTCGTCTATTGTATAGAATAGCGCTCAAATTAACAGCTGGCATAATTATTTTCCAGAGATTTCCACTCTAAAATCACTTGTCATGGTCATGCAGACTTGTATCGAATTCTTATCGTTTCAGGTTTACTTGCTTTTCCTTGATAACGTTTCTCTCTCTCTCTCAGTCGGATTTCATTATTACTCTCCTATGATTCATTCCCGTAGTAATTAGCCTTATTTTTTCTGGAATATTTTCGAAATGGTCTCTTCAATCCTTATATAACCCCCAAAATCTTTCGTAATTTGATGTCATTTCTAGTCGATAATTTGGCGAATTCATAAAAAATAAAACTTTACAGCTAAAGTGAGGAGACTACGAGCTGCGATTCACGATCTAGCACCATTCGGTGCATGATAGTGAATTGGAATCAGAGATGGACGCAATTGCAAACAAGGCCAGGGAGCTTTATAAGGATCCCAAAATCAAGGTAATTAATAAACGATAAAAAAATAATCAAAATGATGTTTCTTAGATAATCGCGATCTCAATATTTAACACACCCTTCATTCTCTACGCTGTTATTTCACTGATTGTTAACGCTTTCACGTAAGTTTACAATCACGATCTATAAATAAGGGTTTTTTTTCTAGAACTACAAAGAACGGGTGGTTTTACGACGCTCTCCCAATAGATATCATTACGGTAAGAAACTAGCTATTTCTGTCCTTAATTATCAGAATTATTCATTTAGCTAATAATAAGCGCTTTCTCTCTGATCTCCGCTTGGAAGGAATGGTACTGGCAGCTAATCATAATTTTATCCATAAATGTGAGTTGTTTACAATTTTACAAGTAATCAAAATAAAAATGCTACTTACCTTAGTAAAAGTTAAGCCAATTTTAGCGATAATTGAAAGAAATGGAGAGATGAATGGTCCAAATCAAAACTTTATCCAAGGGATAAATATAAAAACTAATTTTACATGAATCAATAAATTCATTTTCAAGACTAGCGTCAATTTTCATGAGAAATTATTAAGATAAGCATAAAGCTTGATAGCAAGAAAGAAAAAATTTTAATCGTTACGTTTATATCAATTAATTTAAGGTGCTTTTTGGCTTCATTGTTCTTGTCACCCTCGTTCTCTCTCTCACTTCCCCAAGTAGGCCTATATTTACGATCGTCATCGAAGTCTATTCAAAATTTGTAATTTAGCATTTTTTGAAGATGTTGGATATAATAAATGGACCCTTTGGACTCTACTAGTTTTTATTTTGCTTGGTAAGTTAGTCATTTGTTTTCTTATACAGATCGAGCGAATTTTGACGGTTGTGCAATGCACATCTATCATCTTGCAATTATCTTTCGACACTCATTCTTTACTACTCCCGAAAAGAAAAGATCTATAAAACTGTCCAGTCGAGTCAAACCGATTAGGATTTCTATGCTTTGTTATTTTAGTGGAAGTAGCCTATGTGATTGTACTTTATGGACTGATCAAGAAGATTCATCAAAAACGCAGGACGATGAACCGTGATACTGCGGAAACGTAGGAATAAATGAAGTTGAAATATTCTACCAGATAATTTTAGCCCCCTTCATGATTATCCCGAAGAGATAAGAAGAGCAAGTTTTGTGATTGGATCGCGACTAGGCAGCCGCGAAACTCCGCGTGGAGAAATATCTCAGGGGCTCAATAACGAACAAGATTCTAATGTTTAATTGTACAGTTGTGTTCAATGTATTTTTAGGCTATAAATAAATAAATAAAACCTGATAAAGGAGAATATTGTGCCATCGCAGATCGCTCAGATGTTGTCCTCCGGGCAGCTTGGGGGACTCGATGGCATCGTCCATTTTCCATCCTTTGTACGAATAACGAATTCTGAAAACCAAAGAATGAGATGTGTTTCCAAATGTTTCACCACTTTGTTTCTATTTCAATTTGTAAAGAGTTTTTAATAATGACACTAAATAGGTATACAAATTGATAATTAGTAAATGACGGAGAAATGGAGAGATGAAATATGCACTGATGGAATGATTTTTTATCAAGTAATTAAATATTTATGAAAAGATAATAAAAACGAAATTCTATTATTTGACAAAAAGTCACCTCATCAATTACAAACGGGCATAAAATTTTATCAAATTAATGCAAAACATTCAAAATCTACCTTCCATTAACCAACTCGACAGTCATTTGGTCGCTCCCGTCGTGCGGAATTGTGGCCAACAGAAGTGCACTTCGAATGAGGGTTTGGAATTTGAATTGAACCCGAAATGTACCCGCCAACGATGATAACTGAAAAATCTTTATTACTTCCAAAAACTGAGAAGAAAGATTCAGACCTTCCTAGAAGAATAGACTAGGTATCCTGAGGTATTCGTGAAAGACACGGTGAATGGCTTGGTCTTTCTGGAAAATCTTACAAATTTATAGAAAAATGAGAAAAAATCTTGCATATTTCGCTGTCCTTTGTGCTCTCGTCCACTTCTGCCTTCTCTGCGCAAGTCGTCCATCAAATCAACTTCATTCAGAACCTGAGAGTGCGCTTTTTAAATAAGATGGAATGATTTCGACTTACCAATTTAGAAATAGCTCCTCTGAAATTCTGGTCTCGGGGCGTTTCATCGGGTAGATGCAAACTGCGTGCGGGACCGATTTCATCCCTTTGAATGGCTATTGAAGAAGGCAGAATTACTGAAAACTCACTCTTTTTTCATAAATAAAAATCAATAGTAATCTTTAGTAGCAAAAGCACAAAGTGGTAAGAAATCAATGGAGAAATTCATTGCATAATTCACGTGTTCTTTTCAAATTTTTCAATCTTTAAAGGATCATAAATGAAGATCAACTAACTGTTGTGTCCCCACGACCCGTCGAGATACAGGAGAATTCGATCGCCCAGTCGTCTGACCTGTGCGGAGTGCCATCGATTGTCGCTCAGTCCGTGGCCCCACGAGAATGTCTGCAAAAAGCTTATTTTGTCTCATTCCTTTTAGCAAAGTTCAAATTTCCTAACTCTCGCTATGTGATCAAAATTTCTGTGATTTCTCTGCTGACAACAATAAGAATAATAGATTGTTTCGGAGGAAATTATTGCTACAGCTAAACAAGGATGGCAAGAGTCGATTTTCTGGGACGGGCCGATTACAGGTAATCTTGGATATTCTAGCAGCCAAAACAAGGAACTTGCAAGATAAAACTTAAAAGATCTAAAGTCTCACATTATTCGTTTCTCCGTTTTTGAAGTAGACATTCAAAGCTCCATTGTCCATGTAGACGGTGAATCGATGGTGAATCTGAGTGTTCGATTTTGTGTCCAGAATGACGCCGCTGGGAAAATCCGTCTAAAAATTAGAAAATCGACAAAAATCACAAAATTTCTTACTTTGAATCGGAACTGCACGTGTTCAGCTTCAGAAACGACCGTCGTGGGCAGGATGTAGACGTGTTGCTGCTCACCGTCAAGTTCGACTGGGGAGGGTTCTGAAAGAAAGAAATCCATAATTTATTCAAAGATAACAAGAAAAACTACCGATATTGCAAGTTTCTCCCTCATATCCAGTCATCTCGCAGTGGCATTTGAACGCAGCCAGGGTCGGCTCGCATCTGCCGTAATTCTTGCATGGATTCGGATCGCACGGATTCAGAGAATTCTGCATCAGACACCCGAGAGAAATACCGACTGAAATTCGAATATTCAGGAATTTTTTTAATGATGAATAAATGCTGGATTCAGTATTTCGAGGCAATAATTGCATGCGCATATGTAATTAATGAATAAAAACAGGTTGTACCTGTAGAATTGTTGTTTTCGAAGATGGTTGCGATCTTGGAACTGATTCCATTGACTCGGAAGTTCTTGACGCAACCCTGGAATCCTTTGCCGAGGGAGATCGACCAGATGGAAGACGGGTAGGTCAGCATCGGGAAACGGGGCAGACCGCCCAGGTAAATCGGGTCATCTAAAAGGTACCGAAATATAATGTGATCAAGTTTTCATATGGAAATATTCTATTCTCCGATATTTCAGAAAAAGCCATATTAAATCGGTGATGAAATGTTGACATTTTTCACATTATCCAAGAAAACGAGATCTCAAAATGTTAGCTTAGCTAGACACGGAAAAGGAGACTGAAATCATGCGAATTTCAATGCTATTTTATGACATAACTTTCTAATATTCCTAATGAAATTAATTTACCTACCAATTATGAGGTTAGAAGAGATCCCAGGCGTGTGGAAGTCCGTTTTGACAGTGTCGACGACAACGCTGCCTGTTCGCGCGATTCTCTCCAAGTATACACTGTGCCATTCGCCAGAAGAGGTGGAAATTTTCTTGGCTGTCGTCTAAATGACTTTATATGAATATGATAAAAAAAGATGACTGATTTATTTATCTAGAGATAAAATATGGGCTATAAAAATTCTAATAAAAATCCTATAATAGTCAAATCACGACTTTTCACATGAAGCAATGCAAATAATAAGAGTGAAACGTGGAAAGCGAGTTTTATATTTTCTATCGTAAACTGAAAGTTTATAGATCTTAGATACACAGATACTGGAGATAAAAGTAAGATAATTTGATTAAAAATAGAATTGAGGTCTAAAAGAATTCAAGAGGAAAACTCCCGTTCTTATTTTTGCGTTTAATTTCGAACTTATTCTTGACTAACAATAATTTGAATGATATTTTCTGGTTAAACTAGAAAAGATCGGATTTTCGGGAAGTTAAGATTTTGGCCTGAATGAAAATACCCAACCCAAGTTACACTAATTGAAACTGCTCGAAAAATAGGCTGACTCGAGCCATAGTAATCAAGTGTTCAACCTGCAATTTGACAGCTCCAGATCCGAGATTGATGATCATGAAGAGGTGTCCGTCGACCAGCTCGAATGCCAGGTAGTCACTCGCGTTGTTCTGCATCATTCCGTGATACAGAAGCAGGCCGTCCGACTCGGAGGAGCGGAATTGAAATGCTGGAAATTAAGGGAAAAGTAGAGCTAGGGAGCACTTTCGTCAGACGAAAATAAACTATATGAGGGGGTAGGTCGGAGGACCGAAATTGAAACTCTAGTCGAAACACCAGGTCGCATTCGTGAAAATTTTCTACTAGTTACAAATTGGAGAGAGAAGTTTGTTAAGAAAATATAATGGTGGTAGGTCGCAAGGAATTTCTGACGATCGTCCTCCCTAGGTCTGGGGAGAGGTAATAGTGAGTGAATGAAAAATGATTAAAGACTTACATAAACTTCCACTGGAGAGACTGTTCCATTTGGGCAGAGGTAAATATCCCTTGTCGGAAGCGAACGAGAGAATGTCGGGTGGCTGGGAGGGATTCTTGCACGAAAACGACAATTCACCACCTAAAAATGACGAAATTCTGCGAAAAAAAATCATTTTCTTACCGGTCTGGATAGTGTTCTCGCCAAAGCCCTGATCAGCGATGTTGACGAAGAGGATACGTTGTGAATCGGCGTCGTATTTCACCTGAAAGGAAAGTTTTGTATCATGAAAATCATATTTTTTAATTGCAAATATACAGACTTAAAAATAGAATTTAGCGAGATGTCTGAAAAAACAATTTGAGCCCGAATACTTGAAAATTTGTAATTCATGTAGTTAATGATTTGAAAAGTGTACAAACAAACCTACCTTCTTCAAGCATCCCCTGAACGGACTCCGATTGATTCCGCGCATCGGATTGTCTTTGGGCAGTCCTCCCACAAAAGCGAAAGCATTCGTGATCCAGTCCAGTTCAGGTGCGTACTGGCGGATTTCGTCCTTCCGGCCATCCACAGTCAGCGTCATCTAGAATTAGTGAAATGAAAACTAAATCCTCAACACTAAAACATGCTAAAGGAATTTAGGGGTAAAGTTTTGAAATTATATTGGGGAAATTTGTAGTAATGCAAGTACTGAAGTTAAAGTATCGTGCAGAAATTAACGTGGCGAGTTTTGAAGAGCGTGATCATGTGTGATTGCAGTATTCCATTTTATTTGCAGGTATATAGGTTAGTTTACGACATTTCAGTTTTATAGGTAAAGCCATAACAGAAGAAGTGAAGGGATAGCGAAGTAAGAAGCGAAAATAATCTTGGCCTATTGAGAAGACACAAAGTTACTTCCCGCGAAAGGCGACTTACATGGACTGCAGCTATTTTTTCCGAGTGCTAAACTCGATTGCATCATCAATCAATAGCTTTTTACCGAGATTCGGAAAAATTACAAGATTTGCAACAACCGCTAGATCTTTTATGAGTGAAAAAATCATTCATTGAGTTATTATCTTAGTAAGAAAAAGAAGCCTGGAGAAACGAAGATGATATTCCTCACGGCTCCTAGAAAAAGACACCGGCTTTTTTCTTTTCCTATCTTGCTTCCCATACTATTTCTTAGAAAACCCAGTGTCTTTTTCTATTAGCCATTTTTCACAATATAGACCTTGTGGTTGTTTCAAATTTGGTAGGAGCTATGAGATAATGATAAAAGCAAATACGGTAAAGTTACCATCTGCAGACTTCTCTCGAGAACTACCGTATGCCAGACATCGTCATCGAATCGCTCTGCCGGGTAGCTGTTGAACATTCTGCAAGCACTCGGGAAATAACTACAATGTGCGGTTTCGAAATTTTACGAAAGTGCTTATCGCACTGAAATTTCTTCGTTTTTGAATTTTTGGTGTCGATAATTTAAATCTATTCGCTGGTCTGACAACTTTCGCAATTTGCCTGACTCAGCGCCTTTCCCAGATTACACATCTGCTATGTTTTTTCTCCTCTCTTTTCTCTGCAATCCTCGACCGTGTCTAAAACTTTGCTCTTTCGATCGGACAGGGCAGAACACGGCTGCTGCTATTTTGTTCCATTACTAGTGATGAAATAAGTACTCAAACTGGACTAAGGCTCAACTCACTTGCATGGACAAAATAGTGCTCTCGAGAGCACCCGAGAAAATAACCGGACAGAAAAGAACTGCGGTTCCCGTGCTGTCATAGAAATTTTCATGTTTTACCTTATCAGTCTTGGCTCTGTTCCGTCGAATTTCGAAGTTGCAATTAAAGCCCCATTTTCGATCATCAGGTGAAGAAAACTCTGAAAAATGTCATTGAAGATGGTTGTTTTTCATCAAATCGACTTTCTCATCTCCAGCGAAAAAGAGCATAGCTGATCCATGAACGGTCTTGAATGACAATGTGAAGTTCTCCTTTTTCGTTCGCACCTGAGGACAAGGACACATTATTGTGAAATTAGCTGATAAGGAATAAAAGCACCTGTGATGAAATCAAATTCGAAACATCGTAGCCAATCCATTCGTTTCCAGAAAATGTCAATTCAGAGTCGGACTTTTCTGAAATAATATTACTCTTGATCTATCTTTACCAGGTATAACCTCAACTCATAAATAATCTTACGAGTCTAAAAATTAAAAACGAGGATATGAAGAAAAATATTGAAAATGGATTATTTCGTCATTTTGCATAACGTAAACTAATGCTTTCATAATTTTCCCACCTATTTCACACTGTCTTCCCTCGAACTCACTGAACGAGCAGTCGCATTTCGGTCCATCATTCGTGTTGTAGCAGGTGCCGTCGTTCTGACAGGTAAACTGCTCGCGAGATGAACCCTGGACAATTTCACAATTATCTTGCAGGGAAAACATTCGCCTACTGGCTTTGGACCGCAATTATCGTCTTCATTCTGCCGAGCGCCGACAGCATCGAGCAGTTGGGGAGACGTTATTCCTGGAACTCATCACTATTACTTGATGAAAATTAGAAAATTACTAATTTTTAATAAAGGCGGATGTGAGTTGGCATCCATTGCACACAAGCGCTGTAAGGAAATACTTTCCTTAATTCTTTTTCTCAAAATCATCGAAACAATTCTCCTTTCCCATTCGCCTTCCTTATTTCGTCAAGCAGAATGTAATTAATATTGCTATTTTTCTTTATTAACTGCTACGTAAATGTTAGGGGTTTATAAGCAGAAAATATGAATCACCAGAGAGAAGTGAGCCTGATAGTGTAGCTTTTAAAACAGATTCTCCGTAATTCTCGAAGCTGTCCGGACCAGAGATTTCAAATTCACTTCTGAAGGGGTATTTGAGTGTTTTCTATCTATATTTGACCTGGAGAACACGATTTTGGGACTTTTTCCCAGAGTTTTCAAGTTCAGGTTCGGGTATCGGGTCCGAGGGTCAAATTTCAAAAGTCATTCTTATATTCCAAATTGTATATCAGATTGTTCGGCTCGATGAGCTGAGTCGATTGGTGCAAACATTTTCCGAATGTGACCTTCCTATCACAAGTTACGGCTAAAAGCAGTGCAAAAGTGTCAGAAATACGGGGTCCTCAATAGGAAAGTCAACTTTTCTCATTTCTTTCTGGATATTACCTCCCAGTTTTTTCACACAATAATCTACGAGTCCTGCTCATTCTATTCGAATAAAAAGATCCGGAATTGCGATACACCAATTGGGCGAAAAAACGGTCCAAAGTCGAACCAGAAAAATCGGATTTTCGAAAATGCGTGTGAAAAAATTCAAAATATATATCAGTCGATAGAGCTCATCAAACTGAGCAACTTTTGTGAAGACACCTTGGGAAAATTTCCATTCCAAAATGAGATATTCAGGAAAAGCTGAAAAATAAGGTATTTTTTCAAAAATTTATTTCTCACCATTGGTGTGCTCTAATTCGTAAAATTTTGTATTAAAGATGATTCCTGACCCTTGAATTATAATTCTAAGTAAAGTTTAAGAGGTAATAACTATATTCGGAAAATTTTCGGTATGGGTCCGGAGGGTACCAGACCGGTTTTTGAAATTTAACCAAGACCAGTCATGTTATATACCATTCGAAAGCCAGTGAAAAACTAACTATAATACCGAAAACCGCTTGAAAAACTGATTGATGCATCGAGAGTTATGGTCAAAAACGTTCCCAAGTTTACTCTTCAATTTGACCGATACTTCATTTCCTCATAAAAATCGATACATTAATCCATTTTTCAAGCGGTTTTCAGCATTACACTTAGTTTTTCATTGGCTTTCGAATGATATACAACACTATAGGTCTTTCTACCAAATGGTAACTCACCCCTTAGGGGTCGTGGCTCATAGGAGTCAAGTTACTATTTTAACAAAGACCCATCATGTCATATACCAAACGAAAGCCCTTATCGAGCTGAGTAATATTCTGAAAACCACTTGAAAAAGGGATTAGTCTATCGCCTTTTATGGTCATTTAAAAATACCCCATTTTTGGTCTTTTTCGATAGGTGGTTATAGTCAACTACAATGATGGTATAATGAAACCACTTGCTGAAACTGGTAGAAATGAACTCGAATATTACTCTCCAGTCAATCTCGAGTCGAATGATATCCATTTTGGTATAGTATCACTCGGGTACCATATGGGTGGTATACCATGGACCCATACGGTAGCATGATAAAGTGACAGCACGGTACTCTAGGAAGCAAAAATGAAGCATTGCCCTTCAACTACTATATCCCGAAAAGATTTTTCGAATTCGTTTGATTTTCGAAAAGTTATGAATTTTTGAAAATTTGTGTCATTTTCGTGGGTCTGACCCATTCAAACCTCCATGCCACGCAAACCATAATAGAAAACCATGTAGTGTCTTCACAAAAGTTGCTCAGTTTGATGAGCTCTATCGACTGATATATATTTTGAATTTTTTCACACGCATTTTCGAAAATCCGATTTTTCTGGTTCGACTTTGGACCGTTTTTTCGCCCAATTGGTGTATCGCAATTCCGGATCTTTTTATTCGAGTAGAATGAGCAGGACTCGTAGATTATTGTGTGAAAAAACTGGGAGGTAATATCCAGAAAGAGATGAGAAAAGTGGACTTTTCTATGAAGGACCTCGTATTTCTGACACTTTTGCACTGTTTTTAGCCGTAACTTGGGATAAGAAGGTCGAATTCGGAAAATGTTTGCATCAATCGACTCAGCTCATCGAGCCGAACAATCTGATATACAATTTGGAATATAAGAATGACTTTTGAAATTTGACCCTCGGACCCGATACCCGAACCTGAACTTGAAAACTCTGGGAAAAAGTCCCAAAATCGTGTTCTCCAGGTCAAATATAGATAGAAAACACTCAAATACCCCTTCAGAAGTGAATTTGAAATCTCTGGTCCGACTTCTTCCTTGAGATCGTCGAATATTACAGAGAATCTGTTTTAACTAAGACCTAAAACCTTTGGACTACGAGGCTCACCCTAAGGTGATCTAAGCCAACCACCCAACAACTATGATCCGACATATTCAAATAGCAAATCATTTCTGCTAAATGCCACCATCAGTACTCTTTTCTATTTCTTATAAGCACATCATCTTACGAAAAGAAGCGCCGAATAATACCGTTAAATAAAGTGAATGGTGATCTCAGTAAGCATTTCCTGCTCTGCACTTATCAAAAATAGCTATTTTCTATCTTCATAAAGCAACTAAAACTCCTACAACAAATTACTCTAATCAAATCATCTCTTACCCTGTGGATACTGTCGATAAATCAGATTCCGGACATTTCCAGCCAGATGCCGAGAATGACGACGCAGCGGGGAACTCATGACAGACAGCAGTTGGAGATCCTGAAATAAATCATCCAGTCAAAATCGTGTTTTTATTCACGATTTCTACTTTCTTCGCTTTTTGTTTTGGGTTGTTTTGTTGTTTGGGCTGCCACCCATTTGTCAATTCCCCTTTTCTTCCCATCTTCTGATAAATGCGCCGTCTGTTTTACGCTCAAATCATGAGCTCCCAAAAGGGAAAACGCGAGGTGCGACACAAAATGGACAGGGCGCGTGGAATCGGAAAGCAGATGGGAGGGAAAGGGGCGGCACGCGAGGGGTCGAAAACATCTCGGATGGCGAGAAGTTTGAAGGGAAACACAGCGAGATCGGGGTATCAAGCATATTTGGTCTCAAAGATCGAATATTTTCGAGGAATACTCACAGCTGGCACTCCACCGATAAAGACGTCAGAATTCTTGTGGATGTCCCCGAACACGAACGAGCGCTGGTTGAGGATCTTCGGCACCAACGTGTAATCCAATTCGAGCTTCACGTTTTCCCAAGACTGAAAATAACAAAAGGGGAAATTTTTAATTTTCATAAAATTACCTGAAAAATGGAGAGCGAGTGCCATCGATTGTCATCGACCTGGACTTCTTCTATTCGAAATGTGTTCACAGGCCGACGGGGACCGAAATCATTTGTGTTGTCGCCCAATCTACAATTATTCAATTTGATCATATCTAGAAAGACGATTGGGAGAGATTGCAAATTCCACATTTTAAAAAGTGTACAATTAAGTAAAAAATATCTCAGCCCCTTCCAACCTTACATTTTCCTCCAAGTTGTGAACTCTCGAATCTTCGAAAACTTCCAAAATTGTCAAATTTTACCTGAAGTCGAGCTGCACTCTGCCATCAACAATTGTGATCGAATAGAAATTCCCGTTCACATTTCCATCGTCCGTGTACAGCAGCAGGCCATTCGACTGCTCCGTCTTAAACTCGAGGCTCAACGAGTTCTCGAACGAATGAGCCCATTTCGGATATCTGAAATCGTAAATTGAAAATTAAAAAGTTAATCAACTTCTTCAGCATTTTCTTTCTGCTGCTAAATTTGGGAGGTATTCAACGATTATTTCATTGTAAAAGTAGCTTTAAAAGTAACAAAAATGACCTTGCATACGAATCTGGAGAGCCCGAGAGAATGATACATTGAATCCGGACGATGAGACAGCAACAAGTGAATAAAACTGTCGAGACTTGTCCCGTGTCCACGTAAACTCTCATCCTGCTGCGTTGTTAGGGCAATTCCATCGTCTTCCAATCATTCTATTATCGTAGGGACTTTTCTCTTCAGATACTCTGAAAATCTTCTCTATTGAACGACAAGAGAACTCGAAAGATTGACGCTAAAAGCGATTAGTTTCTACATCAAAAAAAAAAAAGTATAAAGGAACGCGCGAATTTCGAATTGGAACGAATGGCATATTTATGGATGGAAAGCGGGGAAAAAGAGAAGAAAGAGTAGATGACAGATGAAGAAATGGAGTGCACAGGTGTGAAGGAGGAGGAGGTGTGGTTGCTCGAGTGAGGCAGTTTCATGCTCTCAACATTCCCCCTTCCTTCCTCGAGGCGTTTTCCATCCCTCATTCTTTGCTTCCCAAACGTAGTAGTACCTTTCAGGTAAATCGTCGAACCCTTATGCAGGCAGCAGGACTATTTCCGTTTTTGTCATCCGATTTTTTCCCAATTTGCGCAAAGACAATCGTGGTAGGTGGGTGGGAGGAATTTCTAAGTATCTATAAATAAACTTGTGCAATATTGTTTCGGAAAAATATTTAATTTAAAACGGCTATTCTTGAGATAAAATCATCAAAACATAAGTAATCCGCATAAAATAAATGCCAAATGGGAAAAATGTTATTAAAAAACGTATTGAAAAATTCGCATGATTTTTATGGTTTCGTTAAGGGCAAATGGGATCCTAAAAGAAGAGGACTTTCAATTTCGCTGTTATGATATGATTTTATCGTGATTAAGGATGCCCAACATTCAGGAAAGATTCATAAATTCAAAACATAGAGCAAACCTAAACTCGAAAATATCTGTCGAAGTTAAGAAAAATGTTCGAAGGAAATCAAATTGGATGAATGCAAATCATGAGAAACAAATCGAACAAACGCAATGCAACATTTTCATCGCTCAGTTTTGCTCTCTAGTTTGTTCATTTCCGAGAAATGCTAAATTTTATATGAGAAAATTTTCGATATCTATTCGTTTAGATTATATTGTTTCGATCAAATTTGCGCACCACTCTTTCCATTGTCCCCCGCTGACTCTCTTTCTCTGCACTCTCGTCTCCTTCTGCGCAGTCGTGACGCGCACTTCTCGCAACGGTGCTCTTTATCACACGAACTGTCGCTTCATTTGATCGATATAATTTTTAAAATCAATCAGATTTTCGATTATTATTCACGATCGAGTTCTTATCAAGTTCCTAGTGCTATAAACCAATGAATCGTTAGATTATTTCAAACGAAAGATTGAAGCGTAATTTCTAATCGTAGAATGCACTTTCAGATGCTATATAATGTCTCATTTTGTCAATTTTTGTTTATTATTTGTTTAAAATTTCTAAATCTCCAAGGCAACGAAATTGCGCTCTTCGCCGATCATGACAAGGTGAAATGACTTGAGAAAAAGATCTAGTAAATTTTCATTTCGTGAAGATCAGCTTTAAAAACCAATCGTAGATGAAAACATAAGATTCGTGTAAATCGATAACATTTACGGGAGGGGCTAATGGATATAAGAAAAGGTGTGCAGTTTGGGAAACATTTATGAAGTCGAATAATGAAATAGCTTCTTTCGGAAAATGCACAAAAGGAAGAAAATAAAAAGAAAAGCGAGACGAAAAATGCTCGAAATGGACAAAGCAGCTGCAATACAACAGTTGAAAGACAAAATGGGATAATTAAGCCAATCATTCGAGATTTATTGGAACGGCGATAATAAACATAAAGTTCGACAATATTAAAGAGTAGCATGGATGTATTTAGAAAATGAAAGACTGGAGAAAATAGTCGTAAATCTAATGCGAGTATCTAATTAGGTTCGTTCCGATTCCCTTTATAAGTAGCACCTGATTGTGTGGTGCAGCATCGAGATTCTCCAGCAAAAACGAGCAATCAAACAAGTGAATCGCTCAGTGATCATCCACTCCATACGAATTTAACGACGAATGACAAAAAGAGCAACAAGCAGAAGCGGCAGCACAAGCATCGGCAACAACCAGGCAGAGGGGAGGGAGGAAGGAGGAAGGAAGGAAGGCTGAAGCATGCAAAGCCTAATAAATGGCCATTCAATGAGTGGAGAATTCCCCGAGGGACTCAGGCTCTGAGATGCGGCTGGAGGGAATCTGAAGTCGGGCACTCAGGCAGTCGCGCCAGAAAGCAGTAGGAAACAACACTTCTCGCTCTCACAAGGAAGCTCAGCACGATCGCATAAATTACGCAGCTGAATTAATATTGTACACCCAGGAATTGCCGCAGCATGACATGCCAAAAATGAACTCAACAACAACCAGCCAAACTTAGGCATTCTTTTCGAAACGAACAAAGCCCTATCTGCCCGAAGAGAAGAAAATGACTGCTGTTTTCGGCAAACGACAAATAGACGTCTATCTAACAAGGATCATTATTTCCGAAAATGGCAATTAGTCAGAAGAGCTGCCTGCACAAATATGAGCAGAGGGGCTAAGTCGAAATTAAAACTTGAATTATGGAGGAAGAGCCAGCTTAGACAGGAAGCACCCGAGGGAGCAGCAGCAGGTCTACAGCCAGGTCCTTTATCTTCCGTCTGGCCATTCCCCGACCTTGTCCCATCCAGTCGCGGTATCTCTGATCTTTCTCCTACGCTTCCTCACGTATTTCCAGTTTTTTCCCAAATAATAAAAATTCCTGAAGTCGTCGAGTTGACATGAAAGGTCGAGAAGATGCAGAATTATTGAACAAACTCGTTAAATGAATGCGATCACGCAAGGATTATTATTAGAACTTGACTTGAGACTAGCTTAGCAGAGATCCGAGCAAATTGCATGGATAAAAATTCAAAAATGAGATCAACAAACAACGACTTATTGTGAGTGCAAATGATTCAGACAATTTCATAACACTTTTTCGAAAACCAATGGTTGTTGGACAAGTATTCAAATACGCATGCTTTTCAATATGAAATGAAATACTTGTTTTCAGTGCATTTATAAATTTCAAGACATGAATAAAATGCAAACAACTATAAGCCAGACGATATCAGCTTTTCCTTCTTTTCAACTCTGTAATTTTGCTGAATTCTGTTGTAGATTCGAATTTCGCCAGATAGTGTTGCAGCATCGCGTGCATTGCTTTGAACGAGGCGCGTTTATAAATGAAGAAGTCAGAAATAGGCAAATTGGAAGACAGGAAGGCAGAAAGGGTCGAAACTGGAGAGGGGGAGAAAATTGGGCAGAGATTAATCATCGAGAGATTTGAAGAGGCACAGGATGAGCCAATCGGAAATGCAGATTACTCGATTTTGCAAATCAACATAACGATAAGGGGATTGTAAAGTCGTGAGGGAATTCATAAGAGGCTCCAAAAGTTAACGGCGAACAAATTCTAAATCTGTGGTGTTCAAGAATAAGTCAAAGCGGCACAATATCATCTTCCATAAAATTTGATGAGTAAAAATAAAGATTTTTAAAGAAAAACAATGTAAATCGCAATGGTCTAAGAATGACGAAGTAAAATTAGAAATAAAACGAATAAAAAAGGAAAGAGCACGAATAAAAATGATCATCTTTACGTAAAACTCAATTGCCTAAAATCCAGCACTTCTAAGCAAGTCTGGTGAACTATGAATGAGGTCAGTTAGTGAAATCTTGTGGTTGTGGCTAAAAATGCGCCTTTTCAGCGGCTTCAACCATTCAAGCAGTGTTCTTCCTTAGCCGCTAGCTGATGTTTCAGTTTGACGTGCGACTGTCCGCTGCTTGTCGATTCTCTCCAAGGGGAATTTCCTTTCTTCCCTTCCAGTCAAGAGAGTTATGTAATGGATTCGGATTTGGCCAGTGTTCTTCCATGCTCTTCTATCTCTCCTTTCCGTCGGGTATCTCTCGTATTTTTGCTTCTTCGCTTCTTTTGTGACAGTTGAGAAATGCGAAATGGATATGCACAGAACGAAAGAAACAAACCTCGACGAGCGAGAGAAACAAAGTGTCGTCGCTTCCACACAAAAAAGTCAATTTCGAAGTGGATGACATTTTTCGCAAAACTAAATTGGTTGGATAGTGAGATTAGCTGCAGAAAATGAAATGGGGCGAGGGGAACTTTTCGGAAGGTCCAAAATATTGGAATTTAAGATACTTGCGGAATAAAGGTTATGACAAATGGTGTATTCAATGAAATTTATAACGGCGTGGATGTGAGTAAAGATAAAACGAGCATTGTAACCAAAAGTGGTTTAGAGATTTGAAAGATTTACAAATTCGAGAGCCAAAATAACGCTCTTCGACGACTTGAAATATGTAGCCAGGTATGGAAGTTTGAAATTGAATAATGGGATAATAATGGCGATGAACTCGGTGCAACATGAGCTGTTTCTGCTGCAGAGCATGCGGATCTGTGCCTCCCTCTCTTCCTTTTTCACCCTCCCTCCCCTTCCCCTATCCTCTATCCTCATCCATCCCTATCCTTCCTCATCTCTTCATCTGTTTCCTTTTGAGAACAAGTGAAGCGATGCGAGTAACGAAGTTGTGAGTGCCATGAGAGTGAGAAGTACAACCAGGCAGATATACTCACGCTTTGGATGGACAAGAGGGCAATCACCAAATCACGCAATCACAAGTCATATCAGCTCTAATGACGCATCTGTTTACGAATCGTGACGGCACTTGTTTTGACTGGAAAAATCTGCTGAATCTGATGTCCAGTACCAGTCTATCGGACTAGTTCCTAGTTCCACGTCCTATCCTAACTCATCCCAAATTCTTCCGCTTCCAATCTTCCGGATTCCCCTTCCGCTTTCCGGTCTCTCATCCGGTTGTCCAATTCGTCTGAGGCCTCTCGCAGCACAATGGCTAATTTGCGAGTGTCCAGCGCTGCTTTGTGCAAAGGAATCATATAAGGCAGTTCTCATTTCTTTAGAGATCGGCAGAGAAAGAACGCCGGTCGAATTTGCAAATCAGCCAGCGATAATAAAATGAGACGTTTCAGCTAGAATTCAAATTATCAGGCAGTAAAATCTTTGATGAAATTTGGTCGACATTTTTCTGCTGCATCATAGATGCATTTCTGTCATTCATTTGGTTCAATTTCTTATGACTCTTCACATTTCCATTCAATTATTCATTTATTTATGGACATTACACTCACCTCTTCGTCTATTGCATACTCGTATATATCTTTTGCAGCTTTAGTTTGTAATTTTTGTTGAAAAGTATGTACAGAGAAAGATGAGAAATGAGAATGCCGTGTTGAATTTTTGTTTTGGTTATGTTTTAGGTTGGCAGATAAGAACAGCAAGCAACCAAAAGAATAGTTCATTAGTTCATGAGAATGGAAGGCGGTGAAAGGGAGAAGACAAATGACAAATGTGCATGGATAGGTTCATGACTCCATGGCATATGCACGCAGTCAAGCGTCTTCTCGACGAATCCCCCTCTTTACCAATTCAGAAACTCTTCACAATTTCGTCATTTTGGCAAAAATCACAATTTGAACCTCAAATCTGCTCAAATGAAGAAACCGGACGCAGGATGAAGCGAAGACGAATTTCGAAGATAAACCAGACAAGTCAGAACCACTGAAGCGTCAATGAAAGTCACAGACTCATTTTGAGAACAATTGATAAAGTTAAAAATTATCATTTCGTTTTCTTCCTTGAATTCTGAACAATAGATAATGAATACAAAGAGCGTCTAATGATAAAGTTAAACATGAACTCCTGATGAATCAAAAATCGCCTGAACAATGAGATTACTGATTATTGACAACATAGTCAAATTTATTTCTTTCAGGTAGAGACAAGGTGATTTGCTCCTGATAATTGTATGGGCTATGAACTTCTTTGTTCAGCAAAATGACACATTCATTGATTAGATCCTGTGAATTTCTAAAATTGGATCTTTAATGATCAGTTCATGTGAATAGCCACATGCAAATTTAATCAACGATGCTCAGATTTATCAATTTGTCCGGATGAAATCATAACGTTAGAAGTGCAAATAAATAATATTTCCCACGCCTCAGTCATGAGTTTTCTGCTGACGACTTTGAATCGCCTATTTTCATTGTTCAAATTTATTTCTTATCTTATTCAACGAGGAAAGTTAGCAAGGTTAAGACCCAAAATTTATTTACTTCCGTTTTTCATTGAATTTGAATTTTTGCCATTTTTTACTTTGATATTTTTAGTAAAATTTACAAGCTTATTTTTATTGTTATCTCACTTCTTGCTAATAAATAATCCATTTCTTTGACACGAACAAAACCTTCCAAATTTACTATCATCAGAAGCTTATCGTCTAAATTTGTGATTGAAATTTTCATTTTATGATTTCTATAGTCGAACTGAAAAAAACTTTGATCTTTCCACATTTCATAGACCTGAACATTTTTCCATACTTTAAATGATTCCGTTTTTGTTTTCGAAAATCTTGAAGTTCATGTTTTGACATGTTGCTATCAAGTGTATATAAATTATCAAATGATTTTCACATGTTCACTTCATACTTTGCAAATTTTGTCTGAATCAATAATAACTCAATTTTTATAATTACAAATCAAACGAACAATATTCAATGGTCAGTCGTGCCTTTATCTATTTGTAGGGCACAATTTAACAGAAAAAATTTTCGAACTGATAGCAGCTTATTGCTAAATAAAATAGGAATTTTCGGTGCAAGAACAATAGAAGTAGTTTCTTCGAATTGATATTATTTATTAGGTGGTCTTATGAAATTCGTTAGCACTTTTAAAGATATTGACTTGAATTCGCTTTTCATAGCAATTTTAAACTTTGATACGAAAATGACAATTTTAAAAGTCAAGGCACATGATCTGAGCCTATCAGCCAGATCTTTAAAAGTAGTCATTACGTGTTTATTGACAGCGATGGTGTGCTTGGTAGTGGCTAATTAAATGATAGTCTCACCAATTTGATGCTGATAAATCTGCGTTTTGATCAATTCATCTCACTATTCTGCATCCAGACCTACGGAGGATGATCGCTAGAAATCCTTTGCGACCTACCCCAGTATATTTTCTAAGCAAATTTCTTTCTATAGCCTGTAGTTAGTTAAAATTTCCGTCATTGCGACCTGGTATCATAACTATGATTTCTCTTTTGCGATCTACTCCCCATTTATTTTCTTCATCTGACGAAAATGAGTTTACCGCGGTCACAATTTCTGTCGTCTTCCTCGTCATAGCGAATTGCTCTCATTGCTCCTTCCACTTATCACTTTTTTCCAATCGATCTTATCTGTTCCTTCACCCCTCCACCCCTCCATTATTCAATTTTTGTTGTGAATTGTCAGTTTAATCGGCGATTCTTCCATTCGTGCCTTGGAGAAATTATCTATTTCTTGCAGAATTAACTTTTTTAGAGATGGTGTACCCTGTAGCTGACCGGTTACTCCTGGTCACTCTCGTTCATGCCATATTTGCCCAATTTGGTGACGCAATGATGGGTTGTTTCAACCTTCTCAATGTGCCTATCAGAAGGTGTCGGAACGATGGAATCATCAAGATTTAAATTTGATATTTTTCAGATTTTTCAATGAAAGTCTGAGCAGTCATTATGGAATGATTACTGAGGAACGGTAATTGTATTTTTTTTGCAAAAAGTATTTCGTATCTTAGCTTTGAATTTCTATTCTCACTATCAGCGTCAGCAATGTTCGTCGGACTTCTTGTCGGATTTGCTTCGATGGGCTGGTTGATGGACAACTTAGGCCGAAAAGAAACTGCCGTCTATCTAAGGTCAATAATAAATAGTAATGCTCAAAGTTTTGCGTTACTCACTGAATTTCGTTCCGCTTGTTTGCCACTTTCGGTGAAAAGATCTAGACGAAACCTAGCAATCATTTATGGCATGGCCATCGCAATGTGTGAAAATATTTTCAGCTGGATCATTATACCATTAGTAAATGATACAAAACTATTGAACGTACTATAAAAATAGCCTAAATAAAAATTTTTAGATGTTTTCTGGGTGTTCTTGGCTCGGTATCGATGCTCTCGGCTCACTTAACTGGCTTCTGTGAATTTTTCATTTTCGGCCATTTCATAGCTGGGGTCGTCGGTGGATTGAAGGTTTATTTTTCGAATTTTTCGCGAAGATCAACTTTCCTACTAGGTGGTTCTGATAATTTACATGGCCGAATGCTCTCCGGACAATAAAAGAGGTCTTTCTTCAGTAGCAATCAATTCTGGAGGACAAATTACCCTTCTGCTAATCACTCCACTCTGTTTACCTGCTCTCATTGGAACTGACGACTTATGGTAAGCTAGACTTCAAGAGCAACTCCGAAGGTCATAAAACCAGGTTCCTGTTGCCTTGTTTGACCGCGCTAATGGCCCTTTTACACCTGTCAATAGCTGCATTCTTTCCACAAAGCCCGAAACAACTCTACATTCAAGTAATCAAAAGATTTTCCTAAACAATCGATAATTTTGACTATTAGAAACATGATGAAGAAGCTGCACGAAAATCGTTGCGATTTTACTATGGCGACAACAAATATATTGAAATCGGTAAATTTGTCAAGAATATTTTGGGTTTACTGTGTCAAAATAAGCTCAGCAATAGCATTTCACCATGGGAATCGGGGTAAGCCGGGGAAATATTCATCGATCATAGCTTATTTTGAAACGTAAAGTGTGGCTGGGGTAGTCTTTCTTTCTAAAGACCTAACAAACAACCACTATACCACGCGATCACTCTCTCCTCCTTTCAGACGAGGCGATATTTGAAATGGACGCAGAGAATGCATCGTTGAGAGAGGATTCCATGAAAATCTGCGGCATATTAAAACATGATGATTATCGGTAAAAAAGGAAAATTATTCAGAATCATCATGACATTTTCAGATTCTCGTTTTTCCTAGTCTTCATATGCGCAATTGTGCCAGTATTCTCAGCGTTCAACATAAAGACTCAGTATTTTCTGAGATTACTCATTTCTTATGGATTGACACAGAGTGAAGTATGCTAAAGTTGTAACAAAATGAAACAACGATAAAGTTAGGCGACAACGGCAATGCTCATAATCTCAGCAGTTTCTGTACCAGTCTGCTTTATCGCGCCTATTCTCATCGAGAGAATTGGAAGGAGACCGATATTCGTGACAATCACATTGCTTTGCACAGTGGAATGGATTGGACTGGGGTTGGCACAGACCTTTACGGATTTTGGCTATGAGGTTTGCATAATCTTTCTATAGCAATATATTTTGGAAAGAAAGTCCTTCTTCATACCATTTTGCACTTTGTTTTCCCTTTAGCAATAACATTTTTTTGTTAAAATCAAGAAAGATGATGAGAAAATTTACTTTTTCCATTATTCTAAGGACACCGATCATTTCTATCAATTCATTGAAACTGTATAAAAGACCCATTTAAAACCCTTATTGGGTCCTTCATCTATTCCTGTTAAGGAAAAAACAAAAATTAGCATAAAATTGGTAAAATATAAAAATAAATGCGGCATCTTCTATCTGTGAACGTGAAAGGGGTGGAGCTTTGTTACAACGCATGCTACTTCTGAACGAACACAGTTCCCCTTCTTCTGTGTCCGGCTTATCCTTATCACCAATCTGGTACTTGCAAGCTCACATTTGAATCTCAGCCAACTCACACACACGCACAAATCAAGGTTTACTTAATGAATTGGAAAGCGAGCAAAATCAATGGAATGCCTACTTGATCTTCTTTCATGCGAAAGATCCTAATAACTTTTATTTAGTCATCCCTGATTTGGCTGACTGCGGTTGTAGGAGCTATTCTCGGTCAAATAGCAGTAAACTTGGGCCTATTGATAATGGCGCCAATTCTCATGTCAGAAATCTGCCCCCACAATACTCGAGCTACAATTTCTCTGGTAAGTTCTTGCAAAAAACCGTCAAAGTAAGACTTTTTACAGTACACTCAAGTACCGCCGATGGTAATCGCCGCAGTGGAAGTGACCATTTTCCCGACTCTCCGAGGAACTTTCGGGTCGAGTTTCTTCTTTTTTTGCGCAATAGCATGTTTTGTCATGGCTATCATTCTCTACATGCAGGTCAGACTGAAGAAGCGAAGATTTTGGAAAGAAGTTTAAATTTTAGATGCTCGAAACGGCTGGTCTGCCTATTGATGAGATTCTTCAAAATATCACAATGTCGTGTCGACATACAAGAAGGCATACGGTAGGAACAAGAGTACAAAAACTGACTTTGGAATTTGCGTTCTGAAAATTACCCCAGAAAGTCACTTTGCATTAGAATTATTTACTAACGCGTTTTCCTTGTACGCCCTTGGGTAGGGATTGGAGAAAATTAGACCAGAAATGCATGAGGAAAACTTCTCATTTTTCGATGAAAAAGCAGATTAAATTTCAAAATCCAAATATTATAGAAAAATATCGATAGTATGAATTTCTAGGTTGGCGCATTTGGAATTCGAGTATTTAACGAGTACGGAACCATGAAGAACTATTTTTATCTGGATGATGATGATGATGAGCTAAATGAAGACAAGCCTGTACAACGGAAGAGGTCCAACACGGTCAGCATGTTCTGATTGGCATCGACGATTCGGTTGATTCGGACTGGAAATTTGATTGTCAAAAATTGACATCCTGTTTAGAAATGAGTTTCTTGTCACTTGACATGAGACGTTCTATTCGATTCTTTCTGTACTGTCAGAATTGAATATCTTTTCCTCCTATTGAAACGAAAATTCTTGTCATAATATTCAAATATTCATCCGCTAGTTTGTATATTTTGCAAAATTTGAAAAATAACGGGTGCGTCTTTAATACGAATCGAAAACATACTGATCTTCTAAGGAACGTTCGCAGTTTTGAATTAGAACTGGTCTCAATTGCTAAAATAGATATTTGTAGAGCTCTCACACTGAACAGTATGTTTTCGTGCTAATATCTAAAAAAAAAAATCAGTAAAAATAAAAATAAATATATATATATAGATGTTTGGAATGAACCAATCATCTCCTTCTGAAGAATAAACGTTTCTGATCTTCATGTAAACCATTTATTATGTTCTTAGAATCCAACATATTTTTTCGAACTAAATACTGAAAATGATATTTGAAAAAAATAGCACCGTGATAAATTTTCCATATTACATAGTCTAAAGTGAGTTTCGTGCAAGCATAAGCCGAATCGTGAGAAGTCCTGTACAGTACAGTTAAAATTGGCAAGGAAAAATCTAGGGAAGAATCGTGGCAGAAACAAGTGGTCAAGAAAATGATAAATCTACCACAAATCCTCTCCAAAACTGGTGCTGTTAAATATAAAATTGCTCCATTCTTAAACAAATGAAAATGCCGAGTAAGGGCCAAATTTGATGACGAGTATTTTTTCAGTTGAAATCATATTGATAGCACAATATTGTTGTGGTAATGATAATAAAATCTTTGAATAAATTAAAGAAAAATGGCTTTCAACATTCAGTCATTCTATATGATTTTCAATCAGATGGAAAAATAAATAAACCGAAATGCTAATGAAATAATCATAAAAAAAAAACTTTGAAATGGTATGATGAAAAGATACATTTAAAATAGATAGACATAGGGTAAAAAATGGCATAATTGACCTTTTATTGTTATCGCTGACTGTGATTAGACAAGGGGGCAGATGAATATGCATAATAGTGGATGGATGGATGAATAGGAGAATGCGTTCGTTTATTGCTTCTCTTCAGTCTGCTTGATGTGCTCGTTCTTTATCTGAAAATGGAAAATCTGAGTTCAAAATTTGAAAAAATCGATTAGCAAATATACAGATTAGAAGATAGTTTCAACAAAGATCTTAAGAAAATTATGAATTTCGAATGGGTGCTTACTTACTTTCCGTCCCGTAATTGTGCCAGTCCCTGCTGCTCATCGTCTTCATCACGAAGTTCCTCCTCACGTCAATCATCTTCAGATAGGATGGAGCACCTGAAATAGAAATCATCTATCCTGGTGAATTATGTGATCTTCATACCGATCACAGCAGAGCGATGGATGGGCGGTGGGGACCTCATTCTGAAAGAGCGCGAGTTTGTTTCCAGTTTTGTTCAAACCCAATCGTCTTTTCTATGAATTCGTCGTAAAATCATCGAAGTTATGCATAGTCAAAGCATTTTCCTTTTTCCAAAAGAAGAAGACTGAGAGATCTAGCTATATAGAAGGGAGCAGACGAAAAAACCGTACATTCATTGTGAGCCTTATAAAGTAACGAAGATCAGACTAACTTGAAGTGTAGAGCTGTTCCGACAGAGATGAACCTGGCATTGAGGAAGTTGCCGATGGACTGTTTGGGCGAGACGTCCTGTGCCTCCCCTTCAGTAGCCCTCTCCACATAGTCCTCGACTTCGTGGGGCCAGTCCAGCTGCACATCGCTCTTCCCCTGGTCTGTCACTGGCGCGCTGCAAAATACACATTTCAAAATGTTGTTAATAATAGAAAGAAAAACACATGCAGAATTTTCTTCTAAATTTTCTATATTTCACTCATTTTTGCTCACTTCATACTGTACTTCTCGTTCCCTCCCAATCCAATGCAGTGATCGTGCTTTGATTTGTCATACAGAGCATCAAATCCATTGAACTTGGCCGTTTTTGCAAAGGAGCAAAATGAGTGACTGAAATAATCAGATTGATTTAATTCACGTGATTGGAATGAGGATAATCGAATTTTAATTAGGAATTATGGCTTGTTAATTTTCCTCCTTCACAAGTTATTTTTAGTCTGTCGTTCTTGTCCAAAATTTCAGAAGAATGAAAAGGGCAAACAGAAAATAATTGCATGAAAATGTAGAGAAAATTTTCAATGACATTATAATAAAGCTGACTCACAATAATCTGAAGTTGTGTGCCTGTGGACAGTGCAGTCGATCCTGCGTCCTGAGGAGCGAGCTGTGCAGACTGCAGAAGCCATCTCTCTTCAGGGGCTTCATGCCTCTCTGCAATTTGCTATGTCATCAGTGTTTCGACTCGTCTGACAGCATGTTTCAGAAAAATTGACGAATTTTATCTTTGTATTATTATGGAATTATTGCCGACAACTCTATCAGAGTAAATTTTTGAAGAGTATATATTGCAAAGCAAGGAAAAAATGATTTTGAGTCAATTTTTAGAGGGCTTCGAAGAACAAGTGAAAGAGAAAGCATGCCACCATGATCAACTAATCATACAAAATGGTAAACCTCAAAAAACTGGTCGATGGCCTTGTGTGGGATGTTGCTGACCAGGCCGAAGAGGCAGTTGGTGACGCAGGCCAAGTCCTGGATGCAGCAGATCTTCTTCGAGAATTCCAAGTACTTTAGCCACAGCTCCTCCGAGTTCTTGCAACCTTGCATTGCCAGGAACAGGAACGCGGGTAACTGAAATTAATGAGCATGATTTTGGCATTTCTAAGGACATCAAATGGAAAAATTGTGAGAAAAATAAAATCCAAAACCACTCACCACATAGTTGTATTGTTTATAGTCAATGTAGACGTTGCTCAAGAATTTGACGCTGTCGACAATCTCTTTGTAAACTCGGGAAGGCGAGTCGCAATCCATCAAGCAGCTCGCCAACGTGCTGTAGCCGAGTCGGGATTCTGAAATATCCACAAATCTTCGGAGTTTCATTATCAAAAAATGGTTGCAATCGAAACAACGATTACTCATCTACGATGAATAAAAGATGAAATAATTCATAGAAATTCATTCGTGTAATTGTTTGCGAAAATAATCATGATTCATAATCTACCGCATTTGTTGAAAGTCTTCTCGTTCCAATCAGGCACAGTCTCGTTGCCCAGTCCGAAGAACAGCTCAGGGTCGAATTTAACGCGCCAGGTTTTCACCCAAGTCACACCTGCAATTCGTTGGCTAATCTAAAAGTGATGATTTTGTAAGGTCGTGCCTTTATCAAGTGACCCAGTGACGATGCAGACCTCTGCCGGGTAGACTGCATCCGACTCCTCGAACGAGGCGAATGTGGACGGCGTGATCGACAGCAGGCAGATCTCCATGTCTCGGTAGTTTTCTGGAATTGGTCGAAATTTGAATTTGAACTTCTAGTGATAACAAAACAACTAATCAGTTAGGAAAACATTTTTTTTATAGGAAATTGACCTATTTTTACCAGGATTATTTCATCTCAAAAGTGTGAACTCTCTAAATGACTGATTGGCGGATTGGATAAATTTTCCCCGAAGCCAAATAAGAAATAACAGTCAGTTGCAGCTCATTGATAATATCAACAGTGCAAAGCCCGTAGCATTTCTTTTCAAAACACCAAATTGTAAAACTCGTCTTTCGCAACAAAACGTTTTGATTTCTACAAGTATTCGTGCTATTGACAGACCCTTGTTCATGTGGATGCCCTTGTTCGTCCTGATGTACTGCAGCAGGCGATCTCGATTTCCCCTCCTCCAATCGTCCAGCTCGTTCTGATTCAGGAATCTGACGTACGGATTCTGGAACTATTTCTCAATAAAGACCTCAAAATTTGGAGACATCAATTTCACAGGAAACGTTGAATAAATTGCAGCCTTCTTGAAACATTCACCCAATTTTATGCCAAAATGGTATTAATAACGAGAAACTGACTGAATTTTGCAGGAATGTATAGTGCATTGGTTATTGAATGATCCCTCTGTTCCAAAAAGAATCTACATAAGGAAACTTCGAACTCACACTCAGGATGTTGCAGTCGGCGGTGGTGTTCGACAAGCTGTGTCTGTAGTTGGAGTAGGTGGAGGCAGATGAATTGGAGGCTGTGTAGGGAGGTGCGTAGGAGGACAGGGACTGGTTGAACGTGGAATGGCGAGAGCAGCCAGAGGATAGCGAGGAGTACCTCGACTGGATGTGTGCATTCAGATGATGCATGTATAGAGGACGGATTCTCGCTTCTTTGTCCTCCTTCTCGCGCCTGACTCGACTCGAAGAACTGCAAATCAATAATGAGGATCAGGAAAAACAATGAAAGCCAGCAAGAGATAAAACTGACATTCTAATTTCTATCCTTCAAAAGTGCACTTTCTAACGATCACAAGGTTTTCACAGAATGACAACGATAGTTACTGGAATGACGGAATTTTCATGATTCGTCTGTCTGGAAAGCGAGTCAATCTTTCCAAATCAAGTGAAAGAACAAATCGCAAAATGTCGTGTCTAGAAGAAGCTCGTTTCGGAAAATTTTGGAATGATTGCACGCGTTAGTTTTGTTGGCAAAATTGTATTCATTTCTTTGCAAGATTTTACCCAGTCATCTGTCTGCAATCAGATTTGCAAATTTTCAAACCTGCATCATTCGATTATGTAATGCCTATTGAGATTAAAAAAGACAGGATATTCTATACTCCCCGCGGTAAGACAGTTTCGTTCATGCAAGCACCCACGAGTTTAAAAATTTTTAAATCTGTCCATAACTGCTTTCGATTGCATGAGCTCGAATACATTCCCTCCAATATCTCCCTCTCAAAATTTGGGAAAAGTACTCGTAATTCATCTGGAGAAATGTCTTTAACTCACCGACTTCTACCGTTGGAGTAGGTCGCATTAACAGTGTCGTGGCAAGTCAGTCGCGTCCAGCCGCCTCCACTCATGGACCTCTCGCCTATCATTCAAATGTGGTTGAATGCAAAGAGGAGCAGAGATTCTTATGTTACAACCTTCTGAAATTGAAAAAAACTTAAATCTTCAACAAAATTGGATGAAATTCTACGAAATGGGAATAGAAAATTTGGAAAATGACAAAGGGAATTAGATTTTCAAAGTCCTTTTGAAGTTAAATCAGCGATTTTCCTAGATCGAGGTTGATTCTGACATCGAACTCTATAAGAGGGGCTTCTTGGAAAGGTTAGTTTTACTCTTTTTAAAATGAGAAAACTTTCAAAGAAAAATCATGCAGAGAATTTCCTCCAGGCAAAATAATTCTTTGTCAATTCTTTTTTCTGAAAATACTAGTCGCATTTGAACGCAAAATTTCAGTCAGAAAAAATCCTGCAGAATAGGAATCTTGAAAAAAATCGTGTTCCTTGGACTAGACTTAGACGACGAATTTTGAGAGGGTTAAGGGGTTAGCTCATCACTCGGCTTCGAATTTTCAGGGCTAGCTTTTTAGGAGCGCGAGATTCATAAAAAAAGGTAAACTATTTCAAAAGTATTCGATGATGTCGAAATCGAAAATCCCAGTTTTAAGATAGAGATAACAAATTCACCGTTCCATCAGCAAAATATGAATTTTTGAATTCGACTCTCAGCCGTCAGGCGCAGATCAAGGGGGAGGAACTATGTGAATGTCCTAGAGGATTTTAGCCAACAATTCACCGGAAAAATAGAAATCCTGAAAGAAAAATCGAGAAAGATCACGAAAATTCAAAAGAGTTTTCAAATTCACTTGCTCCGCCCACAAACCGACAAATTGTGCAAAGTGGTTTGCAGATTTCCATTCAAGCATTGCCTTCTTTAATTTTTCAAATTATCTCGCGATTTTCGTGTAATTTTCATGATGTTCTTCTTCAGAAGTCTGTCAACGTTATGGGGAAAGTGAAGGAACAGAAGCAGCAGTGGAATCGGGAGGATGAAGCAGATAGGGACAAGCCGGACACGTCTGCAGAAGCGACCAGAAAGAATGAAACTACGATCGGGTTGGATTTTCTTGATTTTCTTCTATTTTATGGAATATGAAAAGTTCAGCCATCATCCATTTTGAAAGTTCATCCGTTTTCGGTGCAAAATAGACTTTTCAAAAGTAACCCGTACCCGCTGGGAGGACCTCAACGTTTACGGAACGGGTCGATAGTTTCTAAAACATTGTGGGCCCAAAGATTGTCCAATTTTGAGAATACTTGTAAAATAATGTTGATAAGGAAAACGAGTGAATTTTCCCTATGAGTTTTGACGGAAAACTGAATAAAACTCCCAGAAATGTATTTTTTCTAGAATTATTTTATTTTGTTCAGTAAAAGAAAGAAACGAGCTCTGTCATTCAAGAAGGCGAAAGAAGTTTACGAGCAGATTCAAGTGGAGAGGAAGAAGGAGCGAGAAGAAAGGGAACGACAGCAGGAGGAGAGGGAACAGGCTCAACAGGACTACTGGAACAGCAAGAAGAAAATGAATAAGGTAAGGAGTTTTGTGGGCAGAGATGTCCTAGAAGTGGAATGTAGCTCTTTAAAATAGATTCCCCAAGATGTGTATACACCTTTCCTGTAAGATGCTTCAATTTTTTTTTTTTATTTTCTCTGCGTTTTGAAAGAAATTTTGTCTTAAAAACTATGCCTACAATCGAGTGGAGTAGTTTTTCCAAATTTCATGTTATATATTAGTAAAGTCTTCAAATAGTCGATAACTGTGAACGCTTGCACGGAGTCACGTCTTCTCGAAATCAAGAATATACTTTCTATTAGTTTTTGGGCAATTTGGAAAGGGCGTAACGTCGCAACAAGGCGAAATAGTAGTATGTAGGGATAAGAGGCAGAGACTGCAAGGGAATGCTCTCTCACTTTTACACATTATTTCGCTATATTGCGATATTGTGACGTTGCGCTCTTTCCAGGAGATCTTTTTGTTCTGTAATTCTGCGCTCAATAATCTAACTCTAATTATCTTCGACAAAAGATATAAGATAATTGCATTCTTTCGATTTCAGGCGATGCGCAAGCACAATCGCAAGGGTCAGCCCAACCTGAACGCCCAAATTGGTGTGATGCTCGAGAAACTCGAACGAACGGAGAGACGTAAACAGTCTTGATCAATCACAAATTTCTGGAAAGTGTTTATTAATTGCGAATACAAGTTTTATCAGATTGTTTCAATTTTCTTCAATGTTGCTTGAGAACGGAAAAAATGAACAAAATTCACATTTGATTAGCTCTAATCTTTGGAATGGTTTGAATTAAAACTAGTTCGTAGAAGCTAAATATGAATGGCCTTATTTCATGTCGCATTTTCAAACAGCGAATAGGTCAGAATAGAACCATACTTGAAAGTTAAAAAACAAAAAAACTAACCTGTCATGTTTTCGGATGAATCAAAGTTGCTTTGAAATGATCAGTCAGACTGAATGAATTAGCTAATTTTGCAAAGTTGAACCGGAAGCGAAACTTGTCGATCATTCGACAGATTCAGCGACTAATTATCCTATTTGCCTCTTCCCTCACAACACAGGCAGCTTTTCTGCCTCTACCATTCTTTTCTCCCTCTTGTTGTCAAAAGTCTGAATGCAGGTTGTCGTTCCAATCGTCATTTTATCAATTTTCGTCTGTGATTTTGGAATTTCGAAATGTGAGTTTTGATTTTGAAAATTGTATTTTCATCTGCAAAGTTTTGAGTAATCGACAGTGAATTACCATCGAAAATTCGACTGAAGAAATCGCACCGTGTCATTGCAACTACTGCTAGACCTACATTTAGGCCATGGAAGGTTTTATGATGATTAGAAGAAAAATAAAATTTTCAAAACTTTCAGAATATCCACGATTATAAAGTGATAAAAGCAGCTGCCATTAAAATCGCTAGTGCTATTTTTCCCATACCATTTTCCCCACTCACTAGCAACAAGAAGGTAGAAATTTTCATCTTTTTTTCGTCTGAAAATATCTTCATTCAGGTAGAAGGTCCCAAGAAGCCTATCATAATTTCCAAGCCAGTAATCAAAATGAAGAAGTCTAAAAGGATGCACAAGTGGGAGGGATCGACCCTAACGAGAAAAATGGGACAATCGATAAAAAAGCATGAGAAGATACCTAAAAAGAAGTCGAAACATGAGAAAGGGTAAGAGTTTTTTTTAACTGAATACCCTCACTTTGATCGGTTCCCTATTCGTGATTTGGCATTGCGGCTAGTTTCGATTCTGAATAGAAGAAGCGCAATAATCGGCCCCAAAATAATATGCATTCTAAGAAATGAAAATTTAGAAATTTCAATCAAAAGAAGATGATTAAAAAATATACTAAGATTCAGAATTCTTGGTGCCAAATTGATAGGCATTCAAATACGTCGAGTTGGTCCTCTTCCTCTTTCAACGACAAAAACGACACCAACAACTATAACCTCTTCTCCACTTCGTACCACCACTCATAAAAGTACAAACTCTACCGGTATAATTCACCTATCAACAACATCGACAACAACTCATCCTCCAACTCATGCACATGCTCATATAAATTCAAGTTCTACAAGTAAAGTTATCTTCAATTTTTTAACTTAATTTTGAGCATATTTCAGACACGAAACTGATTATATCAAACAGGAGGAAATTGAGAAAATTCCGAGTTTTCGGAGTAAAGAACAAGAAGATCCAGATTTATGAGTTTAGAAGAAGGCATTGGATTGTCTGATCTCTTTCAGAAAATATCCATCATTAGAATTTTACTAGATCACTAACTTATTGAATTAGATTGATTTTGTGATTATTATCAGCAGATTAGGAAATAAATCATCCATCCTTTCACGAGGCGGCACCAATCACTGCTAGTTTTCGCACTTTCACTTCTTTCAAATGCATTCCCTCTTCCTTCTACTAATTTCCATTCTGCTTCTCCTTTTCCCTCCCAATTCATTGGCCAATTACTTTGGCCCTGGTTGTCTTCCGATTCGAAGGAACTTCCGGAAGCATTATCCTTGTCGGGAACGACCTGATATTGAAAGGGAATGTGAGTTTGCACCTGTAAAACGAAACAAAGATACGATCAGTAGGAGAACGAGAAGACTTCATATCTCGACTGAGAGGAGAACCTAGTCGATTTGCCAGAACTGGATTCTATGACAGACTTTTCAGGTGATATCATCAATTTTCAAAGTTTTTTAGGTGAAAATTCGAATATTTTGAGGGATCTAAACACTGTCGTCCATTATCCCGAGCCGGATTTCGTATATCAGCCGAGCTACGGTTACAACTCCAATCTGGCAATCAACGGCCCTTATCGATACTCGAATTGGTTCACAAAAACTAATTGATAAATGAGAATAAAGTCCGATTCTGCTGAATGTTCATGTAAAATTTCAAAGAGTTGTGAAAGGCAGAAGAACGTTGCAAATTTGCCTGCATTCGTTGCAATTGCTTGTGAAAAGCAACGCCCACTTTCTTTCTTCGCTTCTTTACACTCGTTTTCTATTTTTCATAATTTCGCTTTTTAATTGCCAGTTAACTCGTGATTTAATTAACCTAATTTTCTCACAAATTGACGGCTCTAAATATTGCACAAAAATGTGATTTTTCTCACCCTCCGTTTCTTTTACAACTTTACGTAATGTTGCAATTTCACAATTACCTAAATTGGCAAAGAGTCATACAAAACCAGTATAAATTCTGATCGAATTATCATTCTTTTATCTTTACCTTCTTGCCAATTCGCTAGCTAATCTAGTATTTCAAATTTCAAGCAAATTATTCATGTCTTCCTCCTCTGCAGTTCCACATCCGGTTACTCGTCAAATTTGCCTGTACTGTTAAATTTCCTAGATAATTCGACCATTCTGCTCGATTCAGGGTGAGAGACAGTGGGGTTTTCGTTGTCCCTGTCAGACGAATCGGAAGAATGTCGCAGAACAGCTGGAACTTGAACGCGGCCACTTTCGTGCCCAACCCGAATGCGAGGCCGTTCGTGCCCGGACAGCCCTACGTTCCTCCGCCTTCTGCTCAGCAGCAACCGCCTCAGGAAAGTGCGTAGTTTTTCTCTTGTTAATAAGATAGTTACTAAAGTTTTGAATGATTATCATATGCGAAAATATCGGCTTGATCAAGAAGTTTTTGTCATATTCAATTTTTGTCGTCTTTTACAGACCTTCAACAGAATGTTATATTCTTTAGTACGCCATAGATTTCCTCTGATTTATTGAGCCAGTGTTTTCGATACTCATAAATATAGATTGGATGAATGTTCACGTTCACCAGTTATGTTTTCCGGCTTCCTATATTCCATGCCCATTCTCATTCGTGATCCACTTTTTCCCTATCTCCTTTCCCTCAAAAAATTGATGTGGGTGTGGATTACAGAAAGTAATTTTTTCTACAGAAAATTCTATAAAAGAGATTTTTCTCGTCGAATATCGCAATGTGATGCGTTTCTAGACTGGGACGATGCGATGGAAGACGAGCCGGCCTCGACGGCAGCTGCAGGCAATGCGCCGACTGCACAGGTCTCTGCCCCTCCCTCCGTTCCCGCTCAGACTCAACCACCTGCCTCTGTCCAAGTCAACGAGCCTGAACAGCCCAAGGCCAAGGAGGCTCCCAAGAAGGACAAACCTGCAGAGGAGGACGAGAGTGGAGACGTCATGGCTCCTATCGCCAAGAAATTCCAGAGGAGCGTCTATGTTGATGGTAAAGCATATTTATTTTTAGAACACAAATGACCATAAAATTTCCCGGTCAAAATAGGTTGATTCCCTTTTTGATGAATAAATTAAAAACCGGATTTTGCATCGAATATCAATAGTCAACGATTCGATACGGATTACAACCAATTCTGCTTGGTTCTGCATTGATTTTGTCATATAGTGGAGAATCAACGGGGAACTTGGTCCTGAAAAATTGATGAATGAAATACTCCTTAAGATTCACAAGGTTCCTGATAGAATTTGGTTTCTATTTTTTGTATCTTTTATAAAAATCGATGCACTTCTTGCATTAGCCAAATTTGCGAATTTTATTTGAACAATTGTTGATATTTCAGACGGCACTCACAAGAAGCATGTGAACGTCGTGTTTGTCGGCCACGTCGATGCTGGAAAATCCACTATTGGAGGTTAAAAGTTCCATTCTTTGTGGAAGAATTGATTATTTTCATTTCAGGTCAGCTGATGTACTTGACTGGAATGGTTGACAAACGAACACTGGAGAAGTATGAGAGGGAGGCCAAGGAGAAGGGACGTGAGAGTTGGTCAGCAAATTTTATATCGTTTATTCATTGAAAAGTGCATTTTTGGCGAATTTGTATTTGAATTTGATGTGAAGTTGTCATGCAAAAGAGACGAAACAAACAACACAACTTTATTTTTTTCGCTAAACAATAGAATGACCAAAACGGAAAGAAAACGATTCCTATGCCGCTAAAGGGCAAGCCTGGCATAGACGTTTTCGTAAATCAACCATATTCGAGTTCTTTCGCTCACCCTATTCCATTTGCAGGTACCTGTCGTGGTGCATGGACACGAACGACGAGGAGCGAGAGAAGGGAAAGACCGTGGAAGTGGGCAGGGCCTTCTTCGAGACAGAGAAGAAACACTTCACCATTCTGGATGCGCCCGGCCACAAGTCCTTTGTTCCCAACATGATCAGCGGGGCCACGCAGGCTGATTTGGCTGTTCTCGTATGTTTTTCCCACATTCTCTTCTGAATATTTTAAAAATAGCCTTTCTAGTTTGCTAAAAATAAACTACGAAATTTAGTATTCTTTTAAATAGTTCCCACTTCTTATTTTTCATCTTATAATTGTCTAAAACGGGGATAAAACTGCAATGACTAGAATCCTTCTTACCAACTTCTGACAACTCTGGCATGAAAACGTTTTTTTACTTGCAGGTTATTTCCGCTCGCAAAGGGGAGTTCGAGACAGGCTTTGACAGAGGCGGTCAGACTCGTGAACACGCGATGCTCGTGAAGACTGCGGGCGTGAAGCATCTCATCATTCTCGTCAACAAAATGGACGATCCCACTGTGCAGTGGGATGAAGGAAGGTTGGAAAATAGGCAATCTGGGAGGAAATAACTGAATAATTGACAGGTGGCAGGAAATTCAGTCGAAACTGACTCCTTTCCTTAAGAAATGCGGCTTCAATCCGAAGAATGACATGACCTACATTCCTTGCTCTGGACTAACCGGGGCTTTCCTCAAGGAGAGGCCTGATGCTACGCAGGGTGGCTGGTACACGTGAGTTTTAATTATATTTCGAATAAGATCTAGGCAGAGCTTAAGCCAGATATATCGTGATTTTCCACTTTAGCCAAAATGCTCTGCTAAAATCACATCGCATACTCTCTGGTAGCAATTTTCTATGACATATTTTGATTTTTTTTTGTATCCACTTTCCTATAATTTTCTGCTTTGAATGAAAGTCTACTTAGGTCTGCGTTGAATTCATGATTACTTACAATTGCTACTCTTCAGAGGCTCGTGTTTCATCGAATTCTTGGACAACCACCTGCCAGAGATCGAGCGCAAAATAGACGGACCTGTCAAGTGCATCGTCGTCGACAAATATTCGGTGAGTTTACTTTTGTATTCAATTCATGAAATCATGCTGTTCGTTTTGAAATGGATGCGCATATTTATTTTTGGAGAATGACATTGCGACGAATTTTTGCAATCCTTATTCCTTCATTGTTGAAATTTTTAAATTGGGTTAATTTTTTAAATTACAGGACATGGGAACGTTGGTGATCGGTAAAATGGAGTCTGGTTGTGTGGCGAAGGGCGACAATCTCATCGCCATGCCTAATAAGGTCAGAAAAATTAGTTCCAATAAAGTTCTTCCTTTATCTTGTAAATTTTAGCAACCCGTTCAAGTGCTGCAGATTTGGTCAGACGAAGAGGAGAAGGAGCGCGTCATTTCGGGAGACAATATCAAGTTCAAGCTCAAGGGTATGTTATTTTTCTCAAAAATTCACTAATTAAAAAAACGTGCGAAAAGTACAACTGGTTTAGTGATGAATAATAGCGGTGACGGTGAATAAATTTATCACCAAGAATAAGAGTAACTACAGAGAGTACAAGTATTTACTTGCTGCATAGGCATTCTTTGTCGAACCGATGAAAAATATTTTCAGTTCGAGCATACTCATCTGCTAGAATGACCTATTTTTCCATTTTGCTAATTTTGAGCCATTTACATTCATTTGCCTAATCCAAAATCTCGACTAGAGTCATTCTCTTAAATTTATCACAGCAATTATTTACCAAGTTTGCTTAATTTAGGAATCGAGGAGGCGGAAGTGCAGAGCGGTTTCGTTCTGTGTTCTGCAGATTCCCTCTGCAAGTCTGGACGAATCTTCGATGCTGAGGTATGTATTCTTTTTTGTCAATTCGTAAATATCATGTCTCGCGAGGACGTGAACTATAATTAGAAGTAGGGGAGAGGGAGAGAGTACGCAGAAATAGTATAGGAAAAGATAGCTCACCTCCTCACGACGTTTCATTTACGAGTTCTCCTTTCTTTTCATCGTTTCATTGCAACTTCAATTTATTCAGGTACTGATTCTTGAGCACAAATCCATTATTGCCTCGGGCTATTCCTGCGTTCTGCACATTCACGCTGCCGTAGAGGAAGTCAGTGTCAAGGTTCGCGAATAAGCATTTTTCAGAAGTTGAAATGAATTTTCAGATGGTAATCGCTACGATCGACAAAAAGACGGGCGAGAAGAAGAAATCGCGGTTCGTGCGGCAGGATGAGAAGTTAGCATTTTGGCAATTTTTCCAAGTGTTAATCTTGATTTACCTCCAATAGAACATCGTTATGTTATTCAACGAAAAATGGGAATTAACTGAAAGATTTTTTTTCCAACATTTCAGTTTTATCAGTTTCACTCACATTTATCTTTCTGAAAACCAGTCATTAAGCAATGTTATTCACTTTCACTCTTGACAAAGTCCATTTCAATTCCTTATTTCTTGCAGATGCATAATGCGAATGGAGTGTGCAGAACCATTCTGCATGGAAGCATTCAAGGACTTCCCTGTGATGGGCAGATTCACGCTCAGAGACGAAGGAAAGACCATCGCCATTGGTAAAGTGCTCAAAGTTATCGAGTAAACAGAACAAGGCAATGCATTTCTGGAGGAGGAATACCAACAAGTCAGTCTATTTTCCTTTGTTGAGTTTTGCAATCAACATTTCTTTGAGTTGTTTTGATTTTTACTTGATTTGCTAATTTTATTTCTAGGTCTTTTTAATCTAAATTTGTTTTCGCTTTTTTATCATTATTTCTCTCATCATTCTGATTGAAATTCTTTCGCTAATTTTATTCTTATTTGGTATCAGAGCTTCTAAAATTTAACAAGGTACTGAAATACTGTCTGCTAGAAAATTGAACAGCGAGAAGAATACTTCGCGTCAATTAGACTTTGATATTTTCAGGCTATTCAGAATTTTTGAAGCAATGATAATTTATCGGATTTATGATTTCTATTTGAGAAATAAGACATTATCAGATTTATCATTCGTTCATTGGTTCATCTGGGTTGGGATCCGTTTTTCTTTTCCTTATTTTCGTTCATTCAAACTTGAACTTCATCCGAGTCGATATTTTACATTGACTATGATGTACTTGGTGATTTTAGCTCCTTTCTCCTTCATTTTTATCGCTGATGTTACTTTTCAGAGATGGACTTTTCATGAGAAAAATGCTCGTCTTTGAAATTATTTTCTTTTTCTAAAAATAAATTTATTGTTTGAGCTTATTTATAATAAATGTTGATTTAAATTAAGTGAGTTTTGAAGTGCGAAGAATATGAGGTTATTTCCTCAAAGTGTAGTATTGTCTGAAAATCGAGCAGAAATTTTGGGATGTCATTTACTTTTAGATGGATCTTCGTTGCCGAGTCCTGAATTTGTATAAGACGCTGTACTACATGGGCAAGGAGTATCCAAAAGGCGCGCAATTCTTCCACGAGCGGCTCAAAAATGCTTTCAAACGAAATGCGGTTGGTTTTACACCAATGAATTTTCAAAATTATCAGCTTTTCCACTGTCAAATTGTGAAATGAGTAAGTTTCGATATCCTTATTCGGAGAGTTTGAAATTTACTCATTTTTAAGTTTCAACAAATTGTCTTTCTTCTCTATTGATACTATTCCTCTTCAAAACTCCGAACTTTTCTGCTTGATCGATACCTAATTGAACGAACATTCTTAGAGACCGTAAGGTGTATTATACTTGATTTTTTTTTTAAATCATACTTTGCTCTTTGAAACATGCTCTAAATCTTAAATTCTTATGAAATGACCGCTCCTTTAGTTTTATCATTTTTGATTTCAGAATGTGACTGAACCGAAAGACGTCGAGAATCTGCTGGAACGAGGCGAGTTCGTGATTAAAGAAATCGAAGCCCTCTACAAACTGCGCAAATACAGGGCCATGAAACAACGGTATTACGAGGAAAATAAGTAGATCAACTAAACTGAATAGATAGAAAGTAGAATAGAGAATGTACATACAGACATTATCTTTCTCGCTAAATTGAACCGGGTTTAATCATTTCAAATAGTTCAGCTATGCAAATGATAAAATTTTTATTTCAATACGTTCATCAATGTGAAAACATAATATAATTTTTAACAAAGAAAAACAAAATGAGGTGATCGTTGTATGCGGAAAAATATGAAAGAATTAGGGTTAGATTGAATTGGCTCACTGTAAAAGTCTGTTGAAAGTGGAGTCATTTCCATTACATTGTGAAGATCACCTCCATCTGCCTTTACTAATGCTATTCCCCCAAGTGTACCTGACTTTCATGATATTTGAGGATGATTTCGAAGAATTTTACAAGTGAGCTGCTAAGTTTACAAATCTCAGGTAACCTGGACTCTTAGAAACAACCCAATATGACGAAATCGTTTGCGACGTGAAAGGTCGCCCCCTACTCATCTCATCCCTACGCACTATTTCATCATGTGTGCATTGTTGGGAAGAATCCAGGTTGTCTATCTTCATAGTATCATATAGTTGGTAGATAGCTGTTGCTCTTGATAGTTGCAGTGGAAGGATGATTTTTGATGATATTATTATTCAATATTTGAGCTGGTTGATTGCCATTCAGATATGGAAGGTAGTTTGTCGTCGCGTTCTGCAGCCAAATTTCAATGAACCACAGCTTACTTTTCACAACGATAATTTCTAAACTAACCCTTTTCCCAGATGGTGTGGAAACAGTCGAATCATCAGGCCTCAGCCTCAAATTCCACCCTTGAAAATAGCCATGTTGCAATAATTCTCCACAGGACCACCGTCTATCGGGGGACATTTCAAAACATTTCTGCAAATGATTGGGTAATTTGGACGAATTACGCAATTCATAAACTGACATAGAGGAAATCCAATTGACTGCTGCTTGCGTTGGGCAGTTTGAGAGGCAAGGGCTCCATTTGCTCGGGTTCGGGAATTGAAAGACCAAAGAAGAACTGATTCGATCGGAATATCGACATTTGACGGGGAAGAAGCTCACCTAAAACCTTATCTTTCAATTTAGGGAGAAAAATACTGTTTTTTAAAGTATTTTAAGGAAAAGTTAGCGTTTCCTTCAAAAGCTTTCAGTCCTGTATCACCCTACCGATAGTTTTCCTAATGAGATAGAGTTGATCGATGTCGGATCGACCAGGCCAAAGTGCCTCCCCAGTTATTAGCTCAGCGAGTACACAACCCACGGCCCACACATCCACTGGCGGGCCGTATTGAGTGTCTCCGACTAATAATTCGGGGCTTCGATACCATCGAGTTGCTACATAATCAGTGTACATTTCAGATGTATCTAAAATGTTGAATCAGTTTATATACCTAAACATTAGCTTGTCCTATAATTTTATGCTAATTTATTCGATGCTATTGATATTTTCTATTTACACTAATTGACGATATCAAAATAATAGTCTAGTGATTATATAGAAGTTATTATGGGTAAACAATAATCTATCATACAATATTGGGGAATTAGGTATTTTAGAAGAGAATATAGTTTACACAAAAGTATGGGATCCTTCAATATTTTTAACTTACTAATAATCCTAGCGAACCCAAAATCAGCCAATTTCAACATGTCGTTTCTCATGAGCAATATGTTTTCAGGCTTTACATCTCTGCAAGAAAAACTTGTATGATTAAATTATTCATTCAGGCGAACACAAGTATAAAAAATATGCATCTTTCTCTTTGATGTCACTTTTTTCATGTAAGAGATGAATTATGTGAAATTGCATGAGAATGTTTTCGGAAAGGAAGTAAATAGGAACCAGTCTTTGAACTGTAAAAGAATTCTGACCTGTGTATGCATTTATGACTATGGCAAAATCGCAATGCTTCCAATAGTTGATAGATTATTTTCTTCGTCAATTCATCCGGCGCTCTGAAATTCGTTAGAGTTTAGAAACTATGCAAATTGCATGTCGTAAATGTTCAAATTTATTTTTAGTAAGTTTTATACATATTTTCGTATTTTAATTTTGAAAATAGTCTTTTTTAGTTTTGAGGAATTCTTGCCCTCTACTTATTACTGCATATCCACAATGAGCCATTTTTAATCATTAAATAATTTACCCATTAGGGTATTTCTCCAGATCATGTAGAACAGTCCGCTCGCAGTACTCGAAGACGAGATGCAATTTCTTGTTTCTTTTGAACACTTCCAATAGGCACACGAGATTTTGATGCTTCAGTTGCTGCAATTATCCTTCCTTACTTTTTCTAGGAATCTTATTTTCCCACCTTCAGCATTCGTATTTCTCGCAAAGCAATCTTCTTAATTTGCGGATCATCTTCCGTCTCTACGAATTTCTTGATTGCGACTATCTGAAAGTTAATAATTGTGCAAGTTAATTGGTTTCTAGTTCTTGTTCTATTGCACTTTACGAATCCTTTGAAATAATCTGGACATGCATCACTAGAAAAGAGCTGATGCCAGATTAAGGCTAATTTTTCTCGCAAAATTCAATTCAACTACTTATCAACAGATAACTTATTACTAAAATGTAAATGAGATTTAGGGTGTAAAGAAATATAAAAACGAAAATACACAAATAAATCAATGAAAATTATGATAGATTTTTTTCTCTAATGATTTTTCTCCCAAGTGAATAATTACGATCACGCCATACCTGTCCCGTTTCCTTATTCCTGCATTTATACACGACCCCATAAGATCCTTCGCCAATTTTACCGAGCCTCTCGTATTTGTCCATTGAATCACATTTACGTCGAAGTGAACTGCAAGAATATCATCATAGATGGCACATTTCCAAAAAGGGACTCTTTACGGATACTGATAGTGACTATTAGATAGAGATTGTACCCGAAGTTAGTCGAAAGGGGAGTGACAGGTACGAGAAAGAAGGAAGAGGGAAAAGTGTGGAATGACCGGCTGGAAATAGAGAGAAAGAGGATAAAACTGCGAAATGAGACAGGGAGAGGTTGCCTTAGCGACTGCAAGCAGCAGAGTCAGAAGGGGAATGGAAAATCAAGAGGAAAACAGAGCTGTTACCATTCAGGCAGTCATGTAGTCAGCTGGTCACAGGGACATGCGTTGCAGGAAAACGGATGATAATTACAACGCCGATCGCAATTAACTACTGATTGGATCCCTCGAGACAAAGCTGTTTGTGTTTGGTACTGATGTAGGGAGAGTTGCATTACGAAAAAGTAGAATTTCAATGAAATGGAATGTTTAGATCTTCTGAGGTGAGTTAAAGTTTTCGGCAATTGAATGAGATGACTATCAAAAGCTCATCATTAGAGATTATGATCAATAAAATGCCTCAATTTAAAAAAAAGAAAATTGAATTGCGTGGCAAAATATTTTTGTTAGGTAAATTTAGGAAAAATGAATTTCCAAAATCATATGTAAAATTAAGGTCCTTCTTTTCCAGAAAATATTATAGAACTGCACTGCATGTCAGGCATGTCGCAATCTATATGTATTGCATCATTTGTTTCATTTTCATGTGATCCTTGTTCTGCTAAATTCGGCAATTTTATGCTTATGTGTTATTTTGGCCCCTCGATTCGGCAGAATTAGAAACGGAAAGAGTAAAAAGGAGAATAAAATGGGACCTGGAAATATTGAGAGAAGCAGAGAAGAAAAGAAGTAGAGGAATGACAGAAGAAATGGCATAAGGGAAGGGGAGGAAAGGGGACCATGGAAACACAAAATATGAAGACAGATTGGGTTGACAGAGGGAACTGAAAGAAAGAGAAGGAATGACGTTGGAACTGAAAGAACCTCAAAAGGGAGAGACTAAGAGTCACCGGAAGCTGTTTTAAATGAGAAAGTACATAAGAGGAAAGACAATGGATGTTGAAATGACAAACTAATAATACAAAAATAGATCATCAAATGGAAGAACAAACTAACCATCGAGAAGCGAAGAAAAGGTTGTTCTCCATCGCTGAAAGGGCATCCAACTCTGCGAATAGCATCTTCGGTTGGTAGATCGAAGATGATGGAATGCTAAAAAAAATTTTTTTAAAATCAAGATCCAGGTCTACTTTCCGTTCAATTTCACACAACAACCTCGGATGGCATATTTTGCCTTCAATTTAATAAAATATTATTTAATTCAAGTTTTACATTTTCTGAAAAGCGGACTATAGTCAAAATAAATGAATAGTATTAAATAATCAGTAGTAATACGAAATCACAGAATATCGAAATTTCTATTAAAAATCACCGTGACTAATTATTGAAATATTCGTTTTATTGTTACTCTTTGAAAGCTGGTTTACTGCTTTTGTAGGAAATTTTAAATTCTCTTATGGGATTTTAGCTTTTGTTTTGAACGAAGGTCAATTTTAAGGCTCATAGACAATATTCAGTTTTGAGGCTGTTTTCTTAAGTATGAATTATGACAGAAAATGAAATCACTAATTGCGTCAACAATCAAAAATGCTCATAAAGAATCTTAGTTTAAGAATGTTAATATAATAATTAAGAATTATTCAAAAATTGCATCTTGCAGTACCCATTTTATTTTATATGCAATTTGATGGATGCATATTTTTTCTAATGACATTTAATGCAGGTATGAATTTAAAAAAATATATATAGAAGCAAGTGATAGATAGAAGTGACTAGAATTCGATAAATTCGGAAAGCGTTCCTTTCTACCCCGTTGATTGCATCAGTTTATTGTTAGCAGAGTTAGCAATTATCCTTCTATTCAAATGGGGGATGATGCATAAATCCGCATGCAAATTTGTATTTATTCAGAAAAGATCATTACGCTTGAAATTCGTTGAAATTTCGATCGGTGAGTAAAAATAGAAAAAATGTCGGATTTATGGAGGTGAAAATTTTTCCAACAAAATATCGTTCCGAAAATTCGGCTCGTTACATCGAGGGGATCATGAAAAGAATTAGAAATAAGAAGGAAGCAGGTTGAAGAAAATGAAAATAAAGGTAATCCGGATGTGGACAAGAAAGGTAGGGAAGTAAATACATATGCTAAGCCGATTGGTGCTAGAGACATCCACAAATAAGCTGCAGAAACTGAAGAAGTTGGGAAACTAATGGACTCGACTGGACGATTAGCACTGCTAAAATATGAGAAGACATGCAAATGAATGATAAATTAAATGTATGAAGGGGTGTCAAAGCATAAGCAAAGAATATTTTTGTATTCAGCCTTAAACCTGCTCGAAATGACGTCTAAGCCATTGTTTTGTCCTTTCATAGTACAAATTTCTTAGAACTCAACAATTTGAGGCTGGAATTGTAAAAATGAACGTGCGAATTC